>OY776123.1:68521194-69180473 GCA_963675135.1 Galeopsis tetrahit
AGTATCAAGTTTCTACGATCAGATCGTGGAGGCGAATACCTCAACAATGAATTTTTGGGCTACTTATCAGGCGAAGGGATTGTAACCCAATTAACTGCACCCGGAACCCCTCAACAAAATGGGGTTGCAGAGCGAAGAAATCAAACTCTTTTAGAGATGGTCAGATCTATGATGAGTTATTCAGATTTACCTAAGTCGTTTTGGGGTCATGCCTTGGAAACAGCGACTTACATTCTGAATTTGGTACCTTCCAAATCAGTTCCTAAAACCCCTACAGAATTGTGGACCGGGCGAAAGCCTAGTCTAAGACACATAAGAATTTGGGGGTGTCCTGCATACGTGTTGGACAAGGAAGCTGGAAAGTTAGACCCTCGTTCAGAATTAAGGGTGTTTGTAGGATATCCTAGAGGAACGAATGGGGGTTTATTCTATAGTCCAAAGGATCAGCGAATTGTGATAAGCACACATTCTAGATTCTTGGAAGAAAACTATATGAGTAATAGAAAGCCCAAGAGTGAGCTTACCTTAAATGAACTAAGAGAGCCAACTCCTATACCAAGTGTACAAGTAGATGTACCAAGCGATACACAAACACAACCGGAACCTCGTCGTAGTGGGAGGGTTGTGAGACAACCTGAGCGATTCATGTTCGTGGGAGAGTCTTCGGACTTGGTCCCCGGAGAGGATGAATCTGACCCCTGGACGTATGATGAGGCAATCCAAGACAAGGATGCATATTCTTGGCAAACTGCAATGGAAGCAGAAATGGGGTCTATGGATCATAACAAAGTGTGGGAGCTTGTGGAACCACCCAAAGGCATAAAGCATATTGGATGCAAGTGGGTCTACAAGAGAAAAAGATGATCAGATGGGAAGGTTGAAACTTTCAAAGCTAGACTAGTGACAAAAGGATATACTCAAAAAGAGGGAATCGATTATGAGGAGACCTTTTCGCCTGTAGCTATGCTTAAGTCTATCCGTATTCTCTTGTCGATTGCAGCTCACCTAGACTTTGAGATCTGGCAAATGGATGTCAAGACAGCTTTCCTAAATGGAAGTTTTGAACAAGAAATCTACATGAGCCAACCCGAAGGCTTCATTGAAAAAGGCCAAGAGAATCTTGTATGCAAGGTTAAAAGGTCAATATATGGACTTAAGCAAGCATCGCGAGCTTGGAATCAATGTTTTGATTAGGTGATACAATCCTATGGATTTGATCAAAATGAGTTTGAGAGTTGTGTCTATAAGAAGTGTATCGGAACTGCCTTGGTATTCTTAGTATTATACGTAGACGACATTCTGCTTATTGGAAACAATAAAAAGGTGTTGACAGACGTGAGGGTATGGTTGTCAAAACAGTTTGTTATGAATGATTTAATTAGGAGAAGCTGGTCACATCCTTGGGATTAAAATTACTCGAGATCGCCAGAAAAGGATGATATGCTTATCCCAAACCTCATACATAGACACTATTTTGAAACAATTCAGCATGAAAAATTTCAAGAAAGGATTTGTTCCTTTCAAACATGGAATTCATCTATCTAAAGAGATGTGTCCTAACACACAAAAGGAGATGGATGAGATGAGAAACATTCCATATGCGTCGGCAGTTAGAAGCCTTATATATGCAATGCTGTGCACGAGACTGAATATTTGCTTTGCTGTAGGCATGGTAGCAAGATATCAAAGTAACTCAGGGAAAAAATATCGGACTGCAGTTAAAAACATTCTCAAGTATCTAAAAAGAACTCGAGATAGAATGTTGGTTTATCAGTCAGACAGTCTATTCCCTGTGGGTTATACGGACTCAGATTTCCAATCAGACATGGATTCTAGAAAATCTACCTCGGGTAGTGTGTTTTATTTGGGGGGTGGAGCCATGACATGGAGAAGTGTGAAGTAGAAATGCATCGCTGATTCTATCATGGAAGCCGAATATGTAGCTGCTTGTGAAGCATCGAAAGAAGCGGTTTGACTTAAGAACTTCTTAGTGGACTTGGATATGATTCCGAATTTACCCAGTACTATCACTATTTATTGCGATAATGCTGGAGCAGTTGCAAATTCAAGGGAACCAAGAGGTCACAAGGCAAACAAACACATTGAAAGGAAATACCATCTTATACGAGAAATCGTTAAGAGAGGAGATATAGTGGTGGCAAAGATCGCATCGGAAGACAACCTAGTTGATTCCTTCACAAAGGGTCTGCCTCATAGTACATTCGAGAGACATGTGGAAGGAATGGGGGTCAAGTGCGTTGCCAAGCTGCTTTGAGTATAAGTGGGAGAATTTATTAGGACATGTAGAACATGGACGTGATGTAGTATACTTAAAAGAAGACTTTGAGTATAAGTGGGAGATTGTTAGGGTTATACTAGCAAGTATGCTTTTAGTGTACTTATGTATACAAACTGATTTTTGCACTTATTAATGAGAATAAATTTTTGTCACTGGTTGCTTTAAATATAATGAATGATAATTATTTATTGCATAAACGTTCAGATGTACTTTACATTGTAGACAATGTGGTGTGTAGAAGATCACAGAAGATCACATTGTCAGTTCCTTGTATATATATAAGTACAATTGATTCACAACTTAGATGAAATTGAACAATTCATTGGTAGAAGTTGAGGTGTAAGGCTCAAATTGGTTTGTCTTGACCAAGAGATTACACTAGTGCATTATGATGTGCTGAATAGGACCTACGGAGAGGTAATTCTTCTAGACTGGCTTAAGGAATGAAGAATTAGACCTCAGTGGTTGCTGATTTCTTAATCTCTGTCACTTAAATGAAATTGTATGTAGTTAAGAAGTATCGCTCTGATTTATTATGGGTAAAGAATCAATGTGATTCAATACTTTATATTTTGGGCAATATTATTAATTATATGACAGATTGCCAAAATTAATACTGAAAATCGTGTCTTGGAGTGTCAAGTTGATTATGTCCCATTGGTGGGCTCAGAAGGTTTATCATATCAAATCTGATCAGTGGAATTTATTTCCGGTATGATAATAATGTTGAGTTGTCCTTACTCCGAGGAATAAAAGATATTAATTAATTAAAGCATTCAGTAGCTTAAATTAATTGATGGACATTGAATCTTAAACACGGGAAATAATAATCGGGAGCCATATTTCGTAATATGGGTTAGGATGGATAGTGCAATATTAATTCTATAGTGGAATGAATTAATATTAATGGGCTGGAAAAATATTGTGGCTCAATATTGATTTCTGGGCCCATTGAGAGGTCCAATCCTAATTCTCCTAAAGGCCCCTCAAGTAGCCCAATAAAAGTCCATTAACTAAGGTAATTAAAAAGATAAGAATTAATCTTGTTGAATGAAAGAGAGAAAAGTAGCGCTTATTTTGGGGAGAGAATATTATGGAGAAAGATATGAAAATAATATAATATCTCTTGGAGAATAAAATATTTCTAGATCTCCAATATTTTCGAATAAATAAATTTGCTATTCTCTCTCTTATAAATAGAGGAAAAACCGCTACTCTTATTTTTAAGAGTTGTAAAAATCGGTCCTCTCTACAAAAGAGAGATCTGTAATTTTCGAAATTACAGTGTGTGCAACAAGAGACAATTAATTCTTCCTTGAGAGTTAATAGTTCGTGAGATCTCCCACCGGATAAACGGGCTAGGACTTAGGGAATACTTGAGAAGGCAATTGGGTTGAAGTTGTTATTTTTTTCAACGGTATCTCTCCGATTCAAAGGTAAACCCGTAATCCCAGTTCCGCATGTTTAGGGATTTAATTATTTACCGTACATTCATTACATGAATTAGTTGATTTAATTTGTTTAAATTATGAAATTAGATTTATGATAATTCATATTTAAATTACGTCCCAAATAGATCCGGGTAATTTTAAAGGAGACTCAAAGGATTCCCGAGAGTCTCGAAAGATCCCTAGGGCATCTCAAAAGATTCCCGGGAGTCTCAAAAGATTCATAGCGTGATGGTCCATAACCCATAAGTGTCAATAATTCCCCACAAAGGAGATGGGGAATGTGGTCCCATAATAATTTACGACAAAGGAGTTGGGGTCCACAAGAGTTGGAAACCACATTGTTGAGGGACTATTATTGGGTATTGGGATAATTCCCAACAGCAAGAGCATGAGGCCGTGAAGCATGATTTGGAACAGGTTGTTGTGCATTTTCCAGACCTTGAAAAACTTGATCAAATCTCTTGAAACATTTTGCTACAATATGACCAGCCTTCCCACAGAGTTGACAAATCACCCTAGGCTTAGAGGTGAATCTGGAACGGCCTCTAAAACCGCCACCCCCTCTGGATCTGTGCAACAGATTAGCCATTGGTATTCCAGATGAAGGAGCAATGACCTGAGAAATATTTAACTGCCGCATACGCATTTCATGAATTTGGAGAATGGAGTGCACTTCAGAGATGGATGGTAGAGCACCTCTGGTGGTTAGATTCACCACCACAGCATCAAATTCTGGTCAAGCTCCATCAAGCAAATGCATGATGAAATCATCATCAGATATAGGATGTCCAACTGCTTTCAATCCATCGGTAATATTTCGAAGAGAAAGAAAATACTCATCGACAGTAGAGCCATTTCTACAAGCAGTTTGAAGAAGATACTTAAGATGCATCACCTTAGCTTGAGATTGAGAACGAAATAACTCCTCAAATGTGTTCCAAACCTCAAATGCATGTTCGCATTGAGACACATAGCCAAGCATTGAATCAGTAACAGAGCTCAACATCCATCCGAGCAGAAATTGATCACAACGATATCTTCATTTTCCTCCGCCGGAATTGCTTGAGCATCACAAAGCAACACAACATTAAAACCATGAGCTTTAACACTGGCCAGAATCTGAGTACGCCAGAAGCAATGCATTTTAAGCTTTTGTCATACTCACTCTTTTCATTTTATAATTCCCAATTTTCTTTTTTTTTTATCTCTCCAATTTTATAATTTGCATTTCACAAATCATCCACTACTTTATTTTGACTAGTGTTCAATCCAAATGAGAATTTTTATAAAACTGGACGAATGGAGTAATTTATCATAATTTATATTAGGGAATATGATTAGTGAATTTATGATTCAACTCGAATCATGTTTTAAAGTGGTGTAAATTTTAAAGTTATGATCAATCTCATGAAACCGTCTCACCTAAAATTCCTTTACAGTAAGATGTGATTGAAATACAATAATTTATTATAAAAATAATTAAATGAAGTTTGATACGCAATTAATTAAAATTAGAGCTGAAAATTCGTCGTACAATCCAATTCATGAATTGGGTCATGCAGCCACGAACATTCATGGAACCAACAAAAAAGTAATCTAGTTCAGCCCAAACATATTGAAAGCAAAAAAAAATTTAGGTCAGGCTATATACCCCCTACATACTTGTTAAATAGAGTTTTGTAGAGAAAACCCTAGGCAAAAATGAATATATTTGGGATTCTGATTCTGCATTCTCTACAGTTTGTTAGTCCAATAACTCAGATTTGGGCCCATATTATTAGGGCAGTAATTAACCCAAATATATACCTACGGGATTGTTGAGGACACCCACCTTTACTTTTAATTAATTTTAGACAGATATAAAAATAAAACACAAATAATAGGCACTGCTTCATCCAGTTCATCTCCACTTTTATGCAAATCTGATAGAGCTTTTGGTGGTGTTTTCCATTCTGTCGTCTCTGTCACCATCACCGTCGTTCTGCCGTCATCGTCTTCCTTTCTCCGATCATCTCTTTAGTATGCTTTTGAAGGAACAAATAAGCAGATCTACAGATCTAGATCTGTAGCTTCTGTCCAATAAGTTTTGTTCATCTCCACTTTTATGCAAATCTGATAGAGCTTTTGGTGGTGTTTTCCATTCTGTCGTCTCTGTCACCATCACCGTCGTTCTGCCGTCATCGTCTTCCTTTCTCCGATCATCTCTTTAGTATGCTTTTGAAGGAACAAATAAGCAGATCTACAGATCTAGATCTGTAGCTTCTGTCCAATAAGTTTTTTGCCGTCGCCGCCGTCACTCCGGTCGCCGCCGCCGTAACTCCGGTCGCCGCCGCCGTAACTCCGGTCTTCTCAGTTTATTCCCTTCATTTATGTAGTTGTTCTTAGTTGTTGTTAGGGATCACCGTAGAAATGTCCCTTACGGAGCCACGATGACCGTTCGGGTATTTCTTCGTTGATCCCATTTACTTTTTTTAGGTAGTGTTTTTGTTCTTGTTTAGTTTTTTTAGTTGCTGCTTGTTTGTTTCTCCGTTCCGCCATGTGTGGTCTTTCTCTGTTTTTTTATCTTTTTTGAGGCTGTGGGACCCTTTTGTGGTGATTGGGCTCTTTGAATAGACTCGGGAGCCCTTGGTTCTGATTTCTTGGAATGCAGTACTGGTGAAACTTTGCCTAATTTTTTGTTTTCTTTTCTTGACACGAGAACACCTTAGTGTGGGGTTGTCTCTGTTAAAGGTTGGAGACCTGCTCAATATGTAGGGCAAAGGGAGCACTCGTTTTTTCTCTTCTCGCGATTGAAGTGGATAGCGATACCGTTTGATTTGAAAATCAAGATTTTAAGCTTGTGAATTGTATTTTGATTTTGTTATGATCTTGTAATCCCCCTAAAAAATAAAATAAAAAAATAGACCATCATTTTGAAATTCCATTGACAAGAATAGTAGGCCAACTTGACTGGGATTGGCGTGGTTATATACCCATCCAACTATGTTAGATACACGTATTCCCCCTTCAATTTATTAATTTAGTATGTAAAATATCAAACCTGTCCTTTCAATAAAATGTCCTTAGTAAATACACCCCTTAACATTTAAACCCAAATTTCATAATTCCATCACCTCTGGCAGCCGCTAACTCCACTTAACCCATGTTAAAGTCTCATAAAAAAATGAAAAAAATCCAAAAAGTTCAGTGTTGATAGTAATATATATTTTCGACACTGATTTTTGAAACAAATTAAAATAAAATTAAAAAATAGTTTGTCGATAATATTGTAAATTTTTTACCCTAATTTATATAAAAAAAAAAAATTAACAATCATGTTTGCAAAAAACCTCACCTGTGAAGACTACCTCTCTTTATGCAAATGGAGAATCCAGGTATTAAATATTGAGGACAATAACTCTTGGTGGGGCAGCGAGGTGGGGTTGGGGTTGGGGTGGGAGAGACATTATTCAGATTTAAAAAGAATATAAAGAGGGTGAGGCGGCGGCGGCTGATAGGCGTGGGAGGGGCGGTCAGCGTGGTGGGTGTGGGGAAACATTTTTATAAAAGAAGAAGAAGAAGTGGAAAGAGCAACATTTGTAAAAAATTAGGCTCCATTTGGACGGATGGATTTAATCTATGGATTTCAAATTCACTCTATTGTTTGGATTAAAAAGTAAATGAATGGATTTAAAATTTTAGCATATTTTTTTAGTTAAAATTGATAGGAATCCTCCCTAAAACCATGTCATTTGAAATCATCTATTTTCAAAACATTTCATTTGAAATACCTTCTCAAATCAAATCTCTCCATCCAAACACAACCTTAGAGTTTTGCAGGATGTATTTACTATAAGGACTTTTTAGAGTGATCGAAAAATGCACTTTACATAATTTAGAAAAAGGCATCTAATATTCGTGTTTTTTTAAAAGGAGCGAATGGATTGGGGGAGTGTATCTAGCTATATAACCCACGCTTTGGGATTAGGCTGCTTTTCAATGGGCTGCATTTCAGCCAGATTAAAGCAAGGAATTGACATTATTTCCACTTATTGAATTAATTAATTCACCGCTTGAGTAGTTCAACTCTCAAGAGTTTGTTCACCACCCACCCATGCATTACCAATTATACTATACCACTCAATTTATGAAATAGTTTTTCTTTACTAATAATTACAAATTTACAATCCCTAAGCATCTATTACTAAAAAGGTACAACTCAAAAAAGATATTCTCTCCGTCCATGAAATGTAGTCCCATTTGTCTTACATTTCTTGTTCACCAAATGTAGTCTTATACACTTTATGGAAACTATTACCCTTCAACCATCACTTAATTACTCAATTTGCCATCAACTCTATTCACAATGGACCCACAATACCCTTAGGAATAGGTTGCGTTTGGTTGGGTGGATTTGGGCTTATGGATTTCAAATCCACAATTCAAATCCATTCTACATGTTTGGATTATGAATGGATTTCAAATACTTATATTTGTGTCTACACACTTTTAGTTAAAATTGAGGGAGATTTCAAATCCTCACTAAAACCATGTCATTTGAAATCCATCTATTTCAAATACCTCCTCAAATCAAATCCCCTCATCCAAACACAACCTAAGGCTCCGTTTGGATGGAGGAATTTGATCAATGGATTTCAAATCCTCCATTCAAATCCACTCCACTTGTTTGGATTAAAAATCAAATGAATCGATTTAAAATCCTTAGCATATTTTTTTAGTTAAAATTGAGAGGATTTTAAAACCTCCCTAAAACCATGTCATTTGAAATCCATCTATTTTTAAAACCTTCCCTTTGAAATACCTCCTCAAATCAAATCCCTCCATTCAAACACAACCTTACTTTATCTACCTTTTTCTTAAAACTTGTGTCCCACGCCAATGAGACTATATTTGGTGGATGGAGGAAGTAGAAGAGAAAGACTTATATGGACTTCAAAATGAATATATACAATAAATAAATAAATAAAATGACAGAGAATATATACGATTATGTATATATATGATGTGATTACAATATGGTTTTATGAATTATTTGAATGAATTGTTTTTTCTACTCACTTCGTCCGTCTATAAATTTACTGCTATTTTTAGTCGCACATATTAAAATAAGAGATTAAATATAATAAATATAGTACCATGTGATTGTGAGAGGGGAGAGGGAAATAGTAAGATATAAATATAAATTTTAGTTTCAAATAAAAGAGTGAAATGTATGGATATACATCTAAAATATATTTATAAAAAAAAGTATGAGAAATTTATAGAGTACAAAAAATACATTTTTTTTTATTGAATAGTGTTATAATGCACAAGAAATTGAAATGAAATGGGTGAACGCACGCACCTTTACATACAATTAATTAAGTGATCAAAACAAATTAATAGTACTACTTTTTATAAGTGTAAAATGTGATGACGCTAACAAGAAAGGAATCAAATGAATGTTAAACTCGTACCCATGCTGAACAATATCATCTGAACTGTAATTAAACAACACATAACAAAAGTAATTGAAACACGTACAGTAACAAATACAAATCACGAACCATATATATATAAAATAAATTAAGACATAAATTAATACAATTTTGAGCGATCGAGTTTACATTAATCGATCAAACATGACTGAATTTGGAAACCTTAACGCTGAAACCTTGTTTCATGTGAAGTATAACAGAAGTTCTTGGTGATATGGGATGCGCTTCCACCGCCTTTATCCGAAAGCGACTAATAACCGCGGCCGCAACGATCTTCATCTGAATGAAGGACATTTCCTTCCCAAGACAACTCCTCGGCCCGGCATTAAACGCCGTAAACTTGAACGACGGCTCCACTTTTATCCGTCCAGCCTCCGAAATCCATCTCTCGGGTTTGAACTCAAGGCAATCTCTGCCCCATATCCATTCCATCCTCCCCATCGAGTAGAACGACAACACCGTCTTCGTATTCGGGCTAATCCGATGTCCACTTGGGAGGATATCCTCCTCAACTGGAGCTTTGTGCTGGAACGGAACTGGAGGGAAGAGCCGCAGCGATTCACACAGAGCACCCTGTAGATAAACCAGCTTCTTCAGCTCTTCCATGTTGCTGTATTTCCAGTTTTGCCCTTCCTTCAATTGTAAATTTGCGGACAACTCGTTACGGATCTTTTCTTCTTCTGCTGGATTTGTTGCCAAGAGCCAGAAGAACCATGTCAAAGCCGCACTGATAGTGTCTTTACCTACAATACAAAAACTTATGTGAGACAAATATGAGGAAATACATCCCATTTATTATATTGCATGAGTATTTTAGCTAGAGCATCTACAACCATTTGATTGATCAATTTTAGTTCAAAATCATCAATTTTTCATCAAATTTGAGTCAAACAATAAAATCATCTCCAACTATTAAACTCTATAGGAAATTTATTCTTTTCAAATCAAATATTTGTTCATATATAACTGAATATGTAATTTAATTTTCATATTTACATTTAAATAAATAAATAAATGATATATTTAATAAACATAATAATACATATGGATCTCAATGATATAAGACACCGAAATTGAATTAATAATACAACACAATTGTGTATGTATTAGTAATTATAAAGAGGATATCATTCCAAAAAAAAAAATCAATTGCGACAAATAAATAAAGAATTAAACTAAATTAAACAAAAAAGGCTCAAAGTTGTTTGAGAATTAAAAAAAAAAAAAGAAAACCGCATTTGCGTTTGTCAATAGCAGGTAACAAATTTGTGTCGACCATGAAATTGAGCTAAAGTAAAAAAAATCATGTACAGGTTGCACTTTATGCAATTGGTGTAATTTCTTGTAATTTGTACTCCCTCCTCCCCGGGGAAACTCCCCATGAGCTCCGGGCACGGAGGTTAAGAAATACTAATATAATAAGTAGATGTATTAGAGGTGATGTGATTGAGAAAGAGAAAAATATAATTAAATTGTTACCAAAAAAGGAATGGGTAGCTTTTATTGGGACGGACGAAAAAAGAAAGTTGGGTAGCTTTCACCGGGACGGAGAGAGTATTACAATGTAAAATTATTTGTCAAGTAATACCACCATGAAGTAATATCACAAACATTTTACATGGACAAACATACTAAATTGTGTGAAAAATGTTTGTCCAAAGACTAATGAGTTAAAAGTTATCCCTTTAGAGATGACCTTAAGTAAGACTTGTTTTACCTGCAAAGACTAAATTAAGCATCGTGTCTCTCCATGTCTCTTCCGAAACATCATCGCAGGCTTCACCTTTTTCCGCCACGGCTCGCATGTAGCATGTCAGCAAGTCAAAATCGTTATTCCCATTTGTAACCTTAAAGTTTTCGCGCTTTAATGAGATGCAATTGCTTAGAAACCGATCAACGGCCTCCTTAGCTCTCTTCAACTTCCGCTCTTTTCCAATGTTGAGCAAATTTTGTAGCTTCCATGTGCATTCAGGGAGTATGTGCCTATACAAGACTGCTTCCTCTGCATCTTCAAAGGCTTTCTCGTACGGAAAATGAGGCAACTCGTGGCACAATGAGACGGGATCATAGCCTAGTACCTCCGTGCAAGAACAATCAAACGCCAAGCGTTTCATCAAGTCTTGCATGTCCACTTCTGTTCCCAGTTCTGAACTGCGGTCCAGAATTGGGAACAGACCGCTTTCCACTTTGTTCCAGCTAGTCGTCGCGACGAAAGCTTGGAAGCTTGGCTGATTCATCAATGACTTGGCAGCTCTCCTCTGGTTTTCCCATGATTCGGCCTCTGCAATGAAGATCCCGTCGCCTAGAACATCAAAAATTTTCTTGAAATCGGGGCCTTTTGGGAAATTGGGAAAGTGTTTGGTGAGTATGTAATGAATGTTAGCAGGATCACAGGTGATTAACATCTGCATGTTGGTAAACCGAGGTCCTTTGAACAAAAAAGTGCCCCCACTCTGCTCGAGAATGTCTGTAATGAAACCGTGCACGCGGCCAACGTTGAGGAGCAGGGCAGGCATCATGCCCACGATTGGCCAGTTGGTGTGTGATAAGTTGTTCTCTCTTCTTGAATGGAGTATTTTGCAGGTTGCAACAATTGTGCAGAGAATGATGAACAGGATGACAGCTGAAGTAAGCATTATTATATGATATTTAGATTTCTTTAGATTTGTATTGATGATCGGTGTGGTATTGAGAAGTGGGACTTTATAAACAAAATTGACAAACAGTACTTACGTGAGATGGTTTTATGGTGACACTGTTCACAAATTAACACTAGTCTCCTTCAAAGCGTGTACAAGCGTCATACCAAATTAATTATACTAGTGTTTATAAAATCAAAATCAAAATGAAACTAGTGACACGGTGGCTTGAAACCAGAACTATCGGTTCGTATTAAATAAAAAGTAAATGCAAGCAGAAGGAGATGCAATAGAAACACTCGATAGACACATTTATAACATATATTATGATGAGAGAGAATAAATATTGAAGAAGTCATTTTTGATAAATCCTTATTGGTCAAATACGTATTATATAAATATTCATAAAATAAACTAATTAATTAAAAAAAGGAAAAAGAAAAAGTATGAAATGATACAGCTAATTTATCATATGACCTATAATCTTATAAAGTATTGGTCCAATTTATCCTATCTTAATACTCTATATTTGTGAGAATATAATTTTATCACTCTACGCAATCTCTCTCTTCACCAAAATCGTCTATTTCAAAATCCCTGCATTCTCAGACTATGATTAAAAAAATCTATTTTTCCTATTTTAATTTCAAAATAATAATTTACGTATTATCTACTCATAATTATTATTATTAACATTTTTTCTAAAATAATTATAATTTATAAATTTACCAATAATATTAATAAAATAAATGTCACGATTTAAACAATCACAATTTACCAATAATATTAATAAAATTAAATGTCACGATTTAAACAATCACATGACAATTTTATCTCTTTTAATTATTTAAAATTTAAATAATTACATGATTTTCTCAACTAAATTAGATCTCTAATCTTTTTATCTTTTAAAATATATCACTAAAATTTTGAAAAATATCATTACAAATTATAAAATTTGTAAAATAAAAATAAAAATAAAAAAAATTCTAAAATTTTGAAAATACAAAAAATAAAAAAATCTACAATTCACAAAATGGAAAATGTGTAATTTAAATATTAAGAAATTCAAAATCTCATTAAAATTTCTAAAAACTCTAAAAATCTCATTAATTTATTAAAAATGTGTAGATTAAAAATTACTAATTCTAAAAATCTAATAAGAATAATAAAAATTATTAACATTTCATTAAAAATCAGACTTGATTTAGACTCGTCTGCCTTTAAAATTTTGTTGGAACTCCTAAAAATTTTGAGTCCCACGAGATTTTTCAACACACCGTCGAGGTTGAGTGGATGTTCCACACCTTGATCGATTTTGGAACCATTCCAAATTCATTTTCACGATATTTTTAAAATTGTTGAATTTATCATTTTAAACATTTTTAAAATTTTAATTTATAGATTTTTTATTTTTATGAGTTTTTAGAAAAAAAAATTAAATTTATACATTTTCAAATTTTTTGAATTGTAGAAATTATAGATTTTTTATATTTATGAGTTTTTAGAAAGAAATTTTTTTTTACACATTTTCAGTTTTTTTGAATAGTAGAATTTATAATTTTTTTTAGATTTTTTATATTTATTTTACCCAATTTATAATTTTTTAATGAGATTTTTTGATTTTTAATGAGATCTTTTTATTTTTAATGATATTTTCAGAATTTTTTTATTATTAATTTATAATTTTCAAACATAAATGATGTAAATTGGACTATTTGACCGGATTTTCAATTGTCTGGTGGAAAAGACGTAAATTGGACCGAAAAGGATGTAAATTGGACACCATAGGATGTAAATTGAAAATGTGAAAACTTAAAGGATATATTCTAGATTAGGCTTAAGTTAAAATGAAATATTCTCGGTCACCCTCTCCGGTACACAGAAAAACAACGTTTCGATCACTACAGATATATATTTGTAATCTTATATTTTCTCCGGTACACAGAAAAACAACGTTTCGATCTCTCTCTTGGTACAGAAATATATTTGAAATCTTATATCTTCATTCTACGCATTGCCTTTCATCATAGGGTATTTGTAAGTATATTTCATGGTTTTCATTTTCATCCTCAAGTTTTCTTCACTATATAAATGTATAAATGTCAGTCTTACGTCACTCTCACAAAATAATTTTAAATTTTATATTGCTAACCTTTATTATTTTGGTTCATTGTTTTCTCTCCTTCCTTGACTATCGTCCTTTTTTTTTCTTTGTTCAGATTTTCATGGATTTAAATCCATTATCTCATTTGATTATTTTATTTAATTTTTATAAGTTTTGAATCCATGTTTTTAATTTTATAATTTTTTTAATTTGATTTATTTAGTAGTTTTCCAATTTTATTTAGATTTAGTTGATTTTAATTTTTTAAATGACTTTTGTAATTTTAATTATTTTAAAATTTTAGTTAATTTTTGAAAGTTTTATATATTTTTAATTGTTTTTTTTCATTAAAATGTTTTTAAAGCTTTGTTATTTTTAAAAATATTCTTAAATTATTTTTTTTCGTATTATTGAATATTTTTTTTGTTTAGATTTTCATGGATCTTAAATTCATTGTCGTGTTAAGGTATAGATTCTCTCCTTGATTATTTTATTTAGTTTTTATAAACTTTGAATCCATATTTTTAATTTTTTAATTTTTTAAATTTGATTTATTTAATATTTTTTCGATTTTATTTAGATTTAATTGATTTTTATTTTTTCAAATGATTTTTTTAATTTAATTATTTTAAAATTTTAGTTAATTTTGGAACCTTTTTTATATATATTTTTAATTGTTTTTTTCATTAAAATATTTTTTAATGCTTTGTTGTTTTTTTAAAAATATTATTAAATTTTTATTTATTTTTTTCGTATTATTATTGAATATTTTTCTTTGTTAAGGTATACATTCTCTCATTGATTATTTTATTTAGTTTTTATAAATTTTGAATCCATGTTTTTTATTTTATAATTTTTTAAATTTGATTTGATTTATTTAATAGTTTTTCGATTTTATTTAGATTTAGTTGATTTTTATTTTTTTCAAATGAATATTTTAAATTTAATTATTTTAAAATTTTAGTTGATTGTTGAACGTTTTATATATTTTTAATTGTTTTTTTCCATTAAAATATATTTTTTAATGCTTTTGTTGATTTTTTAAAAATATTTAATGCAAATCTTAGTTATAGTTCATATTATATACCAAATAAGAATTGAAACATCTTATTATCTAACATTTTAGAGTGCAATTGAAACATCTTATATTACAGGATTTTATCTGAAAAGGTGGTGTTTGGTTTGAGATTGATTTGGATTGCATTTGAATTGTGGTGGATTCGATTGAGATTTGGGTAATCCATGAATAGTAATTGTGTGTAAGTTGTGTTTGGTTAATGATTGAGAAGTACTTTATGTCACATCAAAAAGTGATGTTATAATATTTTATTATGGTTAGTAGTGAAAGAGAAGAAAATAGGAGAGAGAATGAGTTTATTATGGTTAGTAGTGAAAGAGAAGAAAATAGGAGAGAGAATGAGTGTGTGAAAGAAAAATAAATGAGAGAAGAAAGTAGGAGAGATAATGAGTGATTTGATTGTATAAAAATAGGTGTATAAGTGTATTATAGGGGTGGATTGGTAATTGAATTTGTATTTGGATTGAGATGGATCGAGAGAGATTGGATTGGGATTGGGTCCAATCCCATTGGCCAATTCCAAAACAAACACCGCCTTAGAGAGTGCAACTGAAACATCTTATCTTACACATTTAGAGTGCAATTGAAACAGGCAACTGCTCTGAATTTTATGGAACGATTCATTCAAGAAAATATGAATCATTTAAAAAATAAAAATTTATAAAGGTAAACTATATATATATATATATATAATTTTTTTGAGATATAGGTTGTGAATGTATTTTAAAATAATTTTAAAAACTTTGTAAGATGTATATAGTATTGTGGAAAATTTTAGAGAATGTTTAGTAATTGTCAATAAAAAAAATCATATGAGTGTATTTTATAATAATTTAAGAAACTTTATTTAGAAAAGTTTTAGTAATTGTTAATAAAAAAAAAGTTAAAATCTTTCAATTAAGTTTGATTAGTTAATTGAATTGTCTAATAAATATGAATAGTGATCGCCCTAAAAAAATGCAATTATTTGTTATAATATAATCGTTTTTAATAATTTTTTTATATTTTATAAATTTTTTTATATTTTATTATTGTTTATATAATATTATTTTATTATATTTAAAGATATCATTGTATTTGTCGTAAGTGGTTTTATCAAGTCTAAAAAAAAAAGTAACACACATTTTAATTATGTTATTACTAAACAGATGTCACGGTTCTTTGAGGAGATGTTTATTCTGGGATAGAAAATTCGAATTTGAGATTTTAAAATTTCACTCATATTCTACTTTAGAATTTAGATTTAGAATTTTAAAATCTTATCCTACAAACCCATATAAACCCTACAAAAGTTAACCTATAAATATCTACAAACTCTATATAGATACCCATATAAATACATATAATTATATACTATAAAGTTAAATCATATCCTACTTAAATTCTAAAACATACAAATCATTAAAATTTCAAAATCCAGATTTCTAAATCATCTTCTATTTTATTGCATACTACAAACTTTGTAAAGTTTTTAGAAATTTGTAATCTTATATATATTTTTTATTATAAATACAATAATATAGGTTCAAATTTGTAGAAATATATATATTATAAATATATTAGATCGAATACAAAAAAGTTTAACTCACTTAACAGTGAAAAAGATATACAAATTAATATAATATTTAAAGATATAAAAATTAATATAATATTTAAAATTACTATTATTTTAATAAATCGATCCCGCGTAAAACGCGGGTTTAGGGCTAGTGATCTATAATCCTATATAAAGTAGGCCACGGTTCTTTACCCCCATTTTTTTTTATTTACCCTCATTTGTTGAATTCACCCCAAACTTAAAAAAAAAAAAATACACCTAAAGAAACTATATTATCATTTTATTAATTTACATAAAATATATATAACACAATCAATCCTAATTTTTACCACCAAATCATCGGAAAAAAAAATATAAGAACATGATTTTTAAAAAAAAATCTCAAAAAAGTAAAATAATTTCAATTTTTTTTTTCAAAAATGGGAAAAATTGAAATAATTTTCAAAAAATAAAATAAAAATTGAACAAAATAATCAAACTAAAAAAAACTTGCATACCTACTACTAATCATTCTTCACAAAATTTACGAAAAAATAATTTAAAAAATTCTGGAATGAAAATTACCGATGAGGTTAGCACCGACCGAAAAATTTTGTTAGTATTTCCATTGGAAAACACTGTTTCCGACCGAATTTCCGCCTCTATTTCCGTCGGTAAAACACCTTTTTTTTTGTAGTGAGAAGTCGTAAAAAAAATGACCACATAATCTAGAGAAATCGTCAATAAAAATGACATAATATATATTTGAAATTAAACCATCATTCGAACAAATGGGTGCAGGGCCCCACAAATTATAATGAATTAAATCCAAAACAACAATAGCACACTACACATTTAAAGAAAACTACAAATTTTTATTCTTATTCATCTGACAAGGAGTACACAATGTTGATTTGGGCATCAACGGAGTAATAGATAAATAGTCAATTTTATTCAACAAATTAATAATCGAAATAGATATCACAATAGGTTGATACCATGTGAAAATATATATGAGATCGGTGATTAAATGAATCCACTATATATTATGTAGGATTGGTCTTGTATATAATTAATTCTATACAAGAAACTGAGTTGACTTGGTCAATTTTTTTTTTTTTTTTGTTGATAATTCTTTTTCTATAAAACGTGTGTGTTGAAAAGTGTAAGTTATTATAAAAAAAAAAGTAACACAATATTACTAAAATGTGTAACACATTTTTTTATTAAAAAGTGTAAGTCGCTATAATTGAAAAGTGCAACACAATTTTGAAAAGTGTAAGTCATTATAATTAGAAAGTGCATGTCGAGATAACTGAAAAGTGTAACACAATATTATTAAACAGTGCAAGTCAGTATAACTAAAAAGTGCAACACAATATTTTAATAAAAAGTGTAACACAATTTTACTGAAAAGTGCAACACAATTTTACTGAAAAGGGTATGTCTATATAACTAAAAGTAGGGATGGCAATGGGACGGGTAAAAATCCGGACCCGCATGAAACCGGCCCGTACGGGGCGGGTAAATACCCGGTCAAACGGGTCTCGGGTCGGGTAAATACCCGGTCAAACAATACATGCCGGGTTTGGGACGAGTAATGATTTTATATATACCCTATCCGAACCCGACCCATATATATATATATATATATATATTATTTTATTTATTATGTTTCATCAGAATTTAAAATATATATATATATTGGTGTTTACTGTTTTTTTTTCGAAAGGAATATGTAATATGTTGGTGGAATTGGTTTGGGTTTGCGTTGTTAATTAACTAATTAAGTAATTAATTACAGTACAAATGGTTTGGATTAATTGTACTGAATACTCCCTCCGTTCTAAAATAAGTGTTGTTTTAGACCTTTTCTTTTGTACATAAATAAATGTTGTTTTAAAATTTTTACACTCTTTATTCCCATTATGCCCTCTAATTTAAAAATTATTTGAGATAAACTTGGAAATAATTGAAAAGAATTGGTTTAAATTTTTGAAAAGATTTGAAGGAAATTAATATAATTAAAATCTTCCATTATTATTTAAGGGTATACTTGTCAATACATACCCTTTCTTAAATCCAACAAATTTCATGAAAACAACACTTATTGTAGAAATTGTAGAACGGAGGAAGTATTGTTTTCCTAATTTGAGACTTAATAGGTTTGTTAGTTTTATCTTTTTAAATTAGCAGAAGAATTAGAATATGAATTAGAAGGAATTAATTATAATTATATTTTATCTTGTCCACTATAATTATATTTGATAGTTAACTATAATTATTTTCTAAATAAATAAAAATTTGAAGAAAAAGGAAATAAATGGAATTAATTATCTTGTTATTTGAATTTAATGTGTTAAAGTGATTAAAGTTATTTATTATTCCGTATATATTTTTGTATGTCTAAAAAATTATTTCTTTCAAAAAAAAAAAAAAAAAACTAGTGGGTAGGGCGAGTATACCCGCCGGGTTTACGGGGCGGGACGGGACGGGATGGGTTTAGGCGGGGCGGGTAACGGGTATTAAAAAATTTAGTGGGACGGGTCCTGGGATAGGCCATACCCGTCCCATACCCGCCCCGTTGCCATCCCTAACTAAAAGATGAAATATAACATTATCAAAAAGTGTAAATTAATATAACTATATGAAAATATTATTTTGAAAAGTGTAAGTCACTATAATTGAAAAATGTAATAAAAAAATACTGAAAAAAAAATTAGTTACTAAAAAAAATTAATGAAAAAAAATGACCAAAGTCAACGGATAATGATTGACCACACGAGATATATTAGGGATTATGTTATACCTAGTCAAAGAAGTCAATCTTTGACAAGTCAATCCTAGTCACCAGCTTGCGTGGCGAGGACCAGTCAACAAAGTCGTGCGACGACTAGTCAACAAGATGAAGAAAATGTAATAGATTTAATGTATTTAATATATTCAAGTGCTTGCCCAAAGATGTTGGCGAGCACATGTTTGTTAGCTGCTCGCCCAAATGTGTTGGCGAGCACTTGTGTATTCTAACTAGAGAAGTCTAAGTGTTGAAGCCTTGGGAGACAACAAGGAGCGTGACGACCACCTTTCTCGAAGTTATTTCGGCGACCATCTACCTAGACGACCAGGTCCTCCGGCGACCAGAAGAGGCGGTTTAGGTCCTCGGCATCTCGGCGAGGACGACCACGAGTGGCGGTTTAGCATTAAATGTGCCATCCAATCACCTTTTCGGGCAGAAGACTGGTCCAGTAAGGGTGGGCCACGTGTAAAGGGCGGGCAGCCCCCAAAAACCACTATATAATGCCTAAATGGCTCATTTGTAAACACAAGTTTCATTATTCCACCAAATCACCCTACCCTAAGCAATAAACACTCCCTAGCTTCTAAAGCTTTAGCTTCTCCAAGAAGCTACTTTCTTGTGTTCTTACTATTCATCTTTAAGATCATCAAGATCATCATATAAATCCTCTAAACACGTAATAAACCCCCGATAATCATACATGTTTGTCTCGTGCTAACAAATAGTCCACATCCGAATCAACCCAACTAAAGCACGTACAACATTTGGCGCTAGAAGGAGGGGACCTTTTACGTGTTCATCATCTCAGTTTCGACCGATCATCGAGCGATCGGTTTGCAAACTCCTTATTTCAGGTTTTAATCGGTAGTTCCACCATTTAAAGCTTCATTTACGTATTTTAGTGTTCTTCGTGTTCTTGAATATTTGGGGTATTCGAGACATATTTTGGAGTTTGATCTCCGTGTAACTTAGTTTTCAAGCTTTAGTTGTTGTTACTTAGCACGTTCTTCTGCGTAAGAACTTTAATCTTTCGTTTTTTAAGCGTCGAAAGCTTAAAGAACAGTCATATCTTTGTAATAATCTCCAGGAGACACTCTTTAAACGATGTCTCAGCATACTCCGCAAGACGGATTTGTAGCTCCCGGAGGGAACGATCCCCCTCCGCCGGTAAATCCTTTTGCAAATCTGAATATGGGGGACATTCTAAAAGAACCCCAGCATTTAAAAGACCTTTCGGACTACCTCCTAGAGAAGAGGAGGCAGAACGAGAAAGAAGAGCTTGAGAAGGCCAAGGATCAGGCCTTCGACAAAGCTCGCAAAGAAAAAGCAAAAGCCCACGTGAATGATGAGGACGATCGCTCCTATCACTCATACTCTGTTCGCCCCCAAGATAGAGAAAAGAATAAAGCTGCCAAGCACTCCCACAATAGCCACACGGGAGACTCGCGAGGCCGAGATTCGGTCTTTAATCGCATGAATGATAAAGATGGAAGGGCTCCTCGCCGATTGCCTTTCAACCTGGGTGGCCGACCAGAGAGGTTCCGACCACAGAGATCGCGCTGACAAGAGAGGTCAGGGAGACAGGATCTCCGCCCTCGATCGAGTGGGGCCGGGGCAGGGCTCGCGAGCTCCGGCGAAGAGTTATCGCAGCCACCGTTCGAAGAGACATTCTCCTAGGCGATCACATCATGGTGATCACCCGGCCGCATCTCACGGGAGCCGACACGACGAGGTCGTCGTCCCCCGAGCACAGACTGCCGAGGAGGGGCAAATCGCCCAGTTCCTCGAAACCCAGAAATTGATGAAGCTTGAGATGGAGACCTTGCGAGCAGAGGTGGTCGCCTCAAAGCAAGGGACTACTCCACCAATCACTCTGCCCGCACCTCCACTAAGTGTTGCGATCCTTACCGCCCCCATACAAAGGAAGATCCAGATGCCCTCCATGGCAGCATACGATGGGATGTCCGACCCCAGAGTACACTTATCGAAGTACTCAAACTATATGGCCTCAATCGGGGCAACGAACGCCACCCAATGCAGAAACTTCTCCCTAACTTTGGGAGACCGGGCTCATCGTTGGTACACAACTTTGGGTGCCGGATCTATCACCTCATTCCTTGAGCTGGGACAATATTTTCTGACCTACTTCGGGTCTATTGCTGCTCGCCCAGCCTCAAAGCAACGTTTGGCAAACGTTCGCCAGTCCCTAACTGAATCTGGCAAGGACTACATCGAGCGCTTCGACAGGCTGGTGATCGATGGGGAGGCCGTAAACGATGAGACGAAGCTGATCTCGGCTGTTTCCGGTCTAAGGATAGGTTCCAAGCTTTGGGAATCTATGCATACTACTTTCCCTGTTTCTTATGCGGATTTCCGCATGAGAGCTGGGAACTTCATTCAGATGGAGGAAATCATGGATGCCGCCAAGGCTAACGAGCAGCCTGAGGCGTCCAAGAGGGTCTGGCCTAAGAAAATTTCTAACACTGGGGAATCATCCCAGCCAAAGAAGGCGACCACTCAGGCTGGCAGTGCTCGCCCAGCGAACTTCAGGCCCTTCGAGGAGTCCCCCGAGATCATTCAGTTCAGAGAATCTCTCTCTCTTGATCCCAGGGGCATTTTTAATGCAGTCAGGGGAAAGAATCTGCTCCCCCATGCCAAGCCAATGCACACAAATGAGGACAGCCTCGATGGTAGTAAATTCTGCGACTACCACAACTCCATCGGCCACCACACTAATGGGTGCCGGGACTTGGTGAGAAACCTTTTCAAGCTATACAATGAGGGCAAGCTCGCCCAATTCATCAAGCCCCTTGGAAATGGCGACAATAGAGGCAGGAAACGCCGTGACGACAGCGACGACCTGCGCCAACAGTTGAATCGTCCAAAACTGACTCCTCCCATGCCAAACAATCCAGGAGGCGACATCGACAACGTAGGCGGGGCCTGTATGGTTTTGGAAGGCCCCTAGGGGGAACTCATTCCGGGAAAGCTCTGTCTGTTCACCGAGCTCAGAGTGAACAGCGAGCACTCAACAATGTCCATCAGGTGTGCGTCGTTCCGGCTGCCGAGAAGCCTCTATCCCATCAAATACTTTTCACGGACGACGACCTAAACAGCGTGGTGCAACCAAACAATGATGCTTTGGTCATCACTGGAAAGATTATGGGAATCATTGTCCATCGTATGATGGTCGACACCGGGGCATACACCAACATCCTTTTCAAGCATACTTTGGATGCCCTCGGTGGATACGCTGAATATATCGAGCCTTGCGATGATATAATCATAGGTTTCGGGGACACGCGCAACCTTCCCATTGGGAAAATCAGACTATCCCTGGAGCTGACATCGTCAAAAGAGCTAACAATGCGCCACACTCGGCAGCTTGACTTTATGATCGTGGACATGCCATCTTCCTACAACGCTTTCCTCGGCCGACCTTTCTTCAACGAGTTCAAGGCGGCCGTTTCAACTTTTTATTACTGTGTAAAATTTCCGACCCCGGCGGGAGTTATAACCGTCAAGGGCGATCAGACGCGGGCGAGGGAGTGTCTCGTCCGTTTTGCAAAGCGTCATTCTAAAGAAACTTCTATGGTTGGCCAGTATATCGAGTGTCAAAAACAAAAAGAACAAGTGAACTACTTAGAGGGTCTTCCTAGCAAGTACCGAAAGATTGAAGTTGGGGAGTGCAGTCGGAGTTTCGACGACCACCAAGTGGAGGCGAACGAGCACGCCTTCACGGAAGTGGACGACCACACCCCAATGGAAATCGATTAGCAGACAGAAACAGGCGATCAGATCCTCATCGACCAGGTTCCAGAAAATATTCCAGATCTGGAGCCTAGGTTAGGCTTTGAGCCAGAGTTCGGAGTCGAGGATCCTCGTTGGAAGGAGCCTAAAGAACGGGCAACCCCAGCGGAGGACCTTGAAACCATCCACCTAAACGAAGCTCGTCCAGCACTCGAGGTATTCATTGGTTCGAATTTACCAGAACAATTGCGGTCAGATATGGTCGCATTTTTGAAAGAGAACATCGGTGCATTCGCCTGGTCGCACGAGGATATGGTGGGCATTAGCATGAACCATGCCTGCCACAGATTGAATATTGATCCAACGAGGAGACCTATCATCCAAAAACGAAGGAAATTTGGGCCCGATATATATGCGGCTTTGGCAGTCGAAGTCAAGAAATTGATCGACAACAAATTAATCGAGAAAACTGGAACTGATCCCGAGTGGTTGGAAAATCCAGTGCTCGTCAGAAAGACGACCGGGTCGTGGAGATTGTGTATAGACTTCACAGATCTAAACGATGCCTATCCAAAAGATCATTTTCCGATGCCCCACATTGATCATCTAGTAGAAAATACAGCGGGGCACGAGATGTTAACTTTCATGGATGCTTTCGCAGGATACCATCAGATTGCGATGCATCCTGACGACCAGCGGCATACGGCTTTCATGACTGCAGTCGACATGTACAGCTGGAAGAGAATGCCTTTTGGTTTGAAAAACGCGGGGGCAACATACCAAAGACTAGTAAATAAAATGTTTGAGAAACACATCGGCGAGATGGTGGAGGTCTATATCGACGACATCATTGTCAAAAGCTTGCGGAAAGAAGATCACCTACACCACCTTGCCATGACATTCGATATTGTGAAGGAGTACAACATGAAGTTGAATCCAAAGAAATGCAGTTTTGGAGTTAGCTCTGGAAAATTTCTGGGGCACTTGGTTAGACAGCGGGGCATCGAGGCAAATCCAAGCAAAATTCAAGCAGTCATCAACATGCAAAGCCCGAGGAATGTAAAAGAAGTACAGAGGTTGACAGGATGCCTTGCATCGCTGAACAGATTTGTTGCACGAACGGGCGATCGTTGCAAACCTTTTTTCGATGCTTTGAAAAAATGGAGGTTCGAATGGACCGATGAGTGTGAGAAAGCTTTCGGAAAGCTAAAGGAATATCTATCTGATCCGAAGGTCCTATCTAAGCCAGTCCCCGGCGAAATTTTGTATCTTTACTTGGCGGCCACTGACTGTGCGATCAGTTCAGTGCTCGTCCGAGCTGAGGGGAGCACACATCTGCCAATCTACTACGTAAGTCAATCACTGAGAGATGCGGAGTTGAGATACACTCCAATGGAAAAATTGGCATACGCGTTGGTCATGAGCGTTAGAAAACTAAGGCAGTATCTGTTCGACCATGAGGTGGTCGTCCTCACGACTTTTCCTCTTCGGCGAGCACTGCATCGTCCGGATACCACTGGAAGACTTTTGAAATGGTCGGTGGAAATCGGGCAATTTGGGCTCACCTACGCACCCAGAACGACAATCAAGGGACAAGTGTTAACAGAATTCATTGTAGAGCTCACTTTCCCGGAGAAATTGGACAAGGGAATCGAACTTCCTTGGACACTGTTCGTCGATGGCTCGTCGACGAGCACCAAAGCAGGGGCAGGAGTCGTCCTCACCAGCCCAACCGGACAGACGTTTGCTTCAGCGATCGAGTTCGAGTATCGGGCGACCAACAACGAAGCAGAGTACGAGGCTCTGGTCGCAGGAATCAAGATGGCTATGGCCGTGGGCGCCAGAAAACTGAAATTTTTTTCTGACTCTCAGCTGGTTGTATGTCAAATTATGGGCGATTACGAGGCTCGTGGCGATCAAATGATAAAGCATCAAGACCTAGTGAAAGGATTACTCGACCAATTTGATCAATTCCACATCGAGCAAATCCCTAGGGAGGAGAATACGCAAGCAGATGCGTTAGCTCGGCTGGCCACTTCAGAGGGGGAGGCAATATTTTCAGAAGCGACCATCACTAAAATTTCTTCCCCATCGGTGAACAGAGGTCTGATTTTGCAGGTTGAAGCGACCAGCGACGAGGACTGGAGGTCGCCGATCACCAAGTACATCAAGACCGACGAGCTCCCGGCAGACAAAGTGAAGACAACCAGATTGCAACTCAGGTCCGCAAGGTACACTATTATTGGCGACCAGTTGTACAAACGGGGTTTTTCAATGCCTTTATTGAAATGCCTCGGAGAAGACGAAGCGAAGATCGTCATGCACGAAATCCACGATGGAGCATGTGGAAATCATACAAGGGGGCAAGTGCTCGCTTTAAAGATCATGAGGCAAGGCTACTTTTGGCCAACACTGAAGAAGGATGCAATCCAATACGCCCAGACGTGCAAGAGATGTCAAGCTTTTGCTCCCGCTATTCACTCACCTCCAGACGAGCTCATCTCCGTCTACAGCTCTTGGCCCTTCGCGAAGTGGGGCATCGACATCATCGGACCTTTCCCGCCTGGCGTCGGGGGGGTAACTTTCGTAGTCGTAGCAGTCGATTACTTCACCAAGTGGACCGAAGCGAAGGCATTGAAGACCATCACAACGGCCCAGATGACAAACTTCATATGGAAAAACATAATTTGCAGGTTCGGCCTACCACGAGTAATAGTGACCGACAACGGACGTTAATTCACAAGTCAAGACATGCTGGATTTCTGCTCAGAGTGGAACATCAAGAAACTTTTTTCAACACCCTATCATCCACAATCAAATGGTCAAGTAGAGGCGATCAACAAAATCATCAAGCACACCTTGAAAGCTAAGCTAGATGGATTGAAGGGCAAGTGGGCGGACGAGCTGCACATGGTTCTGTGGGCATATCGGACGACCACGAGGAATTCCACAGGTGAGACCCCGTTCGCGCTCGCGTTCGGAACCGAAGCTGTCATACCAGCAGAAGGGCAGGTCCCCACTTTTCGAGTGGCAAATTATGACGAGCAGTTGAATAACGATGCACAGCTCTCCGATTTAGACTTCCTAGAAGAACGAAGGCTAACAGCGGACGAGAAGAATGTGGTTTACAAGCAAAGATCAGAACGCTACTACAAGCAAAGTACGTGCTCGCCATTTCACTATCGGCCAGCTCGTACTTCGGAGGGCGACTGAACAGTCCATTGGCATACTTGGCCCGACTTGGGAGGGTCCATACCAAATAACGCGCACACTCCTGAACGGATTGTATGAGCTAGAAGATTTTGAGGGCAAGCCGAGAAAGTACCCATGGAATGCGGTCAAGCTGAAGAAATTTTATCAGTAAGTTTTTAATTTCTTTATATTTGTATTAGTTTGTATCTAATCATCATTTCAATACAAGTCAAAAAGTTTTAATTTCCATCAAGTGTTAGATAAGTTTGAGATTTTAGATAAGGCTCTGCGTAGCCGTCTAGGAAACAAAAGACGAGCACTCTTTCTTAAAGATGCTCGCAAGGTAGTGGCGACGACGATCACTACCTAACAAACAAAAGAGTTCAACCGACGAATGGTTAACTCTAAAAGACGAGCACTCTTTCTTAAAGATGCTCGCAAGAGAAAGACGAGCACTCTTTCTTAAAGATGCTCGCAAGGTAGTGGCGACGACGATCACTACCTATCAAACAAAAGGAGTTCAACCGACGAATGGTTAACTCTAAAAGACGAGCACTCTTTCTTAAAGATGCTCGCAAGTAAAGACGAGCACTCTTTCTTAAAGATGCTCGCAAGTAAAGACGAGCACTCTTTCTTAAAAATGCTCGCAAGCAAAGACGAGCACTCTTTCTTAAAGATGCTTGCAAGGAAAGACGAGCACTCTTTCTTAAAGATGCTCACAAGATAGCGACGACGATCACTATCTAAAGCATACGAACGCAAACAAACAGAAGGCAAATTCAAAAGACAAGTACTCATTGAAAGATGCTTGCAAAAAATAAACACAACATAAAATTGAAAAGCAGTGACGAGGACAATCACTCAAGATAAACGAACACATCATAAGCAAAAAGTTCCATTCATTAAAAGGCCTTAAAAGGCTGAAATTACAAAAAGGCCCTAAGCGGCCGAGTAGTCCTAAAAAACAAAATAAAATAAAAAGCAAATTAAGCTTCCGTAGCATTCCCCTCAACAAGAGCATCCTGCTCGCCGGCATCCTCCTCTTCGTTCACGGCCTCCACCTCGGTAGGAGCACTCTGTTCGCCCTGTTGAGTCGGGGGGTTTTGTGGAGGATCCTCGAAAAGTACCGGAACACCCAAGAGTCGAGGGAACTGAAGTCCCAATTTCATCAAAGGAAGCAGAGGGAGTTCTGATTCCGGTTGAGGTTTTTCCGCCATAAGGAGGTCGTCTATAAATCCGCCGAGCGGAATTACATCCACATCCGGATGAACTTCTCTAAGCTTGTGAACGAGCCCGTGGGCAGTGAGCGCCACTGTTAAAAAGGCTACGCATCCAGCAATATCATTGCTTTCATCTCGCTCATCCGTCATGGCGACCAGCTCTTGCCGAAGAGTGGCCAAGTCTTCGTCAGCAGTTGTAAATTTATTTGTAAGAGTGTTTACCTCGTCCTCGGCAGTCTTCAGGCGAGCACGGAGACTTTTGATCTCTTAGAGATCTTCCTGATCTTTTTTCCGAGCCATCTCAAGTTGGGCCTCAAATCGGCCAACTTTGCCTCAATATCGGCCAACTATACCTCAAGGTCGGCCACCTTCTCCCCAGAAGCGGCCAACTGCCTCTCGACGCCGGCTTTAGCTATAGCCATTTGGGCAAGTCTCATGCTCCTGTCGTCGCTGATTTTATGACTCTCGCAGATCTGGTTGGCGAGTTTCTCGATAGTGTAAGATGCACGGCTCAGATCAATGGCGACCAGTCTCGCATTCTCCAGAGAGTTCTGGTTGTTCACCTCGTCGACCAGTGTTGTCGTCAACAATCGGGGCAGATTCTTCATGGCCCTAAGAGTGAGCGGATCCAGAGGCTCTTAGCTGGCCGGATCCTGCGACCGGTAGAAGCCGAGGAGGTTCTCATTGAAAGGTTCGACGATCGGGTGTTCGGCAACCCTAATAGAGAAGAATTTTTTTTAGAAAAAGGTACTTGAAAATATTCTAAAATCTTATTAATAGTAAACTTACGTGGCAACCCTTGCGGCGTCCCAGCCGAGAAGAGTGTTATCCCCCTGAGCCCTCTGCTCGGTCGACGAGCTCGTAGCAGTCTCTCGCGACCGAGTGCTTCTGCGAGGAGGGGATACGACCTGTGCGGGGGGAGGCAAGTTAACCCTCGCTGGAGATCTCCTCGGAGAGACCCTTTGTTCGCCCACTGGCTCGGCCCTCTGCTCGGCAGCAGTTTGGCGAGAAGAACCCCCTCGGGTTGGTTTCGCAACTTTCTTGGGAGGAGCCCTCGAGGTCTCCGTCCCTTTCCTCTTGCCTTTTCCTGAGCCATCGACGATCTGGCGCTCGCGGAGCATTCTCGCTTGTTGAAGCATCCTGCCCGACGTTATGCGATCAAGTTCGACAGTTGGAGGAAGATAAGTGATAACTCTTTCAGGAACTACTACTAAAAAAGAAAAAGGAGGAGTCAACGTTTACGAAGAGAAATTTCACAAAACTTAGAAATATTTCGATACCTGGAGGGAACTCTCAAGTGAAGTGATGAGGAGGTACTCTAAGACCTGCTCGCTCTCGCATTCACTCCCTATTCAGAAAGCGGCAGGACCTCTCCAAATAGCGACGATTGAGTACGCAGCAGACGTGATATTGGAAGATGGGCGAGAGGCGGTGATCGGCAATCTTCTTGCGAGCAGATTCACCTACAAGAGCGAGGAGTTATTCAGTACAGACAAGAACGAGCAGAAATAAAAAAGACTTACCACGAATTCTTTGATAGTCGGTCGCGATGGGAATGCGAGCGGAGGACCCATCCGGCCTCACCGCATTTTTCCTGTCCCCGGCTACCCACCACCAATTGGTCTTCCAATCTCGAATTTTGTTGGGGACCCCTTCGACCAATTTGAAGTTATCACGGCCTCTTACATAGTAATACCCATAGCCGACCTTCTGTCTGGCCTCGGCCGCCTGAAGAAGATAGTTAATCTCTTTCGGGCTAAGCCATGTGTTCCGACATCCATTCTCGACCGCCATCAGGCCGAACAGCGTGAGGAGTCCGATCAGGTTCGACCACCCGTTCGACAAAATTTGGGAAGGGGCCACCCCTAGAAAATGCAAGAAGTTTGAAATCCCGGGGTGCAGGGGGAACCTCAACCCTGCCTCCATCATCCCAATATTGACGGCGACCATCCCTTCTGGCGGCTGGTCGGCCCTCTCATCTTTGCGAGGAACAAAGAAGTAGACGTCGGCCGGCAGTTGATATTTCTTCCAGGAATTTTCTAGTTGAGGCAAGGAGATACTGCTCGCGTACTTACTGGCCTCATACCTCGATTCATGAGCTCCTCGATACGGGCGAGGAACCTCTCTAGGAAGGTAATCACAGAAATACTTATAGTAGGCCTCCCTCGAGATCTCATCGCCATCCAAGTTGTCTCGCCCACTCAAGATATCCTTTATGCTCGCCGCATATTGAACAACTTCCTCGAAATCCTTGCGAAGACTGCTCGTCAAAGTCTCCTCGACTTGAGCAGGGTCTATCTGTTCGCCCACCCCGCGGTCCAAACCTTGGTCGCGCAGATCTGAGTCAGTCTCACTACCACCCTCCTCGGCATCATTGCCGGCATCATCCCTATCGGATTCGTCGATCTCATCTACGTCGACGACCGCCGCCATTCTAGCATTGCGGACTCCAACATTTATGGGTTCGGGGGAGTGGATCCTAGAGTCCGAAGAGGCTGCCCTCTCCGTCAAGGCCAAGGCCAAACGATCTCCATCGCCGGAACTTTCAGAGCCACCAACCAACGGCGGCGGACCACCACCGGAGCTACCACCTACCTCCATTTTTTCTTAAGAAATGGGGGAAAGAAGAGTTTTTTTAAGAAAGAAATGTAAGTTCTTTACCTTTTTGACGATCGAAAACCACCCAACAGTCGCCGAAAAAGCTTGAAGTAGAAGGCTTGGAAGGAGGCTCAAGAAATTCGAAAAATTGCAGAGTGAAAATTGTTTTGAAGAAGATGAAGGCCCTATTTATAGGCAAGAATGTGCAGGGACCTATGTGCAAGAAAACGGGGTAAAACCCGTAATTTTCCCAAAATTTGGGGTCATTTCCGAAATCGAGTTCGGGAATTGACCCCCACGCGCGACCTTTGAGGTCGGCACGCGCCCCACGCACGCATTTCAAATTTCGGGCGCCGTTCACGCGCCCGACACGTGTCAGATCCGCAATTAATGAAAAGTGCCTCAAAAGTCGTGCTCGGCGCAGGAAACGAAGCGACCGCCTCCATCTTACGTCATCAAGATATCAAAATTGATTTGCTCTGTCGAACAGTTTCGCCTTCCAAGAAGACGACCATACTGCTCGCCTTACTATTCTACGAATGCGAAGAAAGGCGACCAGGGGGCAAATGTTATGCCTAGTCAAAGAAGTCAATCTTTGACAAGTCAATCCTAGTCACCAGCTTGCGTGGCGAGGACCAGTCAACAAAGTCGTGCGACGACTAGTCAACAAGATGAAGAAAATGTAATAGATTTAATGTATTTAATATATTCAAGTGCTCGCCCAAAGATGTTGGCGAGCACATGTTCGTTAGCTGCTCGCCCAAATGTGTTGACGAGCACTTGTCTATTCTAACTAGAGAAGTCTAAGTGTTGAAGCCTTGGGAGACAGCAAGGAGCGTGACGACCACCTTTCTCGAAGTTATTTCGGCGACCATCTACCTAGACGACCAGATCCTCCGGCGACCAGAAGAGGCGGTTTAGGTCCTCGACATCTCGGCGAGGACGACCACCAGTGGGGGTTTAGCATTAAATGCGCCATCCAATCACCTTTTCGGGCAGAAGACTGGTCCAGTAAGGGTGGGCCACGTGTAAAGGGCGGACAGCCCCCAAAAACCACTATATAATCCCTAAATGGCTCATTTGTAAACAAAAGTCTCATTATTCCACCAAATCACCCTACGTCCCTACCCTAAGCAATAAACACTCCCTAACTTCTAAAGCTTTAGCTTCTCCAAGAAGCTACTTTCTTGTGTTCTTACTATTCATCTTTAAGATCATCAAGATCATCATATAAATCCTCTAAACACGTAATAAACCCCCGATAATCATACATGTTTGTCTCGTGCTAACAAATAGTCCACATCCGAATCAACCCAACTAAAGCACGTACAACAGATTACAACAAGTAATTAAACTAGTAAATATATCTAATTCAAATCATATCATTATACCCTATTACAAATATCATCTGATTCTCTAAGTTTATTATACAGATCATCAACCATATATAAAACAAAGACAAAAACACAACTTCAAATTTCCATATGTTTAATCAAATATATATCATATATTGCACTTGAAAACCTTAACCTTGAAACCGTGTTTCATGTGAAGTACAACAGAAGTTCTTGGTGATATGGGATGCGCTTCCACAACCTTTATCCGAAACCGACTAATGACCGCCGCCGCCACAATCTTCATTTGAATAAATGACATTTCCTTCCCCAAACAACTCCTCGGCCCTGCGTTAAATGCCGTAAACTTAAACGACGGCTCCACTTTAATTCTTCCCACCTCCGAAATCCATCTCTCGGGTTTGAAGTCAAGGCAATCTTTGCCCCATATCCATTCCATCCTCCCCATCGAGTAGAACGACAGCACCGTCTTCGTATTTGGGCTAATCCGGTGTCCACTTGGGAGGATGTCCTCCTCAACGGGAGCTTTGTGCTGGAACGGAACTGGAGGGAAGAGCCGCAGTGATTCGCACAGAGCACCCTGCAGATAAACCAACTTCTTCAGCTCTTCCATGTTGCTGTATTTCCAGTTTTGCCCTTCCTTCAATTGTAAATTTTCGGACATCTCGTTTCGGATCTTTTCTTCTTCTGCTGGATTTGTTGCCAAGAGCCAGAAGAACCATGTCAAAGCCGCGCTGATCGTGTCTTTACCTACAATACAAAAACTTATATGAGACAATCTCATTGAATACATAAAGAATTAAACTAAATTAAGCAAAAAAGGCTCATAGATATTTGTATGGTACGATTTTAAAATTCTAAATCTAAATTTCAAAGTGGAACATGGGTGGGATTTCAAAATTCCAAATCCAAAATTTCTCATCCCAAAATAAACATGCCCTGAGTGAGTGAAAATATATATGTAAACTATAATATAGCTTAGCTATATGCATGTATTAATTAAAATTTAAAATTGTTTTACCTGCAAAGATTAGATTCAGCATCGTGTCTCTCCATATCTCTTCCGAAACATCATCGCAGGCTTCGCCCTTTTCTGCTACGGCTCGCAGGTAGCATGTCAGCATGTCGAAATCGTTCTTCCCGTTTGTAAGCTTAAAGTTTTCACGCTTTAATGAGATGCAATTTCTTAGAAACCGATCAACGGTCTCCTTAGCTCTCTTCAACTTCCGCTCTTTTCCAATGTTGAGCAAATTTTGTAGCTGCCATGTGCATTCAGGGAGTATGTGCCTATACAAGATTGCTTCCTCCGCATCTTCAAAGGCTTTCTCGTACGGTAAATGAGGCAACTCGTGGCACAATGAGGCGGGATCATAGCCTAGTACCTCCATGCAAGAACAATCAAACGCCAAGCGTTTGAACAAGTCTTGCATGTCCACTTCTGTTCCCAGTTCTGAACTGCGGTCCAGAATTGGGAACAGACCGCTTTCCACTTTGTTCCAGCTAGTCGTCGCGACGAAAGCTTGAAAGCTTGGCTGATTCATCAATGACTTGGCAGCTCTCCTCTGGTTTTCCCATGATTCGGCCTCTGCAATGAAGATCCCGTCGCCTAGAACATCAAACATTTTCTTGAAATCGGGGCCTTTTGGGAAATTGGGAAAGTGTTTGGTGAGTATGTAATGAATGTTAGCAGGGTTACAGGTGATTAACATCTGCATGTTGGTAAACCAAGGTCCTTTAAACAAGAATGTGCCCCCACTCTGCTCGAGAAAATCGGTTATGAAGCCGTGGACGTCGCCAAAGTTGATGAGCAGCGCAGGCATCATGCCGAAGATTGGCCAGTTGGTGGGTATTAAGTTTTTCTCTCTTCTTGAATGGAGTATTTTGTAACATGCAAAAATGGTAGAGAGGATGATGAACAGAGGCAAGATGCCTGAAGTCAGCATTATTAATTAATTTGTTTGAATCAGAAATTTAGATTTGTGTTGATGATGGATGTGGTATATATTGTAAGAAGATGCATTAGATGGCTACTAGCATATTTGCATTGAATTAGCAGCAAATTGTGGTTTGAGAAGTGGGACTTTATAAACACAATTTAACTAGTGATGATGAGTAGTGTTTGTAATTTTGGATTATCACATTAATTGTTATCAGCAATTTCCAATGAAGTAAAATCACAAGGAATGACCCATGTTGTGTTGCATGATTTCCGGGAAGTGCAGTTTGGATGATTATTTTCTTCTGCGTATACAATTGGAACTCAATTGGAACACAAGATTGCTTCCTTTCTGGACCGGTCCTAGTAAAATTTAGCTACACCTAAATCGAACTTTAAAATTATACGAACTCTCAGGATAACATAAATTAATATTTTAAAAAATTTGACAATATACTCCCTCCGTCCTCCGAAAGATTCTTATTTGTATTTTGTACATTCACTACAAAAAAGCTACTCCCTCCGTCCCAGGATTTTGTGCATGGTTTGACCGACACGGAAATTAAGAAAATTGAACATAGTGATGTGTATGGTAGAATAAAGGAGGGGTATTATTGGTAATTCATTGACTAAAGTGGGTGGAGATTTGACTAAAGTTATAAATTGAGTTAATTAAGTTGTGGGCCCAAGTAAAATAAAGGAGGGGTAATATTGGTAAAAATTATGTGAGTTATTTCCTTTTTTAGAGTGTGCAAATAATGTTGGGACGCCCGTTAAGGAAATTGTGCAAATAATCACGGGATGGAGGGAGTATGAAATATCGATGGATATTACCGACGGATTACAACATTTTAACAAAGTCAACCGATTTACCGATAGATTTTGTGATCCGTCGGTAAACACCGACGGAAAACCGTCAGAATTCCTCAAAGTGTTTGTTGTGTGAATTAATAAAGAAAATAATTATTACTCCCTCCGTCCTAGGATTTTGTGCATGGTTTGACCGACACGGAAATTAAGAAAATGGAATATAGTGATGTGTATGGTAGAATAAAGGAGGGGTATTATTGGTAATTCATTGACTAAAGTGGGTGGAGATTTGACTAAAGTTATAAATTGAGTTAAGTTGTGGGCCGAGGTAAAATAAAGGAGGGGTAATATTGGTAAAAATTATGTGAGTTATTTCTTTTTTTAGAGTGTGAAAATAATGTTGGGACGCCCGTTAAGAAAAGTGTGCAAATAATCACGGAACGGAGGGAGTAACAAAAAAATAATTTAAAAAAAATAAAAAAATGGCCAAAAGTTTAATATTTATCATTTAATTACAAATTATAAATTAATAACAACTAATATATATGTTAGAATGAAAATAAATAAATGGATTTGTTTTTGTTTTTTTTTTAAATGAGTAAAAAAAATATACATATGCACATTTTAGAATTTCAATCAAAGAAAAAACAAATTACATTTATAATTTATAAATTAAAAAAATTAAATTTACAATAGTTATAAGTCACATATTTAGTTATTAATATAAGTGAAAAAAATTAATTTTATGATTATTTTTTTTAATGGAACGAAAATGAGTACATATACAATTAATATGACATTTATATAAATGAATAATAGACTTGTTCGAGTGGGAGACGCACCTCACTTGCCCACACAACCTGGTTTGAGTCCTTGGCAAGGCCAAAATTCTTCCAATTATTTTGTTGAAAAAAAATATATATAGTATTGGTAACATACTATTTTATAGTTATTATGGTATTAAATTAAACGTTATTGGTAACATATTTTTTTAATTTTTTTTATTAAATAAAAATATAAGTATTGACACCAACTATCACCTTCAACTCATCACTTAATTACTCGATTTGCCACCAACTTTATTCACAAACAATTACTTTATTCACAATGGACCCCACAATACCCTATAATACCCTTACTTTATCTATTTTTTCAACTTGTATCCCACCCCAATTGGACTACATTTGGTGGAGGGAGGGAGTACTTATTTTTAATTTTATTAAGAAATTTTTTAATCAATTCCTATTTGGTTGGATCATTTATCAATATCTTTTTCTTCATGGATGTACTAAAATTTTATTACTATTTTTATTTTATTTGATGACATATTGAAAAGTTAATTGAATAGGACGAAGTGGGTACTGGTAGGATGTATAAGAATTTTTGCTAATACAATACAACCCCGACAAGGTTTGTGGCTACACGTACAACATGATAAGAAAAAAAAAAAAAAAAACCATAAATTTAAAAATAAAATGTATATATTATAATATTACATGCTACATATGCATGAGTATATGACACAACAAAATACACAATGAAATAAATGAAAAAATCTCCAATAATTAATATTAGACTTGTACACGTACATGCATATGGCTGAAAGCGAAAATTAACACTTGCGTGCAATGCATCATTGATGCGGCTATGAGATATTTAGATTACGTTTAGATCTAGCTAGCTAGGGTGTTCATTGATTAGTTAGGTTAATAATGAAGTTAGCTAGTTAGCCTAACATGTTTATAGAAGAAGAGCAGTACTTGAACCAAACTCTAATTAAAGACATGTGAATCATACAAGGCACAAAGGGGAATCATATAAGCTTATAATGTGGTACATAATTAATATAGATGAATTAATTTTCTGGAAAATTTCATAATAAGAAAGAATTGAATTGAAAATGCGTGTGCGTGCGAAATCAGAGATGTTGTCTGTTGTGTTGGCACAATTTAGACAACACTATGCAGCGGAATTTAAATTGCACGTACTGAAAATAGAAGTATTCAAAATTTGCATAGATTATAAAATAATCTATGCTGTTCACTATATAAAAATATGTGAAACGAGTACAACCTCTTTGAGGTGTATAATTACACTACGAAAGTGTATAAAGATTTACTAGATCCTATGAAACTATCTCCCTCATAGATCTAATCACACAACCTAGTAAATAAGACTATGTTCTAACACACTACTATTCGGGTTTATAATAATGTGAAGAACTACAAGAAGAAACAAAGTTTTTCCTAACTAGAAGCGTATATAGCGTTCAATAGAGTAGTAGTCGATTTCAGCTTTTCTTCTTGTGTATCTTGTGTTGAGGGCAGCTTCTGTATTTATAGGCTTCATTTACGAACTGCCATCAACTCCCATGATCGCCTCAACCTTGAGATCATGCGGTTATAGAACTTCTCTCCACCACTCCTAGAATTTAGGGACTTGTTATACCATGGTCTAATAACTTCTCACTCCCACACAGTGGCATGACTTGGTGTTGCCCATGTCTTCTAACTGTTCTAGGGACATCATTAGACAACAAGCGTAAGATAAGAGTTAGTGAGAAAAGGAAGGGCAAATTCTGATGTTGTCATGAGTGTTGGGAACATTAAACACAACACTCGGCTGTCAGTGTTGGATCATTAAACAGAACACTCATATCAACATCAACAATCTCCCCCAATTTGACCTTTCTACATCAACACAACAGAGATATTGATTAAGAAGTTTACACAATTGATATTCCAAAAAGAATTGAAGTAACAATCTGCATAAGATCAAATTAAAGTAAACAACATCTAAACAAAAAAAACTTGTTTAGATTTAAATAACTAGAGTATAAAATAAATCCTAAATAATTACAGAATATAAATAGCAGAGTTTGAGAAAAAAACATAAGTACAAAGCTTTTACAACAAAGAAAGAACTGAATTAACACTTGGGGAAGGATTGGGCTGAAATGTGTTTCAGCTGCATCTCCATAATCTGCATTTACTCCCCCATTGTGTAAGCTCTCCCCCTATCTTCAAGCTCATCATTTATCCAGATCACCATAGAGATCCTGGATATCTTGTGCATCTCCCTCAGTCATTTCAGTGTCCACAGCAGGTTCATCAGCTCGGCCAGGAACTGAATCCGGTTCATCTACAGTAGGAGCAACAATGTTAGTGGGCTGATTGTGTGAACTATCAGCTACTCCCCCTGTTGAAGTGGAAAGAAGATCCATCCAAAATTTCTTTTGGACTAGAAGATCCTCCACAGAATGCTGCAAGTTAAGAATGGAACCCTGCAAAATATCAATCTGCCTTATAATATAATGTGAGGACAAATAGATTGAGGAGGCAGCTCCTTCAGGAGGCAGTGTGGTATTATGGAAGGGATCATTCGCTGGAACACTACTGGGGCCTGCTTCATCATCATTCCTTCTCAAAGGAAGATCAACCACCCTTTCACCTTGGATGAGGAACTGATTTGAGATGCTAAAACTTGGGACATAGGTGCGTATGACCTCATCTTCAAATCTCTCAAATGCTTTGTCCAACATGTATTTGTACACAAGGCATGGGTAAGGTAGGATACCTCTCCCAGTCATGTCAGATTTAAAGGTCATCATGTTGGTGAAAATAACCTGTCCTAGGTTAAACCTTTTCAAGTGCCCAATCTTGTACATCAGTACAGCCTGTTCTAAGGTGAGAGTGGTGTTGTTTGTAGTAGGCAGCCAATTAAAACACACCAACTTATGCAAAACATAATATAGACTTGTGAGTTTAGAGGCCAAAATTCTTCTTCTCCATTTTGTGATTACTCCCCCAGTCAAGATGCTTATCATAACGTCGTGATCAGTAACAACAGGATCCTCCATAATTTTAGTTTTAAGTAAAATATTGATCCTTCTAGGGGTAATCATATGCCTATTTCCTCTAAACCAAAACTGTCCATATCTTGTGGTGTTGGGATCACCAGCAAATTGAGGGATGTTTGCATAGAATTCATAAATCCAATCAACAATATAAGGAAAAGCAAATTGCAAAGCATTCAGTAAAGATCTTTCTTTAAGCCAATCAAGCAGATTCATATCCTCAAAATCAGAAGTTTTGATCAATCTTTCACTTAGAATCTGCCTAGTTCTTATGGTTCTATACTGTATGCTCGACTTATCATTGTAATCTTCACCAGAATCACTATTCCTATCATCAGAAGAGAAAAGTACCTCATTTTCATCCTCTTCTAAAGAATTGGATGATTGTTCAGAATCTGACTGATCTGGTGTTGCCATCGGAGAGGCAACACTTTCGGGCTCTCGGGGCCTTTTGGATCGTCGAACTGGTGGAGTGGGAACACTTTCCCCCTCCATTTCCTCAGCAACTTCGTCCACATCCTCTTCATTTACAACCACCTCTTCTTCCACTGGGGGTGCAGGTTGTTCAGCCTCTGTTTCTAGTTCTGATTCAGAATCAGACACAGCAATCGGCTCACACGCATTCCCATCCGTCCTGGGCTTCTTTCCCTTTCCAGTGTAGTCAACAATCTTGCCCAGATTCCTTTGGGACTTTCTCTTACCACCAGGCCATTTTTGTGCAGTTGGAACAACAGCAGCTTTCTTTTTGCCCTTTTTGTGCTGGTGAATTCTCTTGAACTTTGCGGCCAGGACTTCTTCATCAGAGGATTCTGGTTGAGTTTGCATGTCCTCATCACCTTTGAACATGGCATTATCCAGCGTTTCTCCCTCAAGCACTAAAACAGGGTGAGTTGTTTTCAGGCTTAGGGTTTCGAAGGCCTCTTTCAAAGTGTTGAAAGGAGTGCCCAGAGGGAAGTGTAAGGTTACTGGAGTGGTTTCTGGTGCAAGAGGTTCAGATGAGGGCTCATCTGGTGGGTTGGAGGTTGGAATTTCTGCAGTGGCGTTTGCATTCGCGATTTCAGTGCGAATGTCGTACGAATTGTAAGGTACGATTGCAAGAGGGGTTGTTTGAGTGGGTTCTTCTTCAGGAGCAAAGGGAACGACAATGGTTCCGACGGTGAACGATGGAGAGTTTGGTGAGTTTGATGATGCCATTTCAGCAAGGAGATTGAGAGGGTTTGGAGAAATTTTGTCGCTTGAATTCGAGTTTGAGTGTGCAGCAGTGATCTGAGGAGTGTTGGACATATTGGAACCTGTACACACAAAACAAGACATCAAAAATTAATTTGAGACTTTTTGAATTCTGCAGATACAATGTAATTTAGAATTCAAACAGTGTGAGTCAAAGGGGAACTGGATATACTTGAGTGCTACAAATATAATTAATATCAGTAATTACCAGGCTTAAATGAGTTAACCAAGCTTTTCAAGTATTTTCCAACACTGTAATGGAGACTCATCTTATATGGAGAATTGAGATGAAGAAGTTACACGATTTTGGAGAGTGGGGGAAATGAAGTAGTGGAAGTAACTTCCCCACTAATTGATCGTGGTTAACAGGGAGAATAAGAATTCTGAAAAACAAAATTAAATAAAAAGCGGAATATAATAACTGAAATAATAAAACAAGGCAAGATTAAGTCAAATTAAATATTTCAGAGAATAATATTTAATAATTATCAAAAATAACTAATTCCATGAAAATTGGGATAAGAATATGAGTTAACGAGTGTTTTGACTATTGTTGGCATTCTATACACCTCAACATAGTTTTTTTTTTCATGATTTTTCATCATATGTGTTGCTCTAATATCTTTTTCTTTTTATCACACTTCACATTGATCCATCTTTTGAAAAAAGTGCATCGTAGCAGCAAACTCCGTGCCCCATAGTTACTCAATGGATTTGTGAATATATTGATGCAATTTATATCACCTTTTGAAAAGAGATCATCGTAGTAGTCAGCTCCGTGTCCCATAGTTACTCAGTGATTTATAAAGCATCTAATAAGTGATTTTTCTTTTGTAGCATTTGAGAGGTGTATAGGCTCTTTAGTATTTTCCACAAGTCATTCAGAATTCAAATATCAATCACAAGGAATTTCATTAATTCAATAATTACGAAAATTAAAGCAAGGAAACACATAAGTGACTTATCTTAGTGTTGTCTCAAATGCTGCCGCATTTGATACAACACCCTTGATCATATTTTCAGATATTGCATAAGCCAAGAGATTTTCGTAGAGAAGAAAACCTCTTATCATCAAGAGCTTTAGTGAATATATCAGCTAATTGTTTTTCAGTAGATATGTACTCCAACTTAACAACTTCATTTTCAATAAGATCTCTTATAAAGTGATGTCTAATACTTATATGCTTTGTTAATGAGTGTTGCACTGGATTTTTTGATATATTTATAGCACTAAAATTATCACAGTACACAGTCAAAACATCACTAGGTAAGCCATAATCATGAAACATTTTTTGCAACCAAAGCAATTGAGTACAACAACTCCCTGTTGCAATGTATTCTGATTCAACTGTTGATTTAGACACACAGTTCTGTTTTCTACTGTGCCAAGAGATTAAGTTGTTCCCCATATAGAAGCAGCCACCACTTGTGCTTTTCCTATCATCACAGTCTCCTGCCCAATCTGCATCACTGTAACCTATTAAGGTGCAGTTTTTATCTTTGCTGTACCAAATACCTAAATCACATGTACCTGCAACATACTTAATAATTCTTTTAACAGCATTCATATGTGATTCTTTGGGATTAGCTTGGTATCTAGCACATAAGCAAACACGGAACATAATATCAGGTCTGTTGGAACTCAAATATAACAGACTGCCAATCATAGACCTGTACAGTGTTGAGTCAACATCCTGGCCAACACTGTGCTTACTCAGTTTCTGAGTTAATCCCATAGGTGTTTTCATATGTTTAGCACTCTCTAATCCAAACTTTTTTACAAGACTTTTGGCATACTTACTTTGTGAGATAAAAATGCCATCTTTTTGCTGTTTGATTTGCAGTCCTAGAAAGTAATTTAAATCACCAACCATGGACATTTCAAAGGTAGATGTCATCTCATTCACAAAGTGTTTAAGAATATTGTCACAAGTAGAACCAAATAATATATCATCAACATAGATTTGAGCAATCATAATATCATTTTTATCATGTTTGATGAATAGTGTTCTATCAGCTTCTCCTCTTACAAAACCAAACTCAATAAAGAAATCTGTCAACCTTTCATACCATGCTCTAGGTGCTTGTTTCAAGCCATATAGAGCCTTTTTCAATTTATAGACATGATCAGGAAAATCAGGGTTTTCAAAGCCTTTAGGTTGTTCAACATAAGCTTCTTCATTTAGAATACCATTTAAAAAGGCAGCTTTAACATCCATTTGGTGTAGTTTTATATCAATATAGCATGCAATGGCAAGTAAGAGCCTAATGGATTCAATTCTAGCAACAGGAGCAAATGTTTCATCAAAATCTACACCTTCTACCTGTGTATACCCTTGAGCAACCAACCTGGCTTTGTTTCTAATAATATTTCCCATTTCATCAGTCTTGTTTTTTAAAATCAATTTTGTCCCTATAACATTAATATGGTCTGGTCTAGGAACTAATGTCCATACATCATTCCTAACAAATTGATTAAGTTCTTCATGCATAGCTTCTATCCAGTTCTCATCATCTAATGCTTCTTTAACAGATTTGGGTTCAATCTCAGAGTGATAGCATTCATGATTTACCTTACTACACATGCATGACATACATATTGATCTTACCACATCCTTTGAGTTCATCCACATTCTTCTTCTGGTTTGAACACCTGTAGACTGTTCACCAATAATTTGGTCTTGTGGATGATATTTCTGAATCCTTATGGAAGGAGTTTTCTGGAGATTATACAGATTTTCAGGATCTGTATTTTCAGATGTTTCCTCTGGTGTGTCAGCATTCTTCTCAACATTCTGAACCTGTTCAACATTTTCAGTAATGATTGATACATTAATCAAGTCTGAAATGTCTTCATCTTCAATGCTTTTACCTGTAATGCTTGTATCATCATCAAAAACAACATTTACAGATTTTTGTATAGTATCAGTCCTAAAGTTATAAATTCTATAGACTTTGCAGTTTCTTAAGTAACCAAGAAAGAAGCCTTTATCACTCTTTGAGTCAAACTTATGTAACTGATCCCTGTCATTCAAGATATAACATACACAGCCAAAAACATGGAAATATTTAAGGTTAGGCTTTCTATTGTTCAGAATTTCATATGGAGTTCTAGTAGAATCTGTTCTAATATAAACTCTATTAGCAATATGACATGCAGTATTAAGAGCTTCAACCCAAAATCTTTTAGATAAGTTCTTAGAACATAGCATGACTCTAGCCATTTCTTGAAGTGTTCTATTCTTTCTTTCTTTCTGCTATGCCATTTTGTTGAGGAGTTTTAGGTGGAGAAAACTCTTGGATTATACCTTTTGATTCACAAAACTCAGTAAATGAACTGTTTTCAAATTCTCTTCCATGATCTGACTTGATTCTGCATACTTTAGAATTGAAAACATTCTTGAATCTTTTATACAGAATTTTGAAAATGGAAAAAGTTTCAGATTTATCTTTTAAGAATTCAATCCATGTGAATCTAGAGTAATCATCAACCACAACTAAAGAATACCTTTTACCTCCAATACTTTATGTTTCCATAGGACCCATAAGATCCATGTGCAGTAATTCGAAGCAATGTTTGGTTGAGCAATGTCCCAACATTTTGTGAGACACTTTAATCTGTTTGCCTTTTTGACAAGGTCCACATACCTTGTTATCTGAGAATTTCAGATCTGGTAAACCTGTAACAGCTTTTAATCTGACAAGTTTATCAAGCTGTCTATAGTTAACATGTCTAAGTTTATGATGCCACAGAATACTATCATCAACTTTAGCCTTATTGCAGACAAGTTCAGATTCAATGAGATAACAATTATCAGCAGATCTGTTTCCCATCATGAAACATTTAGAGTTTTTGTCTAGCACATAACATGAGTTCTTATCAAACTTAACATGCAAATCATCATCACATAATTGACTAATACTAATAAGATTGGCCAATAGTCCATCAACATGCAAAACATTTCATAACTTAGGAAAACCAGGAACATTCAATGTCCCTTTACCAATGATTTTTCCTTTTGATCCACCACCATAAGTGACATTACCACCATTGTAAACAGTATAATCAGTGAGATAATAAATTTTACCTGTCATGTGTTTAGAACAGCCACTATCAAAGTACCATAATCCAGGTATACATGGTTTTAGAGACATATAAACAACATTACAAGATGTATTTTATTTTGAAATCCATGCAGAATTACTATGTGATCTTGAATGTTGAGTCATTCCAGGCAATACAGACTATTTCAAATCATTTTTCTTCTTCAAACATTGAGGACTTTTATGACCCTTTTTGAAACAGTAATGGCATATAACATCTTTTGCAATAATCTGAGTCTTAGCAGAAACACTAGGATTGTAATTCACTTCAGCTTTTACAAAAACAGTAGGTTTCTTAGATTCAGACTTCTTTGAATTCTTACCTTGGTAGCCAATACATGTTCTTCTTGAGTTGTTGGTCATAAGAGAGTCTTCCAGTTTGTTCTTTCCATCAGAAAACCTTTTGAAGCTTAGAGAGGCTTCCTTCAATCTCTCTTCAAGTTTAGACATCTCCACATCTTTTCTTGTTAGAGTGCCTTCAAGCTTAGTAATAGATTCTCTTAAATCAGAATTTTCAAAGTTCACAGACTTAATGATGTGATTAAGTTTCTCAGTTTCAGAAGATATTTTGCAAACTTTTTCATTAGTTAAAGGTTTTTCATAAGAATATTTCTTAAAATCAAGAACAGACACATCTAGCCTTTCTTTGAGTTTAGAGATTTCCTTATCCTTCTTTGTTAAAAGACTTTCCAGTTTGAAAACAGTATTAGACAAGTCTTGAATGTCAACATCTCTTCTGGATAAACCTGCTTTATTTGATGTACCTGTCTCATTAACAGAACTTGTAAAACAGTTAAATTCTGGTACATTATTATTCAGTGATTTCTCAAATGATGGCTCATTTGTCCTCACATCATAATAATCGTCCAGATCATCATCAAAAGTATCATCATACAGAATTCTAGTAGAGAAAGCTTTTTCAATATCTTTTTCAGGATCATGATCAACATCAGACTCATCACTTAAAGTAGCACTGAAATTAAGTTTCTTTTTTAGAATGGTGTTAGCACATTCAATAGCATAATGACCATATCCAGAACATGCATCACATTTAACATTCTTCCTATAATCTTGGTCAGATCTAAACCTGTTTCCTCTTTCTAATTGTCTAGAAGGATTAAAATTGTTCTTCCTAATGGGCAATTGCTGAGTATTATTAATCTGAACCTTAGGTTGAATGTTGTCCTTAAGCCTATTATTCTTGTTCTTCATAAATGTCTTAAACTGTTTAGTAATGAAAGACATATAATCAAGATTGTTATGGTATTCCTCAATATCATCTTCATCAGAATCAATTTCAGTAACATAAGGAGACTTTCCAGAACCTGATGATGCGGATGATGAGGCATCACCTTTGAAAACAAGCACTTTCTTTTCATTATCAGTCTTTTCAGAAATGTTCATCTCATAAGTTTTAAAAATACCAACCAATTCATTTTGACTTATCACATCAGTATCCTTAGCTTCTTCTATAGCACATATCTTAGGTTCAAAACGTTTAGGAACAGATATAAGAATTTTATGTACTAACCTTTGATTTGATATTGGATCTCCAAGAGAATGAGCTTCATTTGAAATCTCAGTCAGCTTTTCGTTGTAAGATGAAATGGTTTCATCTTCTTTCATCCTCAGATTTTCGAACTTGGTTCCAAGCATACGTAGTCTGGTCCTTCGTACACTATCAGATCCTTCACAATGTTCTTGCAGTCTATCCCATGCATCCTTTGAAGAAATGCAGTTTGATATGATTTTGAACATTGAGGCATCTGTTGAGGTGAAGATTGCATTCAATGCATTTGAATTATAACTTGCGGTTGTGATTTCTTCAGCCGTCCAGTCGAGCTATCTCTTGATCCGAGCTTCATTGTCTTCATCCGCAACAGTTCTTGGTTGAGTCCAACCAGCAAGAACACTCCTCCAGGCTCGTTCATCAATGGATTTGATGTAGATCCTCATCTTTGGTTTCAAGAAGGCATAATTCGTGCCATCTAGAATCGGAGGCTTTAGTGCGGGTGAAAGTGGATACTCCATTTCAGATTTTACACACTCTAAGCAAAATCTCTACTTAGTGTATCAAGTAGTTGACTCTGATACCAACTGAAAGTGTGTGTGCGTGCGAAATCAGAGATGTTGTCTGTTGTGTTGGCACAATCTAGACAACACTATGCAGCGGAATTTAAATTGCACGTACTGAAAATAGAAGTATTCAAAATTTGCATAGATTATAAAATAATCTATGCTGTTCACTATATAAAAATATGTGAAACGAGTACAACCTCTTTGAGGTGTATAATTACACTACGAAAGTGTATAAAGATTTACTAGATCCTATGAAACTATCTCCCTCATAGATCTAATCACACAACCTAGTAAATAAGACTATGTTCTAACACACTACTATTCGGGTTTATAATAATGTGAAGAACTACAAGAAGAAACAAAGTTTTTCCTAACTAGAAGCGTATATAGCGTTCAATAGAGTAGTAGTCGATTTCAGCTTTTCTTCTTGTGTATCTTGTGTTGAGGGCAGCTTCTGTATTTATTGGCTTCATTCACGAACTGCCATCAACTCCCATGATCGCCTCAACCTTGAGATCATGCGGTTATAGAACTTCTCTCCACCACTCCTAGAATTTAGGGACTTGTTATACCATGGTCTAATAACTTCTCACTCTCACGCAGTGGCATGACTTGGTGTTGCCCACGTCTTCTAACTGCTCTGGGGACATCATTAGACAACAAGCGTAAGATAAGAGTTAGTGAGAAAAGGAAGAGCAAATTCTGATGTTGTCATGAGTGTTGGGAACATTAAACACAACACTCGGCTGTCAGTGTTGGATCATTAAACAGAACACTCATATCAACATCAACAAGTATGCATAGTGAGGAATTGAAAGGAGAATTAAATGGGAATTATATCATCAAATTTAATAGAGAAAATGATTATCATTCCTCTTCTATATAGGAGGGAGGTTTACAAGAGAGGTTACAACTACTAAAATAAAAGTTATAACTAGAACAACTACTAAAATAGAAGTTATAATTAGAACAACTACTCTACTAATATTCTCTCATTTTGTTGTCTTGACATGTTATTCTTCAACCCACCCCCCAAAGATGGGCATGGATGGTAAGCAATCCCATCTTGAACTTGTTATCCCAAAAAAACTTCAAATCTTTAAGAGTTGAGACCATATGCTATCCAGTTAAAGAGAGCCATAAGTGCAGCCATGCCAACATCAAGAACAGAAAGTCAAAAGATTTTATGACAATTTACGAGAAATTATAGAATCGTGATAGACACAAAGAGAAAAAAATAGATTGAGTATAGAACTCAAGAATATAGTAAACAGAAAATCCCTAATTTTATAGGGCAGAAGAGCCGAGTATAAAACTCTAAGAATTCGATCAAAGAAGACCGTAGAATTTGATTCGAATCAAGAAGAAATCAAATCTAAAACTCATGAGCATAGAACCCACAATTTGACTCTACTACCAAAACATTGAAATCGAAACCAAAACCAAAACTCACGAGCATAAAACTCGTAAAGGAGAAATCTCGAAAATTAAAATGGTAGAAATCCAAACTTATCAAAAATTTGGCAGAAATAAGTATAGAACTCAAGAAATTCATTCATATTTAATTTCGAAAATGTATCTAGATCGACGAATTTGTTTAATCGATCATAAATTGATCGATTCACAACTCTGGTACCATATGAAATTTCATAATAAGAAAGAATTGAATAGTATGCATATTGGGGTAATTGAAAAGAGAATTAGATTGAAATTACATCATCAAATTGAGTAGAGAAAATGATTATCGTTTATCCTCTATATAAGAGGGAGGTTTACAAGAGAGGTTACACCTACTAAAATAGAAGTTATAACTAGAACAACCACTCTAACTGATACTTTCTTATTTGTTGGCTTGACTTGTTGTTATTCTTCACATACCTCTCTAAAAGTTCGAATGTTTAGATGAGACGAAGTGACTCCCATTCAACAATAATATTCAACATACAGTTTGTATTTCGTACATGCTAGTGTAAATTAATTGATCAAGACATGTGCATTTGTGTGAAATTAGGGTTTAAAACCAAAACAAAATTACAAATGGAAATTAATTGATCAAGAAATGTGAATCGTACAATGCATGTGTAAAATAGTGTTTAATAAATATCAATCCCTGAAAAGGATAGATGGAATGATAAATGTGTGTAGGATATGGACCTGACCACGACTACTTTTGAATAGGGAATTAATGCATGCTTCAAGTGTATAAACAATGTAACATTCTAGCATAAATACACCATCACATGTACATGCACTTTGAATATTTCACGTGTAGTTAATGTATATATTTATGTATTACTCTGACAAAATTAATTAATTTGAAAGAATTCCGTCTCATCTAAAAGTCTGAACTTATAGAGAGGTGAAAAATTAAGGGAAAATATCAATTTTGGTCACCCAGTTTTACCTCTTTTCATATTTGGTTACCCACATTTAGTCACTATCAAAATTGGTCACCCAATTATTATTTTTTATCAAAATTGATCACTCTGTTGCTCAATCTGTTATTGACTAACGGAGAAAGAGTTTTGAGCCGTGAAATTTCTCAAAACCCTAGATTAAAAAATTCTCATGCATCTTCCAGAAGCAAGAATGAAACATGTGCAAAAATATTTATAATAGGTCAGAAGAAATTCTGATGCATCTTTTACGTGGTTTACTTTTTATTTTATAGATAATTAGGAAATGAGAAGTCCAGGAGTTAGAAATTTACGTATTTCAATTAATTTCAAATGCCCAATTATTTGACTAACATTTCAAGAAATTTGCAATAATGATCTTAATGAAAAATATTTAGAACAAAATCTTGAATGAATAATTTTAGAAAACTGTTAACAATTAATCTTCACCACAAATTATGCTCCAATAATTATAAATTGGGAAATGAATTGAAATAAATTTATATCTCCAATTATTATACAAATTCAATATGAAACCAAGAATTGAAAAACAAAGTACAATTGTTCAAAAAAAACCAGAGTACAAAAGTTTCATTCTATCTCTAGTTTCTCATTTCCTGTAAAATAAAAAGTAAACCAACAACCAATGAATTCATAATTGAGTTAAATAATTATTAAAAACATACTGAAATTTTTTTACTACCAGAATTACGTTCTAGAAAGTAAACCAACAACAAATGAATTCATAATTGAGTTAAATAATTATTAAAAATTTACTGAATTTTTTTTGACTACTCACGTTCCAAAAATGCATAAGAATTCTTTCTGATCAAGGATAAATATAATGAGAATTCCTTCTAAAGATGCATGTTCCAAAAATGCATAAGAATTCTTTCTGATCAAGGATAAATATAATGAGAATTCCTTCTAAAGATGCATGAGAATTCCTTCTAACCTGGATAAATATAATGAGAATTCCTTCTAATCTATAAGATAAATTTAATAAAATAATTTTGTCATAAAAAACTTAAAACTTAAATTAAATATAAAATAAGATTCTTCAATGGACATTTTTTCACGCTCCGGTAGGTTCCACATGTTTCATTTTTGCTACTGCGTTTGTTTCATTAGTTTCTAGAGGATGCATCAGAGTTTTTAACCGTTTTGAAAATTTTGAGCTGAAAACTCTTTCTCCGTTAGTCAATGACAGATTGACTAACGGAATGATCCATTTTGATAGAATATAATAAGTGAGTGACCAATTTTGATAGTGACTAAATGTGAGTGATCAAATATGAAAAAAGGTAAAACTGAATGACCAAAATTGATATTTTCCCAAAAATTAATTTAACTTGTATATTAATTCTTATTATAACTTAATTCAACAAACAAAAAATAGCAATGCACCAAGGGAAAAAAGTCACATTGTAATTGAACATTATCTTATCTCTCTCTTCATACAATTCATTGTCCAAGTTATTTTAGTTGAACTTGAAAACTGATGGAAATCAATATCAAATATTTAATTAGATATTTATCCTTATATGTAGGAGATTTGTTTTGATTTTATTATATTTAGTATTTATATGTTTCTTATTCTCTAAGTATATATTTCATATTATAAATAGATGAGTTCTAAAATGTTATTAAGAAGTTAAATTGATTTGAAAATAGATGGTGTTGTCCCTTCGGTTTATTATCGTCCCTTCGGTTTATTATTGTCCCTTCGGTTTATGTGTTCGTTGTTCTTGATCGTTGATAAGATTGAGACTTGCGCTGCGTCAGTTGGTATCCAGAGTTGGGAACGATGCCTCCCAAACATCAAGATACTTCATCTTCCGATGATGTTACGCAGATCCGTCAACTAGTGGGATCTCTGGTCACAAAGATGGCCGCTCTCCGTATTCGACAAGAACAGTTGGCCATGCAACAACAAGAATTGTTCGACAGCCTTTGCGTTCATCTTCCAGGTTTCGGTGGCAGATACGACGATCCCCCCATATACGACGATGACGTCGTTGCTCCCTTCTACGAAGAATTTGTGTGTGACGACGATGGGTATGATGGTCCTCCGATATTTGATGAGTACAACGATGACAGTCCACAAGAAGAATTAACGAGGGATGACGAGGGCCCTTCTTTGATCATCCAACAAGCATGTTTCCCTCGTCAACAACCGGATAGTCCTACTTTACGTCCATCAATATTCCAGTCATCTTGCACATTGGGTGGCAAGATATGTCGATTTTTAGGCGATTCATATACTTGCAAGCATGTTGTTGCTGAGGTTGCAGTCTATAATACGTGGCCATGCTTGCAATACGTGGTCATGCTTGCGACGTTCACCTGTTTTGGTGTCTTTTACGATTGGTTCGTCTTACAAGGTGTCTATTGGTTGCGTCTCGTCAGGTTGGTTTTCTTGCATGTTAATCCGAATGCCTAGCAGTTACCTCTTCGTTCTCAATTATGTTGCTCAGATGTTTTCAACGTCATGGATATTGTGCTTTCGGGCGATATTTTCGATTCGAGGGCGAATTGTGTCCCACTCGAAGAGAATGATGGAGATATTGATGGAAATCAATATCAAATATTTAATTAGATATTTATCCTTATATGTAGGAGATTTGTTTTGATTTTATTATATTTAGTATTTATATATTTCTTATTCTCTAAGTATATATTTCATATTATAAATAGATGAGTTCTAGAATGTTATTAGGGAGTTAAATTGATTTGAAAATAGATGGTTTTGTCCCAATGTCGGTCCTGAGATTTTGTAGGCCTGGGGCGAACAAAAAAAAATGGGCCCTTTTCTAAAAAAAAACATCAAATAAAATAAGTAAAATACGTATGCACATATTAAAAATGAATGAATGTTATAAAAATAAATCATTTAAAATGACTTCTTCTAGCATTTTGAGAAGTAAATTCTTCAATAATATCTTCATAATTAATTTGAACAAGCATATATTTTACAATACATAAAGTTGTTAGTCAATTTAATCTTTCTTGTGACATAGTGGATGGTAGGTATGTTTTTAGCAATTTTAATTTAGAGAAACTTATTTCTATAAGCAAATTAAAGTATTAGGATAACAACCCAAAGCATTTACAAACTCAAAAATTTCTAAGGCCGTTTTCTTTTTTCTGTTGATAATGTTTAGTTCTGGTCCACTATTAACATTATCATTCAAGTCTTTTAAACAACTCGATTGTCCTAAATTTTTGGAAATAACCTCTTTTTGCGATACAATTAGTTGTTCAGATCTCTTCCCTTTTTTTTTTCTTTTTTTACTACCAGATTCATGTTTTTTAGAAAACATATTTGTATTAAAAAGTAAAAATTGATAACTAAATGACAGTAAATAATAATTCAACTAAGGCTCCGTTTGGATGGAGGGATTTGATCTATGGATTTTAAATCCACCATCCAAATCCACTCCACTTGTTTGGATTATGAATGTGTAGATGTTGTTAATCCTTAAATGCCTTAACATTATCAACAACATCTTAATTTGACCTTCCGAGATTTTTTCTAAGTCTTTTCTGAAATGCTACATTAAATGTTGATCTAAATGTTGTCGAATTTCTGGCAGGATCTAGAAGCTTCTACAAGGATCTGGAACCTGGAAGATTCCAGAACATTGGAGAACATGCTAGAACGGCCTGGAACCATTTGGAACGACCTGGAGCATTCAAGAAAGATCTAGAAAGATCATGGAAGTTGAGTTCCTAAAAAATAGGACCTCATTGTGGAAGCCTCTAGAATCAGCACCCCACTACTATAAATACCGATGGAAGGCTTCTCAAATCAGTGTACTCTATTCGATCAACTTCCTAGACCGAGCGTATATCCCTGTTAGGAATTGTGGCCAGTAGAACTACCTTTTAGATCATACGTTCGTATCCCACCCGTATGGCTGTGTGTCTTCTTATCTATTGAGAGTGTAATCATTAGATAGACTAGGCATTTCGACAATATATACCTTATACACTTAGTTCGTTTTTAGAACAAGGCACCTGCCTCGTTTGTAGTTTCTGTTGTGAATGTTAATGCTGTAACATTTCACACAACATTTGTACTTGAAGATAAGTATTGTTTTTCGCCGTAAGGCTAGCATAGATTTTTATTTATAAAATCTATGTGAAAATTATTTCCATTGTGTCACGTTTGTTTTTAGTGTTTCAAGTCTTCCGCTGTGTGAATCATAATTTCTGATATTCTGTTAGAGTCAGTGTTGTACCAATTGTCACAACATTTAGTACAACATTATTCTATTAAAACTTAAACACTTCATATACATACCACACCACACACTTTCAGTTGGTATCAGAGCTGATACCTGACGACACTAGGTTAGATCTTTGGTCAAGTGTGTTTTTAGTGTAGGTTAGCAATGGAAACACATCACATATCCACGGCACTTAGGCCACCCGTTTTAGATGGATCGAATTATGCTTATTGGAAGCCTAAGATGCGTATGTACATCATGTCAGTTGATGAACGTGCTTGGAGGACTGTACTTACAGGTTGGGAAGCTCCAAAAAGACCAGCAGACGCAGATGGTGAAATACAACTCAAGAGAGAAGTTGACTGGACGGCTGATGAAATAACAACAGCAAGCTACAATTCTAAAGCTTTAAATGCTATTTTTACTTCTGTTGATGTTTCAATGTTTAAAATTATATCTAACTGTTCTACTTCTAAAGATGCATGGGACAGGTTGCAAGAGCATTGTGAGGGTTCAGAAAGTGTTCGAAGGACTAAGCTTCGAATGTTGGGAACAAAATTTGAGAATCTCAGAATGAAGGAAGATGAAACAATTACAGCCTACAATGAAAGGTTAAGTGAGATTATCAATGAATCACATTCTCTTGGTGACCCTATTTCTAATGTTAGAGTAGTTCATAAGATTTTAAGATCTGTTCCTAAAAGATTTGATGCTAAAATTTGTGCTATTGAAGAGGCAAAAGATACAGATAAGTTAAGTCAAAATGAGTTAGTGAGTATTCTTAGAACTTATGAGATAAACACTAATCAAGATGATGAAGCTAATGCTGATAAGAAAGTTGTGGTTTTTAAAGGGGAAACATCAAACACTTCTGAAGCTCAACCCATCATTACTGAAGTTGACTCTGATGAAGAATTGCTTGATGTATGCCTCAAAAATCCAAACAATGTTGCCTTACTCACTAAGCACTTTAATAAGTTTCTTAAGAAATCTGTGAACAAATCTAGAAACATTCAGCCTAAGATTCAAATCAACACATCAACACATCAACCAGAAAGGAGGAAAGGTCAATTCACACCAAGACCATCAAAGAGTGAAGGTAAACCAAGGTATGATCCTGAATTTAGAAAATCAGTTCAATGCAATGCTTGTTCTGGTTATGGCCATTATGCAAATGAATGTGCCAATACTAGACTTAAGCAAAAGCTGAATTTTAGTGCTACCTTGAGTGATGAATCTGATGATGACGATCTTGATGAATTAAATCAGAATGAATATTCTAATTTTACCAGAATTGATTATAATGATTCCTCAGATGATGATCTGGATGAAACAGATTCTGATGCTGTACCTGATGCTTCAACATCTACAGCAACATCAGAACAGAGTCACCCAGATTTGAACTGTTTTAATGGTTTGGTTGATGATGCAGGAAAAAGGACTGATGACAAGGAACACCAAAAGCTGTTAGATGATTGGAACAATCAGAAACTCACTCTTAATTCCTTGAATAAAGAGAATGAGGATCTGAAAGACACAATCACCAAGCTAGAAGTTATACTTAGCAAAAGAGATCTGGAAATCTGTAACTTAAAGGAGAAATTGATAAATTCCACCTTATGTTTCAAAAAATATTCCAAGAGTGCTTCTGAGGTAAATAATGATATAGCTATTGGTAAGTCTAATACTCATGGTTTAGGTTATGATGGTACTACTGCTTCTATTTCTGAGAAATTTAGAAAACCTGTGAAATTTGTGAAGGCAAATGTTGTCACATCTGATGCAACATCTGCACAATCAGATCCTCACAAGGTTAAAAGGAAGTATATCTGTCATTACTGTTCTAAAGTTGGTCATATTCGTCCTTACTGTATAAAATTGTTTGAAGAACAGAAAACTTTGAAAATGCTGCATAAAAAACTGTCACATTCTGGTAAACAGTTTATGAAATCTGCATGGAAACCAAAAACTACCTGTAAAGTTGCTCATACCTCCTTAAAAGCATGTCTACCTGATTCTTGGTATTTTGATAGTGGTTGTTCTAGACATATGACAGGTCGTACTGATTTCTTATCTGATTATGTGACCTTGAATAGTGGTAATGTTACATATGGTGGAGGTTCAAAAGGAAAGATTCTTGGTAAAGGAACTTTGAATGTTAAAGGTTTTCCTAAGCTTAAAAATGTCTTACATGTTGATGGCTTACTTGCAAATCTGATTAGCATTAGTCAACTTTGTGATGATAATTTGCATGTGAAATTTGATAAAGATTCATGTTATGTTCTTAATAAAGATGAAGTTTGTGTTATGACTGGTACTAGGTCAGCTGATAATTGCTATCTTATTGGAACAAATATGTGTAACTTGTCAAAATATGATGAAAATGTCTTATGGCATCAAAGATTGGGTCATGCAAATTACAGAGCAATGAATAGACTAATCAAAGCAGATGCAGTAAAAGGAATTCCAAAACTAAGTCTTCACAACAAAACTGTATGTGGACCATGCCAAAAAGGTAAGCAGGTAAGAATGTCGCACAAAATGCTGTCACATTGTACTACACATCGATGTTTTGAATTACTGCAAATGGACTTGATGGGTCCTATGGAAACTGAAAGCATTGGAGGAAAGAGGTATTCCTTAGTTGTGGTAGATGATTTTTCTAGATATACCTGGGTAGAGTCTTTAAGAGACAAATCTGAAGCATTTGTTGCATTTAAAATTCTTTATAAGAGGTTCAAAAATGTGTTTAACTTGAAAGTTGGCCGTATTAGAACTGATCATGGTAGGGAATTTGAAAACAGCATGTTTAATGATTTTTGTGATAAAAAGGGTATCTTGCAAGAATATTCATCTCCTAAAACTCCACAACAAAATGGAATTGTTGAAAGAAAGAATAGAACTTTACAAGAAATGGCTAGAGTTATGCTTACATCCAAATGTCTTGCTAAGAAATTTTGGGGGGAAGCATTGAATACTGCATGTCATGTTATTAATAGGGTTTTTATTCGTTCTGGCACAAGTCAAACACCTTATGAGATTTTGAACAACAGAAAACCAAGTGTGAAATATTTTCATGTATTTGGTTGTGTGTGTTATATTCTGAACGATAGGGATCAACTTCATAAGTTTGATTCTAAAAGTGATAAAGGTTTCTTTTTAGGCTATTCTAGAAATAGTAAAGCTTATAGAGTATATAACCTTAGAACTAACACTGTTCAAGAATCTGTTAACGTTGTGTTTGATGATGATAAAGGTCTTACAAATGACAAAGATGAAGAAGATGTATCACAGGTTACTGACACTTCTGAGAATACACTGAAGTCTGAGAATGTTGCACCAAATGTTAACACATCTGGGTCAACATCTACAGAACAGACAGTTGTAACTTCACAGAATGACCAGTACATTCCCAAAACGAATCCTTCTTCAAGAATAGGTAAAAGTCATCCTTCTGACCAGATCATAGGCGATGCTACAGTTGGAGTGCAAACAAGAGGAAGAGTAAGATCAAACAAGGTAGATGTGGTAAGAACAATATGCATGTCTTCTATGTGTAATGTTGTAAATGCTGAATGCTATTTATCTGAAATTGAACCTAAGAGTGCTAAAGAAGCCTTAACTGATGAAAACTGGATTAATGTTATGCATGGAGAACTTGGTCAGTTTGAAAGAAATGAAGTATGGACACTTGTTCCAAGACCTAGTCATACTAATGTCATTGGAACAAAGTGGATATTCAAGAATAAAACTGATGAATCTGGTAATATTGTTAGAAACAAGGCTAGGTTAGTAGCACAAGGTTACACCCAAGTTGAAGGAGTTGATTTTGATGAAACTTTTGCACCTGTTGCTAGGATAGAATCTATTAGATTGTTGCTAGTTATTACATGTTTTATTGATATTAAACTTCATCAAATGGATGTAAAGGCTGCATTTCTAAATGGCATATTGAATGAAGAAGCATATGTTGAACAACCTAAAGGATTTGAAGATCCACAAAATCCTGATCATGTATATAAACTTAAGAAAGCATTGTATGGTCTTAAACAAGCTCCTAGAGCATGGTATGGTAGGCTTACTGACTTTCTTTTGGAATATGGATTTATTAGAGGAGAAGCTGATAGAACTTTGTTCATTAAGCACACTGAAGGAGATTTACTTATTGCACAAATATATGTTGATGACATTGTGTTTGGTTCTACTTGTGATAAAATGTTGAGTAATTTTGTTGAGGTAATGACTGCAACATTTGAAATGAGTATGGTTGGAGACTTGAATTATTTTCTAGGTCTTCAAATCAAACAGTGCAGTGATGGTATTTTCTTCTCCCAGAGTAAGTATGCTAAGAACTTGGTTAAAAGATTTGGTCTTGAGAATTCAAAACCAATGAAAACTCCTATGGGATCTACTTTGAAACTTTGCAAAGATAGTACTGGAACAGATGTTGATCCAACACTTTACAGATCCATGATAGGTAGTTTACTATATCTAACCTCTAGTAGACCAGATATTATGTACAGTGTGTGTGTTTGTGCTAGGTACCAAGCAAATCCAAAGGAATCACACCTGAATGTTGTGAAGAGAATCATCAAGTATGTTTCAGGAACAAGTGACCTTGGAATCTGGTATACTAAGGACACCAACAACATTTTGATTGGTTATAGTGATGCTGATTGGGCTGGACACATAGATGATAGAAAGAGTACGAGTGGAGGATGTTTCTACATGGGAAACAATCTTGTATCATGGCACAGCAAGAAACAGAATTGTGTTTCACAATCCACTGCAGAATCTGAGTATATTGCTGCTGGAAGCTGCTGCACACAACTCTTGTGGCTGAGCAAGATGTTCCATGACTATGGTATTGAGAATGGTATACTTACTATCTTTTGTGATAATACAAGTGCCATTAACATCTCTAAAAATCCTGTACAACACTCACTCACAAAGCACATTAGCATAAGACACCATTTTATGAGAGATTTAGTAGAGAAGAATATTGTTAAGTTGGAGTATGTACCTACTGAAAAACAGAATGCTGATATCTTTACTAAAGCCGTAGACCATGAGAGATTCTCTATCTTGAGGAAATCTCTTGGCATGAGCACTATCTGAAAAATTCGGATGGATGTTGTCACAAATGCGGTAGCATTTGGGACAACATCATGGGTTGTATAAATTTTATAAGTTGAATTTATTTCTTACTTAGTTAAATAATTCCTTTGTAAAATATCTACGAATCTAAGAACCTTGGAGTGCAAAAATAAACATGTCTTACACCTCTCAAATGCATAAAAATGAGAATGTTATTAGCATACTAAAAGATGTACCAAATCACTGAGTAACTATGGAGCACAGAGTTCGCTACTACGATGCCTTCTTTTCAAAAGGTGATATTTTGTAAAAACATCAACATATTTGTAATCCATTAAGTAAGTATGGGGCACGGAGTTCGCTACTACGATGTACTCTACAGGAACAATGGATCAATACAAATTAGATGCTATAACACAAAAAGAAAAAAATATGGTGCAACACAAATGAAGCAAATTCATGTAAAAACCGTGTTGAGGTGTTTGTAACAGTTTTGAGCACAACATTGCCTGATTCGAATTTATTTTTATCTGTTGTAATTATTTAATTATTTATTGAGATTCATTTTATTTATTTAATTAATTACTGACCCTTATCTACTTTTTTCAGATTATGCGAAATTAATTCTGGAAGCTTCTTAATTATTTAATTAATTTAATTAATTGATTTCTCCCACTAATTAACCATGATCTAGGTTGTGGCTAATAATGTGGAAGCACTTTCGAAAATTCTAGATTAATTCTTCTGTTTTATTTTCTTAACCTCCAACTACATTACTCTCTCTATAAATATCGAACATAAGATGCCATTTATTTGCTAATTGTGATTTCTGATTGTGTTGAGTACTAAGATTGCAGAATTGTTATTTGGTTGTGTATATCTCAAAGAAGTGTGTGCAAATTTCCATCCTTACCTTGAAATTCCAACCGCCTAACTTAAATAGCTGGAACAAACTCGAATTCCTCACAATCTCTCTCTGATTCGAAAACCTCATCTCACTCTCGCACAAATCCTCTCGAAATTCTTGCTTCCATGGCTTCACAAAACTCTACCGCTTCAAATGCTGACTCAAATGTCTCTGCAACACCATCAACAACTGTTCCCACTCCTCAAACCACTCCTCAAACTGCTCCTCAAACAAACTTTCCTCACGATGCAACCGTTGAACAGGTCACTAGGGCTATCGAAGAGGTGTCTGATACTCTTCGAACTACAGGCCATCTGCCCGTGATGACTTTTGGAGGTATCACGGTGGACATATCAAGCTATTTGGCTGAGCAAACCGCCCAAATGGCTTCTGCTTCAAAAAGCCCCAAATCACCCTCTGTTCACGAACCGCAAACTGAGAACGTTGATGCTTCTGTTGAAGAAGAAGCCACTGCCACGTCTGACCCTGAAGACGTTGAAATGGAGGATGCAAACATTTCTGAAGGTACAAACTCTTCACTCTCTGTTTCAGATGAGTCTGCCGCCATTCCTCTTAAGAAGAATGCACAGAAAGGGAAAAGACAGAGAAGCCCTGTACAAAGAAGGAGGAGATCAAACCGCATTTTTACTCGTGTGGATTATTCTGAATCCATGAGGAAGAAGAAGAAGGCTGGAGCCGATGCTGGTGAACCTATCCAAGTGTTCACAGATTCTGAAGATGAAGCTCCTGTTGTTGCTGAGAAACCAAAGAAGGCTAAGACTGTTGCTGTTGAAAAATCCAAAAAGAAGGTTGTTGCTGAAGAGAAAGGGAAAGGAAAATCTGTTGCTAAACCAAAAGGCAAAGAGAAGATGATCACTGAAGATGAACCAGCTGAATCAGAATCCAATTCTGATTCTGAAAGATGCTTGAGAGACATTCTGAAGTCTCTTAAGAAAAATGCTGAGCACTATGCTGCTGCAAAGGAAGCTGCACCAGAACCTGAAGATGGTGGCAGTGGAGATAGCTCTTCCAGTGCAGCAAGCAGCCCTGGACAGAGCTCTGTTAAAAGCTCTACTCCAAGCTCAGATGACCTTGCTTCTGAAGAGGAAGGTATTTCTGATTCTCTTGATACTCTAGAGAATAGATTGGCCATTTATTCTAAGAGAAAACTGCTGATAGAGAAAAGGATTAATATACCTGACTTTGATAGTAAAGGCATGGTTAGTTTCTTAGAAGAAAGGAATTTGATGCATGCTGTGAATTTTTGTGAATCTTTCTTGACAAATTGGGCATATGAATTCTATGCATGTTTGAAAAAGAGCACTGGTAGGAGATCTTCTAAGTGGTATGGGACTGTTAATTTTAGGGGGAGGGATGTACCTTTTACTCCTGAATTGATAAATGAGTTTTTAGAAATTCCCAATGTTGAGGTTGATGAAGAACCTGACATGGATGTGGTCATTTCTGCTATAACTGCTGGTATGGTAGTTAAATGGACTAGACACATGCTAGCCAAAGACCTCACTTCCCTACACTCTGTGTTATACAAACTCATCATCTAAAATTGGATTCCCACCACAAATACTACCAAGATCACTAAGGATCAAGCTGTTTTGATATATAGGATTTCTGTGCTTAAGAAGTTTAATTTGGGTCTCACAATATTCCAACATATGATGAGATTTACTGGGAGAGTTTCTGAGAAAGGCAGTTTACCCTATCCTGTTCTGATTTCTAACTACTTGAGGCATCATGGATTTGTTGCCAAGAACACTGATGTGTTGAGGGGGAGAGTTCCACTGTTGGCCATAGCTCCTGCCTTACTCACTGGGGATAGAGTAATTGATCTGCCCTTGCTTGCTCCTGGTACTGAACATCAGCAAAGACCCTCTACTTCTGCTCAACCGAACCAACCAGACCCTCTACTACTGATCATCCTGAATCATCCAGACCAAGACACAGAAATGCAACCCCAAATGTTGAGAACATCCGTATCAACATTACTGGTAATGTGTATCTTTCACAGGAATTCATCAAACTCCAACTCCAACACTTGCAGGAAACAATAGATGAACTTCAGTTCCTGAAGAACAGGTGGACCAACCTCCTTTCACCTACAACAGGGGGAGTACCACCACCATCCAACTCCAGTGTAGTCATTGAGGAGATTAATGGTGATGGACCTGATGCTGCTGGAGATGCTGCTGTTACTGATGTCCTTGCATCTACTTACTTTGTTGATGAAGGAGATGATGATGATGCTGCTGAAATGGACACCTTGTATGGTGATCTACCTGGAGAAAGCTGCTAGACAGGGGGAGATCTGAATTCCACAATGGCTATGGTGTAGGAAGATGATGCAGCTGTTACCACAGCAATATAAGCCATTTATTCAGTTCTACCTTTGTAATTAATGTTTAAGTTGAAATTCTGAAATTCTGATACAATTGTTATTTACTTTCTAGATGGTAGGATGTTTATTACTGCAACTTCCACTTCATAATTTGTCTACTGCCTTGCTTAATTTGTTTGCAGATTGTCATGTGTTTACTGCAGGTTGTGTATAGTTTTAGTGTCTGTTTCTGATTATTTTTTACATTATGTTTTGCTCTGATGCTTTGTTTTTGTTAGTGTCTTACTTAGATTCTAAGTTAATTCTTCCAGTTCAACTTATGATCTTAAGTAAAGTTACTTATGTTGTGAATAAGTGTAGTGTTTATACTTGTTCTGTTTTGGATAAAATTTATCTTGATCTTATGGCACGGATCATTGTAAAATTATCTTTGATCTTCATTCGATTTGATCCAACGGTTACAACAGGTATTGTCTTGACTAGTGCTTAGCAATGATATTAACCTCAACTAAGTACATAATACTGAGTATGTATAGAAATATATGTGCATCAGGTGTGTTGTAGTCGAAAGGTCAAATTGGGGGAGATTGTAGATGTTGTTAATCCTTAAATGCCTTAACATTATCAACAACATCTTAATTTGACCTTCCGAGATTTTTTCTAAGTCTTTTCTGAAATGCTACATTAAATGTTGATCTAAATGTTGTCGCATTTCTGGCAGGATCTAGAAGCTTCTACAAGGATCTGGAACCTGGAAGATTCCAGAACATTGGAGAACATGCTAGAACGGCCTGGAACCATTTGGAACGACTTGGAGCATTCAAGAAAGATCTAGAAAGATCATGGAAGTTGAGTTCCTAAAAAATAGGACCTCATTGTGGAAGCCTCTAGAATCAGCACCCCACTACTATAAATACCGATGGAAGGCTTCTCAAATCAGTGTACTCTATTCGATCAACTTCCTAGACCGAGCGTATATCCCTGTTAGGAATTGTGGCCAGTAGAACTACCTTTTAGATCATACGTTCGTATCCCACCCGTATGGCTGTGTGTCTTCTTATCTATTGAGAGTGTAATCATTAGATAGACTAGGCATTTCGACAGTGTATACCTTATACACTTAGTTCGTTTTTAGAACAAGGCACCTGCCTCGTTTGTAGTTTCTGTTGTGAATGTTAATGCTGTAACATTTCACACAACATTTGTACTTGAAGATAAGTATTGTTTTTCGCCGTAAGGCTAGCATAGATTTTTATTTATAAAATCTATGTGAAAATTATTTCCATTGTGTCACGTTTGTTTTTAGTGTTTCAAGTCTTCCGCTGTGTGAATCATAATTTCTGATATTCTGTTAGAGTCAGTGTTGTACCAATTGTCACAACATTTAGTACAACATTATTCTATTAAAACTTAAACACTTCATATACATACCACACCACACACTTTCAGAATGGATTTAAAATCCTTAATTTTTGTCCACACAATTTTTAGTTAAAATTGGGAGGATTCTAAATCCTCACTAAAACCATGTCATTTGAAATTCATCTATTTTTAAAACCTTTCATTTGAAATACCTCCTCAAATCAAATCCACTCATCCAAACGGAGCCTAAAAGTAAATGAAAAAGAAGCAACAAGTCAAATAATCAATATTCAATAGGTAAAAAAAATAACAGAAATAATAAACAATAAATAAATGAATAATTTAACCGTGATTGTGGACAGTGAAATACTGAAAGAGAAAGTCGAATCCCAAACGTAATACAGTATATCCAAATGAGATAAATCACTTGGATGCAATAATATATTATATAGAATAAATAAATCAAAAATATATTGAAATGGAATGGAATATAGAAATGATATGCACATCCGGAACAGAAACAAGGTAGTATGCTAGCTTATTAATTACTAGTTAGGAATAAATAATTGTGTTTAGTATTAAAGCCATAATCATTTTTAAGAATAAAATTAATGTTAACTTATTAATTTTTTTATCGTTTATGCACTTAAATTAATTATTATATTTATCTTTTAATAATTTAATTTATGTTAAAAATATTAATTATAGTATTATATATACATGTAAATATATAAAAGTAGGCTCCAAAAATTTTGGGGCCCGGGACGGTCGCCCTTCCCGTCCTGCATCAGGGTCATCCTAATTTGTCTCTTCGGTTTATTATCGTCCCTTCGATTTATTATTGTCCCTTCGATTTATGTGTTCGTTGTTCTTGATCATTGATAAGATTGAGGTTTGCGTTGCGTTGGAAACCTTCACTACAAAACACACGGAGATTAGCAACGGATTTCAGTCAAATGGTTGAAGTCAAAAGAATTTGCAACGGAATTGTAGGTCGTCGAAATCTGTGATGGAACTTGGGACGAATATTTCATTCATTTCTTTGCGACGAATTTTGAGACTTATAAAAAAATCGACAAAAATATAATTTGTCAAATTTAAGAGACTGATTTTGCAACGCGTTGGTGGGGCCTACTTTAGGCCGTGTGGGTATGGTAAATGAAAGCCCAGCAATTCTCCCATATGTACTAATGGGCCTGTGGATGTAGACATTGTTTTGGGCCTGATAATTCTAATCTCAGTGGGCCTGGGGCATTATTAATTCTGATTGGGCGCGGTTTATTTGCCGGGTCTGACTATTTACACCTCCATTTCGGTTTAGAACACTCCCCCTATCAATTTATTAATATAATAATAGTGTAAAAATCCCAAAATACCCTTTGAGTAATATTACACTACTAAATGCACCCCCACTACTAATTACATCCCAACTCAACCTTTGAATCCTAAATCTAAAATCTGCCGCCGCTGCCGCCACCAATGCCGCTGCCTTCACCACCAACACCACAAAACACTACCATTTTCGGTAGAAAATATGGACAAAAAATATTCAAAAATTTCATAAAAAACTTAGAAAAATCAAAAAAAAAAAATTTAAAAGATTTTCGACAAACCAGTGTCGACCATATACACTCTCGTCGACAACAATTTGTCGACGAGAGTGTATATGATCGATCTACAAAGGTCGAAATTTTTAAAAAAAAAATTAAAAAAAAATCGACAAACCAGGGTCGACCATATACGTTCTCGTCGACAACAATTTATCGACGAGAATGCAAAGGGTCGACCCTGGTTTGCCGATGAAAAAGAAAAAAAAAAACATACCTTCTGTTTGCCGCACGCTGCTGTTCTTTTTGGGAGATTGGGAATGGTGGGTGGGTGGGTGGGTGGGTGGGAGATGGGCTGGGGTAAGGGGTTGATTTTTTGTTTTCCTGCCAGTACTTACGGGATGGTGGGGGTGGGGTGCGCACGTTTAGTAAGAGAAATTAGGGTTTTTGAGATGGGGTGCGTTTAGTAAATAATTTTTTGAGATAAAAGGGTATTCAGAACAATTCGAAGGGAGGTGCATCCATCTTGACAAATTTTAGAGAGGGTGCATCAGTCAGGGGAGTGTTCTAAACTGAAATGGAGGTGTAAATAGTCTGACCCTTATTTGCCCCTCCAACGTGTTAGGCATCACCCATGTAAATGAGGAATTTTGGGCAGAAATATGCCATATTTTATATTTACGATACCTCAGAAGTTTTCCACTCATACCTCAAAAAAAATCATTTTCCACTCAATGCTTTCTACTTCAAAATTATTCATACGAGCCCCACCACTATTAAATCTTTTATTTTATTCTATTCATATTTATTTACTCCCTTCGTCCAATTTTATTATGCCCACTTCTCTGGGCACGGGTTTTAATGAATATTGATTAGTTTATTCATAAAGTAGATAAGTTGAGGGTATAATAGGGTATTGTGGAGTCCATTTATAAATAAATGATTGTTTATTAATAAAGTGAATGACAAAGTGAGTAAATAAGTGAGGGTGGGAGGGTGGAGATAAAATAGTATGAATAGCATTGTTTCTAAAAAAAGTATGTGCATAATAAAATTGGACAACCAAAAAAGGAAAGTGAAAATAATAAAATTGGACGGAGGGAGTATAATTTAACTTGTACAATTAAAAATCACAATAAATATTAATTATAAAATTTAAGTTATAAAAATAAATAATATTAATATATTTTCTGACAAAATATTATTGAAATAACACACAAAATACAGGATAAAAAAATATATCAATTGTAATTTGCAAATACAAATTAAAATATAATTAAAAATATTAATTAAATGCTTAATAAATTAAAATAAAATAAATGAAAAAGACATGAAAAGAAAGCAGAATAAAACATAAGTTAATAAAAAGTATATAAATAAGAAACTAAAATAAAAAAAAAAGAAAAAAAAGTTGGGGAGCACTTGAAATGGGGTAGAAGTAGAGCCGTCAAAAGACTCAAAACAGATTGGACACTGGCCCGCCCCGTCAAATGGCGGACTTTTGCGGTTTTGGCCCGCCCCATTAGCCCGTCTTGACAGGTCTAGGTAAAAGTTCTTCTACCCCATTTCTCTTCTCTCCTCCACATAAGCATACCCGCAACCCCTTCTACCGCAACCCCTTCTACCATTAGTTTGAGCTAGAAGTAGAAATCCACATAAGACTTCTACCTTCCATTGTGGATGCTCTGAATGATTGGTAGTAGAGTAAAATTATGGCACATACAATTGGTTTCATATTTCAAATAAAAATTATTCATCCAACTCTGTATCGTAGTCTAAAAGTGATTCGTTGTCCGACTCAGTATTATAAACTGGCCCTTGAAATCTTTCAAGGCATCTTTCGACTCTGTAATGTAAATCGGCTACAAATTCAATTCTTAAAATCATTAGAGACGTAGTTACAAATGATTGCTTGTTGGGTAGTGAATAGGACTGTGAAATAGGCCAGACCAGGTCAACCTGGTATCGTCCCGTCAGACCACAAAATTTTGTCAAGCTCCGGGCTTGGATATATGAGGCCCAACCTGGCCCTGGGTGGACTATCGAGCCAAAATAAGTTTTTTTTTTTTTTTTTTAAATTACTCCTGGACAATTCCAAATGTAAATTCTGAAATGCGTGTGAAAAATAAAGTTGTATTGACAAATAAAAGAAACATTTGTTCAGTTACTATATATAAAAAAAGAATCGGTCACCCCAAAAATCGGGCCAAGACCGGCCTAAGCTCGATCGGCCTGTCAAGTCAATCAAGTCGGGCCAAATCGGCTCGATTATTTTCGAGTCACTAAAATTAACGTACAGTTTAGCCTGTTAGTCGGGTCGGGTTCAGTATGACTGCTTTAGCAGTACTGAGCATATATAATTACAAAGTCATAACATTGAGGCGAAGAGGTATGACCGGAACATATATAGTTTTACAGTGGATACCAACTAATGCAATGAGTTTATTGCAAAAATTGTCTATTTTTATTTTATTGCATTCATAAAAATGATTATTTTGTATGTATTTTAATTGCAAAACTTAGTTTGGTTTTTCTATGGTTAGGAAGGGTGTTCGCACTTCCTGATAACAGGAAACCAATTAAAAATCGACACCTCATTTTCCTCCGTCTTAGTGCGATGTAACTTCGCAATGTGATAAAATAATTAATTATCTAAATAATATATATAAAATTACCAAAATATCCATACAATATTTTTTAAAAAAACTATAATTTCACATATTTATAAATTTAATGTTTTATCCCATTTTTATTATTTAATAATATAAAAACTAAAAAATAATTAAACATTAAAAATCGATTTCACTAACAATCACAATTAAAATCAATTAGTAATATTTTTTCTTCACAATGGTTAACATTCATAACCCTCTTCTGTTTATCTTTCATGTCGTCTTCTTCTTCTTTCTTCAATTGAATCTTTGTATACATACTGTACATAGTTGGTCCCCGTCTTTTGGATTTGAGTTCGTAATGATTTCAAAATTAAATTTGATTAGTCCTCTTCTTCTTCCATTGTTGATGAATCTCAAACCCAAATCTCGACGCCGTACAATTAAACTCGATTGGTGAAATATATATTGGGTACTCTGTATCCATTTTCATGACATAGAGAAAGAATCTATTCACTTCCAAGTTGCGACAATGGCTTCCATGGCGAAACTGCAATTTCACCCCAATTCAGATTTATATTTTTTCGAGATAGATTATCCCAATTCAATTTAGGTTTTCGTTAAAATTTTCATCTTTTACTGCAAGAGCAAAGACCATCCATGATTTTAATGTAAGCGTAAACACCCTCTCCCTTCTGTTTCATGCCCCCAATCTCAAAAATATAAGCATTTGAGAAGAACAATGAACATAGGAAAATTATTTTAATGGAGGACTAGGCTGAATTAGTTCTAGGGTTATGATTATATTGGAATAAATTATACTTAGTAAAATTTGATTTATTAGTAAATCAATGAAAATATCGATATATATATATATATATATATATTTAAAATTGAAAGGGCAATTTTGTTATTTTAGATTTATTTTTATTATTATTTTTATTTATTTAGTAGAGCGATGGAGTTCGATTGCAATATGCATAGTGCAAATGCACAAATGCACAAATGCACAAATGCGAAGTGTAATCATATAAATCAAATATCATGCGTTGGATCAACGATCCAACGGTATTTAAAGTATCAACTGTTGTCAGGAAGAGCGAAGCCTTCCTGACCATAAAAGAACCCAACTTAGTTTAAAATAATTATATTTTTTATCTTTAGACTATTATTGATAAAAAAGAGAATACTTTTGTAGTACTTTACAATTTTATGAAACATGTTTGCAAATAATTCAATGTAATAGTATTACGTACTCTTAAAAAAAGGATTGAGGAATAGAAAATATGATGGATAGTTTAATTTATTTAATTTTAATTCATGTCATTAAAAAAAAAATCATCTTCATGGTTCAATAATTTGAGTGTTCATTTTTTTCAATTATCAATGTTTAGAGGACACTTTACAACAACATTATATATACTCCCTCCGTCCCCGAAAAGTTTTCGGAGAATCTTGGGCACATGCTTTAAGAAAAAAATGTAATGATGAGAGTGTTGAAGGGTAATTTTGTAAACTTTTATATATAAAGTAAATAAAGTAGGTGGGTTGAGTGTATAGTGGGTCCCAAAAGTAATGGCACAAAGGGTAAATATGTGTATATTGTGAGGGTGGAGATTGTGATGATTATTTCTATTTTGGGGTATGCAAACTTTTCGGGGACAAACAAAAAAGGAAAGTATGCAAACTTTTCAGGAACGGGGGAGAGTATATTTTTTTTGCAACTCAACATGTCATCATTTCTAATATGTGTATATATGTGTGTGCATATGTGTCATGTGTGTGTTTCAATTAGATAGTCCAATAGATTAAACATATATTGATGCACTGTACTAGTGTAAGACCGTATATATAAAACAATAGAATAGAGAATTAGATAATAAAAAAAAAAAAAACAATATGGAGTATAAATTTAACATACACGGATAATACGCATTTATTTTTAAATATATATTTTTTCTTTTAAATTATTAATCAAATTAAATTAAGATTTGAAAAATATATAATAAGATTTATAAACAAATAGCCAATCATATTGTGACAAATGACATCTAAAATGTTTGTAAATATATGATATTAAGATTTTAAATAGATCAATCATATTGTAGCATATTTTCAGTAAGTATGATTAAATAGTTATAGAATTTTTATGTTAACACTATAGCGAAATATAAATTTATTTAGTGTACAATAAGATACCTATCTTAATAATATTAAAAAAAAGTTAATAATTAAAAACCTTTAAATTATTATGTACAAATATCTTAAAAATATTATCTCAACAATAATACTTACCATATTGTTGGAGATATACATTTTAGATTAGAAGACAATGGTTTTTTTTTTTTTTTTTAAATTTGTAATTCATTCAAATTTTGTGTTGACTTCATAAAATTATAATTTTGAATACAAAATTTCGAATATACTAATTAATTGGGGAAGTTGATTTAAGGGATTATATTTTTTTTAGTCCATTAAATTACCACAATTTTGAATTTAGTCCATCAGGTTACCACTTTTTGAATTTAGTCCATTAAGTTTCGATTTATTTTGATTTTGATACAGTTACCTGCTACAACAGGTTTAACATGTCATTTTTTAAAACACACCCCATAAAATGTTAAACACACCACACTAAAATTTAAAAACCATTTTTTATTACTGTACACACATCTAAGTACTCTTTCCTATTTAATAAATTGCCAAAAATAATTAAATTTAAAAAAAAAAGAATTCAAATTAATATGAAAAATATAAATAAAACCTATAAAAAAATATGTTATCTTCAAAAATTAATCAAAGCTAAAAAAATTAATTCATTTAATTAGTTTTGAAGATTTAGTTGACTTTCTACTATTTTTAAAATTTATTTAGCCTTATTTTCGATGTTTTTTTATAGAAGCTAGACCACAAATAAAACATTGAAGTTAAATTTTTTTTTTCCTTTTAAGTATTTCTTTTATATTACATGAACTTACTAACACCCCATAAATTTTATATACACTCCAAACGTTAAACACAAAATTTCAAAAATCAAATATAGTTAAATAAAATTATAAATATATTTAATAAATTGCTAAAAATAATTAAATTAAAAAAAGTAAGAATTCAAATTAATATAAAAAATATAAATAAAACCTATAAAAAATCACCAAAAACTCAAAAATTAAACAAAACTAAAAAAATTAATTACTTTTGAAGATTTAGTTAATTTTTTTTACTATTTTTGAAGATTTTTCATAAATTTAAAAAATAATCAACTTGAAAAAATTATTAAATTAAATAAAAAAATCTTTAAAAGTATTAAAAATCAACTAAAATTTTAAAACTAATTAAATTAATTAATTTTTTAGCTTTATTAAAATTTTGAATATTTATGTATTTTTTATATTTTTCATATTAAAAGAAATATTTAAAAGAAAAAAAAATTAAAACTCGCTTTATTAATGTTTTATTTGCGTTCTAACTTCTATAAAAAAACTTCGAAAATAAGACTAAATAAAATTTAAAAATAGTAGAAAATCAACAAAATCTTCAAAACTAATTAAACTAATTAATTATGTTTAGCTTTGTTTAAATTTTTGAAGATAACATATTTTTTATAGGTTTTATTTATATTTTTCATATTAATTTGAATTCTTATTTTTTTTTTAATTTAATTATTTTTGGCAATTATTAAATATGAAAGAGTTGGGTGTGTGTATAGTAATAAAAAATAATTTTTAAATTTTAGTGTGGTTGGGATGTGTATAACATTTTATGGGGTGTGTTTTAAAAAATGACCTGTTAAAACCTGCTGTAGCAGGTAACTGGACCAAAATCAAAATAAATTGAAAATTAATGGACTAAATTCAAAAGGTGGTAACCTGATGGACTAAATTCAAAATTGTGATAACTTAATGGACTAAAAAAAATATAATCACTTGGTTTAATTATAGATGGTATATGACTTAATTGTAGAATCTTAAAAATTGTGTAACTTCAAAATAATATATATAATCTTGTCAATGCCTATGTTGTAAATTCCAAAAGGTAGGATGCAAATGATTTAATTAGACATAACCTGCAAATTTTATTTTGTTAATTAATGAAAGTCATTTATATACATACGTAAATAAAGTAATATACTCCGTATGCAATTATTCCGTTAATAGCTCCAATCACATAAATTGTTGAGATTTGATTAAAAAAAATAGAATACAATGAAAAAGCTTAAACGGAAATTTTTGTAATTAAAATTTTGATTGATACTCTTTATAATTTACACCTTTGAATTAATATTTGGGGAAGATAATACTAAATTACTAATAAAAAATAAATGCTGTTTTTTAGATTGACAATAACGTAGGATCTAGATTCAGTTATTTGAATGGGAAAAAAAAAAAAAAAACAGATTACCTTAAAAAAAAAAAATTCATAGAATGCATTAATAAATAATTTATGTAAATTAAACTTTTATCCACAAAAAATGTTTTAACTCTCCTGTGGCCTGTCCTGTGGGATTTCTTCCACTTCTAAAAGCTGCTCGGTCAAATTCCTGGACATAAGAAAGCAGGCATGTTTCTCCTCAAAGTAGAATTTATTTCACGCGAACCAAAACATCCATAACAACGTCAGGAAAAAAGATACATTTCCAGTGCCCACAACCTTCATCCATGTCTCCGATACAGGGGGCCAGCGATAGAGTCATGGCCGACCAGATATTTGTCGCCCAGCTGCAATCCCGAAGAGCATGCTCGGATGTTTCCACATCGTTGACATATTGGTTCAACATCCACAAAACAACCTATTAGGGTTGTGCAGACCGGGAGAATACCTTTGAAACACCTCCACATGAAAACTTGGACCTTTGACATAACTCTCAACTTCCATACCCAATTCCAGCTTCTCGAGTCACGCCGACCACTGTCTCCCGTCGTGGTTCTTTCATTTTCCAGCCATATGTGATACCTGTTATACCTATTCAAATAAGTCAATCTTTGACAAGTCAATCCTTGTCACCAGCCTACGTGACGAGGACCAGTCAACAAAGTCGTGCGACGACTAGTCAACAAGACCAAGAAAATGTAATAGAATAAATGTATTTAATATATTTAAGTGCTCGCTCAAAGATGTTGGCGAGCACATGTTTTAGTTAGCTGCTCGCCCAAATGTGTTGGCGAGCACGTGTCTATCTTAGCTAGAAAAGTCTAAGTGTTGAAGCCTTGGGAGACAGCATGGAGCGTGGCGACCACACACCTCAAAGGTCTGGGCGACCACCTTCCTAGATGATCAGGTCCTCCGGCGACCACCATGGCCCAGCTCCTCGGCATCTCGGCGAGGACGACCACCGGAGGCGGTTTAGCATTAAATGCGCCATCAAATCACCTTTTCGGGCAGAAGACAGGTCCAGTGAGGGCGTGCCACGTGTAAAGGGCGGGCAGCCCCCAGAAACCACTATATAATGCCTAAAAGGCTCATTTGTAAACATAAGTTCTCATATTCCACCAAATCACCTCAACCTAAGCAATAAACACTCCCAAGCTCTCAAGCTTTTAGCTTCTCCAAGAAGCTACATCTTTGTTCTTCATAAGATCATCAAGATCACCATATAAATACTCTCTAAACACGTAATAAACCCCGATCATAATACATGTTTGTCCCGTGCTAGCAAATAGTCCACATCCGAGTCAACCCAACAAAAGCACGTACAACATTTGGCGCTAGAAGGAGGGGTCCTTTTACGTGTTCATCATCTCAGTTTCGACCGATCATCGAGCGATCGGTTTGCAAACTCCATTTTTCAGGTTTTAATCGGTAGTTCCACCGTTTAAAGCTTTGTTTACGAATTTTAGTGTTCTTCGTGTTCTTGAATATTTGCGATATTCGAGACATATTTTGGAGTTTGATCTCCTTGTAACTTTGTTTTTGAGTTTCTTTTGTTGTTACTTTGCTTCGAAAGTAGTTGTAATAGCACGTTCTTCTGCGTAAGAACTCAAATCTTTTGTTTTTAAGCGTCGAAAGCTTAAGAACAGTCATATCTTTGTAATAATCCCCAGGAGACACTCTTTAAACGATGTCTCAACATACTCCACAAGACAGAATCTTACCGCCCGGAGGGAACGAACGTCCTCCGGCGCCGCCGGTGAATCCGTTTGCAAACGTGAACATGGGGGACATCTTGAAAGATCCCCAGCAGTTGAAAGACCTTTCGGATTTCCTCTTGGAGAAGAGGAGGCAGTACGAAAAAGAAGAGCTTGAGAAGGCCAAGGATCAGGCCTTCGACAAAGCTCGCAAAGCCAAGAGGAATGATGAGGACGACCGTTCCTATCACTCCAACTCTATTCGCCCCCAAGACAAAGGAAAGAATAAAGCTGACGAGCACTCCCACAATAGCTACACGGGAGACTCGCGACACCGAAATTCGGTTTTCAACCGAATGGATGATAAAGATGGGAGGGCTCCTCGCCGAGTGCCTTTCAACGTGGATGGCCGACCAGGGAGGGCCGACCATAGGGATCGCGCTGACAAGAGAGATCAGGGCGACAGAGTCTCAGGTCTCGATCGAGTGGGGCCGGGGCAGGGCTCGCGAGCTCCGGCGAAGAGTTATCGCAGCCACCGTTCGGAGAGACATTCTCCCAGGCGATCATATCGTGATGATCACCCGGCCGCATCTCACTGGAGCCGACGCGACGAGGTCGTCGTCCCCCGACCGCAAACTGCCGAGGAGGGGCAAATCGCTCAGTTCCTCGAAACCCAGAAATTAATGAAGCTGGAAATGGATGCTCTGCGAGCAGAGATGGTCGCCTCGAAGCAAGGGACCACCCCACCAATCACTCTGCCCGCACCTCCACTAAGTGTTGCAATCCTTACCGCCCCCATCCAAAGGAAAATTCAGATGCCCTCCATGGCGGCATATGACGGAATGTTCGATCCCAGAGTACACTTGTCCAAGTACTCCAACTACATGGCCTCAATCGGGGTAACGGACGCCACACAATGCAGAAACTTCTCCCTAACCTTGGGAGACCGGGCTCATCGTTGGTACACAACTTTGAGTGCCGGATCTGTCACCTCATTCCTTGAGCTGGGACAATACTTTCTGACCTACTTCGGGTCTATTGCTGCTCGCCCAGCCTCAAAGCAACGTTTGGCAAACGTTCGCCAGTCCCTGAATGAATCTGGCAAGGACTTCATCGAGCGCTTCGATAGGCTGGTGATCGATGGGGAGGCCGTAAACGATGAGACGAAGCTGATCTCGGCTGTTTCCGGTCTGAGGATAGGTTCTAAGCTCTGGGAATCTATCCATACTACTTTCCTAGTTTCTTATGCGGACTTCAGCACGAGGGCTGGGAACTTCATCCAAATGGAGGAAATCATGGATGCCACCAAGGCTAACGAGCAGCCTGAGGCGTCCAAGAGGGTCTGGCCTAAGAAAATTTCTAACACTGGGGAATCGTCCCAGCCAAAGAAGGTGACCACCCAAGCTGGCAGTGCTCGCCCAGCGAACTTCAGGCCTTTCGAGGAGTCCCCAGAGATCATTCAGTTCAGAGAATCTCTCTCTCTTGATCCCAGGGACATCTTCAATGCAGTCAGGGGAAAGAATCTGCTCCCCCATGCCAAGCCAATGCACACAAACGAGGACAGCCTCGATGGTAGTAAATTCTGCGACTACCACAACTCTATTGGCCACCACACTAATGGGTGCCGGGACTTGGTGAGAAATCTATTCAAGCTATACAATGAGGGCAAGCTCGCCCAGTTCATCAAGCCCCTCGGAAATGGCGATAACAGGGGGAAGAAACGTCGCGACGACAGCGACGACCTGCGCCAACAGTTGAATCGTCCAAAGCTAACTCCTCCCATGCCAAATAACCCAGGTGGCGACATCGATAACGTGGGCGAAACCTGTATGGTTTTGGAAGGCCCTTTGGGGGGAACTCAGTCTGGGAAAGCTCTGTCTGTTCGTCGAGTTTAGAGTGAACAACGAGCACTCAACAATGTCCATCAGGTGTGCGTCGTTCCGACTGCGAGAAGCCTCTATCCCACCAAGTACTTTTCACGGAAGACGACCTGAATGGCGTGGTGCAACCAAACAATGATGCTTTGGTCATCACTGGAAAGATTATGGGAACAATTGTCCATCGTATGATGGTCGACACCGGGGCATACACCAACATCCTTTTCAAGCATACTTTGGATGCCCTCGGTGGATACGCTGAATATATCGAGCCTTGCGTTGATATAATCGTAGGTTTTGGGGACACGCGCAACCTTCCCATTGGGAAAATCAGACTGTCCCTGGAGCTGGCATCGTCAAAAGAGCCAACAATGCACCACACTCTGCAGCTCGACTTTATGATCGTGGACATGCCATCGTCCTACAACGCTTTCCTCGGCCGACCTTTCTTCAACGAGTTCAAGGCGGCCGTTTCAACTTTTTATTACTGTGTAAAGTTTCCAACCCCGGCGGGAGTTATAACCGTCAAGGGCGATCAGACGCGGGCGAGGGAGTGTCTCGTCCGTTTTGCAAAGCGTCATTCTAAGGAAAGTACTATGGTTGGCCAGTATACCGAGTGTCAAAAACAAAAAGAACAAGTGAACTACTTGGAGGGTCTTCCTAGCAAGTACCGAAAAATTGATATTGGGGAGTGCAGTCGAAGTTTCGACGACCACCAAGTGGAGGCGAACGAGCACGCCTCCATGGAAGTGGACGACCACACCCCAATGGAAATCGACGAGCAGATAGATTCGGGCGACCAGATCCCCGACGACCAGGTTCCAGAAAATTTTCCAGATCTGGAGCCTAGGTTAGGCTTTGAGCCAGAGTTCGGAATCGAGGATCCTCGCTGGAAGGAGCCTAAAGAGCGGGCAACTTCAGCGGAGGACCTTGAAACCATCCATTTAAACGAAGCTCGTCCAGAACTCGAGGTATTCATTGGTTCGAATTTACCAGAACATTTGCGGTCAGACATGGTCGCATTTTTGAAAGAAAACATCGGTGCATTCGCCTGGTCGCACGAGGATATGGTGGGCATTAGCACGAATCATGCCTGCCACAGATTGAATATTGATCCAACGAGGAGACCTATCACCCAAAAACGAAGGAAATTTGGGCCAGATAAATATGCGGCTATGGCGGTCGAAGTCAAGAAATTGATCGACAACAAACTAATCGAGAAAACTGGAACTGATCATGAGTGGTTGGCAAATCCAGTGCTCGTCAGAAAAACGGCCGGGTCGTGGAGATTGTGTATAGACTTCACAGATCTGAACGACGCCTGTCCAAAAGATCACTTTCCGATGCCCTACATTGATCATCTAGTAGACAATACAGCGGGGCACGAGATGTTAACTTTCATGGATGCTTTCGCAGGGTACCATCAGATTGCGATGCATCCCGACGACCAGCGACATACGACTTTCATGACGGCGACCGATATGTATAGCTGGAAGAGAATGCCTTTCGGTTTAAAAAACGCGGGGGCAACATACCAAAGACTGGTGAATAAGATGTTTGAGAAACACATCGGCGAGACGGTGGAGGTCTATATGGACGACATCGTTGTCAAAAGCTTACGGAAAGAGGATCACCTACACCACCTTGCCATGACATTCGATATTTTGAAAAAGTACAACATGAAGTTAAATCCAAAGAAATGCAGCTTTGGAGTTAGCTCAGGAAAATTTCTGGGGCACTTGGTTAGCCAGCGGGGCATCGAGGATAATCCGAGTAAAATTCAAGCAGTCATCAAAATGCAAAGCCCGAGGAACGTGAAAGAAGTACAGAGGTTGACAGGATGCCTTGCATCGCTGAACAGATTCATTGCACGAACGGGCGATCGTTGTAAACCTTTTTTCGACGCTTTGAAAAAAGGGAAGTTCGAATGGACCGATGAGTGTGAGAAAGCTTTCGAGAAATTGAAGGAATATCTATCGGATCCGAAGGTCCTATCTAAGCCAGTCCCCGGCGAAATTTTGTATCTATACTTGGCGGCCACTGACTGTGCGATCAGTTCAGTGCTCGTCCGAGCAGAGGGGAGCACACATCTGCCAATCTACTACGTAAGTCAATCACTAAGAGATGCGGAGTTGAGATACACTCCAATGGAAAAATTGGCGTACGCACTGGTCATGAGAGTCAGAAAACTAAGGCAATACCTGTTCGACCACGAGGTGGTCGTCCTCACGACTTTTCCTCTTCGGCGAGCACTGCATCGTCCGGATACCACTGGAAGACTATTGAAATGGTCGGTTAAAATCGGGCAATTTGGGCTCACCCACGCACCCAGAACGGCAATCAATGGACAAGTGCTGGCAGAATTCATTGTAGAGCTTACTTTCCTAGAGAAATTGGACGAGGGAATCGAACTTCCTTGGACACTGTTCGTCGATGGCTCGTCGACGAGCACCAAAGAAGGGGCAGGAGTCGTCCTCACCAGCCCAACCGGACAGACGTTTGCTTCGGCGGTCGATTTCGAGTATCGGGCGACCAACAACGAAGCAGAGTACGAGGCTCTGGTCGCAGGAATCAAGATGGCTATGGCCGTGGGCGCCAGAAAACTGAAATTTTTTTCTGACTCTCAGCTGGTTGTATGTCAAATTACGGGCGATTACGAGGCTCGCGGCGATCAAATGATAAAATACCAAGACCTAGTGAAAGGATTACTCAAGCAATTTGATCAATTCCACATCGAGCAAATCCCTAGGGAGGAGAATACGCAAGCAGATGCGTTAGCTCGGCTGACCACTTCAGAGGGGGAGGCAATATTTTCAGAAGCGACCATCACTAAAGTTTCTTCCCCATCGGTGAATAGAGGTCAAATTTTGCAGGTTGAAGCGACCAGCGACGAGGACTGGAGGTCGCCGATCACCAGGTACATCAAGACCGGCGAGCTCCCGACAGAAAAAGTGAAGGCAACCAGACTGCAACTCAGGTCCGCACGGTACACTATTATTGGCGACCAGCTGTACAAACGGGGTTTTTCAATGCCTTTATTGAAATGCCTCGGAGAAGACGAAGCGAAGATCGTCATGCACGAAATCCACGATGGAGCGTGTGGAAATCATACAGGGGGGCAAGCGCTCGCTTTAAAGATCATGAGGCAAGGCTACTTTTGGCCAACACTGAAGAAGGATGCAATTCATTACGCCCAGGCGTGCAAGAGATGTCAAGCTTTTGCTCCCGCTATTCACTCACCTCCAGACGAGCTCATCTCCGTCTACAGCTCTTGGCCCTTCGCGAAGTGGGGCATCGACATCATCGGACCTTTCCCGCCTGGCGTCGGGGGGGTAACTTTCGTAGTCGTAGCAGTCGATTACTTCACCAAGTGGACCGAAGCGAAGGCATTGAAGACCATCACAACGGCTCAGATGACAAGCTTCATTTGGAAGAACATAATTTGCAGGTTCGGCCTACCACGAGCAATAGTGACCGACAACGGACGTCAATTCACAAGTCAAGACATGCTGGATTTCTGCTCAGAGTGGAACATCAAGAAACTTTTTTCAACACCCTATCATCCACAATCAAATGGTCAAGTAGAGGCGATCAACAAAATCATCAAGCACACCTTGAAAGCTAAGCTAGATGGATTGAAGGGCAAATGGGCGGACGAGCTGCACATGGTTCTGTGGGCATATCGGACGACCACGAGGAATTCTACTGGTGAAACTCCGTTCGCGTTCGGAACCGAAGCTGTCATACCAGCAGAGGGGCAGGTCCCCACTTTTCGAGTGGCAAATTATGACGAGCAGTTGAATAACGATGCACAACTCTCCGACTTGGACTTCCTAGAAGAGCGAAGGCTAACAGCGGACGAGAAGAACGTGGTCTACAAGCAAAGGTCAGAACGCTACTACAACACCAAAGTACGTGCTCGCCAATTCACTATCGGCCAGCTCGTACTTCGGAGGGCGACGGAACAGTCCATTGGCATACTTGGCCCGACTTGGGAGGGTCCGTACCGAATAACGCACACACTCCTGAACGGATCGTACGAGCTAGAAGATCTCGAGGGCAAGCCGAGCAAGTACCCATGGAACGCGGTCAAGCTGAAGAAGTACTATCAATAAGTTTTTAATTTCTTTATATTTGTATAGTTTGTATCTAGTCACCATTTCAATACAAGTCAAAGTTTTAAAATTCCATCAAGTGTTAGATAAATTTTAGAAATTTTAGATGAGGTTCTGCGTAGCCAGATAAGAATCAAGAGTTCAACCGACGAATGGTTGACTCTAAAAGACGAGCACTTTTCTTTAAAAGACGCTCGCAAGAAAAAGACGAGCACTCTTTCTTAAAGATGCTCGCAAGGTAGTGGCGACGACGATCACTACCTGACAAACAAAAGAGTTCAACCGACGAATGGTTAACTCTAAAAGACGAGCACTCTTTCTTAAAGATGCTCGCAAGAAAAGACGAGCACTCTTTCTTAAAGATGCTCGCAAGGAAAAACGAGCACTCTTTCTTAAAGATGCTCGCAAGGAAAAACGAGCACTCTTTCTTAAAGAGGCTCGTAAGGTAGTGGCGACGACGATCACTACCTAAAGCATTCGAAAATCAAGACAAGTGTTTACTGAAAGATGCTTGAAAAAAATAATCATAACATAAATCGAAAAGCAGTGACGAGGACGATCACTCAATATAAACAAAATAAGCAAACACATCATAAGCAAAAAGTTTCCATTCATTAAAAAAGTCTTAAAAGGCTAAAGTTACAAAAAGGCCCTAAGTGGCCGAGCAGTCCTAAAAGAAAATAAACAAAATAAAGGAAAATAAAGAAACTAAGTCTCTGCAGCATTCCCCTCGGCAGTAGCATCCTGCTCGCCGACAACTTGCTCCTCGTTCACAGCTGCCACCTCGGCAGGAGCACTCTGTTCGCCCTGACGAGGTGGGGGTTCTTGTGGCAGATCCCCGAAAAGTACCGGAACACCCAAAAGTCGAGGGAACTGGAGTCCCAATTTCATCAAAGGAAGCAGGGGGAGTTTTGATTCCGGTTGAGGATTTTCCTTCATAAGGAGGTCGTCTAAAAACCCGCCGAGCGGAATTACATCCACATCCGGATGAACTTCTCTGAGTCTTTGAATGAGCCCGTGGGTAGTGAGCGCCACCGTTAAAATGGCCACGCTCCCAGCGAGGTCATTAATTTCATCCCGTTCATCCGTCATGGCCACCAGCTCTTGCCGAAGAGTGGCCAACTCTTCCTCAGCAGTTGTAAATTTATTCGTAAGTGTGTTTACCTCGTCCTCGGTAGTCTTGAGGCGAGCACGGAGACTTTCGATCTCTAGGAGATCTTCTTGATCTTTCTTCCGAACCATCTCAAGTTGGGCCTCAGAATCGGCCAACTTTGCCTCGACATCGGCCAACTTTGTCTCAAGGTCGACCACCTTCTCCCCAGAAGCGGCCAGCTGCCTCTCGACGATGGCTTTAGCTTTGGCCATTTGGGCGAGTCTCGTGCTCCTCTCGTCGATCTAGCAGGCAAGTTTCTCGATAGTGTAAGAGGCACGGCTCAAATCAATGGCGGCCAGGCGCACATTCTCCAGAGAGCTTTGGTTGTTCACCTCGTCGACCAGCGTGGTCGTCAGCGATCGGGGCACATTCTTCATGACCGTAAGAGTGAGCGGATCCAGAGGCTCTTGGTTGGCCGGATCCCGCGACCGGTAGTAGCCGAGGAGGTTCTCGTTGTAAGGTTCAACGATCGGGTGTTCGGCAACCCTAACGGAGAAGAAAAAAAAAAGTTAGAAAAAGTACTTGAAAATATTCTAAAGTCTTATTGATAGTAAACTTACTTGGCAACCCTTGCGGCATCCCAGCCGAGAAGAGTGTTGTCCCCGGGTTCCCTCTGCTCGGCGGACGAGCTCGCAGATCGAGTGGTCCTACGAGGAGGAGATACGACCTGTGTGGGGGGAGGCGAGTTATCCCTCGCTGCAGATCTCCTCGGAGAGGCCCTCCGTTCGTTCACGTGCTTGGCCCTCTGCTCGGCAGCAGGCGGGCGAGAAGAACCCCCTCGGGTTGGCTTCGCAATTTTCTTGGGAGGAACCTCTGAGGTCTCCGTCCCTTTCCTTTTGCTTTTGCCAGAACCATCGACGATCTTGCGCTCGCGGAGCATCCTCGCTTGTTGAAGCATCCTGCTCGACGTTATGCGATCAACTTCGACAGTGGGAGAAAGATAAGTGACAACTCTTTCAGGAACCACTACTAAAAAGAAAAACGAGAAGTCAGTGTTTACGAAGAGTAATTTCACAAAACTTAGAGCAATTTCACAAAACTTAGAAATATTTTGATACCTGGAGGGAACTCTCGAGTGAAGTGATGAGGAGGTACTCTAAGACCTGCTCGTTCTCGCATACACTCCCTATTCAGAAAACGGCAAGTCCTCTCCAAATAGCGACGATTGAGTACGCAGCAGACATGATATTAGAAGATGGGCGAGACCGCGAGAGACGGTGATCGGCAGTCTTCTTGCGAGCAGTTTCACCTACAAAAGCAAGGAGTTATTCAGTATAGACAAGAACGAGCAGAAATAAAAAGACTTACCACGAATTCTTTGATAGTCGGTCGCGATGGGAATGCGAGTTGAGGATCCATCCGGCCTCACCGGACTTTTCCAGTCCCCGGCTACCCACCACCAATTGGTCTTCCAGTCTCGTATTTTGTTAGGGACCCCTTCGACCAACTTGAAGTTATCACGGCCTCTTACGTAATAATACCCATGACCCACCTTCTGTCCGGCCTCGGCCGCCTGAAGAAGATAGTTGATCTCTTTCAGGCTAAGCCACGTGTTCCGACATCCATTCTCGACCGCCACCAGGCCGAACAGCGTGAGGAGTCCGATCAGGTTCGACCACCCGTTCGGCAAAATTTGAGAAGGGGCCACCCCTAGAAAATGCAAGAAGTTTGAAATCCCGGGGTGCAGGGGGAACCTCAACCCTGCCTCCATCATCCCAATATTGACGGCGACCATCCCTTCTGGCAGCTGGTCGGCCCTCTCATCTTTGCGAGGAACAAAGAAGCAGACGTCGGCCGACAACTGATATTTCTTCAGAGAATTTTCTAGCTGGGCCGAGGAGACGCTGCTCGCGTACTTACTTGCTTCATACCTTGATTGGAAAGCTTCTCGATACGGACGAGGAACCTCTCTAGGAAGGTAATCACAAAAATACTTATAGTAGGCCTCCCTCGAGACCTTGTCGCCATCCAAGTTGTCTCGCCCACTCAAGATATCCTTTATGCTCTCCGCGTAGCGAACAACTTCCTCAAAATCCTCGCGAAGACTTCTCGTCAAAGTCTCCTCGACTCGAGCAGTTTCTATCTGTTCGCCCACCCCTTGGTCCAAACCTTGGTCGCGCAGATCTGAGTCAGTCTCACTGCCACCCTCCTCGGCAACACCCTCCTCGGCATCATTGCCGGCATCATCCCCATCGGATTCGTCGATCTCATCTACATCGACGACCGCCGCCATTCTAGCATGACGGACTCCAACATTTATGGGTTCGGGAGAGTGGATCATAGAGTCCGAAGAGGCTGCCCTCTCCGTCAAGGCCAAGGCCAAACGGTCTCCGTCGCCGGAGCTTTCGGAGCCACCAACCAATGGCGGCGGACCACCACCGGAGCTACCACCTACCTCCATTTTTTCTTAAGAAATAGGGGAAAGAAGAGTTTTTTAAGAAGAAAATGTAAGTTCTTTACCTTTTTTACGATCGAAAACCACCCCAAAACTCGCCTGAAAGCTTGAAGAAGAAGCTTGGAAGGAAGCACGAGGAGAAATTCGAAATTTGCAGTAGTGAAAAGTGTTTTAAAGAAGGTAAAGGCCCTATTTATAGGCAAAGTCGATCAGGGACCTATGTGTAAGAAAACGGGGTAAAATCTGCAATTTCCCCAAAATTTGGGGTCATTTCCGAAATCGAGGTCGGAAAGTGACCCCACACGCGACCGTTGAGGTCGGCACGAGCCCCACGCGCGCATTTCAAATTTCGGGCGCCGATCACGCGCCTGACACATGTCACATCAATTATCATTAAAGTCGCTTCGAAAGGCATGCTCGGCGTAGGAAACGAGGAGACCGCCTCCAACTTACGTCATCAAGATTTCAAAATGAATTTGTTTGTCGAAGAAAAATCCACCTTCCAAGAAGACGATCAGACTGCTCGCCTTTCCATTCTACGAATACGAAAAAAGACGACCAGGGGGCAAATGTTATACCTAGTCAAAGAAGTCAATCTTTGACAAGTCAATCCTTGTCACCAGCCTACGTGGCGAGGACCAGTCAACAAAGTCGTGCGACGACTAGTCAACAAGACCAAGAAAATGTAATAGAATAAATGTATTTAATATATTTAAGTGATCGCTCAAAGCTGTTGGCGAGCACATGTTTTAGTTAGCTGCTCGCCCAAATATGTTGACGAGCACGTGTCTATCTTAGCTAGAAAAGTCTAAGTGTTGAAGCCTTGGGAGACAGCATGGAGCGTGGCGACCACACACCTCGAAGGTCTGGGCGACCACCTTCCTAGATGATCAGGTCCTCCGGCGACCACCATGGCCCAGCTCCTCGGCATCTCGGTGAGGACGACCACCGGAGGCGGTTTAGCATTAAATGCGCCATCAAATCACCTTTTCGGGCAGAAGACAGGTCCAGTGAGGGCGTGCCACGTGTAAAGGGCGGGCAGCCCCCAGAAACCACTATATAATGCCTAAAAGGCTCATTTGTAAACATAAGTTCTCATATTCCACCAAATCACCTCAACCCAAGCAATAAACACTCCCAAGCTCTCAAGCTTTTAGCTTCTCCAAGAAGCTACATCTTTGTTCTTGCTTTGTTCTTCATAAGATCATCAAGATCACCATATAAATACTCTCTAAACACGTAATAAACCCCGATCATAATACATGTTTGTCCTGTGCTAGCAAATAGTCCACATCCGAGTCAACCCAACAAAATCACGTACAACAATACCCTAATTTCACCGAATAGATCCCATTTGTTGTGTGCCTCTAGAACATAAGGTCAAGCCCATTGAGTCTTCGAAGAGGAATCAAGAGAATTCTACGTGCCTCCCCTGCTGCAAACAAATTAGAGATGATCTCCCCATTCCCGCCATCCAGTCTATCACACAGTAGGTCCCGAACACGCAAATTTGGATCTCTCAACATTAGCCTTTTATTTAATTGTATATGTGTTAGTATGTTCTACGTAGCGAATAAATTAATGATGTTTTAAAATTCAAAACGTGAATAGTCTCTCAACATTAGCCTTTTATTTAATTTAAGAGGTCACAAATCTACCGTAGCTAGCACAAGTCCGTGTCGTTAAGTTATTCCACCGAATCACCGCGTTCGTTCGTTAGTTAAACAATTTCGTCTCCTCAAATCTACAAGCTCCGGGAGTCTCTTTAAGGTTTATGTGGGATCAATGGGTGTTCCTCCCCGACGGCCCCACGGTGGCCGATTGGGTGAGTCACACATTGATCCCAATTTATTGTTTTTTTCCTAGTTTTTTAGTGGTTTATTTCTAGTATTTTAGCTTGTTTTGTTTTTAGTTTTTGTTGGTTCTTCCGCTTTGAGTGGTCTCTCCTCGTCTAGTGCGTTTTTTCTTTCCTACATGGGTCATTTTTTGTTCTCTGTGTTTTGGACAGATCTTGCTTTTGGTGGACCTTTGTCTTTTTTTTTTTCTCTATATATTTCTTGATACGTATATACCTTAGTGTGGGGTATTTATTTCGTTTTGAGAATGGAGATCTGATCGTATTTGTGTGCATAGGTTGCACTCGTCTCTCCACTTTTTCATGACTGGAATGGAGCAGCTGTCGGTTTGATTCTTCTAAGTTGAAGATGATCTTGTGGGTTATGATGTACTGATCTTGCTCTATTTTCTTGTAATTAACCCTTCAAAAAAAATGTTCTTCGTAGCGAAAGAATTTCGTTACATCTAAGAGTTTGAATTTGTAAAGACGTGTGAAATAAATTTATTTATTATTAATTTTCTAATACTTCCCTCACTCGTGTGCTGAATTAATTATTGTCTCTACTTTGTAGAGAATACTCACTAAGTGGACAATTTAACGAATTATCGTTTCTACCTTTGGGGAAGAGGTCCATCGAGTGGGAAATTTAATATGTGTGGAATTGTTTTTAGTAGAATTTGAATTCAGACCATATATATAGGCAAGTCTAAGCTTGGATACCATGAAATAATTTCATCTCATCTAAATTTTCAAGCTTGTAGAGAGATGTGTGGAATTAATTAATTAATATTTTTGAATTTGTAGAAATGTGTGAAATCAATTCACTTATTATTAATTCCCTAATAGAGACAATCATTAATTATGAGGTCATTAAATATTCATTTATTTAAATATTACTCCACCCGTGCCATTATTTTTTGAACATTTAATATTTGCACGAGCTTTAATGTAGAAATTGTTTATTAGTATTAAAAGTGATAAAATTACTTTTTGGGAGGGGTGTTATGGGTAGTTCTGCTTTATTTGAGAGCTATGTGTGAACAGTAATAACATGGAGTGTAAATAAGAGATATTTGAGAGAGATTTTTAAAGGAATGAGAAGTATGTGACAAATGTTCAAATAATAATAGGATGGAGGGAGTATTAATTAAGTTTGTTTAATAATATTAATTCATTGTTACATTTATAAAATATTATGTTTGATTGTTTGCATTTATTCTTATATGCGTTTCTGCGAATTAATGTTGACATCGAGAATGTGAGATTTCAGATGACTAAAACGTGGTTCTTAATGTAGTCACATTCAATGATCATCTAGAATGAAATATGAATGATGTGATTGAAATTGATCGATATGCGATATGCATCATAATTGTAGGCGATGTAGTGATTCACACAAGTCGCAGCTACGAGATGCTAGGTATCTCATGGTGAAGAATCTAGTGTCCTTCTTGAACCCAAAATGGGTTTGTGTACTAGATCCTCGTACATAAGAATCTAACGTACTATATTTTTTCGGGTGATGAATTGACATATTTTTTTAGAATGTTTGACAATTTTTTAAAACACGTACGTAATATGATCAACACAAGCTGTCTCACTGAAAGATGCATGTGTCGCCCTCATGAATAACATCATTGTTACACCAGGTCAAAAAAGTCAATCTTTGACAAGTCAATCCTAGTCATCAGCTTGCGTGGCGACGACTAGTCAACATTATGAAGAAAATGTAAGTGTGTGCTCGCCCTAGAGACGTGGACGAGCACGCGTATAGCTATCTGGGAGAAGAACAAGTCCTGAAGCCATTGATGAATGGCGAGGACGACCACCATATCCGTGAAGGTGATCGGACGACCAGATCCTTCGGCGACCACCATGGCCCAGTTCCTCGTCTCAGGCGAGGACGACCACCAAAGAGGCGGTTTAGTATTTAATGCGGCGTCCCATCACCTTTTTGTGATGGGATCTCAGAGCCCATTAGAGGCTGCCACGTGTAAAGTGTGGGCAGCCAGAAATCCTAGTGTATAATGCCTAAATGACTCATTTGTAAAGACAAGTTACATTCCTACACCCAAAACCTAAAGCAATACACTCCCAAGCTCCCAAAAGCTTTAGCTTCTCCAAGAAGCTATATCAATGGTTATTCATATTGTTCATCACAAATCATCTGATTAATCTCCTAAATATGCGTAATAACCCCGATAATAATACATGTTTGTTTAGTGCTAACGAAGTCCACATCTAGATCAACCGATCAAAAGCACGTACAACATTTGGCGCTAGAAGGAGGGGTCCTTTTACGTGTTCTTCATCAAAGTTTCAACCGATCATTGAACGATCGGCTTGTAAACTCCTTTAAATCAGGTTTTAATCGGTAGAAATACTTTTTAGAACATCATCTACGTATTTCATATGTATTTCATTATCGTTGTGTTCTTGAATATTTTCGGTATTCGAGGCATATTTTGGAGTTTGATCTCCTTGTATTTCCGTTTTTAGCACCTTTTGTTATTACTTTGCAAGTTTGTAGTTGTAATAGCACGTTCTTCTGCGAAAGAACTCGAATCTTTGGTTTTTTAGCGTCGAAAGCTTAGGCCAGTTCATATCTTTGTAACCGTTCCCCAGAAACCGCACTCAAAAGATGTCTCAACATTCCAAACATGACGGAATCATACCTCCCAGAGGGAACGAACCCCCTCTACCGCCGGTGGCTCCGGTCAATCCGGCAGCAAACATCAATCTGGGGACCATCTTCAACGACCCCTAGTATCTAAGAGATTTCACTGACTACCTCAACGAAAAGAGGAGGAACAATGAAGCTATGGAACTTGAGAAGGCCAAAGAACAGGCCCTCGAAAAAGCCCGAAAGGCTAAGGCCAATGCCAACAACGACGACGAGGACGAGCACTCTCACCACTCGTACTCGGTTACCGGTTTAACCAAACATCCCCGTGATAAGGGAAAGGCAAAGGTCTACGAGCCCTCCCACCACAGCCATACGGGGGACTCAAGAGATGGCCGGAACTCTGTTTTCGATCGCGTGGGCGACAAGGACCCGAAGGCTCCTCGCCCAATACCATTCAAAGTCGGAGGCCGACCAGAGAAGGACGACCACAAAGACCGTGGGGGAAAGAAAGATCAAGGAGAAAGAATCTCCACCCTCGACCGAGTAAGGCCAAACTCGCGAGGACCTGCAAGAAGTTATCACAGCCATCAGCCGGAGCGATCGCATCATCATTCCCCCGGGCGATCACACCGTGATCAGAATGATCGCTTGACCGCATCCCAGGGGAGCCAACGAGATGAGATCGTCGTTCCACGACCACAAACTACCGAGGAAGGGCAGATTGCTCAGTTCATCGAGACCCAGAAACAAATGAAACTGGAAATGGAAAACTTGCGAGCAGAGGTGGCCGCATCCAAGAGAGGAAATATCCCACCAGTCACTCTTCCTGCTTCACCTCTAAGTGTTATGATCCTCACCGCCCCTATACAAAGAAAGATCCAGATGCCTTCAATGGCAGCATATGACGGTATGTCCGACCCCCGGGTGCACTTGTCAAAATACTCAAATTACATGGCCTCAATCGGGGCAACGGATGCCACACAATGCCGAAACTTTTCCCTAACTTTGCGAGACCGGGCCCATCATTGGTATACAACTTTGGGAGTCGGGTCCATCAGCTCCTTCATCGAACTGGGGCAGTAGTTCCTAACATACTACAGATCAATTGCTGCTCGCCCAGGATCCAAGCAACGTTTGGCAAACGTTCGCGAGACCCTGACCGAATCAGGAAAAGACTTTATCGAATGATTCGATAGGTTGGTAATCGATGGGGAGGCTGTGAATGATGAAACGAAGCTGATCTTAGCTGTTTCCGATCTAAGGATAGGTTCCAAGCTATAGGAATCTATGCATACACTCTTTCTGGAATCTTACGCAGATTTTCGTAACCGGGCTGGAAACATCATTCACATGGAAGAAATCATGGACGCCGCCAAGGCTAACGAGCAGATTGAAGCGGCCAAAAAAGTTTGGCCAAAGAAGAATTTTACAACTGGGGAGCCGTCCCAGCCAAAAAAGGCAACGAACCAAGGGAACAGTGCTAGACCGACGAACTTCAGGCCATTTGAAGAGGCACCGGAGATAACACAGTTTAGAGAGACCCTCAACATTGATGCCAGATCCATCTTCAATGCTCTCAGGGGAAAGAATATGCTTCCACCGGCGAGGCCGATGCATACGAACGAGAACAACTTGAACCCGGAGAAGTTCTGCGACTACCACAACTCCATCGGCCACCGCACGAATGGGTGCCGAGACTTGATGAAAAATTTATATAAGTTGTACACAGAGGGCAAGCTCGCCCAATTCATCAAGACCGGGGAGGGAAATGCCGACCAGAGAGGCAAGAAACGTCGCGACGATGACGACGACGACCAGGATCTGCGTCAACAGATCAACCGTCAGAAATTAACTCCCCAATGCCAAACGCTCCTCTGGGCGAGGTTGATTTCGTGGGCGGTGGCTGCAATGTGATCTAAGGCCCCCTTGGGGGGACCCAATCTGGAACGGCTCTGTCTGTTCGCTAACATCAGAGAGAGATGCGAGCACTAAATAATGTGCACCAAGTGTGCGTCGCAGCGGCTGCTAAAAAGCCCATCTCACACCAAGTCCTTTTCACGGACGATGATCTGAACGGGGTGGTACAGCCAAACAACGATGCTTTGTTTGTCACCGGAAAAATTATAGGGACTATCATCCACCGCATGATGGTCGACACTGGGGCATACACCAATCTCCTATTCAAGCACACTCTGGATGCACTCGGCGGATATGCTGCATATATCGAGCCATGCAACGACATCATCGTGGGTTTTGGAGATACTCACTCCATTCCCATTGGAAGGATCAGGCTATCAGTTGAACTGGCATCGACGAGAGAGCCAGAAAAGCATCACACTCGGCAGCTCGACTTCATGGTCGTCGACATGCCATCTTCCTACAATGCCTTCCTAGGCCGACCTTTCTTTGATGAATTCAAGGCGGCCGCCTCTACCTTTTATTACTGTGTAAAGTTTCCGACCCCGACGGGAGTTATAACCGTCAAGGGCGACCAGACGCGGGCGAGGGAGTGTCTAGTCCGTTTTGCCAAGCGTCATTCTAAATATTCTGCTATGGAGGGAAAGTATATCGAGTGTCAAAAAGAAAAAACACAAATGAACTACTTGGAGAGTTTTCCCAACAAGTACCAAAGAATAGAGATTGGGGAGTCAAGTCAACAATTTGACGACCACCAAATGGAGGTGGAAATAGACGAGCATATCCAAACTGAGCAGAACGATCAACTCCCTGAGGCGATCGACGACCAGGTTCCAGATCTGGACATTCCGGATTTGGAACCTAGGCTAGGCTTTGAGCCGGAGATCGGAATCGAGGACCCTCGTTGGAAGGAACCTAAAGAATGAGCAACTACAGCGGAGGACCTTGAAACCATCTGTTGGTCCCTGAGACGAGTGTAAGATCAGCTGACTTGATGTCTGCTGATTGTGTGGAAAATAAACTAACTCTTCAAAGTAACTAGTCCGCTGATTTCACTAGGGGCCTAGGACTAGTTAGTCGACTAATTAATTACTTATCGGAGTTAAGTGCGGAATTGTAGTGTGCCCATAAATATTATACTCGTCTATTATTTAAATACAGTGTGTAAAGCAGCTTATGCACAAATATGTATGAAAAGACTTGAAATGTAAAGTGCAGAAATGTAAATAACACATTAATTTATAGTGGTTCGGATATACGTTCCTACGTCCACTCTCACGTCCACACGTGATGTTTAATCCCTTTAATTTACCACAAATTACAAGGGCCTTGTCCTTTATAGTCCCAAGGGTAGGACTTTGAGATCTGAGCCAGTTCCCTTAACTGCTACGGTCTCCACAAGTGATTGTAAGCACTTGCACTTCCCCACAAGTGATTGTAAGCACTTGCACTTGAACTCCACAAGTGATTATAGAGCACTTGGACTCTTTACAGTGATAAACACTCAACTTGACTTCTAAGGTTTTATGGTAGAAGGTGGGTTTTGTGTATATGAACTAGGTGAGAATTTCCCTTACAATCTGTTTTAGCCTCATGCTAGGATTGGAAAATTCTCTCTAAGCTATGGATATATATGAGTGGTTGCACTGGCTTAGATGGTATGAGTTCACTCACTGGTGATGAGGTGATGCGTGTTGAATCTTCATGAATGATCTTCTTGAGCTCTTCTTATTTCTGGAGTTTATGACCTTTGCTCGACCTTTGCATCTCACACCTCTTCTCACGCTCCCAATGATGTATGAGCTCATTTATATAGTGTTGATGTTTGAATGTTACCGTTGGATGATAGCAATTCAAATCTCCACTAACTGAGGAATTGACAATCTCTTAATTTGATATGATTGAATATTACCATTGTCATGTAATTTCAATCATATCTTTGACTTTCCTTTCTTGTGCACATATCTTGTCAATCCTTGATTTCAGCGGTGATTGGTCTTCCTTTAATCGTGTAAGAAGACTTCTACTCTGCTGGTAAGAAGACTTCACTCTGCTGGTAAGAAGACTTCTACTCTGCTGGTAAGAAGACTTCACTCTGCTGGTAAGAAGACTTCACTCTGCTGTCTTTACTCAGCTGTCTTTACACAGCTGCTGTTTCTTCTCAGCTGCTGTCTTTACTCTGCTGTCTTTACTCAGCTGGCTTTACACAGCTGCTGTTTCTTCTCAGCTGCTGTCTTTACTCTGCTGTCTTTACTCAGCTGGTTGTAAGATGACTTCTACTCAGCTGATGTAAGACGACTTCTACTCAGCTGATGTAAGATGACTTCTGGTCTTGGTCTTCTCTTCTCTTCTCTTCTTGAGCATTGACATGTCTTCTCTTCTAACCAGAGTCCTATCTATTACAAGATGTATAATAATGTTTTCTATACAGTACAACTTATCCTATTACATGATTGATTTGGTTTATCAAAACTAAACTAAGGATATTCATATCCCAACACCATCCATCTAGATGATGCTCGTCCAGAACTAGAAGTGTTCATAGGTTCAAATTTACCAGCACAGTTGCGGTCAGAAATGATCACATTTTTTAAAGAAAGTATCGGAGCGTTCGCCTGGTCGCACGAAGATATGGTGGGTATCGACATGAATCATGCCTGCCATAGATTGAATATTGATCCTGCAAGGAGACCTATCAAACAAAAACGAAGAAAGTTTAGGCCTGATAAATATGTGGCTATGGCGGTCGAAGTTTCAAAGTTAATCAATAATAAGTTGATCGAGAAAACAGGAACTGATCCCGAGTGGGTGGCAAATCCCGTGCTCGTTAGAAAAATGAACGGGTCGTGGCGACTGTGTATAGATTTCACAGATCTAAACGATGCCTGTCCGAAAGATAATTTTCCGATGCCCCGCTGCGGGGCACGAGATGCTAACTTTTATGGATGCTTTTGCGGGATACCATCAGATTGCGATGCATCTCGATGACTAGAGACATACAGCTTTTATGACAGCGACATACATGTACAGCTGGAAGAGAATGCCCTTCGGTTTAAAAAACGCAGGGGCAACGTACCAAAGACTGGTAAACAAAATGTTTTATCAACACATTGGCGAGATGGTGGAAGTCTATGTCGATGACATTGTTGTCAAAAGCTTGCGGAAAGAAGATCACCTACATCACCTCGCCATGACGTTCGATATCTTAAAAGAATACAACATGAAGTTAAACCCCAATAATTGCAGTTTCAGAGTCAGTTCCGAGAAATTTCTAGGGCACATGGTTAGCCAGAGGGGCATCGAGGCGAATCCTACAAAAATTCAAGCAATCATCGACATGCAAAGCCCGAGAAACGTAAAAGAAGTACAGAGGTTGACAGGATGCCTAGCATCACTGAACAGATTCGTTGCACGAACGGGCGATCGTTGCAAGCCTTTTTTCGACGCGTTGAAAAAGGGAAGGTTCGAATGGACCGATGATTGCGAGAAGGCTTTCGAGAAGTTGAAAGAGTATCTATCGGATCCGAAGGTCCTATTTAAGCCAGTCCCGGGAGAACTTTTATACTTATACTTGGCGGCCACTGACTGTGCGATCAGTTCAGTGCTCGTCCGAGCAGAGGGGAGCACACATTTGCCAATCTACTATGTGAGTCAATCATTGAGGGATGCTGAGTTGAGATACACCCCAATGGAAAAATTGGCTTATGCTTTGGACATGAGCGTGAGAAAGCAAAGGCAATACCTATTCGACCACGAGGTGGTGGTTCTTACGAGATTTCCTCTACGGCAAACACTACATCGACCGAATACCACTGGAAGACTGTTGAAATGGTCAGTGGAAATTGGGCAATTTGGGCTCACCTACGCACCAAGAACGACGATCAAGGGGCAAGTGTTCGCAGAATTTATAGTAGAGCTCACTTTCCCTGAGAAAATTAACAAGGAAATCGAACTTCCTTGGACCCTGTTCGTCGACGGCTCATCGACGAGCACCAAAGCGGGGGCAGGAATTGTCCTCACCAGCCCGTCCGGACAAACTTTTGCTTCGGCGATCGAGTTCGAGTACCGGGCGACCAACAACGAAGCAGAGTACGAGGCTCTGGTCGCTGGAATCAAGATGGCAATGGTCGTGGGCGCCAGAAAACTGATTTTTTTTTCAGACTCTCAACTAGTGGTGTGCCAAATCACGGGCGAGTACGAGGCTCGCGGCGATCAGATGTTGAAGTATCAAGACTTAGTGAAAGGATTACTCGAGCAATTCGATCAAATCCACATCGAGCAAATCCCTAGGGAGGAGAATACGCAAGCAGACGCTCTAGCTCAACTGGCCACTTCAGAGGGGGAGGCAATATTTCCAGAAGCGACGATCACAAAACTCTCTTCCCCATCAGTGAATAGAAGTCAAATTTTCCAGGTTGAAGCGACCAGCGACGAGGAGTGGATGTCGCCGATCATCAAATATATCAAGACCGGCGAGCTCCCGGCAGACAAAGTTCAGGCGACCAGACTCCAGCTCAGGTCGGTCAGATACACCGTTATTGGCGACCAACTATACAAACGAGGTTTTTTCAATGCCTCTATTGAAATGTCTTGGAAAGGAAGAAGTGAAAGTCGTCATGCATGAAATCCACGATTGAGTATGTGGAAATCACACAGGGGGGCAAGCACTCGCTTTAAAAATCATGAGACAAGGCTACTTTTGGCTAACACTGAAGAATGATGCAATTCATTACGCCTAGACGTGCAAGAGGTGCCAAACTTTTGCTCCCGCCATACACTCACCACCAGACGAGCTCATCTCCGTCTATAGCTCTTGGCCCTTCGCGAAATGGGGCATCGACATTATCGGACCTTTCCCCACCTGGCGTCGGGGGAGTAACTTTCGTAGTCGTAGCAGTCGACTATTTCACCAAATGGACGAAGGCGAAGGCATTGAAGACCATCACAACGGCTCAAATGACAAGCTTCATTTGGAAAAATATCATATGCAGGTTCGGCCTACCACGAGCAATCGTGACGGACAATGGACGCCAGTTCACAAGTCAAGACATGTTAGAATTCTGCTCAAAATGGAACATCAAGAAACTTTTTTCAACACCCTATCTTCCACAATTAAATGGTCAGGTAGAAGCGATCAACAAAATCATCAAGAACACCTTGAAGGCAAAGCTGGATGGATTGAAGGGCAAATGGGCGGACGAGTTGCACATGGTGCTGTGGGCATATCGGACGACCACGAGAAATTCTACTGGTGAAACTCCGTTCGCGCTCGCGTTCGGAACAAAAGCTGTCATACCAGCAAAAGCACAGGTCGCCACTTTCCGAGTGACAAATTATGATGAGCAGTTAAACAACGATGCACAACTCTCCAACTTGGATTTCCTAGAAGAGCGAAGACTAACGGTGGACGAGAGAAATGTGGTCTACAAACAAAAGTCAGAACGTTATTACAATACCAAAGTACGTGCTCGACAATTTACAATTGGCCAACTCCTACTTCGCCGGGCGACGGAGCAGTCAATAGGCATACTTGGCCCGACTTGGGAGGGCCCGTACCGCATAACGCGCACATACTCAAATGGATCGTACGAGATAGAAGATCTTGATGGCAAGCCGAGCCAATACCCATGGAACGCGGTCAAGTTGAAGAAATATGACCAGTAAGTTTCGATTTCGTACATTTGTATAGTTTATATCTAGAATCGTTTAAATACATGTCAAGTTTTAAGTTTCATCAAAGTGTTGGTATAAATTTTAGATTTTTAGACTAAGGCTCTACGAAGCCACCTAGAAACGAGCACAAACTGACGAATGGTTTGAACTCGAAACACATACGGACATAAACCAACGAATGGTAGAGGTCCGGAAACGAGCACAAACCAATGAAAGGTTGAACTCGAAACACATACGGACATAAACCAACGAATGGTAGAGGTCCGGAAACGAGCACAAACCAATGAAAGGTTGAACTCGAAACACATACGGACGTAAACCAACGAATGGTAGAGGTCCGGAAATGAGCACAAACCAAGGAAAGGTTGAACTCAAAAGACAAACTTATTCATTGAAGGAAACTTGCGAAAATAATCAAACACAAATTGAAAGACAGTGACGAAGACGATCACTAAACATACGAACACCATTCATATATAAAATATAAAGTCCATTCATATAAAGGCCTTACAAGCCGAAAGATTACAAAAGAGGCCTTTTAGGCCGAGCAGTTACAAAAAAGGCCTTGCAGGCTAAACACAAAAAAAAAAGGAGGATTGAGAAGCCAAGTCAAAAAAGGCCCATGTGATGGCCAACATCTACTAAGAGGCGCCTTGCTCGACCTCGACAGTCTCGGCAAGAGCGACCTCACCAGCATCCTCGCCAACAGTGGGGGCGACCTCAGCAACTTCATCCGCGGGAGGATAGTTGAAGATAACACTGTTGATCCTGAAAGGAGTATATAACAAGTGTATGGGGGGGGGGGGGGAATACACTTGTATGCAATTCTTTTCAATTTTTGATCAAACCAGAGCTCAGCAAGGTTGTCTTGGACAACTCTGCTGAAGATGATTAACTCTTCTAAGATAATCAAACTACTAAGTACTATTGAGTACTTAGTTGAATAAATATCTAAAGGAGTTATATGTGCGGAATAGTGGTTGGCCCTTTTAGTTTAGACTCCTTTAAAGTTTCTGAAATCACTTTGTCAATTCAATACAGTCCAGTTTTCAGGGAACTTGTCCAAATAGGTTTTGCACAGTCTTTGAATGTTTATCCTTTGAAAGGTCAGTTTAGTGTGCAGTGTTGAATGTATGAAAGTACTTTGAGAGTAAATCAACACAAGAAGTTATAGTGGTTCAGAGACTCAAGCTCCTACACCCACTTTCCCTGATTGAACAGGATAATTCCTTCACTCTTGGAATTAACTTGTTTTATAGTGCCAAGGTGCACTTGATCAAGAACACCACTCCTTGGTGAATTGATCCCTAGGATGTCTAGAGTCCTAGTACCCTCTTCTCAACTCAGAACTGAACTGTTCTTCTCTCAACAGTCAGCTCCTACCACTTCTACTACTACAACCTTCTCACTTTCACTCTTGAAAGATATAAGGGTTGAAGTAAGGTTCCAACTAATGAGATATCTTTTACAATGAAGATCAGTGTATAAGGATTATGATATCTCTCTAAGCTTGTGTATGGGTATACAATGAAGTTCAGCTTAGATGAAGTGTATGAAGACTAAGATAGTCTTTGAAAGCTTTGAAAGCACTCTAGCTTGTAAGAACTTGAGGTTAGTTGGATTGTGTTGAGGTGCTTTAAAATGGTCTTCACACTTCTGTATTTATAGACAATTGAAGGATTTGCCCGTTGGAGAGGCAGCCTCAAAAGTCCATAAATGTCTTCTTTTAGTTCTTCAACTTTGAAGACAGAATCTTGATAGTGACATGTCCTCAATTGGGAAATAAACTGCTGTATGAGCTTTGTCTTCATTCTGCAACTCTCTTCCCAATGTCTGACTTTCAGATTCTCTTGTTAGAACATGAACATGGCTTCTGAAGGTTGTTCCAATGATAGGACAACATTCCTCATCAAATGGACAACTCTCCTTATCACTATCAGTAGTCTTGCTTATCAGCAAGGTTGGCTTGCTCTTCTTCAGATGACTTGGCTCTTATCCTTTGCTTCACTTGAAAGTGATCTTAGCATGATTCATTAAGGATCTTTAGGGTGTAGTTGTCTCTTCAGCATAGTTGACCTCAAGCTTTTAGTACACTTCTTCTGAATTGATTGTGCTGAGACAACTTGTCTGGACAACTCATCTGATCAGCATACTTGTCCTTCAGTGGACTTGATCATGATTCCAGACTTTGAGCCTTGAGGGGACTTGTTCTAGATGAACTTTAAAGCATGTGTTCCCCCTCAAATTGTGCATCTAATTATCTAAGAGCTGCCTAACATATTAGCTCCTCATCTAGCCTTATTCTATATGTTCTAACATTCTTAGAACATAATCATCTTTGACTTAGGCATGTCTCAGGGGGTTTTGGTATTGAATCAAAACATATCTCATTTTATTCCCAACAATTTCCCCCTTTTTGATGATGTCAAAACCTATACATTCTATGCAAAAGTGACTTAGCTACACCTATTACATTTATCTTCAGAAGACATGACTAAGGTCAATATTCCTGAAAAGCAATGTGTTAGTGTACTCACTGTTCATGTTGCACATAGGTTTCAAATATAGGCATAGAGAGATTTCTGTAATAATGTATCTTGATTCAAAGGTTGTTCAACTATCATTCATATAAAAAATCATTACAAGCATGTTGATAGTTGAAGATAACTTATCAGAGCATGTATTCAAGATATCATTCCAATTGATCATTTCATTACAACTATTCAAGGCATGTACTAATCATAAGATCTAGAGTATCAGAGCATGTCAACTAAACACTTAAGAGTACTTAGATCTTCAAATTTCAGAGCATCTTCTAGTATCATAACAAAACCAAAATACTTCAAGTTTCAGAGCAGAATACTGGATATCAAGACAAATGCTTGTATCAGAGCAACCAATGCATATCAGAGCAAACAGCATGTCAAGGCACACCACACCAGCAGGCTTGTCCAAATTTCAGCATACTTGACCAATTAAAAAAAATATCCTCAGATAAGATAAGTTTTTATCCAAAAAGGTCAGAAGACTTAGCCATTTTCAGAGATCATCCTCAGGAGGTGGCACCATCCCATATTGTGCCCACACTCTTCTTTTCAAGGCCATGGCTTCTTGGTTTGTTCCCTTGGGTCCAAGAACCATCTTGTTCAGCTTGAGGATCTCAGTAAATTCTTTCAGGATCCTTGCCTGGTCAATCCATCCTTCAAGCTTTGGAGGCATGTATATGATTGGCTTGGGAGCTGTGAGTTCAAATCTTGCAATATCAGCAGCTGCAAGTAGTTGTTGATAAAGTTCTCTGTAATACTCTATCATGAACTCAGCAAAAGTGGAGTTGGCATCTTTTCCATTCCATCTATCAATGACATAGTAGTCATAGACAAACTCCCTTTTAGCTTCCTCCCATGAGTCATTCAGCTGAATTGGCACCCATTTATCCAAGTGAGGATATTTGGTGTCCATTGGGATCAGTAGCTGTGGCTTCATCTTGTTGTAAGTTGCTCTCTTTCTTCTTGGTTTCTGAAAGTCTGCTCTTCTTTTATCTCTTGCTTTTTGTGCTTCATCCATCAAGTCCATCTTTTCTTGGGCTCTCATCATGGCCAGTTTCTGTTGAGTTTCAGGGTCTTTGCCATACCCTTCATGAAACAGCTTTGATGGATCATGAGCTAGGACAGTTGTCTTCTTCTTAGGTTCAGGTCCAAATCCTTCAGCAAATAGCTCTTCAACATCTTCAGTGGACTTGGGACTTTCAGCACTTCTGGCAGATTCAGAAGACTTGTCATTTTCAGCAATTTTGGACATCTCAGCAGTCTTGTCTTCTTCAGCAGCTTTGGCCTTCTTTGAGATAGGCTCATCATCATCAATTCTGAATTCAGGTGGTAGATCAAGGCTGTTGGGAAAATCAGTAAATGTCTCAGCTTGTCTTTTCTTTCCTTTTGCCTTCTTGATCTTTCCTCTAGTTTGGACACCTTCAGCATCTTTGTCCAAACCAGACACTTCACCACCTGGCCTCTGCTGTAACCTCACTCTTTCCTCTTGAGCTGAGGCCATTGAGTTCTTCAAAGCAAGTGCTAACTGCTCTTCTTCATCCAAATCTTCTAAGTTCAGCATTGCTGGCTCTTTCCCTTTTCCTTCAGCAATTTTGTCTTTCCCTTTCACTGGGCTCCCAATCACTAAGGCACCTTTTGCTCTTGCTCTTTCCCTTTTCCCCTTTTTGGCAGCATCAAAACATTCAGGTTTGAGCTCACTCATAGTTGATGCCATCAAGGACTGGGCTTGGGTTAGAGACTTCATCTCCTCCAACAAATATACATTTTCATCATGTATATTTTGCATCCTATCACTGCTCAAGCTAAGGAAGGCTAGAACAGGCTTCATCTTTTGTTGGACAACCTCCTCCATGGTTGCTTTAAGAGATGCATCCAGTTGGGCCTTAAGGAGCTCAGTGAGGTTGGCCACTACACCTTCAGCAATGTTGGCCATCACCTCTTGGGAAAATTTCTCTGAGGCTGCTTTCACCATAGCAAGTCTTTGTGCCTCTGCTCTTTTCTTCTGCAAGGCTGTCTTCTTGCCAAGAGCTTGCTTAATGGTTAATCTGATAGCTTGAACATTTGCATTGTGGTTATCTCTAAGCAGCTTTTGATCCTTCTTGACCTCCTTGGAGATGTTCTCCATACTGACTTTGGCTTTGTGAACTTCAGTGGAAATGGTTTGAAGACCAGATTCCACTCCTTCAATTCTTGCTTCCAATGTGGGTAACACCACATCTTCAGAGCCTGTCAGCCTCATTTCCACAGATGCCAGAGTTCTTCCATGCTCATCTAATGCTCCAGAAGTTTCTGCATGAGCTGATTGAACTTGTTGAGCCAAGGAATCCAACTTTGTTGATTGCAAGCCAAGTAGGGCTTGTGCAGATCCAGAATCAACATGGATTGGAGCATCTGTCAAGAAGTCATCTGCAAAGATTTGATCAAGACTTATACCTGCAATGTCAGACAAATCAAAAGGGTTAGTGAAAACACACTCATCACCCTCAATTTCTTTTTCATAAGACTCTGATACATCAGCAGTCTTCTTCTCATTTTCAACTACTTCTTTTCTTCCTTCATTGTTAATTTCCTCACTTAAAGGAACATGCCTCCTCTCATCAAGGGATTCCTGAAGTTCAGATTTGACTTCAAGAATAGCCTGCCCTTCCTCACTTATATCACCCTCATTTGGTGGTAAACTCACTATTCTAGTGATCACCACATCTCTCTCATCTACTACTCCCTCTGGTTTTTCCACTAAATTCTCCTTTTCAACTCCATCACCTAAACCTGCATCATCTCTACCTTCAACAAGGTTCAAAGATGGCAGTTGTGGGGAGATCACAGTGCTTATTTCAACAGCCACTGAGTAATCCTGAATGATTAAGGGCTGATCAGTGTCCAACTCATCTGACACTGAATAGGGCTTAACCAAACCAGCCTCTAGTATAGGAACCTCAACATCTTTAGCCTGTGCCTTGGGTTCAGAAGAACCTTCATTGGCAGATGTGTCTTTGGTTGTGTTACCACCCTTGGTCAACACCTCTGAAGATATAGAGCCTTTCCTATGACAGGTTCTAGGAGGGTTTGAAAGTCTGGCTGACACAGAAGACTTGGGTTGAGTAGATTCAGGGAGGTTGGCTTGAGGGGTTTCAGGAGGGTTGGGTTTTGAGGGGTTTGAGGGATCATCAGGAGAATCATCATCATTTGAGCTAGTATCAGGGTGTTTGATGCCCTTAGCTTTCCTCTCTTTCTCCTCAATGATCTTATCATCTACCAACTTTGCAAAAACTTCCTCATTAGTAAGGAATCTTGTTTTCAACACTCCAGCAAAGTGTAGTAATCTACACTCCTCCACTTGCCACCAGTTTTCACCCTTATCTTGGATGACTTGAGATATCTCCATAATGGTCTTGTCTTTCACATCCACAAACATCCTCAAATCATGAAACATCTTCTGAATTCTTGGAAATTCAGCAAGTTGTGGATACAAATTGTCCACAGTAGCCTTGGCTCCTCCTCTGAGCATACTCTCATAAGTATACTCCTCCTCATCTCCACTTGAATGGGGACTTTGGGTTATAGGGGAGTTGGCTCTGGGTTCTCCTAAAGTGGCTTCAGGAAGGTTGATTTCAGGGATATTGGCTTCAGAAGGATTGGTTGCAATTGAAGGTACTTCAGTTGCTTTAGAGAGCAATGTATCTGAAGGGGCTTTACTCAGGGGGGTTGGCTCAAAGAGTGCAGCTTCTAAAAGCTTTGAATAATTGAGCATAGATGAGTCAAGGGGAGATTGTAATCTTGTCTCATCTACTGCTATATCTGCTAGCACATCTATCCCACTTCTTTGAACACTCCCTTCTGGAGAATATCTCGTTGTAAGATTGATGGGGCTGATAGGTTGATTGGTTGGGGTTATGTGGGTTTCAGGGGAGTTGGGCTCAGGGTTCTGAATTTCAGGGATGTTGGCCTCTATTGGTTGACCTTCAGGGACCTTGGATTCTGGAGTTCCAGAACCAGATGAGTTGGTCCTTGACTTGGATTTGGTCCTGCTTTCAGCTCTGCTCTCTCTTAGAGCAAGTTGGAGAGACCTTTCCTCCTGAAGCTCGAACACCTTATCAGTAGGCTTGGCCCTTCTCTTGCTGGCCCTACTGCTTCCACTACCTTCACCATCCTTCTCAGGGACAACTTCCCTGATCCTCTTATCACCTCTAGACTTTTGTTTAGTCTCATTATATTTCTGTCTCAACTCTTCTGAATGATCAGAAGGCACACTTACTCCCTCTTCAGCAACTTCTTCAATCTCAGTTGAAGCTCCTGAATTCTCCTCTAAGGGGATTTGAGACATTTTCCTTGTCTTTACCACTCTGGCCTTGGTCCTCTTTTTCAATTTTGGCTTCTCCTCCACCTTTTCTTCAGTAGGTTTGGCCAGTAGCATCCTCCTTTGCTCAGTTTTCTTGCTGAGCTTTCTGAACATTATCTTCTGGGCTGGGAGGGGCTTTGCAAAGGTTTGCATTTGAGAATAATGGGAAAATCTCTCAATCAACAAGCTTGCCCTGGTGCAATACTTGAGTTTCCCTTCTAGCACAACCTTATTGTGAGTTTTCACCTTAAACTTGGTCTTTTCCTTCATCATTTCAAACATGATGAAGGTCCTCCAATCAAACTTGATGCCTTTGTCACTAGCATCAATAATTGCAGCCATAATTCTGATTCTTGGATGGCTGACTTGCTCCAAGCTTCCAGTATTGCTCAAGAGACTCTTAGCAACTACCTCAAAGAGGTTGATAAATTTTGGCTTAAGAGTCTTCTTGTTTTGTGTTGAAGAGATGGGACCTGGAACCAAAAGCCATTCTTGTGTTATCTCCTCTTCATGATCAGCACCATAGAATTCTGGATTCCTTCCTTCAGAAGGCAATCCAAAGGCTCCTTCAAGATCTTCTGAAGAGAATTTCACTCTATGAAATCTCTCTTCCTCATCTCCTTCTGCCACATATGAAAGTCTTGTAGAAACTTCACCATCTTCAGGTTTACCTCTCCACTTGAGAAAGGCAAAGAACTCAGCCATGTAGCTTTCCAAGCAAGAACTTGGTCTCCCCTCCATGAACTTCTGCAATCCAGCTCTTCTCAACCATCTCAAGGTTGGTGTAATCTCAGGATCCTCACTTTCAAAAGATACTATGGGCTCAAAGTGAAGACTGTTTTTGTTGCTCAAATATCCAAAATCAAGGTCTAGAGCCTTGTTGGAGAAATCAATGATCATTTCTGGTCTAACTTTGGGAGCCATTGAAGGTTTACAGAAATGAAATTGAGAAAGTTTTGAGAGAGTTTGAAGAAGATAAGAGCTAGGGTTTCGAATGCTTGGGAAGAAGTGTTTGTGGGGGATCTTAAGGCTTGAGAATATTCTAAAGAGAATGTTTGTCAATGAGTTGGTGAGTTTTTGTGAGTTTTCAACTTTTGTCAAAAATGGAAAACACACTTGGACGGCCAGGATTGATTTCAGGGGAGTTGTCCAGTTTTGATCCAATGGTTAAAAACCAATGTAACAGTGAGTTATTGGTTTTATTCAAAACGTGGAAGTTATTTAATATTAGTTAATGGTTGGGGAGTTTTCGAGATAGATCATGTCTTGGAAAGTGTAATGCAAACAAGAGTTAAATCTTGGCATTTAATGCATGGAAAGTGACCTTTTGGGTGGGGGACAAATTAAATCCCACAGTGATGATATCTGTAAATGGGACAGATATCAAAGTAGACAATGATTACCCAAAATAGGTGCTTATCAAACCAAGAAAATAGTTTGATAGCCAGGACAACTTATCTAACCCCACTAGGACAAGTGTCCTGAAAAGATGTGGACAAGTGTCCTGAGATTCAATGGACAAGTGTCCTGAGTGATTGTGATCATCTCTTCTGAACTTCAGTAGACTTGACCAAGTCTGCTGAAGACCAATTCAATTACTTTACTCCCATTAACTTCAATGGGTTTTACTTGTCCAACTTCCCTGGATCAAGTAGTCTCAACTATGCTGATAGCTCCAGAAATCTTGCCTCTGCAAGTGGCTTTGTTAGAATATCAGCTTTTTGATGATCTGTGTGGATCTTGACCAACTTTATGTCCTTCTTCTCCACATGGTCTCTAATGAAGTGATGTTTGATGTCCACATGTTTGCATCTTGTGTGCAAGACAGGATTTTGTGATATTGCAATTGCACTGTTGTTATCACAAAATATTGGCACTTCAGTAGAGTTGACTTTGTAGTCTCTTAGTTGTTGTCTCAACCAAAGGATTTGAGCACAACAACTTCCAGCTGCAACATATTCAGCTTCAGTGGTGGAAGTAGCCACTGTGTTCTGTTTCTTGGAAAACCAAGATATGAGCTTGTTGCCTAAGAATTGACAAGTCCCTGAAGTGGACTTTCTATCAATTCTGCAACCTCCATAGTCAGCATCTGAGTATCCACTAGCTCAATGTTGTCATCAGCAGGGTACCAAAGTCCTAGATTCTCAGTGCCTTTGAGATACCTTAAAACCCTCTTTGCAGCCTCAAGATGGCTTTTCTTAGGATTTGCTTGGAACCTTGCACAAACACCTACTGCAAAGGTGATGTCAGGTCTACTGGCAGTGAGATAGAGAAGTGATCCAATGATTCCTCTATACTCAGTGCAGTTGGTTGAAACACCACTCTCATCAGGATCCATCTTCCAATTAGTGTTCATTGGGATCCTTACTGGCTTGCTGGTAGCACACCCAAACTTCTTGATCATTTCTCTGGTGTACTTAGCTTGGTTGATGAAGATCCCTTCTTTTGATTGCTTGATTTGAAGTCCTAAAAAGAAGTTCATCAACCCCATCATGGACATCTCAAACTTGCTTTGCATTAGCTTGGAGAACTTCTCACACAGCTTCTCATTGGGGGATCCAAATATTATGTCATCCACATAAATTTGGACAAGCAAGATGTCCTCTCCTTCAGAGATTCTGAAGAGAGTTCTGTCCACAGTTCCCTTGGTGAATCCATGATCCAAGAGGAATTGTGACAGTGTATCATACCAAGCCCTAGGGGCTTGCTTGAGTCCATATAGAGCCTTCTTCAATCTGTAAACTTGGTTTCCAACCTCAAAACCAGGGGGTTGCTCCACATAGACTTCTTCTTTCAAGACTCCATTCAGAAAGGCACTCTTGACATCCATTTGGTACACTTTGAACCTCTTGTGGGCTGCATAGGCTAGAAAGAGCCTTATTGCTTCTAGCCTTGCCACAGGTGCAAAGGTCTCATCATAGTCAATGCCTTCATGTTGGCAATAGCCTTTTGCCACTAGTCTTGCTTTATTTCTGACAATCACATCATTCTCATTCTTCTTGTTCTTGAACACCCACTTGGTTCCAATAACATCTTGATGTGAAGGTCTATCCACCAGCTCCCAAACTTCATTTCTGGTGAATTGATTCAGTTCTTCCTGCATGGCTGTGATCCAATTGGCATCTTGAAGTGCTTCTTCAATATCACTTGGTTCTTGCTCTGACAAGAAACAACAGAAAAGAGCACTTTCACCATGAAATCTCCTTGTTTTGACTCCAATACTTGGGTCACCAAGTATTAGATCAGTAGGATGGTCAGACAACCAAGTCCTTCTTTTTCTGATCTCTTCAGTAGAGTTGTCCTCTACTGAAGTTGAGTCATTTTGATCATAAAATTCAGGATAATTGAATGCAGGATCTAATTCAGGATCATAATCAGGGGTGTTGTCCTCAATGTCAGGGACATTGGCATTTTCAACATTTTGAGTTCCCCCTTGATTATTTGACCCATTAACTACCTCAGCAGGGACTGCTTCTTCATTGGTAGTTGTTACCTGGATGTGAACTGGGATTGGATCATTCAGTTCACCATTTCCTTCAGTGGAATTTGCCTCAGGAGGGTTGCCTTCAGGATTGTTGTCCAATGGGAGTTTTTCAGGTAGGTTGGCTTGGACAACTTCTATGAATTCAGTGTCTTTGTCCTTTGTGTGATTTCTTCTGATTCCAAGTTCTCATTCCTGAACTCATGAATAGATTCATCAAACACAACATGAGGTGTTTCCTCCACAATAAGAGTTTTATTGTTGTAGACTCTGAAAGCTCTACTGATTTGAGAATATCCAAGGAATACTCCCTCATCAGCTTTGCTATCAAAGGCTTTCAACTGTTCTTTCCCATTATTGTGTATGAAACACTTACAACCAAAGATGTGAAAATATGACACTTTAGGCATTCTTCCTTTCCAGAGTTCATAGGGGGTTTTGCCTTGCCCCTTAGTAATCAAACATCTATTCTGAGTATGGCATGCAGTGTTTATAGCTTCAGCCCAAAACCTCTTAGGTAAATTTGAATCAGCAATTAAGGTTCTAGCAGCTTCTTTTAAGGTTCTATTTCTCCTTTCTGCAACTCCATTTTGTTGAGGGGTTCTAGCTGCTGAGGTTTCATGAGCTATTCCATTAGATGTGCAATACTCATTGATGTATGAATTTATGAACTCAGTGCCTTTATCAGATCTTATCTTGATAATGCTAAGGCTTTTCTCATTTGACAGTCTCTTTAAAAGTTCAGGCAGTTTGACTTGAGTTTCCTTCTTATTAAGGAGAAATACTACCCATGTGAACCTAGAGAAGTCATCTACTACTACTAATGTGTATTTTCTACCATTTATGCTTGCAGGGGTAATTGGTCCAAATAAGTCCATATGTAAAAGTTCAAGTACCCTTTCAGTAGAAATGACTGGTTTCCCTTTGAATGAGGCTTTAATCTGTTTTCCCTCTTGGCATGGTTTGCAAACATGCTCCTTAATGAAAACCTCATTAGGTAGTCCTTTAACTAATGCATTTCTAGCAATTTTGTTCATTGTTTTGAAGTTCAGGTGGTTTAATCTCTTATGCCATAACCAACTTTGTTCACTAGAACTTTTAGCAATGAAACATGCAGCATCAGTAGACTTGTCCCAATCTGCAAAATACACATTTCATTTCCTAGTTCCAGTCAATAGAATTTTTTGAGTCTTATCTTTGATTAAACATTTTCCACTAGAAAACTCAACATTGAAATCTTTATCACAGAATTGACTGATACTTAGGAGATTATACTTGAGGCGAGCCACATAAGACACATTGGATACTTTGATGTTACCAATCATCAAAGTACCATAACCTTTTGTTGTAGCTTGTGAGCTGTCTCCAAATGTGACATTTGGGCCTTCTTTTTCAATAAAATCAGTGAGGAGTTCCTTGTTTCCAGTCATGTGCCTTGAACATCCACTGTCAAGGTACCATGCTGACTTTTTGTTCATGCTCCTCTTCTTGTGGCCCACTGGTACCTGCAATTAGATAAGTTTAGGTACCCTTTGAGTTTTGGGTCCTGAGAGGTTAGCTGTACCTTTAGGAACCCAAACTTGCCTAATAACCCTGATTGATTCAAGGTGGCTAAGTTGTTTTCCTCTAGCATCAACATACACAGTCTTTCCCTTAAATGCCTTTGGGAAAGTGTGTGTGAAAGTGTTGACTCTGTAAGTTTCAGGAGAGTTGTCAAATCTCCTGAACTTATGTGTTCTTTGTGCTACTTGAGGGAATCTTTGAGGAAAGGCTTTCTTATGACCATTACCCTTTGGCATAAAAGGTTTTGGTTGTCTCATTTTATTTTGCCTTTGAGGATAGTTGTCCTTAGGTCTAGTCAGCTGAGGCTTTCTCAGTAGAGTTGGCCTTGGATAACTCCTCTGAACATTGTTCAGGAGAGTTGCCCTTCCATTGGGTCTACTCTGCTGACCAAGATTCCTCTTGTGATCAGGGACTTTGGTCATTTCCTTAGGTTTAGGCCTAGTCTCCTGAAGCACTTGAGTAGGCAAGTCATCCATTTGCCCTTTCCTTTGTTCAGTGGCTGTTTGTTTTCATTTTCAGTTGGTGCCACTGACTTAACAAAGATTCTCTTAGTGTTACTTGTAGAAGCAACACTAAGACAAGGTGAAGATTCAAATGGATCAAATCCTAATCCACTTCTTTGAGCCATAGGTCTTTGATAACTCTGAATTTCCTCTATTGCTCTAGAGGATTTCTTCAGAGCAGACATCTTTAATTTCAGGCTCTCTTCACTTGATTTAAGAATGTCATACTCATGTGAGAGGTTTTCAAATTTGGCATTTAGAATTTTTAGTTCAAAATCTTTTCTCTTCTGAGAGAGAAGTTGATCATCAATCTCCTTTTGTTGGTCAACTATCCTGAGATTTGCTTCCTCAAGCTCTCTCAAGACTTGTTGATACAACTCAGTAGACTTGACATCAACAACTGCCTCAGAGTTTTTAGCAAGCTCAATTGCCAATCTTTTATTTTCTCTCACACAGTTATCATGAAATTCTTGTAACATAGTGAAATCTTCCATCAACTTTCCAAGGGAAAGTTTCAGGTTGACCTCACTAGTGTTTTGTGAGATGAATGATGGTGAACTAGAAGTAGAGGATACCTCATCATCCTCAAGAGCCATGTTGCAGACATCATCATCATCATCACTGTTGGAGAACAGTCCATCAGAAGAGTTGAAGCTTTCAGCACTATCAGATTCTTCACCAGCCATCATGGCCTTTCTATTGGTGAACTTTCTGTCTCTTTTAGCTTGCCTTTCTCTTCTCTCCTTAGAGCTCAATTCAGGGCAGTCATACTGGAAGTGCCCTTTCTTCTTGCAATTATAGCACAAGTCTTCATCATCATCTTTCTTTGGTTCTTCTCTTCTCTTTGATGATGAAGGTTCAGCTCTACTGGACCTTCTCCTATCAGAGTACTTGTCCTCTGATCTCTTCTCATCAGGCTTCTTGACCTCAGCCTGAGCTTCAGGAGAGTTGTACCTTCTCCTGAATTTGTTGTCTTGGTAGAATTTCTTGTATCTGCCAAACCTTGAATTTAACTTGTCAAACCTTCTAGCCAGCAAGGCTAGTTCCTCCTTCATTTCAGTCTTGGAGACTGACTTTGATGATCTTGGAGTGGACTGCATTTCTGATTCAGTAGCTTTGGCTTTGAATGCCACTCCCTTTGTAGGATTTGAAGGCTCCTCAACAGGCTTTCTTCTATTGAGGTCGAACTCATAAGCTTTGAGTTCAGAGAAGATTTGTTGCATGGGCATGGTAGAAAGATCCTTGATATTTTGCATCATGACAGCATAGACATCCCACTTTTGAGTGAGACTTCTCAAGATCTTCAATCCAACTTCTCTTTTGGAGTACACCTTGCCCAATGAGTTGATCTCATTCATCACATCAGTGAATCTACCAGCAAATTTATCAATGGACTCCTCAGACTCCATTGTGAATTGTTCAAACTTCTGCACTGCCACTTGGAGCTTATTCTCCTTGATCTTCTCAGTGCCCTCACACATTTCTGCAAGAGTATCCCATATCTCCTTGGCAGTTGTGCAGTGGTACACCCTTCCCATGATTGCATCTGGAATTATTTGATAGAGGGTGTTCATGGCAAGATAATTCAGATTATCTTTCCTCTTTTCATCAGCAGTGAAATCATCTTCATCTTTGGGTAGCACATCTCTTGTGTCTGCCCTTTGAGCCTCTGTGACTCTGGGATTGACAAAGGTGAACACAAAAGGACCTCTTGTGATCACTCTCAACATATCAGTATGAAGAGATGCAAGATGAGCCCTCATTCTGATTTTCCAGAAATCATAATTATCAATTGAGAACATGGGCAATTTGTGATGAGATATATGATTGACTGGATTAGTTGCCATGTTGTCCAATCTTTGAACAGCAGGAGGTGGAAATGCAGCATTTATGTTCTGATCAGGATTTTGCTGCTGGTTCTGGTTGTTGTTGTTGTTGTTTCCTCTTGCCATTTCTTCAAGAAAGAGGTTAGACAATGGATATCAAGGATTTCAGATAGATCAGTTCAGTGACCACACCAAATATGTGATTTTGAAAACCAAGATGGCTTTTTAGAAGCAGTGGTCTTTGAACCCCTGCTCTGATACCACTTGTTGGTCCTGAAAGGAGTATATAACAAGTGTATGGGGGGGGAATACACTTGTATGCAATTCTTTTCAATTTTTGATCAAACCAGAGCTCAGCAAGGTTGTCTTGGACAACTCTGCTGAAGATGATTAACTCTTCTAAGATAATCAAACTACTAAGTACTATTGAGTACTTAGTTGAATAACTATCTAAAGGAGTTATATGTGCGGAATAGTGGTTGGCCCTTTTAGTTTATACTCCTTTAAAGTTTCTGAAATCACTTTGTCAATTCAATACAGTCCAGTTTTCAGGGAACTTGTCCAAATAGGTTTTGCACAGTCTTTGAATGTTTATCCTTTGAAAGGTCAGTTTAGTGTGCAGTGTTGAATCTATGAAAGTACTTTGAGAGTAAATCAACACAAGAAGTTATAGTGGTTCAGAGACTCAAGCTCCTACATCCACTTTCCCTGATTGAACAGGATAATTCCTTCACTCTTGGAATTAACCTATTTTATAGTGCCAAGGTGCACTTGATCAAGAACACCACTCCTTGGTGAATTGATCCCTAGGATGTCTAGAGTCCAAGTACCCTCTTCTCAACTCAGAACTGAACTGTTCTTCTCTCAACAGTCAGCTCCTACCACTTCTACTACTACAACCTTCTCACTTTCACTCTTGAAAGATATAAGGGTTGAAGTAAGGTTCCAACTAATGAGATATCCTTTACAATGAAGATCAGTGTATAAGGATTAGGATATCTCTCTAAGCTTGTGTATGGGTATACAATGAAGTTCAGCTTAGATGAAGTGTATGAAGACTAAGATAGTCTTTGAAAGCTTTGAAAGCACTCTAGCTTGTAAGAACTTGAGGTTAGTTGGATTGTGTTGAGGTGCTTTCAAATGGTCTTCACACTTCTGTATTTATAGACAATTGAAGGATTTGCCCGTTGGAGAGGCAGCCTCAAAAGTCCATAAATGTCTTCTTTTAGTTCTTCAACTTTGAAGACAGAATCTTGATAGTGACATGTCCTCAATTGGGAAATAAACGGTTATATGAGCTTTGTCTTCATTCTGCAGCTCTCTTCCCAATGTCTGACTTTTAGATTCTCTTGTTAGAACATGGACATGGCTTCTGAAGGTTGTTCCAATGATAGGACAACATTCCTCATCAAATGGACAACTCTCCTTATCACTATCAGTAGTCTTGCTTATCAGCAAGGTTGGCTTGCTCTTCTTCAGATGACTTGGCTCTTATCATTTGCTTCACTTGAAAGTGATCTTAGCATGATTCATTAAGGATCTTTAGGGTGTAGTTGTCTCTTCAGCATAGTTGACCTCAAGCTTTCAGTACACTTCTTCTGAATTGATTGTGCTGAGACAACTTGTCTGGACAACTCATCTGATCAGCATACTTGTCCTTCAGTGGACTTGATCATGATTCCAGACTTTGAGCCTTGAGGGGACTTGTTCTAGATGAACTTTAAAGCATGTGTTCCCCCTCAAATTGTGCATCTAATTATCTAAGAGCTGCCTAACATATTAGCTCCTCATCTAGCCTTATTCTATATGTTCTAACATTCTTAGAACATAATCATCTTTGACTTAGGCATGTCTCAAGGGGTTTTGGTATTGAATTAAAACATATCTCATTTTATTCCCAACAAACACCTTTCTCGATAAGGCGAGGGAACATCAGCCCCAAGTCGACCAACCCAAGGATGGGGATCACATCACCTCGCTTGGGATTCTCCTCCAGCAAGTGGTTCTCAATGGTTGGAACAAGGGGATTCAAGTCCAAGTCCGGATAAGTTGTGTGCAGATTCTGAGTAAGCTGATTGAAGCCATAGGCCATTGAAAAAAAAGAAGCTTGCTCGGCCAAGTAGGCCTTATCATCCCTATCGCCCTGAACTCGGGTCAGCTCGACCTCGGCATCCTTAAGTTTCTCTTGAGAGGTCTCGAGGGCAGCATTTTTCTCTTCCAGTGACCGAGCAAGGTCCGCCTTCTCGGCTTCCAGAGCTCGTGTACGATTGCGAAAGTCGGCGATCTCGTTCTTGGCCACACCAAGATCTTGAATGGCGGCCGAGAGTTTGGCCGCAAGGGTGGTTTTTTCATCCTCGAAAGCCTTCGAGGAGCGCATCAAGTCCTCGATGACCGCCTTTTTCTCCGCATCCCCCCTCTCCAGGTGGCTGACCTGCCGATGAAGGTGCTCGAGGGCATATGCAGTCCGGCTGTAATTCACGGCCGCCAGACGAACAACCTCAGATGCCTCGTGAGTCTCCACGTCATCAATGAAGGTCTTGGTGAGGCCGCGAGGAAGGTTCTTCATCGCTCGGCGAGCAGAAAGAGGAATCCTTTCGCTAGTAAGAGACGGGGGAGACCTCGATCGATAGTATTGTAGAAGGTCCTCCGAGGTCGGAGAATCCTTTTGAGCACTAAGGCTGAAAGGAAGAAAGCAAGTGTTAGATAAAAAAAAAAGATCAAGTCTCAAGCAAAGCTCTTACCGAGCAACACGGTCGACGTCCCAACCAAGCACAGTGGCATCCGCCGGATCCTTTGCAAGTTCCGTTTCAGCCTCCACCATAGCCTGCTCGCGTCTAGTCGGCGAGGAGGTTTGTCGAGCTTTTTTGGGCGGCGGCGATCGGCGATCTTGAGCTTGGGTCGATGTCCCCCCTCTCTATTTCCGAGGGACCGTCACGGTCGCCTTTTTCGGAGCCGGCAGAGCCTCACGATCCCTTTTACGAACTCCGACTCGCTCCTTCTCGGCCTCGACGACTTTCCTCTCGCGTTTCACGGCGATCATTTTTAAAGCTCTAGTACTCATCACTCCTTCGAGTTCTAAAGTCGGGGGAAGCGAAGTTCGGATGATTACGGGGACAGCTGCTGCAAAAGGGACAAGAAATTTAGATCAAGATGATGTTTCAAAATGAAAAGACTAAAGAAAAGCACATTACCAGGAGGAAAGGATCTTGAGAAATGGTGCGGAGGCACACGAAGCCCGGCTCTTAGGGCTGAGCAAAAACCGAAAAAAACCGAACCAAACCGAACCGAAATATGAATTTGGTTCGGTTTTTCGGTTTTTCGGTTTGGTTAGCATTTTTTATAAATTTCGGTATTCGGTTCGGTTTCGGTTTTATTACATTAAATTCGGTTAACCGAAAACCGAACCAAAATGGGCCCATATAAATACTAAACCCTAATTCCCCTAAGCCCTAAATCTAATTCCCCCTTCCCCTATTTCCTCTCCGCGTCCGCGGCGCACTCCCACACCATTCGGCGTTCACACTTCACTTCACACGTTCCCCTCTGATTTTCCGCCGGCCACCACGAATTGTCCGGTGGCCGGCGCAGCCCACCCTACAGCCGGCAGCCACCGTTCGCACACGGCACAGCTGCACAACGACACACTAATCGACGGCGTAGATTTGGTATGTAGAAAGCGACTCAAACCGAATCAAATTGATTTTGATTTTGATAATGATTGTTGTATGCCTGTATGTAAATTGAATATGTAGATTTGGTATGTAGAATTTGATTTGCTGTATTCGAATATGTAGATTTGGTATGTAGAATTTCCTGTATTCGAATATGTAAATTGAATATGTAGATTTGTTGTATTCAAATATGTAGATTTGGTATGTAGAATTTGATTTTGATAATGATTGTTGTATTCAATTGTAGATTTTGATTTGCAGATTTGGTATGTAGAAATAGAATATGTAGAATTTGTGCTGTAATTGGACTTGTGTTTTTCGGTTTTAATTTCGGTTTTCGGTTTAGTACCGAAACCGAACCGAATATTTCGGTTCGGTTATTTTCGGTTTTACCCTTCTTTGGTTCGGTTTCGGTTAATTATAATGAAATTCGGTTCGGTTTCGGTTTGTCAATTTCGGTTCGGTTCGGTTCGGTTGCGTTGCTCACCCCTACCGGCTCTATCCCTCAGATGCTCGAGGTTCAAGAAGCGACAATGACGCTCGCGATGGCGACGTTCAGTCACGCAGCAGAAATGGTACTTGAAAAGGTTGGAAAGCTGATGATCGTCGGCCCTTTGACGAGCAGCAACACCTGCAACAAAGAAAAAAGTTAAATCAGTACAGACGAGAACGCGCATGAATTTTAAAGACTTACGTCGAATTTCTTTGAATTCGCGATGAATGGAAACTTGCTCGGCGGATCCATCAAGCTTGGTCGCACTCCTCCAATCGCCCGGGACCCACCACCAGTTGGTCTTCCAGTCTCGAATCTTGTTCGGGACCCCTTCGACGAGCTTCCATCCTGGTCGCCCCCTGACGTAGAACCATCCATGGCCAGCCTCGAGTGCTTGGAGGAGGGATTTTATTTCTCGAGGGGTGAGGAAAACCCCTTGGCAACCATTCTCCACGGCCTCCAATCCAAACACCGTCAAAATTCCAATGATGGTCGTCCATCCATTGGGGGTAATCTGCATCGGGGCCACTCCCAAGTAGTTCAAATAAAAACTGATGCTCGAATGAAGGGGGAACCTCAATCCGGCCTCCATCATCCCGTTGTTCACGGCGATCATGCCTTCCGGAGGCTGGTCGGCTCTTTCACCCCCCCTCGGAATAAAGAAATGAACATCTTGCGGAACGAGGTATTTTTTCCTCGAATTTGCAAGTTGTGCCGAGGATACCTTACTTGGATGCTCGCATGCCTCGTATCTCGACTCTACGGCAGCCCGATATTGCCAAGCAGGAGGAGGAAACTCATACTCCGAAACATATTGAGCGTACGACCTCCTGAGAAGGTCGTCTCCGCCCAACCTTTCTCGCCCTGAGAGGAAATCCGCTATGCTCGTTTTGTATTGGATAAGCTCGTCAGCACACTCACGTAGACTACTACTAATCTTCCTTTGTGTAGTCTCGTGATCGACTTCATCACCCATCTCCACATTTGGGCCCAACTCACCCATGTCCGAGTCCGTGGAATGGTCGTCCGCTTCACCCTCATGATCGGAACCATTCCCCCCATCATCGCCCCGATCAACCTGGTCGTCACCACCATCGGAGATAATTTCTTCACCACGAGTCAAATCTTTCATAATGCTGTCCTCGGAGTAACGGGCCCCAACAGCCTCAACCGAAATCGTCCGGGAGGGACTTTTCGATCCATCGAAACTCAAGGATACCACAACCCTCTTTCCTAGATTTCGACAAATCCTCAACGTCGAGGCATCGAAATCCACCTCCGCCGGCGGTGGCGGTCCCGACTCACCGGAATGTGCAACCCTCACCATTTATGTCGTTTTTTGAAGAAAAATAATGGAGAAGAGAAGAAAAGAAGCTTTTTAAATACCTTACAAGCTGGAAGTCGAAGATTTAGTCGCCGGAGTTGTCGAAGAACCACCAACCTTGCTAAGAGAAAGCTTGAAGAAGAAGAAGAAGGCTTGAGAGTTCTCAAATTCGAAAGATGCGAAAGTTATTTACGAGGGAGAGAAGTCCTATTTATAGGCAAAAAGTCCTCAAGGACTAAAGTGCAAAAAACGGGGTAAAATCTGTAATTTTGCCAAAACTCTGGGGTCATCCCCGAAATCGAGGTGGAAAGTGGGCGTGGCGCGCGACCTTTGAGGTCGGCACGCGCCCATGCGCGCAATTCAATTTTTCGTGCCTTTCCACGCGCCTGACATTGGCGGCGCCCGACGTCATTAAAATGCTCGGGAAACGTCACCTTTTGCGGAATACGAGGCGACCATTTTGGCAAATCTTATCATCAAAGATTTTCCAAGTTTTGAATGTCCAAGACAAGTCCATACCCATCGAAGACGACCATACTGCCCGCCTTCCTATTTCGAGCACGAAGAAAGGCGACCAGGGGGCAAATGTTACACCAGGTCAAATAAGTCAATCTTTGACAAGTCAATCCTAGTTATCAGCTTGCGTGGCGACGACTAGTCAACCAAGTCATGCGACGACTAGTCAACATTATGAAGAAAATGTAAGTGTGTGCTCGCCCTAGAGACGTGGACGAGCACGCGTAGAGCTATTTGGGAGAAGAACAAGTCCTGAAGCCATTTATGAATGGCGAGGACGACCACCATCCGTGAAGGTGATCGGACGACCAGATCCTCCGGCGACCACCATGGCCCAGTTCCTCGTCTCAGGCGAGGACGACCACCAAAGAGGCGGTTTAGCATTTAATGCGACGTCCCATCTCCTGTTTGTGATGGGATCTCAGAGCCCATTAGGGACTACCACGTGTAAAGTGTGGGCAGCCAAAAATCCTAGTATATAATGACTAAATGGCTCATTTGTAAAGACAAGTTACATTCCTACACCCAAAACCTAAAGCAATACACTCCCCAGCTCCCAAAAGCTTTAGCTTCTCCAAGAAGCTATATCAATTGTTATTCATATTGTTCATTACAAATCATCTGATTAATCTCCTAAATACGCGTAATAACCCCGATAATAATACATGTTTGTTTAGTGCTAACGAAGTCCACATCCAGATCAACTGATCAAAAGCACGTACAACAATCACCATTATACATCAACAATGCTATGAACTGGTTTTCACATGCATGTAGATAAAGGAGCACTGGACTCTTCACATTTTTTACAACGTAAAAATATATTATTTACATCTTTGTTTATTAATCTTGTAATCCTTTAAAATAAAAATTGAGGTGAGCTAATCGAATTTGCACTTTGATCCGTAAAAAATGTCATGAATTTTACTACAAAAACCTCCTCAAATCTCTCTATATTTGATCCGCGTGCATAAGTGCACGTGCATGTACTGTACGTGGTCTTGCATCTCAAAAACAGGCCTTTAATATTGAAAAAAAAAAAAGAAAGAGCGTTGACATTAATTGGCATCTCTCACCTCACATGCGACGCAAGTGTTTAATATTGCAGCTGTGAGATTCTGGGTCAATGTGGGCGCTGGGCTCAACTCCATTTTCTTTTAATAAATTCTACAGACTGCAGCCTTGTCCCTCTCTCTTTAAAATTGATTAAACAACTGCGGCATATCACTCCATTTTTTTTAATGTAAAAAGATTATTTTATTAACGAGTACCTGACGAAGTTACAAAGATATCGTTAAGTAGACAAGTCGAGTCACGACCAAGGCTGTTCCTTAAAACATCTTACAATATAATATGGGATTATAACACCAATCCTAGATCGAGCTAGAGGCTGGAACCAGTAAGGACTCACACCATTTCATACATTAGCTTGAGCACATGCTTTCTTCTCCTAAGCCCAATAATCGGATGTGCAGGACATGGGCTGAAATTCTTCATGGGCCTCAATTTGGCAGATCGTCAAGTAAAATTGAACTTTTAGTGACAATATACCATATTTAGTGATCAAATGTGATGTCATATGTGACGCTTTATTTGTCACCATAGATGAAATAAACTAGCGACGGTAACCTTTAGCGTCACCAAAAGATGACTTTACACTACTAATTCAAATAACATTGCATTTGCCTAATACGAAACACAGGAACGGACCTATAGGTATGTTGGGGGTGGCCATGGCCCCCCTCAATTTTTTTTAATTTTATTACGATTATATTTATAATAATTTATTAATATATAATAAACTATATTTATTGTTTGGGCTCCTAATTAATTGTATATGATAGGTTGTTGATTGGGCCATTGAAAATTAAGTCCAAGGATAGAGTCATGCATAAATTAAATGGACACTAAAATTGAGAATTAGAGATCATTATGTCACCAGCTGGATAACAAATTATTTGATTTATTATTTTAAATTTTATTAATTGTTATACATTAATTCTTCTATTTTTAATTTTAGGGGATAGAGTTTGAGTAATTTTGATCATGAGACGTTCTGAGTTTTAATATATATATTATATCATATTTATGTATTTTAAAATATTTACAAGTGATGTAAATATAAAAAATATATATATTTTTTCATATAGAAAATATGTTAGTGTAAAATTATATTTTTTTGGCCCCCTCACCCCCGAATCCTGGTTCCGTCACTGGCGACACACATACCTTGGCCTTCTTTATGATGAAAAAAATTGTCACAAAATATCTTTTGTTACGAAAAAAAGAGTTTTTATGGGCGATGGGAAAATGAATTCCTGAGTTGGACCTTTATTACTGTCATTGGCAAATTAAATGGTCAGAATAACCTTGATGGGCACCATATAAAGTACCACGTGTTGATATCAACTGTGCCCCATAAAATAATTATGGATGATTTTGTACATATTTCTCATTGTTCACCAAACATTTTTTGTTTATGGTGCCAGAAAAATTTAACGCCAAAATTCGTTTTAAAGTGAATTATAATATTGCACAATATTTGTATTACCAAAAAAAAAAATTAACAACGCCAAAATAAAAAAATTAACAAAAGAAAAAGTGTCAAAAAAGAGAAGAATTGTTTTCATATCATTATCCAATTATAATATGGAATTCCACTTTCCAATTTCAAAAGCTTCCCAATACGAAGCTCTTTTTTTTTTTTTTTCTTTTTCCTCTCAAGTCAAAGTCATACAAAAACCACAATAAAATGATGATTGAAAATACTAATTATTTTCTTCTAATTTCCTAGTGTTGTCTTGTATGACCTGGATTGAAAAGGAATTATGTCGAACATTAACGCAATTCATGACACTTGAATTACTAGTTGTGTATGTTGTCCATTTGTCCCTCCAAAAAAAAAAAAAAAACTCAAAAATTCGTTGTTGAAAAGGTTAGAAACCAAGACCTCCAACAAAAAAAAAATACTAAACCGAGTTAGACAGCCTCAATTATAAAAAATATGAACGCCAGGAATTACTTTTAAAAAAAAAACTAAACCGAGTTAGACAGCCTCAATAATTTAACATATATACATTAATTCGCCAGACTTCTAAATATATGAATATACTTCCCCTTTACAAAAATATGAGTGTAATCAATAATTATCATGCAATATAATTCACTTTAAAAATAATCAACTTACATATAACTTTAAAAAAAAAACAAATTTATGGTGCAAGAAAAATTAATATATAGTGTGATACTTTTTGTTTCCCGTCATGTGAATTGATCATTTCCTGAAACTGTTTAGCTTGTCGGCTGAGCAGACGACTCGACTGAATAACATACCATAGGCTTAGTCCTCTGAAATCTAGTAATTTCCAGAGTGGATGTCCAATGTAGTCTTAGTTGAGTTGTCCAGCTTAAGTTTCAGTGGGATTGTCCATACACTTTTACAACATAACTTTTAAAGTGACTTTGTCTTCAGTGAGTTTGCCCTCTTGAATTGACATCTCCTTATTCGAAAATACTCTCGATTCTTCTTCAATCATTTAGAATTTCAATCCATCTCTATTGGTAATTACTTTAATTTGAGAGCTTTTTGATTGTACTTATTCTTATTAAGTAAATTCTTGTGTTGTTATTTGTTGATTTCTTAATCTTTCTTATATCCATTACAACATCATCTCATAAATTCAATTTATGAGATAAAATTTGAAAATCAACTATTAGGTTAATCTTAAGATTCTAATTCAATTTCTTATTAAATTAAAATTGAATTGTATTTAAAGGTCTCGTACGAAAACATTAATTACGAGTTGGTTTATTGTTCAACATCACAAAGTATCGGATAGAGAATCCTTATTAATAATGTGTGTTGATCACCTATTATGTACCACACAAAACATAGCAAAATATCATTCCTTAAACCAATGATTATTTTCGGATATCTCGAATTTGTGTTGAGTATCCCGCTGATACTCTGCCTTTTCTACTTGTTATGCAGACGGGGGAAGAAGAGGGCGGAGCCGACGAACTGGCCTCTCGTCGGAATGCTTCCCGCGATTCTTCAGAATCTGCGCAGAGGACATGATTATGCAACAGAGGTTTTAACTCAATGTGGAGGCACGTACGTGGTCAAAGGCCCTTGGCTTTGCAACATAGACATGGTCTTCACCAGTGATCCTGCTAATATCCACTATGTTTTCAGCAAGAACTTCTCCAACTATCCAAAGGGCCCTGAATTTCGAAAGATTTTTGAAATCTTGGGAGATGGGATTTTCGCTGCTGATTTTCAACTCTGGGAGATTCACAGGAAAACTACTCTTTCCCTGTTGAACCATGCTCAATTCTCCACTTTCTTGGAAGGGAGTGTTTGGCACAAGGTGGAAACAGGACTTCTCCCTGTTCTTGATTATTTCTGTAAACAGGGGAGGGATGTTGATTTGCAGGACATTTTGCAAAGGTTCACTTTTGATAATATCTGCAAGCTGGTGTTGGATTATGATCCCTGCAGCTTGTCTGTTGAATTGCCTCACATTCCTTGTGAAAAGGCTTTCAGTAACATCGCTGAGCCTCTGCTGCACAGGCATGTCATCCCTGAGCCTATCTGGAAGCTGCTGAAATGGCTCAACATCCGCGGCGAGAAGAAGCTTCTGGAAGCTGCCAAGGCTTTCGACGAATTCATCTATCCCCTTGTAAGCTTGAAGAATGACGAAGAAAAGGATCTCAGTGTGTTGGGAGCTTTCAGAAAAGTATACCAAGCGAAGAACTTAGGTAGTCGTGGCGATTTGAGGGACTTCTTGAAGGACACTGCTTTGAGTTTGATGCTTGCCGGTAGAGACACCACAAGCACGTGCCTCACGTGGCTTTTCTGGCTGATTGCTGTCAACCCTTTTGCAGAAATGAAGATTCGGGAAGAGATTGAATCAGAATTGAAGCTGAAGGAGGACAAGAAATGGAGGTTGTTCAACGTACAAGAGTCGTGGAGGCTAAGGTACCTTCATGGAGCATTGTGCGAGTCTCTGAGACTATTCCCTCCTGTGGCTTTGGAGCACAAAGCTCCAATTCGACCCGATATTCTTCCCAGCGGGCATTACCTCGCTGAGAATGCAAAGCTTATATTTTCATTCTACTCGGTTGGGAGAATGGAGAGTGTGTGGGGAAAAGACTGTTTAGAATTCAAGCCCGAGAGATGGTTTACAGCGACCGGAGGGATCAAGCACGAGCCTTCGTACAAGTTCCCAGTGTTTAACGCAGGGCCAAGGACGTGTTTGGGAAAAGAGATGGCTTTCGTTCAGATGAAAATGGTGGCTGCGACGATTATTTATCATTACAGCATTAAACTTGTGGAGGGTCATCCAGTGGTTCCTCGTGATTCGATTATACTTCAAGCACGGCATGGGTTGAAGGTTAGATTATGCAAACGAAATTAAGTATTGTGTTTGATTATTAATGGTCAAATCTGATGATCAATAAAAAATAAGTTGTATATGTTTGATGAAAAGTAGTGTTATTGATCGATGTACTTATATAGTTTATAAGTATTGGGCGCGGGTAATAAAGTTTGTATGAAGCAGTATGACAAGCCTATTTATTTTGTTGAATTGGATCAGAATCTAGACATGTTTGCTTGTAAAATCATGTAAGATGTGATTATGGCTGCATTCGAAGATATATATTAACCAAATTCTAGTGTGAGATGGCTCGTCACTACAAGAAATTGTTGAATTGCCTACAGAATTTTTCAACGAAAATAATTTCGTCTTTAAATATTGAGAATTGCCCACGGATCTTTATAAATTATTTTACACATTTTCACCCACGAAATTACCAAGGAAAAATCTGATGGTAATTTACCTACAAAATAATCCGTAGGCAAAATAGCATTTCCCTACCAAAATGATTGTAGGTGATTTGTTTATTTATTTACCTACGAAAATTTTCCTAGCTATTTATATGTATAAATTATCTAATTGTATTGCCTACAAAATTAGCTAGAAACTTAAAAAATATTGATTTACCTACAAAATAATCCGTATGATTGTAGGTGATTTGTTTATTTATTTAACTACGAAATTTTTTCTAGCTATTTATATGTATAAATTATCTAATTGTATTACCTACAAAATTACCTAGGAACTTAGAAAATATTGATTTACCTACAAAATATTCCGTAGGCAAAATAACATTTCCCTACCAAAATAATTGTAGGTGATTTGTTTATTTATTTACCTACAAAAATTTTCCTAGCTATTTATATGTATAAATTATCTAATTGCATTACCTACAAAATTAGCTAGGAACTTAGAAAAGCAATAGTGTTATAACAAATAAACATATGAACTTTATTGTGTCCCACATCGAAAGAGTAGAAAAAACATAAGAAAAAAACAATATAAAAGTAGTAATATTAATAAGTTAGTAACCAACAAACATAAATTTTTTGTCCCACAAAAGGGGCCTAATGTGCACCTAAGTTTGTATTTTTAAAATGTTTATATATTTTAACAATTTTTTAATTGGTTTTATCACTACAAAAAACGCGCGCTTTTGGGACGGACACATGCTGACGGATTTTAGTCCGTCAGCATTTCCGACGGATATGCTGACGGAATGCTGACGGATTGAAAAGTCAACATCAATGCTGACGGATTTCCGTTCCGTCAGCATTTGCCGAGGGAAATGCTGACGGATTTCCGTTCCGTCAGCATTTACCGAGGGAAAATGCTGACGGATGTTTTGAAATTTGTATCCTGACGGAAATGCTGACGGATTATCCGTCAGCAAATGGCATGTTGATTTCGCACCGCGTCGTTTTCCAATAAGGTAACCGTTGGCTTTAAAGTCGGCGGTTACCGAGGGAAATGCCGACGGAATATCCGTCGGTATTTCTTTTTTTTTTTAATATATAAGGGCCTCAAATCAATCAGATCCTCGTTTTAGAGAAAAAAAAAAAGGGCGTGCGTGAGGATTCGGTGGGGAAGACGAAGACGAGGACTTGGCCATTGAAGCAAATTTCTTCGATTACATTGATACGGTACGTTTTCTTAATTAGTTCTATTACTTAGTTTTAATACTTATATATGTTTATGCATGGATATATGTAAATATGAATAATTTAATGTTGATTTGCATGTTATATTGATTTAGTTAGTTGTTAAAATATTATGATCATGTTAGTATGTACGTTAGTTAATTTAATTTGTTGATTAAGAATAATTTTGATAGATCGAGTAGTTTTTTAAGGTTAATTAATTAATTAATTGTTATATGTATACATTAATTAATTGTTATATAGTTAATTACTAGTTTAATTTAATTGTGTAATTTTGATATAGAATATTTTTAATGTAGGTAGTGCATGTTTGAATCAATTGTTTAAATTAGTTTAGATATAGTGGTTCGACCGTTGGATCACGTTGTAATTAGGAATATGTTGATTAAATTAGGAATACGCTATATTAGTACAAATTTTTAATTAGGAATATGTTCATTAAATTGATAATTATTGACCCAATTAGAAAATTATTATTTTAATTAGTTTTAGGTTTGTTAATTTAGGAATATATATGTTCAATTTTTTATTATTGATTAAGTTAGGTAGAAAAATAATAATTAAATTAGGTTATTGTTGATTAAATTAGGAATATGTTGATTAATTAAATTAGGAATATGCTATATTAGTAAAAAAATTAAATTAGGAATATGTTCATTAAATTGATAATTAGAAAACTCCAATTAGAAAAGTATTATTTTAATTATGTTTAGATTTGTTAATTTAGGAATATGTTAATTTAGAAATATTTTTAATGTAGGTGATGCATGTTTCAATCAATTGTTTAAATTATTAGTTAATTAGATGGTTCGACGGTGGTATCACGTTGTAATTAGGTTATATATATATTGTTTTGATTTAAATTAGGAATATGTTGATTAAATTAGGAATATGCTATATTAGTAAAAAATTTAAATTAACAATATGTTCATTAAATTAATAATTATAAGTAAAATTATGTATTTTTTATTGATTGAAACAGATGAGTGAACAAGTACCGAATCAGGGTTCGGGTTCACGTCGTAGGTCGTCACTTTGGTCACGTTCAAGGAGGTCTCGGGATGAATCAGTTCCTGTGACGGCTCCTCCTCCTCCTCCTGTGGCAGTGTCGCCGCCGCCGCCGACGACTACGATGTCGGTTGGTTCGTCATCCTCTTCTCGTCAGCATCCTGTTCGAGACAAAAGGAAAGACATTGACATCGTTTCAGGAGCGTAAGTCAATAATTCTAATGTTTGATGAGATTCAATAACGATTAACTTTATTTATTTATTTATAATGTGTTAGTTTATAAATTTGTTAATAATTTTACAGGTTGGTGCCCGGTAATGAGGTGTCCAGGATGTGCACAAAATCCTTTAAGGATTGCAAGATTTCTAAGGGTGCTATCACTTGGTCGAAGGTGCCACAATCTAAAAAGGATGAATATTTCGACGAGTTCCAGGTATATAATTACAATATTTAAAGTTTATTAAATAACTAATTATTCATATTATTTGATAAATATGTTGAATATTTATTTGTATAGAAAAAGGCCCGTTGGGATACGGCGATCTACTCGGACGCCGCTATTTACGAGAAGTGGTACAATCTTTGTTCTACTCGGTACACGAACATGATGTACGACTGGAGAACGGCCTGGCGTGATCGTGACGTGAATCGTGTTCTGGGGAAAGACGAGGATGGTGTTGACCTGTGGGAGTCGTTGGTTGAGAAGTGGATGAATCAGGCTTACCAAGAGAAGCGTGACAAAGCTCGGGCCAACCGCAGAACCGACGTTGGAGGCGGGATGGCAGTGCATCGGGGGGGAGCTCGGTCCGTCCTCGAGCAATCACTTGCTATCGTAAGTTTTCATTAATTTTTAAAAATTAAATAATTATAGTTAATTATTTTATATTAGTTATCTAAATTAATTTGTATATGTTTATTTGATACGTAATAGGAGCGGGAGACTGGACGTCCATACACCCACTTGGATCGGATGAGTCTTCTTCATCCGTTTAATACCGATACACAGACGTCGACCTACGGGCGCACTACTGACCTCCACGTAAGTTTAATTAAATTTATGTATTAATTACATTATATATATATATATATAGATAATTAAATTAATTTTAATTTTTTAATTATGTAGTTGAGCGTCCGACAGAGGATTGAAGAGGCTGAGACGCAAGCCACCGCCACGACTACTGCTGAATCCGGAAGCAGCGGTACCCCTCCGGTTGTTAACGTGGACCAGTGTTACCTTGACGTTGCCCCGACCAGGAAGGGAAGGGTCCTTGGCCTTGGTGGGATGAGCAGCGCCGTGAGGACACCAAGTGGTCGGTCGGCCCGGAGTGCATCGCAGCCGTCCGTATCCTCCACTGCCGTCCCGGATCCGAACTTCATGGCAACGTTCGAGAACTACTTCCGTACCTGGAGTACCAATGCGGGTCGGACGTTGGGGATGTCTGCTGAGCAGATCGAGGCCGTCTATCAACAGACGATGGGGCAACCACCGCCAGCTCCAACTCTAGGTCCAGCTCCAGATCAAGCTGCAGGTCAAGATGCAGGTCAGGCCGACGGTGGCGACGTCAACTTGAATGAGGATGTGGAACAATTTTTTAACTTTCCGGGCACTGGCAACTATCCTGGCAACTATCCTGGCAACTATACTGGTTGAACAATTTGAACAATTTAATTTTGTGTTGAACTAATTTATTTTTTTGTTGAACTTATTTAATTTTCTGTTGAACTTATTTAATTTTCTGTTGAACTTATTTATCTTTATGTATATATTTATGTTTATGTTGAAAAATATGTTGAACTATATATTGCAGTTTATTTGTGTAGTTTATTGGTGTATAGATGAAAATAGGGTGCATTCATTTGTTTCATTGAGTACAAAATAATCTCATTTAGAGTGCATTCTAGATATAGATTTAAACCACTTGAAGAGTGCATTTTAGTACAAATTAAAATAGCCTCATATAGAGTGCATTATACATATATTTAACCAAACCACTTGAAGGTGGTAGATGCAACCATGAGAACTAGCACAATCAAAATGATTTTGTTCACTTTGATTAAATCCTTGATTTCTTCAGCCAAATTCTTGATTTCTGTAACCAATTTCTTCATCTCTTGAGTCATTTTCTTCATGTCTTCAGTTTCTTGGTCACTTTGATTAGATCCTTGATTCTTGTCAACACCACAGTTTTCTAGAGTATCAGCCCATACAAAGAAACCACATCCACCACCACAACCATCACTTAGGGAGTCAGGACAATTATGAAATATCCTCCCTTTACTTCTAGGTTGTTTAGAAGCATATGTACGACATGCCTTTCCACAATAACAAACAAGGCCTTGCTGAAATCGAATAGAAGATGAAGAAGACATGATATTTCTTTGCAAAATAGAAAAAATCGAATATGGTGTGTGTGAGCTTTGTGTTGTTGCTATATATACAAAAAATTGAATTAATTAATAAAAAAAAAAATAATAACACGCCAAATGCCGACGGAATTAAGTTTCCGTCGGAATTCACCATTTGATAAATGCCGACGGATAATCCGTCGGCATTTATCTTTACTGACGGAAATTTTGGGCGGTGAAATGCCGACGGAATTAAGTTTCCGTCGGAATTCACCATTTGATAAATGCCGACGGATAATCCGTCGGCATTTATCTTGACTGACGGAAATTTGGGCGGGTGAAATGCCGACGGAAAGATAAGTCCGTCGGCATTTCCGTCGGGAATTCCCTAAAACTTTCTTTTTTTCCACTTCACTTTCGTATTGCAAATTTACACCCAAACTTTCTACTGCCTAATTTTTTTATGCTCATGCTCGGGTATTCAGAAACATCAAATTACGGTACATTTTCTACCATTTTTAATTTACTCTATATATAAAATTCAATATAATGTAATTACATGTGTTATATATATCATAAGTTTTGTTTGAATTTATTATAAGTTTAGTTTAGTAATGTGTTGCTCCACTTAAATGTTTAGCAGATGGATTTGCCTGACCGTCGTTGGATGTATTGTACTCCTAGAATGATTAGAGGAAATGTGAATGTGGAATTTTATAATGAACTCGTGTTATTTGTTGAATTTGCAAAAAGCCAGCCACATTACATGAGTGGAAATTGCATTAGGTGTCCGTGTAATGCTAAGAAATGTCAGAATAAGCAATATAAAGAGATTGATGAGGTCCTAGTGCATATTGTGAAGAATGGTTTCGTTGATAATTATTATAATTGGACTAGTCATGGCGAAACACGTTGGCCTTATAGATTTGATGAAGTGTTTTACTATTACACTACTGGAATCTATCAACTTGAAGCAAATTTCGATCATGTTGGCACTAGTAACGAGGTAGAACAACGGTTTGGGGACGAAGAACAACAGTTTGGGGACGAAGAACAACAGTTTGGGGAGGAAGAACAATAGTTTGGGGACGAAGAACCGAATATGTATCAAACAATGATCAGGGAAGCTGGTTTTTCAAACATGGAAGAGGAGCCGACGAATGAGGCATTTCGGTTTTATGAGATGCTCAAATTAGTCGAAGAAGATTTATATCCGGGTTGTGAATCTCACTCACAGTTGTCATTTAATGCACGACTCATGAACATTAAGACCGAGAACAAGCTTTCTAACAGGGCATATGAGCAAGTGACACAGTTATGCAGTGAAATTTGTCCTCAAAATAATAAGGTGCCTACGACGTTTCATCAAAGCAAACAAATGTTGAAGAATGTTGGTTTGCCGGTTGAGAAGATTGATTGTTGTGTGAAGGGTTGCATGTTATATTGGGGTGACGAAGATAGCAGTCTGAACATGTGTAGATTGTGTGGCCATCCCCGGTACAAAGAGGCACGTCGAAAGGGACCTGGTGGTCAATCGAAGAAGACAAAGAAGAAAGTGCCATATAAGAAGATGTACTACCTTCCTATCATTCCTCGTTTGATGAGATTATATCAATCAAGTGCCACTGCACAACACATGACGTGGCATGCTACAAATTCCTCTTCGGCTGAGTCGAGGGAGATGCGACATCCGGCAGACTCAGAGGCCTGGAAACATCTTGACAACGTGTTTCCAGATTTTGCTTGTGAACCGAGGAATGTGAGATTAGGTTTGTGTACTGATGGTTTTGCACCGTTTGGGATGCATGGGAAGCAGTATTCTTTGTGGTCGGTGATACTGACTCCGTATAATCTTCCTCCGTGGATGTGCATGAAACCTCAAACAATGTTTCTGACTGTATTGGTGCCTGGACCAACGAATCCAAAGGACAAACTGGATGTTTATCTCCAACCTCTTATAAAAGACTTGATCTTCTTATGGGAGAATGGAGTCCAAACGTACGATGTTTTTAGAAAGCAGAACTTCACGATGCGTGCTGCTCTTTTATGGACCATTAGCGACTTTCCTGCATATGGTATGTTGTCCGGGTGGAGTACGGCCGGAAAGAAAGCATGTCCGTATTGTATGGAGAATTCTGAAGCTTTCAGTCTCCCGGTGAGTAGAAAAGTTTCATGGTTCGATAATCACCGTAGGTTCTTACCTCAAGGTCACCCGTTTCGAAGAAATAAGAAGAACTTCGTAAAGAACAGAGCAGTCACAAACAATCGACCTCCACTTCGAGATGGTATTTTATACATTTATTTAATGAGTATTTAACGTATATTTATCTATTACTTTTAGTGTCACTTATAATTTACTCTCCGTACAGGACGTAGGTTGTTATATGAGATTCAGTGGACGGGGTTGAAAAAAAGTACTGAGGAAAATGCAGCGGAACACAACAGAAGAATTGAGGGTGGTTGGAACAAAAGGAGTATTTTTTGGGACTTACCATACTGGAGTTCACTATTGATACGACACAATTTGGATGTGATGCACATTGAAAAGAATGTGTTTGACAATGTGTTCCACACAATCATGAACACCGAAGGCAAGACGAAAGACACTCCAAAGTCTCGGGAGGATTTGGACACTCTTTGTCGCCGTCCAGAGTTGAAAAAGGATGAGCGTACAGGTAAATTTCCAAAGGCTAGCTACACACTGGATAAGCCACAAAAACAAAGATTGTGTAGGTGGATAAAGGAGTTGAACTTTCCGGACGGCTACGTGTCGAACTTGAGTCGATGCGTAGACACAACAACGGGTAAGGTTGCAAGGATGAAGAGTCATGATTGTCATGTGTTTATGCAACGCTTGATACCGATTGCGTTCAAGGAACTTCTTCCTAACAATGTGTGGAGGGCTATCACTGAATTAAGTCTATTTTTTAGAGATTTAACGGCTACAACGATCACGATCGATGATATGATTCGTTTAGATGAAGACATTCCAGTGATTTTGTGTAAGTTGGAATTTCAATCTTTCTGTACCCTTGACGGCTGCAAATCCCCAATTAATCGAAATTGAAGGTGAAGAGGAGGGGGATGAAGAAGAGGATGAAGAGGAGAATGAAGATGAGGATGAAGAGGAGAATGAAGAAGATGAGGAGGAGGATGAGGAAGATGATGAGGAGGAGGAGGAGGATAAGGACGAAGAGGAGGATGAAGACGATGAAGATGAAAATTAATTCAATTAATGTAATGTATTTATTTCTTATTTTATAAAAGTTAATTAATTATTTATCATTTAGGTACAAATTATAAAAATTAAATTTACTATAAATATAAGCCACAACCAATATATTTATTAATATATGTGGAAGAAATGAATTTCGTGATTTTTTAAAAAAATATTTTGGTAATTTAGTAAGTATATAGAAAAAATTGAATTATTTAAAAAAAAAATAAAAAAAATCGCCAAAATGCTGACGGAATTCACTTTCCGTCGGTATTTACTTTTTGAAAAATACCAACGGATTATCCGTCGGTATTTACCCTTATATAAAACCTCAACCTAGGGTTTTCTTTCCGAAATTTCCTCTCTCCCACCTCGCCTCCCTCCACCTCCTCGCCTCCCTCGCCCAACAACGCCGCCGCCGCCGCCTCCTCCCCCACCCAAACCTCTGTATCCACCTTCTCCCCCCACTCCTCCTCCCTCCTTCCTCCCCTTTTACCTGAAACAAGTAGGATTTTTTTTTCGGCAAGTGGCCGTCGCCTCTCTCGCACAGTGGCGGCGCCTCCTCCTCCTCCCCTCCGCCGTCCTCTCTCCGCGTCGTAAACCATCGCCCGCTTTCCTTTTCTCTCTCGCACAGTGGCGGCATATGGCTCATGTAGTTGTTTCCCTTTTCTCTGCCGTGGTACGCTTTCCTTTTTTTTTTTTGAGTTGTCAATTTGTATTTTGTTGTTTGAACAAACTGATTTGATTTTGTATTTCAGTTTCGAAATACAAAACGACGAATTGTGGGCTCAAAAGCAAAGACGAGGCCTTACTTCCGATGCTGTTCTCATTCCACTTTCGATTTAATCATTCCAGATTCCAAGCTATTCACCCACGCATCTTTGAACACATGTATTTTTTTACCATCCCCCACCACTTCTCTACTCCAACACATAGAGCGCCATGTATAAGAGGGATTCGAGCCCACTCCTGCTTCCATAATAAATTCATGCTTAAAATGCTTCCATAATAAATTCATGCTTAAAATACCTGGATTTTAAAATTCTAGCCATCAATGAAGTTGGGTTACTCATAATTCTCCATACTTGTTTTCGATTTTAAAATGCCTGCTTTACTACTCTTTCCCCACTCTATTTGTTATAGATTCTAGTGTAGTATATGTAATTTATTGGTTTGTGTTAGTGGTAATTTTGTCACCAATTATATATGAATATCTTTAGATAACAATTAAAAATATCTCCCGATAGACTTGCATATATAGTGCAGTTGGTTAGAATTTCTGTTATAAATTAAAGCCTAAATTGTATCCATGCATTATATTTCGACAAACCAAATCCAATTAATTGTGGTCGAAAAATGAAATTCTGGTCGGGGCCTCCCCGGCCACCCATATTTTTTTTATTAATATTTTGTTTTACTGACGGATATTCCGTCGGTAAAATGCCAACGGATATTCCGTCGGTCAATGGCGACGGATATTCCGTCGATATGTGAATTTCGAAATCATATTTTTTTATTCATTTTTTTGTTTTACTGACGGATATTCCCTCGGTAAATTGCCGACGGATATTCCGTCGGTCAAATGCCGACGGAATTTCCGTCGGCATGTGAATTTCGAAATCAATATTTATTCAAAAATTAATTTCTTTTATAATTATTTTAATTCATTCTAATTTATTTTATAATTATTTTAATTCATTCTTTCCGACGGAATTACCGACGGAATGTTGACCCGGTTTGTTAAACGGGTTGTCCGAAATACCGACGGAATATCCCTCGGTAAATCCGTCGGTAAAAAATACTGACGCCGAAAAAGGGGACGGTCAACTTTCCGTCGGCAAATCCGTCGGTAACATCGGCGGCCGACGGAAAATCCGTCGGTAAATCCGCCTCTAAAACGCGTTTTTTTTGTAGTGTATGATCGATTCATGGTTGGATCGGTTGAACCGGTTGGTCCAATTTTGAATGAATTTATTTTGTAGGCTAAGGCTAAAAAAATAATTTATTAATAAAAAAATACATATTAAAAATTTTCCCACCGAAATGTTTGTTGCCAAATTTGCCTACGGAATTACCAACGAAATGTTTCGTAGTTGATATTTACCTACAGAATTTCATTTATCATATTACCTACCGAAATGTTATGGATTTGCTACGAAAATGTGGTAGGTAAATTACCTACGAATTAAATTTTCGTGGGCAATCGAATTACCTACGAGCGAATTCCATACGAATGGTTTTCGTTGGTATTCCGTAGGCAAATATAAATGTCTACAAAATTGGATTTATTGCCTACAAAATATTCTATAGCGGATTAATTATTTTTTTCTTGTAGTGCGTGGAACAGATGCATCTTCAAACTCCTACTCCTTATCTATTTTTCCTTTTGAAGATAAATATTCTAAACATTATTTTTCAAGTATTTTATTCGAAATTGATTCATATTCGATTCGAAAATTTGTATTTGTTTACTATACAAATCAAAAAGAAAATTTGTATACGAATTCAAATAATAAAACTTCAAATATGAATATTAAAATTCAAATACGAATACCAAATCGACCAAAATTATTTGATTCGTTTCCAACCCTACCCTAACTCCTAAAAATAATTTAAAAAACTATCCCTAAAATCATTCACAAATTTAAAGTTACACGGGGAGGAAGACTATGGGAATTAATTTTTAATTGATTTAAAAAACTATCCCTAAAATCATTCACAAATTTAATATAATTTATTTTCAATTTTGAATTTATTGTATTGTTAGAAAAAAAATCAATTAATTTATAAATTTTAGAATATATTTAGAAAAAAAAAATTATCTTAAATTTTAGGGAAAATTATATCATTTTTTGTTATGGAAATTTATTTTTTTCAGATTTAGTCACCCACATTTAATATTTATTAAAATTGATCATTCAATTATTATTTATAAAAAGCTATATTTAAGTATAAATTTCTTAAAAATAATTGGCAACGATCAATTTTAATTGAAATATATAATTGAGTGATCAATTTTAATACATTAAAGGTGGGTGATCAAATTCAAAAAGAGGTAAATTTGAGAGAAAAAAAATAAATTCCCTTTCATTTCATTTAAAAGTTTTTTTTTTTAGACAAAATTTCATTTAAAAGTTTAAACCAATTGAAAAGTTTACATATTAATACGGCATTATCATGTGAACGTTATTCGCAGCCCATTATTGTTCATTTGCCCAAAATCTCACCGTCGTGCCACAATGAAAGGTCCAACTCATGAGTTACTCAGGATTTCATTTTCACCTTTCAAAAAAAAAAAAAGGATTTCATTTTCCTATGACCCACCAACTCTAAGATCATGATCAACACGCCCAAACAATACATAATAATAATGAAAGTTACACAATTTTTTTTTGTTTGTTGATATTAATAAAAAAGAAATTACTTTATTTTAAGTATTTTATTATATTTTTCTCCCTTTTAAATATACAGTATTACTCTAATACATTTACTTACTTTATCATATTTTTTAACCTATACTCCCAAAATTCATGAATAGCTTTCACAGAAAGTATCATATTTATCTTGGTGGGTCCGGGGTCCCGGGTGAGCTGTGATGATATATTACTACATTTTCAAATTGGCCCATCAACCACAGATTAAATCAAAGTGGTTCGCGGAGTTGCTATACTGACAAATTGACAATAGACAAACCTAATTGACCAGTGACCACCCCATTAAAATTAATTAATTCCACACCGTGGCGTTATTAATTCAATGAATAAATCGATTTAAACATTGAAGCGGCTGGAACTACGTACTTTGATCACCCCATTTAAGTTAATTAATTGCACACCGTTTATATTGACTAATTATTTACTACCGTACTATTTTTGTTTCGAATTAAACATCATTTTATTAAAAGAAAAATTAGCTAGGATATAATCTTTTTTCGTCTCGCAACTTTTCACCTTTTAAAAAATATTTTAAATAAATAAATATACGAATCTAGTCACAATTCTCTAAATGTGTATATCAATTTCATTCAAAAGTTGTCAGAATTCTCGAAATAACATTATTTTTTATCAACAATTTCGCCGAAATCGACTGCCCATGTGCCGAGCACATGACCAGAAACAACGTTTAGAGGATCTTGACAACTTTTTAAGACAAAATACGTACATGATGTGGATAAAATATGTCATCTTATGCAGGGTCGGTCCTAGGAATATTTGGACCTGAATCGAACTTTAAAAAAGTTTTGTCCCTTCATATTTTTTATTCTATACGAACTTATGAAACATAATAAAAAAAAAATGTAAATGAATAACAACATAGAATTTTTTTTACCCATTTTAGAATTTCTAATTTTTAATTAATGGATTTTTAAATTTTAAGTTATTTAATTTTAAGAGATTTTTCAGATTTTTAATGTAATTATTATAATTTTTTTGAAAATTTAATGTGATTTTTAGAATTTTTTATTTATACAATTTTAGATTTTTGGAATTTTTTTTATACGAGTAATTTTTAATTTTAATGAGATTTTTAGAAATTTTTATTATTATTTTTTTATTTTCAAATTTAAATGATGTAAATTGAAAAAAAAAATGATTAAAATTGAGCACTCTAAGACACATAAATTGAAAAAGTTTAAATGATGTGAATTAGACATTTGTTGAAACTTTTTTCTTTCCTTATCCTCCACTAATTCTTTTTACACTTTTTTTTTAGCACTTCTCTTTATGCGTCTTATATAGTTATATTAATATTTTATATTATAATATATATATATATATATATATATAAATAAATAAAGGATATCTTAAAAAATGGGCCTCTAAAAAATTGAAATATTTTTGAGCCTGAATCGATCGGCTCGTTGATTTCACATTAGGACCGGGCCTGATCTTATGAGAAGATGACACGTGGAAATATCCTTTGTTTTAATCATGTATCTCATTATTGTGATTAGTAATATTGGTTTTTGTGTTGCTTTAATCATGTATCTCATTATTGTGATTAGTAATTGTTGATGGGGGTTAGAGCACCACTACCTAGGCCACAGGTCCTGGGTTCGAGTCATGGGGAGGGAAAAAAAGGGATGGGGTATTTAACTTGTAATCAAAAAAAAAAGTAATTGTTGATGGGCTTGCAAGTAACCTATATATTGATATATTGGGCCATGGTCCGAGCCCAATATCATGATCAAGGATTTTGGTTAGATAAGGATAAGGAGCGACCTGAAATGAGGATTTGATACTGTTCTAGGGGAGTTGTTAGGCTTCTGGCCTAATTTCTTGGAGCTGGATGACCTTGAGCATCGTCAGCTCCCGGAGGTTCAAATTCCGACGTTTATGTAATTAGGATTTTACCCATGTGATACACGGAGCTGTTATAATTTTTTTTAGAGTAGGTCTCTTGTAGACTCAAATCCTTATAAGGAGTTGAGTAAATTTTAAAAAATTGGTAGGATTGATAATAAAAATAAAATACGCGAAAAACATCTACTATAATTTACGTAGCTTAAACGGGTTGAGAATAGTCTTTATTATGTTGAGGTCAACTCTCACATCTAACAATTTTCACATATACACTTGTTAGTGATGTTATGTTACACATATTTTGTTGCACTTTTCAGTTGTAGTGACTTACTATTTTCAACAATATTTTTTAGTTATATTGACTTACACTTTTTAGTAATGTTATGCTACACATTTTAGTCATATTTTGTTGCACTTTTCAGTTGTAGTGACTTACAATTTTCAACAATATGTTCAGTTATAGTGACTTACACAATTAGTAATGTTATGTTACATTTTTTACTCGTATTTTGTTACACTTTTCAGTTATAATAACTTACATTTTTCATTAAAATATTGTGTTGCACTTTTTAAGTATATTGATCGACATGCACTTTTTAATAATATTGTGTTGCACTTTCTAGTTATACTAACTTGCATTCACTACAAAAAAAGCGGGATTTTCCGACGGAAGACTACCGACGGATTCCATTCCGTCGGCCGTCCCGACGGAATATTGGAATCGACTGACTTCCGACGGATTTCAACATCCGTCAGGACCTTCCGACGGAATTTAGTTTCATAGACAAACGGTGTCGTTTTAGGCCTGCTTCCCGACGGAATTTTCCGTCGGTAGTTCAAATTGCGCCTTTTGACGGAATATTCCGTCGGTAGCTGACCCGCTTTGACCCACCGCCTCGGATACCAATGAAAAGACGCGTACGAATTAAATATTCGCGCCTACCGACGGAATATTCCGTCGGTAGCATTTTTTTTTATAAGAACTGCCTTCGGCAGTTTCTTGAAGAAGAAAAAAAAATCACTTTCTTCTTTTCTGTTCGTGGTGGTTTCGTGCGTGGATTGAACGACAAAGAGCATAACGATCATCTACCCGAGTTTTCTTCAATTTAAACGGTACGTTTTATAAATTCTTAATTAATTTTAATTAAGTTATTGTATTATTGCATGTTAATTATTATAAACTGTTATTGAATTATTTAAAATTGCATGTTAATTATTATAAATTTGCATGTACGTAATTGATAAATATGTATAATTAATTCAAATATATGTTAGTACGTGGATTATATGTTTTTTATTGGTTAATTGTAATTAATTAATGTATGTTAGTTCAAATATATAGTGTAGTTCTTGTTAGTTCGTGTTATATATAGGGCAGTTCTTGATAAATTTATTATTTTTTTACGTTAATTAGTTTATTATATATTTTGTTTATTTAATTAATATATAATTGGTAATTGTTAGTTAGTTTTGATAATTAAATTAGGTTATTATTGTTGATTAAATTAGTAATTATTGTTATAAGTAGGGGTGTTGTACGTTTGATTAATATAGTAATTATTGTTATTGTTTAAATTAAGTCATTATTAATTAGTTTGGTAAATTATTGATTTCATTAGTAACGTAATTTGTTATTGATTAATTTAGGAAATTATTGACTTAAATTACTAAAATGTTATTAATTAAATTAGGAAATTATTGATTTCATTACTATATTAATTATTGATTAATTTATTATACTTTTAAATTTTATTTATTAAAATAGATGAGTCAAGATGCTAGTGGGGCCTCAGGATCTCGACGTAGGCGGTCGAGAGGCTCACTTAGGCCTGATGAGCCTACTTTGATGTCGGCTCCTACGACGTCGTCGCCATCCGTTCCACAGCATTCGCCGCCGTCATCTCAGTCGTCGGCAACTCGTCAACATCCCATGCGGGCATCCCGAGAAACCAGACTGAAAGTATGGATTGAGCGAGGACAGTAAGTAATTAATTAAATAATTTTAGGGTTTAAGAATATTTAATAGCATCAATTTTTATACATTTTTTAATTTATAATGTGTTTGTTTCTTAATATATAATGTCACAGATTACTTCCTGGTAACGAGGTGTCGAAGATTTGCACTGATTCGATTGTTAAGTGCAAGGTTGCTGCGAATGCCTACTCTTGGCTGAAGGTGCCGCCTACGAAAAAGGATGAATAGTGGGAGGAATTCCAGGTATTTGAGTGCATTCAATTAAATATTAATAAACAATTTATTATATATATTATTTGATAAATATGTTGATCGAATATGTGCAGAAACATGCTTATTGGCTTAGGGAGTACTTTTCGGACGACGATATTCACACGTATTAGACTGCTTCATGTCAATCTAGGTATAATGATGTAATGTACACCTGGAGGACTGCTTGGCGTAGTCGTGGCAAGGTGCAGATGTTGGGTACAGACGAAAATGGAGTCGATGTGTGGAACACGTTGACCACGTATTGGAGTAGCCCGGAGTACGTGCAAAAGTGTAATACTGCTCGAGCCAACCGTAGAAGTGATGTGGGAGGTGGGATGTCAAGGCATCGGGGGGGGGGGGCGGGGGTCCCGATCCGCGTATGAGCACTCAATTGCTTTAGTAAGCGTTCACTAAATTTATTTCAATTATTTATATTATATTATATAAAATAATTTTTATATGCTCATTTGGTAAGAAATAGGAGCGGGATCTTGGGCGTGAACCCACACACGTGGATCGGTTGAACCTTTTTCATCCGTTTGATCCAGATACGCAGACGTCCACATATGGACGCACTACCGAGCTTCACGTAAGTTTAATTAAATTGTGATGTTTTTTAATATTTAATTAATTAAATGTATTGAACTATGTATTAATTTAATCTTTTTAATTATGTAGTTGAATGTGAACCGGAGGATTGAAGAGGTCACGACACAGGCTTCTGCTCAAGCCGGGCCCAGCGCTCCCCCTCCGCCTGATCTTAACCAGATTTACCTGGACGTTGCCCCGACTGATCGAGGACGGATCCTTGGCCTTGGCCGGATGAGCCGCACTGTGAGAGCTACGTCGTCCAATTCGTCCCAGCGTGCATCGCAGGCCTCTGTATCCTCCACTGTTGTTCCGGACCTGAACGTAGTACACTTGATGAACCACTACTTCCGACAGCTAACTAACACTATGGGTCGATCGTTGGGGATGTCTGCTGATCAAATAGATACATGCTTTGCACAGGCGATGAGCGTTCCCCCGCCGCCTTTGAATGCTCCGGTCGGTCCAGTTCCCCCTACAACTCCAGTTCTAGCTCCAGATGCAGCCGCAGACGACGACGACGTCGACTTGAATTTCGTTAGCGGTGATGAGTTTTTTAACTTTGCTGATGGTTGATCTTTGAACACTTTATTTTTCTGTCGAACTATTTAATTTTCTGTCAAACTATTTATTTTTCTATCGAACTATTTATTATTCTGTTGGACATATTTATTTCGGTTGATGCTTTTTTGTCAATGGATTGTTTATTTATGTTATTGTTTTTAATTTATACATAATTTTTCGATAGATTTGGTATAAAGTAAAGCATTTTTCGAATTTTTTTCGAATTTTTTTTTTATTCCGCCAAATTACCGACGGAAATAAAAAATCCGTCGGAAATAAAGTCTGCCGACGGAAATTCCGTCGGTCATGTAATCCACCGACGGAATTTTGGGCGCCACTCTACCGACGGAATTTCAGAATCCGTCGGTAAATTTGAAATGTACTCTACCGACGGAATTTCAAAATCCGTCGGTAGCGCGCAGTAATTTACAGAAGCTTTTTCCCCTTTTTCACTCAGTCGAAAAAAATTGTGGAAATTGTATGAAAGCAAGCAAATTTCGGTACGTTTTTCTTTTTTACTTGGTTAAATTTTGTAGTTTAGTTGTGCATTTTATATGGTTGTAGTTTAATTAGTTGTGCATTGAAAGTGTGTGTCCATGCGAAATCAGAGATGTTGTCTGTTGTGTTGGAACAATATAGACAACACTATGCAGCGGAAATTAAATTGCACGTACTGAAAATAGAAGTATTCAAAATTTGCGTAGATTATAAAATAATCTACGCTGTTCACTATATAAAAATATGTGAAACGAGTACAACCTCTTTGAGGTGTATAATTACACTACGAAAGTGTATAATGATTTACTAGATCCTATGAAACTATCTCCCTCATAGATCTAATCACACAACCTAGTAAATAAGACTATGTTCTAACACACTACTATTCGGGTTTATAACAATGTGAAGAACTACAAGAAGAAACAAAGATATTCCTAACTAGAAGCGTATATAACGTTCAATAGAGTAGTAGTCGATTTCAGCTTTTCTTCTTGTGTGTCTTGTATTGAGGGCAGCTTCTGTATTTATAGGCTTCATTCACGAACTGCCATCAACTCCCATGATCGCCTCAACCTTGAGATCATGCGGTTATAGAACTTCTCTCCACCACTCCTAGAATTTAGGGACTTGTTATACCATGGCCTAATAACTTCTCACTCCCACGCAGTGGCATGACTTGGTGTTGCCCACGTCTTCTAACTGCTCTGGGGATATCATTAGACAACAAGCGTAAGATAAGAGTTAGTGAGAAAAGGAAGGGCAAATTCTGATGTTGTCATGAGTGTTGGGAACATTAAACACAACACTCGGCTGTCAGTGTTGGATCATTAAACATAACACTCATATCAACATCAACAATCTCCCCCAATTTGACCTTTCTACATCAACATTACTGAAGTTCACACAACAAGGATATTGATTAAGAAGTTTACACAATTGATATTCCAAACAAAGATTGAAGTAACAATCTGCATAAGATCAAATTAAAGTAAACAACATCTAAACCAAAAACTTGTTTAGATTTAAATAACTAGAGCAAAAGTAAATCCTAAATAATTACAGAATGTAATAAAGACAGAGTTTGAGAAAAATAAAACATAAGTACAAAGCTTTTTACAACAAGGAAAGAACTGAATTTAACACAAGGGAAAGGATTGGGTTGAAAATGTGTTTCAGCTGCATCTCCATAATCTGCATTTACTCCCCCATTGTGTAAGCTCTCCCTCTGTCTTCAAGCTCATCATTTATCCAGATCACCATAGAGATCCTGGATATCCTGTGCATCTCCCTCAGTCATTTCAGTGTCCACAGCAGGTTCATCAGCTCGGCCAGGAACTGAATCCGGTTGTTCATCTACAGTAGGAGCAATGTCAACAATGTTAGTGGACTGATTGTGTGAACTGTCAGCTACTCTCCCTGTTGAAGTGGAAAGAAGATCCATCCAAAATTTCTTTTGGACTAGAAGATCCTCCACAGAATGCTGCAAGTTAAGAATAGAACCCTGCAAAATATCAATCCGCCTCATAATATAATGTGAAGACAAATATATTGAGGAGGCAGCTCCTTCTGGAGGCAGTGTGGTATTGTGGAAGGGATCATTTGCTGGAACATTACTGGGGCCTGCTTCATCATCATTCCTTCTCAAAGGAAGATCAACCACCCTTTCACCTTGGATGAGGAACTGATTTGAAATGCTAAAACTTGGGACATAGGTGCTTATGACCTCATCTTCAATTCTTTCAAATGCTTTGTCCAACATGTATGTGTACACAAGGCATGGGTAAGGCAGGATACCTCTCCCAGTCATGTCAGATTTAAAGGTCATCATGTTGGTGAAGATAACCTGTCCTAGGTTAAATCTTTTCAAGTGTCCAATCTGGTACATCAGGACAGCTTGTTCTAAGGTGAGAGTGGTGTTGTTTGTAGTAGGCAGCCAATTAAAACACGCCAACTTATGTAAAACAGAATATAGACTTGTGAGTTTAGAGGCCAAAATTCTTCTTCTCCATTTAGTGATTACTCCCCCAGTCAAGATGCTTATCATCACATCATGATCAGTAACAACAAGATCCTCCATAATCTTAGTTTTAAGTAAAATATTGATCCTCCTAGGGGTAATCATATGCCTATTTCCTCTAAATCAAAAAGTACCATATCTTGTAGAGTTGGGATCACCAGCAAATTGAGGGATGTTTGCACATAATTCATATACCCAATCAACAATATAGGGACAAGCAAATTGCAAAGCATGCAGTAAAGATCTTTCTTTAAACCAATCAAGCAGATTCATATCCTCAAAATCAGAAGTTTTAATCAATCTTTCACTTATAATCTGCCTAGTTCTTATGGTTCTATACTGTATGCTTGACTTATCATTGTAATCTTCATCAGAATCACTATTCCTATCATCAGAAGAGAAAAGTACCTCATCTTCATCCTCATCTGATGAATCGGATGACTGATCGGGTTCTGATTGATCTGGTGTTGCCATCGGAGAGGCAACACTTTCGGGCTCTCGGAGCCTTTTCGATCGTCGAACTGGTGGAGTTGGTTCACTTTCTTCCTCCATTTCCTCAGCAACTTCGTCCACATCCTCTTCATTAACATTCACCTCTTCTTCCACTGAAGGTGCAGGTTGTTCGGCCTCTGTTTCTGGTTTTGATTCAGAATCAGATACAGCAATTGGCTCAGAGGCATTCCCATCCGTTCTGGGCTTTTTCCCTTTTCCAGAGTAATCAACAATCTTGCCCAGATTCCTTTGGGACTTTCTCTTACCACCAGGCCATTTTCGTGCAGGTGGAACAGTAGCAGCTTTCTTTTTGCCCTTTTTGTTCCGATGAATTCTTTCAAACTTTGCGGCCAGGACTTCTTCATCCGAGGACTCCAGCTGAGTTTGCATGTCCACATCCCCTTTGAACATGGCATTATCCAGCGTTTCTCCCTCAAGCACTAAAACAGGGTGATTTGTTTTCAGGCTTAGGGTTTCAAAAGCTTCTTTCAAAGTGTTGAACGGGGTACCCAGAGGGAAGTGTAAGGTGACTGGGGTGTTTTCTGGTACGGGAGCTTCAGATGAGGGCTCATCCGGTGGGTTGGAGGTTGGAATTTCTGTAGTGGCGTTTGAATTCGCGATTTCAGTGCGAATATCGTATGGATTGTAAGGTACGATTTCAAGAGGGGTTGTTTGAGTAGGTTCTTCTTCAGAAGCGAAAGGAACCACTATGGTGCCGACGGTGAACGATGGTGAGTTTGGTGAGTTTGATGACGCCATATCAGCAAGGAGATTGAGAGGGTCTGGAGAAACTTTATTGCTTGAATTTGAGTTTGAGTGTGCAGCAGTGATCGAAGGAGTGGGCATATTGGAACCTGTACACACAAAACAAGACAACAAAAAATTAATTCTGAGACCTTTCGAATTCTACAGATACAATGTAAGTTAGAATTCAAACAGTGTGAGTCTAAGGGAACTGGATATACTTGAGTGCTACAAATATAATTAATATCTGTAATTACCAGGCTTAATTGAATTAACCAAGCTTTTCAAGTATTTTCCAACACTGTAATGGAGACTCATCTTATATGGAGAGTTGAGATGAAAGGAGTTACACGAGAGTGAGGGAAGTGAAGTAGTGGAAGTAACTTCCCCACTAAATGATCGTGGTTAACAGGGAGATTATAAAATCTGAAAAAACAAAATTAAATAAGAGCGAAATATAATAACTGAAATAATAAAACAAGGCAAGATTAAGTCAAATTAAATATTTCAGAGAATAATATTTAATAATTATAAAAAATAACTAATTCCATGAAAATTGGGATAAGAATCTGAATTAACGAGTGTTTTGACTATTGTTGGCATTCTATACACCTCAACACAGTTTTTTTCATGATTTTTCATCATATGTGTTGCTCTAATTTTTTTCTTTTTATCACACTTCACATTGATCCATCTTTTGAAAAGAGTGCATCGTAGTAGCGAACTCCGTGCCCCATAGTTACTCAATGGATTTGTGAATATATTGATGCAATTTATATCACCTTTTGAAAAGAGATCATCGTAGTAGCGAGCTCTGTGTCCCATAGTTACTCAGTGATTTATAAAGCATCTAATATGTGATTTTCCTTTTGTAGCATTTGAGAGGTGTATAGGCTCTTTAGTATTTTTCACAAGTCATTCAGAATTCAAATATCAATCACAAGGAATTTCATTAATTCAATAATTACGAAAATTAAAGCAAGGAAACACATAAGTGACTTGTCTTAGTGTTGTCTCAAATGCTGCCGCATTTGATACAACACCCTTGATCATATTTTCAGATATTACATAATCCAAGAGATTTTCGTAGAGAAGAAAACCTCTTATCATCAAGAGCTTTAGTGAATATATCAGCTAATTGTTTTTCAGTAGATATGTACTCCATCTTAACAACTTCCTTTTCAACAAGATCTCTTATAAAGTGATGTCTAATACTTATATGCTTTGTTAATGAATGTTGCACTGGATTTTTTGAGATATTTATAGCACTAGTATTATCACAGTACACAGTTAGAACATCACTAGGTAAGCCATAATCATGAAACATTTTTTGCAACCAAAGTAATTGAGTACAACAACTCCCTGCTGCAATGTATTCTGATTCAGCTGTTGATTTAGAAACACAGTTCTGTTTTCTACTGTGCCAAGAGATTAAATTGTTCCCCATATAGAAACAGCCACCACTTGTGCTTTTCCTATCATCACAGTCTCCTGCCCAATCTGCATCACTGTAACCTATTAAGGTGCAGTTTGTGTCTTTGCTGTACCAAATACCTAAATCACATGTACCTGCAATATACTTAATGATTCTTTTAACAGCATTCATATGTGATTCTTTGGGATTAGCTTGGTATCTAGCACATAATCAAACACTGAACATAATATCAGGTCTGCTGGAACTCAAATATAATAGACTGCCAATCATAGACCTGTACAGTGTTGAATCAACATTCTGGCCAACACTGTCCTTACTCAGTTTCTGAGTAGATCCCATAGGTGTTTTCATATGTTTAGCACTCTCTAAACCAAACCTTTTTACTAGACTCTTAGCATACTTACTTTGTGAGATAAAAATCCCATCTTTTTGTTGTTTGATTTGCAGTCCTAGAAAGTAATTTAAGTCACCAACCATAGACATTTCAAAGGTAGATGTCATCTCATTCACAAAGTGTTTAAGCATATTGTCACAAGTAGAACCAAATACTATATCATCTACATAGATTTGAGCAATCATAATATCAATTTTATCATGTTTGATGAATAGTGTTCTATCAGCTTCTCCTCTAACAAAACCAAATTCAATTAGGAAATCTGTTAACCTTTCATACCATGCTCTAGGTGCTTGTTTCAAGCCATGTAGAGCCTTTTTCAATTTATAGACATGATCAGGAAAATCAGGGTTTTCAAAGCCTTTAGGTTGTTCAACAAAAGCTTCTTCATTTAGAATACCATTTAAAAAAGCAGCTTTAACATCCATTTGGTGCAGTTTTATATCAATATAGCATGCAATGGCAAGTAAGAGCCTAATGGATTCTATTCTAGCAACAAGAGCAAATGTTTCATCAAAGTCTACACCTTCTACCTGTGTATATCCTTGAGCAACCAGCCTAGCTTTGTTTCTAATAATATTTCCCATTTCATCAGTCTTGTTTTTGAAAATCCATTTAGTTCCTATAACATTAATATGTTCTGGTCTAGGAACTAATGTCCACGCATCATTCCTAACAAATTGATTAAGTTCTTCATGCATAGCTTCTATCCAATTCTCATCATCTAATTCTTCTTTAACAGATTTGGGTTCAATCTCAGAGTGATAGCATTCATGATTTACCTTAGTACACATGCATGACATGCATATTGATCTTACCACATCCTTTGAATTCATCCCCATTCTTCTTCTGGTTTGAACACCTGTAGACTGCTCACCAATAATTTGGTCTTGTGGATGATATTTCTGAATCCTTATGGAAGGAGTTTTCTGGAGATTATACAGATTTTCAGGATCTGTATTATCAGATGTTTCCTTTGGTATGTCATCATTCTTCTCAACATTCTGAACCTGTTCAGCATTTTCAGTAATGATTGGTACATTAATCAAGTCTGAAATGTCTTCATCTTCAATGCTTTTACTTGTAATGCTTGTATCATCATCAAAAACAACATTTACAGATTCTTGTACAATATCAGTCCTAAAGTTATAAATCCTATAGGCTTTGCTGTTTCTTGAGTAACCAAGAAAGAAACCTTTATCACTCTTTGAGTCAAACTTATGTAACTGATCCCTGTCATTCAAGATATAACATACACAGCCTAAAACATGGAAATATTTCAGATTTGGCTTTCTATTGTTCAGAATTTCATATGGAGTTCTAGTAGAATCTGTTCTAATATAAACTCTATTAGCAATATGACAAGCAGTATTAAGAGCTTCAACCCAAAATCTTTTAGATAAGTTCTTAGAACATAACATGACTCTAGCCATTTCTTGAAGTGTTCTATTCTTTCTTTCTGCTATGCCATTTTGTTGAGGAGTTTTGGGAGAAGAAAACTCTTGAATTATACCTTTTGATTCACAAAACTCAGTAAAAGAACTGTTTTCAAATTCTCTTCCATGATCTGACCTAATTCTGCATACTTTAGAATTGAAAACATTCTTAAATCTTTTATACAGAATTTTGAAAATGGAAAAAGTTTCAGATTTATCTTTTAAGAATTCAATCCATGTGAATCTAGAGTAATCATCAACCACAACTAAAGAATACCTTTTACCTCCAATACTTTCTGTTTCCATAGGACCCATAAGATCCATGTGCAGTAATTCGAAGCAATGTTTAGTTGAGCAATGTCCCAACATTTTGTGAGACACCTTGATCTGTTTTCCTTTTTGACAAGGTCCACATACCTTGTTATCTGAGAATTTCAGATCTGGTAAACATGTAACAACTTTTAATCTAACAAGTTTATCAAGTTGTCTATAGTTAGCATGTCCAAGTTTATGGTGCCACAAAATACTATCATCAACTTTAGCCTTATTGCAGATAAGTTCAGATTCAATAAGATAACAATTATCAGCAGATCTGTTTCCCATCATGATACATTTAGAGTTTTTGTCTAGCACATAACATGAGTTCTTATCAAACTTAACATGCAAATCATCATCACATAATTGACTAATACTTATAAGATTGGCCAGTAATCCATCAACATGCAAAACATTGGATAACTTGGGAAAACCAGGAACATTCAATGTCCCTTTACCAATAATTTTCCCTTTTGATCCACCACCATAAGTGACATTACCACCATTGTAAACAGTATAATCAGTAAGATAATCAATTTGACCTGTCATGTGTTTAGAACAGCCACTATCAAAGTACCATAATCCAGGTATACATGCTTTCAGAGACATATGAACAACATTACAAGATGTATTTTCTTTTGGAGTCCATGCAGAATTACTATGTGATCTTGAATGTTGAGTCATTCCAGGCAATACAGACTGTTTCAAATCATTTTTCTTCTTCAAACAGTGAGGACTTTTATGACCCTTTTTGAAACAGTAATGGCATATAACATCTTTTGCAATAATCTGAGTTTTAGTAGAAACACTAGGATTGTAATTCACTTCAGCTTTTACAAAAACAGTAGGTTTCTTAGATTCAGACTTCTTTTGGTTCTTACCTTGGTAGCCAATACCTGTTCTTCTTGAATTGTTGGTCATAAGAGAGTCTTCCAGTTTGTTCTTTCCATCAGAAAATCTTTTGAAGCTTAGAGAGGCTTCCTTCAATCTCTCCTCAAGTTTATATATCTCCACATCTTTTCTTGTTAGAATGCCTTCAAGCTTAGTAGCAGATTCTCTTAAATCTGAATTTTCAAAGTTCAGAGACTTAATGATGTGATTAAGTTTCTTAGTTTCAGAAGATATTTTGCAAACTTTCTCATTAGTTAAAGGTTTTTCATAGGAATATTTCTTAAAATCAAGAACAGACACATCTAGCCTTTCTTTGAGTTTAGAAATTTCCTTATCCTTCTTTGTTAAAAGACTTTCCAGTTTGAAAACAGTATTAGACAAGTCTTGAATGTCAGCATCTCTTCTGGATAAACCTGCTTTATTTGATGTACCTGTCTCATTAACAGAACTTGTGAAACAGTTAAATTCTGGTACATTATTATTTAGTGATTTCTCAAATGATGGCTCATTTTTCCTCACATCATAATAATCGTCCAGATCATCATCAAAAGTATCATCATACAGAATTCTAGCAGAGAAAGCTTTTTCAATATCTTTTTCAGGATCATGATCAACATCAGACTCATCACTTAAAGTAGCACTGAAATTAAGTTTCTTTTTTAGAATGGTGTTAGCACATTCATTAGCATAATGACCATATCCAAAACATGCATCACATTTAACATTCTTCCTATACTCTTGGTCAGATCTAAACCTGTTACCTCTTTCTAATTGTCTAGAAGGATTAAAATTGTTCTTCCTAATAGGCAATTGCTGAGTATTATTAATCTGAACCTTAGGTTGAATGTTGTCCTTAAGCCTATTATTCTTGTTCTTCATAAAGGTCTTAAACTGTTTGGTAATGAAAGCCATATAATCAGGATTGTTAAGGTATTCCTCAATATCATCTTCATCAGAATCAATTTCAGTAACATAAGAAGACTTTCCAGAACCTGATGATACAGATGATGAGGCATCACCTTTGAAAACAAGCACTTTCTTTTCATTATCAGTCTTTTCAGAAATGTTCATCTCATAAGTTTTCAAAATACCAACCAATTCATTTTGACTTATCACATCAGTATCCTTAGCTTCTTCTATAGCACATATCTTAGGTTCAAAACGTTTAGGAACAGATCTAAGAATTTTATGTACTAACCTTTGATTTGATATAGGATCACCAAGAGAATGAGCTTCATTTGAAATCTCAGTCAGCTTTTCGTTGTAAGATGAAATGGTTTCATCTTCTTTCATCCTCAGGTTTTCGAACTTGGTTCCAAACATACGTAGTCTGGTCCTTCGTACACTATCTGATCCTTCACAATGTTCTTGCAGTCGATCCCATGCATCCTTCGAAGAAATGCAGTTTGATATGATTTTGAACATGGAGGCATCAGTTGAGGTGAAGATTGCATTCAACGCCTTTGAATTGTAACTCGCCGTTGTGATTTCTTCAGCCGTCCAATCGAGCTCTCTCTTGATTCGAGCTTCATTATCTTCATCCGCAGCAGTTCTTGGTTGAGTCCAACCAGCAAGAACACTCCTCTAGGCTCGTTCATCAATGGATTTGATGTACATCCTCATCTTTGGTTTCCAGAAAGCATAATTCGTGCCATCTAGAATAGGAGGCTTTAGTGCGGGTGAAAGTGGATACTCCATTTCAGATTTTACACACTCTAAGCAGAATCTCTACTTAGTGTATCAAGTAGTTGGCTCTGATACCAACTGAAAGTGTGTGTCCGTGCGAAATCAGAGATGTTTTCTGTTGTGTTGGAACAATATAGACAACACTATGCAGCGGAAATTAAATTGCACGTACTGAAAATAAAAGTATTCAAAATTTGCGTAGATTATAAAATAATCTACGCTGTTCACTATATAAAAATATGTGAAACGAGTACAACCTCTTTGAGGTGTATAATTACACTACGAAAGTGTATAATGATTTACTAGATCCTATGAAACTATCTCCCTCATAGATCTAATCACACAACCTAGTAAATAAGACTATGTTCTAACACACTACTATTCGGGTTTATAACAATGTGAAGAACTACAAGAAGAAACAAAGATATTCCTAACTAGAAGCGTATATAGCGTTCAATAGAGTAGTAGTCGATTTCAGCTTTTCTTCTTGTGTGTCTTGTATTGAGGGCAACTTCTGTATTTATAGGCTTCATTCACGAACTGCCATCAACTCCCATGATCGCCTCAACCTTGAGATCATGCGGTTATAGAACTTCTCTCCACCACTCCTAGAATTTAGGGACTTGTTATACCATGGCCTAATAACTTCTCACTCCCACGCAGTGGCATGACTTGGTGTTGCCCACGTCTTCTAACTACTCTGGGGACATCATTAGACAACAAGCGTAAGATAAGAGTTAGTGAGAAAAGGAAGGGCAAATTCTGATGTTGTCATGAGTGTTGGGAACATTAAACACAACACTCGGCTGTCAGTGTTGGATCATTAAACATAACACTCATATCAACATCAATATGCATATTATATATTTGTAGTTTAGTTGTGTATTTTAATTATATTTTTTGTAGTTTAATTAGTTGTGCATTTTATATGTTTGTTAGAATTTTATGTTAAATGTTTAACAGATGGAATTGCCGGATCGTCGATGGATGTATTGTACTCCTAGGTTCATTTTAGGAAATGTGAATGGTGAATTATACAATGAACTTGTGTCATTTGTTGAATTTGCAAAGCTCCACCCACATTGCATGTATGGGAATTGTATCAAGTGTCCGTGTAATGCCAAAAAATGTCAGAATAAAATATTTAAGTCGATTGATGAGGTTTTGGTACATGTTCTGAAGAATGGTTTCACTGTTAATTATTATAACTGGACATTTCACGGCGAAGGACGTTGGCCTTATAACTTTGATCAAGTTTTATACTATTACACTGCTGGTATCTATGAAAGACAAATATATGGTAATCAAGCCGGCACGAGTAATGAACAACAGTTTGGTGGGGAACAACAATTTGGTGGGGAACAACAGTTTGGTGGGGAAGAACAACTTGGGGAGGGAGAACTCAATATGTATCAAACAATGATAATGGAAGCCGGTTTTTCAAATGTAGAAGAGGAGCCGACCGATGAAGCATTTCGGTTTTATGAAATGCTCAAATTTGTCGATCAAGATTTGTATCCGGGTTTTGATTCTCACTCTTAACTGTCATTTAATGCCCGACTTATGGCTATCAAGACCGAGAACAAGCTTTCTAACAGGGCATATGAGCAAATGACACAATTATGCAGTGAGATCTGCCCTCCAGAGAATAAGGTGCCTACAACGTATCATCAAAGCAAGCAAATGGTGAAAAATATGGGATTGCCTGTCGAGAAGATTGATTGTTGTGTAAATGGTTGCATGTTATATTGGGGTGATGAAGATAACAATCTGAACATGTGTAGGATGTGTGGTCATGCAACAGATTCATTTTCGACCGAGTCTAGGGAGATGCGACATCCGGCGGACTCGGAGGCCTGGAAACACCTTGACAACGTGTATCCCAATTTTTCTTCTGAACCGAGGAATGTGAGGCTAGGTTTGTGTACTGATGGTTTTGCACCGTTTGGGAGCTTTGGAAAGCAGTATTCGTTGTGGCCGGTGATTCTGACTCCGTATAATCTTCCTCCATGGATGTGCTTGAAACCTCAAACAATGTTTCTGACTGTATTGGTGCCAGGTCCGTCGAATCCAAAGGATAAACTTGACGTTTATCTCCAGCCTCTTATAAAAGACTTGATCTTTTTATGGGAAAGTGGTGTCCAAACGTATGATGTGTTCAAAAAACAGAATTTCACAATGCGTGCAACTGTATTGTGGACCATTAGTGACTTTCCTGCCTATTCTATGTTGTCTGGGTGGAAAACGGCTGGGTTGCAAGCATGTCCGTATTGTATGGAGCATTCTGAAGCTTTCAGTCTTCAGAAGAGTAGGAAAGTTTCATGGTTCGATAATCCCCGAAAGTTCTTACCTCAAGATCATCCATTTAGAAGGAATAAGAACAACTTCTTGAAGAACAGAACAGTTACAAACAATCGACCACCCCTTCGAAACGGTATTTTAATTATACAATTATTTGATCTAGTATAATGTTATACGTATATGTTTTATTAATTTCTTCTAGTATAATGTTACCGTACATGACAAAGGTTGTTACATGAGATTCAGTGGACGGGTTTGAAAAAATCTACTGAGAAAAATGCAGCTGGACACAACGGTCGAATCCCAGGTGGATGGAATAAAAAGAGTATTTTTTGGGATTTGCCATATTGGAGTTCACTATTGATCCGACACAATTTGGACGTGATGCACATTGAGAAGAATGTGTTTGATAATGTGTTCCACACAATGATGAACACAAAAGGCAAGACGAAAGATACTCCAAAGTCCCGGGAAGAGCTGAACATTTATTGTCGTCGTGAAGAGTTGAAAGTGGATTCCAGTACAGGTAAATATCCGAAGGCTTGCTACACACTGGATAAGCCACAGAAACAACAACTGTGTCGTTGGATTCACGAGTTGAATTTTCCAGACAACTACGTGCCAAACTTGAGTCGATGCGCAGATATAAACAGGGGTAAGGTTTCAGGGATGAAGAGTCACGATTGTCATGTTTTTATTCAGCGCTTGATACCGATTACGTTCCGAGACGTTGTTCCTCTCAATGTGTGGAGGGCTATCACTGAATTAAGTCTTTTTTTTTAGAGATTTAACATCTTCAACGATCAAGATCGATGATATGATTCGTTTGGAGCAAGACATTCCAGTGATTTTGTGTAAGTTGGAACAAATTTTTCCACCTAGCTTCTTCAACTCCATGGAACACTTACCCGTTCATTTAGCGTATGAAGCCAGAATTGGTGGTCCAGTGCAGTACAGGTGGATGTACCCATTTGAAAGGTAAACTCTTACATGTTTCATTTTTTATACTACATGCATGTTCACTTAATTAATATATATATATTTTAATTATAAATCAGATATCTCCACAACTTGAAACGCAATGCTAAACAAAAGGTAAATGTGGAAGCATCGATTGTTAATGCATATTTGAATGAAGAGGTTGCCATGTTTTGTTCTTATTATTTTGAAGACCATGTCAACACTCGGTTGAGAAGTGAACCACGTAACTACGGTGGTAGAGGTACAGACAATATCGGTGAAGAGGTCGATGGAATGCTGTCTATATTCAAGTCTAAGGGACGACCAATAGGAAAATTCACTGAACGAGAGTGGGAGACGAACAGAGAGGCAGAAATAGCACAACCGTATGTGTTATTGAATTGTGATGAAGTTCAGCCTTACATTGAGTAAGTATTTCATATTTTTATCACTACTTCATTTATGTAATTTAATATTAACTGTGATTGGATGTTGTGAATTAGGATGTATACTCAAGAACTAAGACGAACAAAACAAAACATCTCAAATACAGATATAGATGCTCGTCTTCAACGTGATTTTGTTTGATGGTTCCAACGTTATGTGAGTACCATTTCCTTAAATTTTACGTAAATAAATATGATTCATAATTAATGTTAATTATTTGAACTATATAGGGACGGTCAAACGATTTTGAGAATCGGTTCTTAAGGGATCTCAGCAAAGGACCACTACGTCGTGTAAAGACTTACAACGGCTATATTGTGAAGGGCTACAGATTTCATACATCCGAGTATGCATCAAGAAAAGCGACTACCAACAGTGGTGTTTGCATTAGCTGTGCAAACTACAATGCAGATGGAAGTGACTACTATGGGGTGTTGCACGAAATCGTTGAAGTAGAATATTCGGGATATCCAGCAAAGACTGTAGTGTTGTTCAAGTGTCATTGGTTTGATTCAGGCCCTTCAGGAACAAGGATTCATCCGGAGTACAAACTCGTGGATGTTAATCCGAAAAGGAGCTATAGCGGGAATGATCCATTTGTATTTACCCATCAAGTATCTCAAGTATACTACTGCAAGTATCCAGTACGATCACGTAGTAAAATTGAATGGCACGCTGTTTGCAAAGTAAAGGCAAGATCAATGGTAGAAGTCCCTACAAAGGAAAGGAGTGATGAAGATGATTCTCCGTTTCAAACAGAACAAATAGAGGCTAGAACTGAAGTCTATACGGGAGATTTGAATATCCACGTAGACTTGACGGTTGGAAATTCACAATTGATCGAAATTGAAAACGATAATGGAAATGAGGAAGATGATGAAAATGAAGAGGATGATGAAGAGGAAGAGGACGAAGAGGAGGAGGATGATGAAGAGGAGGAAGATGAGGCAAATAATGAAAATGTAGATGAAGAAGATGAATAATAAATTATATAATGTAAGCTAATTATTTTATTAGATGTACAATTTAAAAATATTTATTTATCATTAAGTTACAACTAAAAAGTATGAAAATAAATTAATTTTTTGAAATTTTTAAAAAAATAATTAACAAAAAAATGAATATTTTAGTAAAAAATATGAATATTTTAGTATTTTAAAATATATAAATTATAAAAATATAAATTATAGATTACAAATTTAATTATTTAATGTATGTGAAAGAAATTAAGTTTTTGAATTTTTTTAAAAAATAATTAGCAAAAAAATGAATATTTTAGTATTTTAAAATATATACTCCCTCCGTCCGCCTATAAGTGTTACGTTACTTTTTGGCACAAAGATTAAGAAAAGTGATTAAATAATAGATATAGTACAAGTGATGTGATTGAGAGAGGAGAGAGATAGAGAGAAAAAGTAAGATATAAAGTGAAGTGTAAGAAAAAGTACTTACCAAAAAAGGTATGGGAAGCTTATAGGCGGACGGACCAAAATGGTAAAATGGGAAGCTTATAGGCGGACGGAGGGAGTATAAATTATAAAAATATAAATTATAGATTACAAATTTAATTATTTAATGTATGTGAAAGAAATTAATTTTGTGAATTTTATTTTAAAAAAAATGGGCCGAAAATGAGTAAATATACAATTAATATTACAATTACGAACAGAAACTGGCTGATTTTTTTTTTTTTTAAAAAAATGTTAAAATAAAATTCGGTCGGTAAGACCGTCGGTACTACCGACGGACGACCGACGAAATTGCCGACGAAATACAGGCCCGGTTTGAAAACGGGTCATCCGAGTTACCGACGGAATGATATCCGTCGGTAGACTCGACTGTTTAATTCCGTTGGGAATCCGTCGGAACTACCGACAGAATAAAAATTTCCGTCGGTAAACCTTCCCGACGAGGCTAGCACCGACTGAAAAATTTCGTCGGTGTTTCCATAGGTAACCACGGTTACCGACCAGCTTTCCGTCGGAATTTCCGTCGGTAAACGACGTGTTTTTTGTAGTGATTTTCTAGTTATACTAACTTGCATTTTTTAGTTATAATGACTTATACTTTTCATTAAAAGTTGTGTTACACTTTTCAATTATATTGACTTACACTTTTTAATAAATTAATGTGTTACAATTTTTAGTAATATTGTGTTACACTTTTTAGTAATATTAACTTACACTTTTCAACACACACAATTTCGAAAAAAAATTATCAATAAAAAAAATTACAAAAAAAAAAATAATAATAAAAAAAAAAGTAACCAAGTCAAAATTTTTATTCACAATAATCTTGAATATTTTTGAATATTTAAGATTTGAGTTGACCAAGTCAACTCAATTCCTTATAAGAATTGATTCTATATAAGACCAATCCTTTTTTTTATATACAAAGTACTTTTTTTTGTTTCAGACTAAGTGCTCAATTTTACCATTTAGAACGTCTCAAATTAAATTACTCATTTCAATTTTGTCACTATCTCTTCCTAATACGGAATAATAATAATAAAAATCTTATATAAAAAAAAACATAAAATTATATGTGTTAAATTACTCATTTCAATTTTGTCACTATCTCTTCCTAATACGGAATAATAATAAAAAAATCTTATATAAAAAAAAAACATAAAATTATATGAACACATTTTGTTAAAGAGTTCGGAGCCCCATTAAAAATATTCAGAGAAAAAACATCTTTAGGGATAAAATCTGAAAAAAAGAAAAAAGGAGCTCCTCTACAAATTAAGTGAATCTATAAAATTCAGAGTGAAAATCTACATTAGGACAACCCCGAATGAAATTTTGAGCCTGGTCACACTAAGTGTAATCTATTGTCACTATCTCTCCTTAAATTTCTTACATTTATCCCTTTTTTCATCTCATTTTATTTTTCTCTTTTATGTATCATTCTGCTTTACTACCCTATTATTCATTTAATACTACACTTTCTTAAAAAATGTGTAGACTGTAAATTGACATTTAGAGGGGTGTATTCAATTGAGATTCTGTTGGATTTTTTTGGACTTTAAAAAGTCAGTGGATTTAAAAAATTCATAGACTCTATGCAGAGTTTGACTGATTTTTTTATTGATTTATATGAATTTTTATAGATTTGACAGGATTTTGAAATACACATTTTTTTATTGATTTACATGAATTTCCAAACCTAGTTCAAAAAAAATTATTATTTATCATTATTATTCTCATCAAAAAAATTATTATTTATCATTATTATTCTCATCTTCATTTTCATTACAGTTATACCTCGGCCTCATTTTTACATAGTTAGCCATACTAGTTCTCCATGCATGCATTAGCTTAAGTTCTTTTGTTGCTTAAGTTCTTTTGTTGTCTTTGAGAAATTGAGAAAGCAATTCCAAATTTTCCTCTTTCATGTGGTGTGGTGAATCTTGATCTTCTTTATATTCGACTGAAAATTCATCAGAGCGACCTTCTTTTCGAAGAAACTTCTTTTCGAAGAAAGTTATGTAATCCAGCGAACTTGTGAATTGCAATTTGAAAATACCAAAAATTCGATTGAATAATTGCATTTTTGGGGTGACGACTGACGACCTTGACCACTAAAATCACGACCTTGACCACTAAAATCTTTTAGATGATATCGAACACCACATAATGGGAATTGACGTGGATTAGATATTATTGACGGTGTCCGATATACTATAATTTTTAAAGAAAGAACATAATTTTAAAATACAGAGATGTAATTTTTTTCACGATAATAATAATAATAATGGTGGTGAAGAATTTGTGATAATTATCAAAGAACCTAGTTAACACAGTTTTTTTTTTTTTTCTTCTCTTTCAGAGTTTCTAAGAGAATCCGTTGAAATCTCTACTTTTTAGAAGAGATTTTGATTAGTGAAATTTATTTATATTTTTGAAAGAGAATCCAACTAAATCAATAGAGTATTAAAATCCATAGATTGTTGAATAACTAAAGATTTCTAAAGACTTTTTAAAATTCGTATTGAATACCTCAAAATTTTGAAAGACTTTTAAAAATCCGAATTGAATACCCCCAGATTTTAAAAGTAAAAAAAAATCCAACAGAATCTCAATTGAATACACCCCCTTTAGTCTGAGACATTAGACAGGGAAAGTATAATTTATTGAAATATCGTCAATTAATTTATTATTTCTGCATTTTCCTTGCTTTATATATGTTAATTAAAATAACAATCATACGCGTTTTCTTCTTTTTTGACGTAGAATTTAACTGACTCAATAGATAGAGTTAACCTACAATAAATATTTTAAAAAGTTGATTCCAAATTTCTGAACGAAAGTTAAGTACAGAAGATGAATAAAATTCTAATGGTCATCAGTTATAAAGTCGTTTAGGAGTAGATTTTCATTGTTGGAAAAAAATTCTGTCAATTTTTTTAAAAATAAATAAATCAGGAGCTACCTTTACTAATTGAAACATATTTTTATTCAGATTGACCCCACCACTAAGCACATTATTTGAAACATAATAATCTAATTTTTAAATAAATTTCAAAATTAGAAAAATAGGAAGCTAGAAAATAATGTAACATTCCCGACAAAATAATTATCTACACCATATACATATACAATTTTCTATAGCAACATATGAACACCTGAAGTTTAACCTTCTTCAGTTCAGGTGTGTCCAGTAATAATTTATAAGTGAAGTATGCTGTATGCATCAATATAAATTGCTTGCAAATTCTATGATGAAATGAACAAATATTAAGCTGTACAAATTTGAATCGAATTATTCCATAGTTGGTGGAGATTCTTGCTTTTCTAACTTAAATCCCTACCTTTCATTTTTTTCGATTTAATATTAGTAAAGTTAACATTTTCCTAAGTAATGTGGAAACCTTTATTTTTTCTAGCCCAAATCACGTCCTTTCATTTTTGACAATTTATTTTAATGAAATTTAATACAATTTAATCCTTCACCAAAGCACCAGAGGCTCCGACAACCTTTCTAATCTTCTCTTCAGATATTAATCAACTTTGTTTTTCAACAATCTTTGCCCCTATTTTTTTTTTTTTTTTGAAGGTAGTAGAATTACAGATAGGGGTTAAATTACATATCACATGCCCTCACCTATCCAAATAGCAAATTCTACCAAAAGATCACAAATTCCAGACTCAATCGTGAGAGGGTGGAAGGATCAACGATCAACGAGCATACCTTGGGACTCCACGATCTAAGAAGATAGCAACGGCCGTGCTACAAACCTCCGAAACCACAAAAGGACGGACCCAAGGCCTACCAGCTCCAACAGGCACAACAAAGTGCCACCATGGGAAAACCCGAAAATGGGAAGAAAACCCATCATAATAACAGGGAAGAAAACAAACCAACGGGGAAAGGGAAAATACCGAAAGCAGAAAATAACGGTATAGGAAGAAGAAAAGAAAAAACGATCCTAAAAACACCAGATCTAAACTAAAAACCAGACTAAAATAAAAAAACGAAAATAAAATGGGATCAGACGGATGACTCACCCGATCGGTCACCGTGGCTCCGATGGGGAGATTCACCCATTGATCCCAACTAAATTCCTAAAAAAGACCCCCTCGGCGCGGCAGGCGGCGACTCTGCAGGCGGTGCGTTGAGCGGCGTTGTTGCAGACGGCGCGGCGGCGGGCGGCGGTGTTGCAAGCGGCGCGGCGGCAGGCAGCGATTGTTTGGGGTTGAAGATGGAGGGGTAATACACAGGCGGTGGGCGGTGGTGGTTTTGGGATTTTAGAGGTGGAGGGCAAGCTTATTTTGTAAGCAATGTAGAGAGAAGGGGGAGAGTTTTAGAGCCACGTCTCTTTCTTCCTATAATTAACAATCTTTGCCCCTTAATAATTGAGTGGCATGCATACTAAAAAGGCACCCCAATCTGCAAGGCCCATGAAGGATTGTTCTCAGCATTTTGCTAAAATGTACGCTTAATATATAGTACTCCCTCCGTCCCAGAGGAACTTGCACCTTTGGGATGACACACATTTTAAAAAATGTGTAAGAAAAGGTGTAATGAGTGATGTTTTGAGGGGTAGTTTTGTAAACTTTTATGAGACATCCAATTGTAAAAAGTGTGCAAATTCCTATGGAACGGAGAGAGTACATAACTCATACATCACAAAAAAGGATGTACAAAACCTATAAATTGCACTGATAATACATCCATGACAAGATTATTGAGCTCTATAGTTCCTCATCCATCAGCTTACCAAATTTGCAAAGATATAGTTATTGCCTCCTATCAGCTTTGAGGACATGCTGGTCTTGACAGAGTTTACAAGACAGTGTTTACCAAGTTTTTCAACCTACACACATGAATAAAATGTTAGTAAAAATGTGAACTGAAAAGAATTCCGTCTCATCTAAAAGTCCGAACTTGTAGAGAGGGTGGAAATTAATTCTTGTATATTAATTCCTAACACTCCCCCTCACTCGTGGGCCGGATTAACACCTCTTACCCTTTGGGGAGGAGGCCCATCGAGTGGACAATTTAAATGGGTGGAGTGCTTTCAACAGGAATCGAACCCAGGTCGTTTTTGCCCGGTTTGCTCTGATACCATGAAAGAATTCCGTCTCATCTAAAAGTCCGAACTTGTAGAGAGGTTGACCCAGGTCGTTTTGCCTGGTTTGCTCTGATACCATGAAAGAATTCCGTCTCATCTAAAAGTCCGAACTTGTAGAGAGGGTGGAAATTAATTCTTGTATATTAATTCCTAACAACATCCTATCAACTTCTTGCAGTACGTAGTAGACAGAATATTCAAGAATCCTATGCACCAAGGTCTGAACCAAAACATTTGGACATTTATATGATCAGTTCATCTAACTACAAATTTTTTCTGCAGAATATTGCCATTCATAAACAAAATATGTATGTGAAAGAAAAAATAGAAACATACAACTATATAAAATCCATGAATCGAGATCTTAAGAGAAAACGTACAATTTTACCTTTTTACATACAATATCAGAAACTCTATCATAGTAGACTTTATAGGGCAACTTAAACAGGTAAATTGAACAGTATATGCATAAAAAATTTAGCATTTATGGTGATTTTGAAATATATGAAAGCCTTAGCAAACGGTAACAATCATTTCTGGAATAATCAAATGACAGAAGAGTGATACCACTTTTCATCTACATATTTGCATGCTTCCCTCATAGCCAGCTGACAACAAAATTATGAAATCAAAGTCTCAGCATCAACATATAACAGATATAAAAATAAAATAAACAAAACAAAATTGAAAGGGTTCTTCGGTAATAAATAAAAAATGGAAGAAATAACAAAAATATAATAAAGTTAGAAGAGCACCCTGTAACCACTAATTATATATTGATATTGGATGAATCTTATTTTTCTCTAAATCAATGTCTTCTATAGAAAGAAAAGCCAAATTAGTATGATATTCACAAAGATAACATTCAAGAGTACTAAAATCTAAGTTACAAAAAGGTTGTCATGTGCTAACATCTTATTATGCATCTCATCTCAAGATACCCATGCCGGAAATAGAAAATAATAAAACGTAAATTAGAAAGTAGACCTCTCCATCGTAAATGGAAATTCAGCCACTTATAAAATACTCAGTAACATGTTTCATCGCCAGATAAGATCAATTTTTTAATCACGTCATGTGCCATAATTATTGCTCTGTTGGTTTCTTCATCCAACCTGCAATATATCGTTCATCAATCAATTCACACTGTACACCAATTCCATGACCATATTAATAATACAGGCAAAAATGCAGCAAATAACCCAGAACAAATAATACATCAATCTGTGAAGTTGTAAGAAATGCACTAAAACCTGGAATAAGAAACTAAGTTAAAAATTCTGAGAATGATAGCCAATTGCCAACTTCAAAATTAGCTATGTAATTTAAAACAGCATACGTACCGCCAGATAATCCTTCCAATAAAAGCCCTTCAAAATAACTATTACCAAGGAAATCTGCATTGAGTGAAAATTTGTGTTTCCCTCTTAAAAGATAGAAGGACATAATCTAGCCGTTGATAAAAACACCCCAAACATCAACCTCCACTGCTGATGAAGAATTCTAGTCACAAAATTAAAACCAAGGACAAGAGAATAAAATTCAGAAAAAAAAACACCACAAGTGTAATGAAGAGAACGAATTTGAAACAAACCGTGGGTAAAAGGGAAAGTGACGTCATTCAATGCAAAACCACCTCTCAGCTGCTGAGTCCTTGAACTCATTCTCTCAAAAGTTTTCCTTTTTAATTTAAATTAGTAGCGAGTGTTTGCGTGTGCATTTTTTGCTGCTTCTTTGCCTCTTAGATTTCCTGATTGCTATTTTTTATTTTTGGAATGTTCATTTCAGGCTCATTTATTGTAGAATTGACTGAGGGTCTATACAACTTCCTTATGCCGAGAGAGGAAATTAAGAAAGGCAATTTGGTGTTTCAAGAAAAAAAAAAGAGGCAATTCGGAAGGGCAAATGACATTTCGAAATTTAATGGCCCATTTTTAATAAGGGCACACGTGGCAAAATCCTTTGATCTCAAATGGACATATGGCGGAAGCAAAATTGACACGTGTCGCACACAGAAGAGTCGCATCCTCCTTTTATTATATAAGATTGGTTGGACTCAGTGAAGGGCTGACAAAGATTTAGGGTTGACCCCTAAATTCTCGAAGCTCGAAATAAAAGGATAAGGTTGAATAAGCGCATGATCTTAATTAGCAAAGGATTTAGATGGTTGAGAAAAAAGGTGTGGTGGATAAGCCTTCCCCGTACGAATTTATAGCATTTTGACTATCATTATGAGATATCTTTCACTTTGTGCACTCACTTACACACATTTACATGCATAACACCTATTTTGGCCAAAAAATACACTTGACCATATTTTCCGATGACCCTCAAATACGTGAACATACTGAAATACACCTCCGGAAGGGCGAACATACTGAAATACACCTTCGGAAGGGCGCTCTCTCTCTTGATTGTGATTGTTTTTTTCCATTTTATTGAGATATTCCGTTCCGACTTGAGCGTCGGAGTCCCTACGCCATAGATTGATCTCTCTGATGTGCTTTTGCAGGCGTCGAGGTGATCGGGAAGACGAATTTTGCTGCAATCCAACTGAAGGTTATCAATTTGAGGTACGCTGCGTGATTCGTTATCGTTATGTCATTTTTTGACGTATCAATACATAAAAAAATAATACTCCCCCGTCCTGTAAAATTTTGCTCAAACCCCATTTTTGGGTTCACAAAATATATGTTTATTCCATTTAAATAATTAACTTTTAATTATTTTTTTTACTTTATTAACAAGATTGAGTATGTACGACAATATTCTTTACTCGTTATTTCACATATATTTTTTATAATTAAAATATGATTTTTTTAAAAACACATATAAAAAGAAGTGAACAAAATTTTATAGGGCAAGAGGGAGTATTTAGGAGTAGCTTTGTATATTTATATTTTTTGGAATCATTTTGAAAAAGTTGAAAAATTGTGGAAAAAAAAAATGCAATCTCTTTTGAGCTATTTAGTCTTTCCCAATTTACCCCACCTGAAAGTTCTTTAGTTTTTTTTTTATTTTTTTTAATTAAGTTATTTTTTAGTGAATAACCTATTTAAATTTTCAATCAATTATCTCTTACCTTTAAATGAGGGTAAAATTATCTAAAATTTTAAGTTCATTTTTTTTGTTTATAATACGCTTAATATATATATATATATATATATATCCCTTATATTACTAATTCTAAATCTTTTTCTGCTGACGTGGCTTCACTAAATGTCTCCATTCTATAATCTCTTAATTTCTGTAGTTTTAATATTTTTTAAATTTTAAAATTATTTTCTCTCTCCTCTAACTTCTCTCTTTTTCAACTATTTTTTTTATATAATTTAAATTATTCTTTTATTTTATTTTTTAATAAAAGAAATAAAATTATATATGCTTACATTAAAAAAAAATCTTAAATTTTAATAAATAATTTTTATTTTTATTATCTCGCGTAATTATTTACGCGATTCTAATACTAGCATATATATATATATATATATATAAGGAGGATGCGACCCTCCTGCACTAGACACGTGTCACATTTCTTCATTCCTCCATTCGACATGTGTCTTTCTTTTCTTAATTGTATAATTAATTGCAAAACCGTATATTCTTCATTGTAGAAAATTAACCATCTTCTTTTCTTGATTGTATGTAAGTGTTGAAACCGTTTCATTTTAATTTTTTGTATTAATCACACATACGGACTCTTGATTTTATCTAAATGAACTAAAATTGTTCCACAGTGGGGGATGTGCTCTAAATTCTACTCCAACTATGAATTTGTTATCTACTAAAAAGTACCAATTTTTTGTTAAGATGATTGTAATTTTGTTTGTTGTTAATGGGCATGGCTTGGCTAATGTTTTATTTTTCCTGACAATGTCCTATGTTATCAAGCTATTTATTCATCTGCATAGGCTGAGTGCTACAAATGTTCATAAGGAGTTGACAGGAAAAGGTTAAGATCGTGATATCGAGGCATCCCTGACATTTATCCGTGAGAGAGCAAAGATTAAGGTAATTATTTGGTTTTCTTTTATATTTATCTCCCTAACACTTATCTGTTAATGATGTAATTCAAAAAAAAAAAAAAAAAAAACTTATCAGTTGAAGAGCAAAGATTAATGTAATTTTTTTTTTCTTACATATTTATGTCTTCTTGTATCTCATATTTAACTCAATTGAAAAGAATAGTATGAAGTATTTAGTATGAAAGAGTAATGGATTATATTATGTCTTATTTGATTGTGACTAAAATTAATTAGTTTATTGCATTTGGTGGCATGTTTGACCACCATTCTTTAAAATTTATCAGCCATGGAAGCAAATGTTGTATGCCTATTTGTTACAAGATCCCTTGAAACGTTTAATATGCTTTGTAGTTCTGATATTTAAAAGGAATCAGACCAAGCATCCAGAAGATAGCCCCAAGCAGCCAATCTTGGGCCAAGAGTAAGTTATTTACTCAATTTTGCCCTCATCTATAAATTGCGAAATTGTCTATCCGACCTAATGGTAATTTTTTACTTTTATTGTTCATTTATCTTTATTTCTGGTAAAATGTACTCAACTAATCTAACAGTATTGAGATCAATGACATGGACAATTACATTATGTGGACATTATTGAGATCAAATAATGCAGCAACAATGGAATATGCGTCTCTGTGCAATGCACTCCATCTCAGCTTATGGCCAGAAACAACCTTCCTCACACAAGTTACTGCCACTGTTACCACAACCATGCTTAGAGTCCACGTTGTAGGGGGTTCACCATAGCCACAACACGCAACTAACACGTGTTCTTTGAATGTTCCGTCACTCACGAAGTATGGATGAACTGCCTAGCATGGTTGAAGGTGGAGTCAGCTCTACATAACGACACGATGGCAAATCTGCATAGCTTTAGCAGATTTATGAGAGGCAAAAATGGTAAGAAAAATGCTATTTGTATTTGGCTTGGGGTGGTGTGGATAATATGGAAGTGGAGGAATGCGATAATCTTTAGGAACGAAGTAATGTCTAGTATAAAACTGATGGAGGAACTCAAGGAGAGATTATGGAGTTGGTTTATGGTGAAATACCCTCTTCGAAGCAATTCATGCTTCAAGGGGTGGTTGAATACACCAACAGAGTGCCTCGGAGGGAATTAGAATAGTTTGCTGCTATGCCTATCTATCTATGTTTCTTGCTGCAATTGGTAGCGAACTTGTAATATTGGTTTTTGTTGTACTCTTGAGGGTATGTCTTGTACCCCATTATTAATTTAATAGTTCATTTGATCGATCAAAAAAAAAAAAACAGGTTCTTGAAACCTGTTCATCGATTCATCAATATATCCTTAATTATACAAGTTTTCTAGCTACAACTGATTAAAAGAAAGTGTTCATCATATAAGGATGCATTTTCTATGAGGTCATACTTGATTGAATATATGTCCACATACACAATTGTTGCATTCTTCATTTGATTGCGCAGTTCTTCACAAAGAATATTCAAGTTTGAGTTGAATGTATGTAATGTTGTATTTGGATTCTGAGTAGGTGTTAGCTTTAATTCGGTTGGACAATTGCAAGGGTAAGCAACCCAAATGCCGTTTTTCATTCTTTTATGTTTTCTCAATTTTCAAAGGAGTACATCAGGAAACTACTGACAATATCAATTAATGAATTAACGATGACTATAGCCTATTCGACCCATATAATTAAAGCTCTCTGTGATGCTTCAGTAGAATAGGCAAGAAAATAAGAAATCATAAGCATCATGTCCGAAAGACATTTCACCGAGAAACAAAGTTGATTAAGGTTGATTATGAACGGAAGACCAAAAATATTGTTGGTGACACAGACGTTTGGATGATGAAAGAAAAAGTGTTTACATTGTTCACGAGTTTGTCAAACCACACTGAATTGAATCATCCAAAATGAAATGCAAATGATTTTGGCCGAGTTTGTCAAACCACACTGGATTGAATTATCCAAAATGAAATGCAAATGATTTTGGTGAGGAAAGCAAACGCCTCCACCAACCAAGTCTCAATTCGATTTAAATTTGTGCTATTTAATATTTGTACATTTCATACCTCATTTAATGCTTAAGTTTTCAATAAATTTTAAGAACATGCTGAAATATGAAAATAAATATTTATTTTATGTCGAATATGTTTTTGTTATTTTTAAAGAAATGAAAATAAGTATTTCAACTGGCCCGTGCATTGCACGGGCAAATAACTAGTTTAATCTAAAATGAGGATGGTATATTACAAGGTTCGGGAATGGTTCTTAATTACATCCCTACAAATATATATATATATATATATATATTTTTTTTGAAGCAAGGGGAGATTAGCTTCCATTATTGCAAACACAGGTTGACTCAGTTAGCCCAAACCACAAAGTCCGGTGGGTCTAACCATGTACAAGGACTAACGAAAAGGCGGGATTTTCTAGACAAAGTATGCGCTAACATATTGACAACCTGTTTGACATAAATAACTGAAACATTTGAGAAACTTGCCAACAAGTTACGACAAGCCAACATATAATCACCGAAAGTGGAAACCACATTAATTGAACCATTAATAACATCTACACCAATTTTAGCATCACCTTCAACAATACAGTTGTCCTTGAGGATAACGCCTCGTAAAAACCCATAATTTCTCCAATATTCACAGCAAAACATCCACGAATAACTCTCGTTCGCGACATACAAAATGCCCCATGTGCATCTCGGAGTACCAAACCTAAGCAGGCAGTTTCTCCTCAATGCCACAAATTCCACATTTCTCATCGACCTCCACATGTTTTTTTGATAGATTTTGCTTAGTTGGCAGGCAGTTTCTCCCCATGCGCCACACTAAATCTTTCACTTTCGGTGGAGCAAATAACCTCCATATTAATGTCCATTTTCCATCCACACGCAGACTGGGTTCTGCAGCCATAGAACACGCCCATTTAGAGGTCGATCGTACAGTATAATTACCTTTATTGGACTGATGCCATATAAGTTTATCACTGGATCCACTATGTGGTAAGGCCACGTTGAAAATCCTTGCCGCATCCTGGGGAATTAGATGTTGAATAAGGACCTCATGCCAAACCCTCAATTTTGGGTAAAAAATGCTGAAACGTGAAGATTTTTCAATCCCTATACTCTATCCGAGATCATAAAGGGATTATCAGAATCCGGTCCCCAAGGTTCATCCCAAATAGGAATCAAATCCCCTGACCCTATTTTCCAGCACATGCCTTCTCGGATCAAATCTTTACACGCGTGCAAGCTCGACCAGGTGTAACTTGGATTCCAGCTAGCCCAAGTTGGCAGTATTGAAATCTCCCTTAGCCTCAGGAAGTATCTTGCTTTAAGTACTCTACAAACCAGCGCTTCTAGGTCCGTAACAATACGTCATCCCATTTTCCCTAAGAGTGCAAGATTAATTTTATGAAAGTCTCTAAAGCCTCTGCCCCCAGCTTCTTTGTTGACACAAAGTTTCTCCCAACGCATCTAATTGATGCCTCTCGAAGCATCCGTCGAGTTTTCCCACCAAAATTTATTAATCGTCATATGGAGTTCATCCAAAACAGTTGACGGGAGCAGAGATGTCATCATGCAATAATTTGATATCGCTTGCGCTACAGCCTTAATATGGACCTCTTTTCCGACTTTGGAGATTTTTTTCTTGCGCTAGCCTTGCAGTTTCTGCCATAATATTTCCTTTATATACTCAAATATCTATTTCTTCTTATGCCTCACTATAAACGGCAACCCCAAGTATCTTCCTGTGTTAATAAAATTATGCACCCCTAACATTAGCTTAATAGCAGTCAGTTTAACCTCTAGAACATTCTTACTGAAGAAAATTCCTGACTTTGCATAGTTCACAGCCTGACCAGATACATGTTCATACTCATCAAGGATACCCTTCAGTCTCTCACATTCCTCCTCTTTAGCTCAACAAAAGAGTAGACTATCATCAGTGAAAACCAAATGTGTGATCTCCGGAGCTCGACGACCAACTCTGTTTCCATGAATCACCCCACTCTCGCTAGCAAAGTTAAGGGCAGCCGACAACCCTTCACAACATAAGATAAACAAATAAGGCGATAAGGGCTCGCCCTGACGAAGGCCTCGACCAGGAATAATTGGTTCTCATTCACCTACACAAAGTATTTAACTGTGGTAAAACACAGGAGGATCCACCTGACCCACTGATCACAGAAGCCCAGCTTCTTTAGTATAACATTCAAATACGACTTACTCATCCTGTCATAAGCCTTGCTAATATCAATTTTTAGAGTGACATCCTCTCTGTTACCATTATGTATATTCTTCATTGTGTGTAAAGCTTCAAAGGCTATCAAAATATTATCCTGGATCATTCTACCCGAAACAAAAGCAGATTGAGCTTTATCAACAAGGCATGGGAGGACCTTTTTCAATTCATTACACAACACTTTTGAAAGGATTTTATACAATACATTGCAAAGGGAGATTCGACGAAGATCACGTACCGATTGAGGCAAATTAATTTTCGGAATGAGGGTAACATTTGTGTCATTTAGCCAAGGAGGAAAAGGAATCGCTGATGAGCCACTCGACCCCTGGTGCAAAAATATCATCACCTAAGATCTCCTAGTTGTGGTGAAAAAATAAAGGGTTAAACCCATCGGGCCCAAGGGCCTCGTCACCGTGCATTTGCTTAATAGCAATATCAAATTCAGATTTTGATAAGTCGATCCCTGGTGAGCCTAATATTTTGTTCATTCGACACCATCTGATGAATAGGATCAACAAAATCAAAATTTGTCTCATCGTCAACAGCACCTGTAAACAGGTCCGTGAAATAATTCTGCACCACTTCACAAAGTCCTTCTTACTGATCCACCCACACACCATCATCAGACAACAGTCTATTAAAGCGATTCCGCTTCTTTCGGGTGGTAGTCGATTGGTGAAAAAATTTCGTGGTTAGATAACTGTTGGGATATAAATTCACCCTAAGCCTCACTTGATGTAAGAATAGTTTTGATGGCCAAAACACTTAGAGTTTATAAATGCAATAGGATCAGCTGACTTTGTATAAAACAGCTTAGACTAGTCTTGTGTGATCAGTTGTATTGATCTCAGCTGATCAGCACAGTATTAGCTTACATGCATGATTCGGGTGGAATTTACACAATTTAGAGGCACATGTGAAGCATGTTTTTGATGAGATTTCATTGATTTATGCATGGATTATGATGATTTGAGCCAAAATGAGGGAAAGGTTGCGTTTTATCGATTTTGTAGGAAATACGATGGAATTTGGAGCAAAACACCAACCACACTTTACTGGATCAGGAAGAGGAGTGCACTGTTGGGTTCGTCTCGATCGAAAATCGGAGTGGAATAGCCTAAAGAATCGAGTCAATCGGACAACCGAGGCGAAAGATATGCACGAAATAAGTTTGGAGTGCCCAGCAACTCGGCCGAGCTAGCCAACTCGGCCGAGCCCCTGATCAAGGCAGATTCTGGAATCAATTTCCATCCGGCCGAGCTAGCTGATCCGGCCGAGTGCGAGGAAAAGTTTGGAGAGACAACTCGGCCGAGTTGGATAACTCGGCCGAGCTACTGAAGGATCCATAAATTGGAATGAGTAATCATCCGGCCGAGTGACCGAACTCGGCCGAATCGAGAGGCACTGCACTCGGCCGAGTGAGACAATCCGGCCGAGCTCTGAGAAGAATTTTGGTCCCTGGAACTAATTGCACTCGGCCGAGTGGGACAACTCGGCCGAGTTGCTGAGCGAATTTAGAATCTGGGACGAGCTACACTCGGCCGAGCCCTGATGTGAAACTTGGAAGCTGGAACGAGATGCATCCGGCCGAGTGACCGAACTCGGCCGAGCCCTAAAACGACTCGTAGCCCCTGGAACGAAGTGCACTCGACCGAGTGGGACAACTCGGCCGAGCTCTGAAGATTTTCTCCACAATTCAAACACTCTAACTCGGCCGAGTGATCCCACTCGGACGATTCACCCCTGCTCTCGGTGCCTTTTGCATATTTTGTCCAATTTCCAAGGACCTAAGTGCAATTTTCATTCTTAAACCCTACCCCAACACTATATAAGGCCTCATTCTTGAAACCCAAGAAACTCTCCCCAAATTCTTCATTTCCCACACATAGTAACACACAATTCAAGGTGATTTGGCCATATCTCTCTCAATTCTTCATCAAATCAAGCAAGAGAGGATGCAATAGCTTGGGAATTCCATTTCCTACCACATTCTAGACTAAGCTTTCTCTTTATTTTCCTTTTTATTTAGTTATTTCATTTGGATTTTGTGATTTCATTATGCTAGTTGTTGGCTAAAAACACTTTGTGGTTCTAAAGCCTTGTAAATACTTTTGTTGAAGTTTATGAATTAATGTTTTGCTTATTTGGTGTTTGTGTGGCTTAATTCTATTTGGATGCTTGATTTTCATTGCAAAGCATGTAATTAGTGTACAATGATGATATGTAAATCCTAGTTAGTTGAATTAGGTTGAGAAATCTACTTTGATTAATTGATTGCAAGCATCTAACCTAATTTTATTGTGAGATTGAAAGATGAACAATGATTAGGAAGATGTGTGATGATCCTAGGAACTTGATTGGGTTATATTGTGCAATTTAGGTAGAGATACTAAGTTGTGTGGTATTTCCTTTGAATTACTTGGATTGAAAGAACTTTTAATTCATTATTATGTGATCAATCTTATAGATCAAGCATGAACACCACTTAAGTAGATAGTTAATCATAGATGGATACATTAGTATTGCATGTGCTTTAGGACCCACCTTCTCTTAATTGAGTTTTCATCCGTTTTTACTTTTGTTTTCTTGATACGCATGCTAGTAGATCGATTTCCATTACTCTTTATTACTTGTTTGTGACAACTTGATAGGTAATATTAAGGTAATTCACTATTCAATCTATCGATCGCGTCTAAATAGAACTACGTTAACAAACTACATTTTTACGCTATACCTCCTTGTGGGATCGACCTCGTGCTTATCACGCTACAATAGACGCCGTATACTTGCGGTCGTTTATTTTAGTGTTGTATAACACGTGAATCAATGCACAACCTCAAGATGAGAAGAGTAGAAGGCATGAAGACTAGAAGATCCTTGAAGACCAGATAAGTAAGGTGCTTGTATACCTACTTTGCTGATGGAGTCCAAGTTGAAGATGGCCTAACACAGCACAAAGAATTGCCAGACCAGAAGAGTGTTACTCTTCTGATATCAGAAGTCAGAAGACATAAGGCCAGACGAGTAGCCAGAAGACTAGTAGTGAAGATCAGAAGACTAGGTGCTCGTCCAGGACTCGGCTGATTCCCAAGTCATCTTGCATTTTGAATGAAGACTTACCATACTTAGAAGATTGACATGATCCCAGAATTGAAGCAATCAAGCGGCTGGAATCAAGGAATCAACCAAACATGGAAAGATTGCCCAACGGCTAGTCAACTCCAACGGCTAGTTGCAGCAATCTTCCCTATAAATACAAGAGGATGAGGAATCACAAGATACGAAGTCACAACGTGAGAATTCAACAGCTAATCAAGCAAGCAAGCAAAAAGCTATATTCTACTGAGAGTTCTCCAAGAGCCCATAAATCATTAGAAAACCTTATAGCTCTTAAGTGATTTCCCATCCAACCAAAGAACCTGAATCCTACTCATATTGTATACTCTTTGATTTAGGCATAGTGGTTAAGCAATTTATAAGCTTGAACCATTAGTTGGATACATTCAAAAACCCCAAAACCCCCACCATAAGGTTAAGTTTTTGAAACCCCTGTAAAGTGCAAGTGCTTCCAATCACTTGTGGAGACCGTAGTAGTTAGGACTGCTCAGATCTCAAAGTCCTACCCTTGAGACTATAAAGGACAAGCCCCTGTAATTTTTTGGTAAATTAAAGGGATTAAACATCACGTTAGGACGTGAGAGTGGACGTAGGAACGTATATCCGAACCACTATAAATCCGGTGTCTTTTACATTCTGCACTTTATCTTATTGCTTATTCATATCTTTATAAAGTGCATATTGTGTTTTCAAATATCTTCAAACAAGGCCATAATCTTCAAACCAGCATCAGCTGAGTATTTCATTAAGTAAACAAATTGGTATTTTCAAAAGAACTCTAGAACGAGTCTAAACAAACAGGCCTACTCACTTCCGCATCTAATCTCCTCATCAGATTACTAGAGTCATCTGGACCAGCAGACTTGTAGTCCAGTTGACATAGAAATCAGAGGAGGTTTCTAACTCTCTTGAAAAAGTTTTAAAGTCTATTCACCCCTCCCCTCTAGACTTTAATCCTATTCACTACTCGTTCAGGGACCAACAAGTGGTATCAGAGCAGTGGTTCTAACGGACTACTGTCTCTAGATTATCAGTAGACTTGAGGGAGTCTTTCTGTAGTCCTCTTGAACAGATCCATCTTTTGAAAAACTTATTTTTGAAAACTCATACAACATGTGTGCTAACATGCGTAAGTTGCCTAAGTTTTCAGTGGAAGATTATGACTACTGAAAGATCAGGATGAGGAAGAATCTCACATCAGTCCACTACAAGATGTGGTCAGTGATCACAGAAGGACCAATCACAATCATGGCAGTCAATACTACAAATGGTGATCCTGAAATTCCAGTTGGAGAACTTGCCCCCAAGCCTATGAAAGATCTTACACCAGAAGAGATGAAGCAATCAAATCTTGACAGCATTGCTCAAGATTACATCATGCAAACTCTTCCTAATGAGTACATTGCAAAAGTACTTCACTGTGAGACAGCTAAGGAGATGTGGGATGCATTGGCACTTCTTTGTGAAGGAACTGAGCTGATCAAAGAGAGCAAACTCTCAACAGCTGTCAAAAAGTTTGAGCACTTCAAGATGCAACCAGAAGAGTCTATTGATCAGCTGGACAATAGATTTACCAAGATCATCAATGAGATAGAATCTCTAGGAAAGAAATATACTAATAGAGAGAAAAATCTGAAGATCTTGGACTCTCTAACCAAGAAATGGAGGCTAAAAAAGACCATCATCAAGGATACTCAAGATATCAAGAAATGGTATGCCCAAACCTTGTTCCAGAACCTCAAAGCTCATGAGTATGATCTTGAAAGAGAAGAAAACTCAGAAAGTGATGAGCCAACTGCAACCCCATCTACCTCCAAGACTGTGGCTTTCAAGGCAACAAATACAAAAGCTGCAAACACCTCATCTAGCAAAACCTCTCTGAAAACAGAAGACTTTGAAGGATCAGATATGAGTCTAAAAGAACAAATGGCTCTCATGATCAAGAGATTTGAGAGGATGAACACTCTAAACAGCAAGTATAGAAAATTCTACAGGAACTATAAAGATAAGAGAGCTGGATCATCCTCTAGAGATTCAAGAGAAAGAACACCAGAAAGGTATCCCAGGAAGGATGTGGAGTCATCTGACAGCCGAAGTTATAGAAGAAGAGATGCCCTCCTCCAAGAAGAAGCAATTCAAATCAAAAACCTGGATCATGCTTCAATTGTCATAAACCGGGACATTATGTCTATGAATGTCCAGACCTAAATTTAGAAGACAAAGAAGAAAGAAAGCCAAGAAGAGACAGAAGGAATTCAGACAAACAAGCAATGGTGACTGAAGAATCTGAATATCAAAGTGATGACCTGCCTTCATCACCAGACTGTCAAATCTTCTCAAATGATTCAGATGATTTAGCTATGATGGCCATAGGTGAAAATGAGGTAAACTCTTACACATCAACTTTTCATTTACATGCTTCTTCAGACACAGATGAGATAAACTCATCTACAGGCGAATTTCAGAACACCTATTACCGATCCTTGGAAGAAGTAAAAGGTGATCTTGATATTGCAACAAGAGCTTTCATAGAAGTGGAAGAGGAGAACAAGGACCTAAGGAAAGAAATTGCTAGGTTGAAAAAGGTTAAGTTTGATAACACCCCTGAGTTAATAACAATGAATGAAAGATTGACTAAAGAAGTGGAACTTCTTAAAGAAGAAAATACCACAATAACTCAGTTGTACGAGGGGATGTTAAAAACTCAAGCCTTAGAAACCAAGGAATTTCTTCACTTCAGTCTAAATTCAATGATCTCTTCCAAGCACACAAGCTCTTAGAAAAGGAGAAGGAATGCCTTAATCAAAAGATATCAGAGTTCAATAAAGCATCTGCTACTATTGAAAGCATCTCTGAATATTATAGATCTAATGGCAATAAGATGGGCTTTGGTTATGAATTTAATCCATCAACATCTTCTCCAGCTGAGGGTAGTATACCTAATCAGTGCACTACTCGATCACATGAAAAAGGTGAGTGTTCTAAACACAATGAACCTAATATGAACCAAAAGGCATCTGTACCAGCTAAGGTTAACTATCCCAACACCAAAAATGGCAAAAGACAAGTTAACCCCAAGTCTGTACAGAGGAACAACAAACAGCCTAGACCATCTCGTTTGAGACAGTCTCAGCTGTATGCTGCTCCAGCCAAGAAGAAGAAGTCTTCTTCACACAAATATGTTCTCTTTGCACCCCCTATCTCTTATGATATTGTGAGAACAGAGGAGTATGGTCCATATAATCGTGTGCATCGATCAGCTAATGCACCCAGGCCTAATGTAACTAGTCAGAACATAATCTACACACATTCCTATAAGAGGAGACAATCTGACAGTTACCTAGCTGATACAACTAACAAATCAGACCAGACCAAGGTGTCAACTGGTAAGATTTGGTTTTGTGATGCCCATGGGAGACAACTCAAATGCTCAAGGTTATTCAAAAGACCAATGTATATGTGGGTCCCCAAGGGCAGTACTAACACCCAAGGACCCAAGACAAAATGGGTACCTAAGACTTAATTTATTCTTGCAGGCAAGAAGGGACCTATACAGAAGAGGAGGTTAAGCAGGAGAAACTTGGTACATAGATAGTAGATGCTCAACTCATATGACTGGAACCAAAACCCTGCTGACCAACTATACAGAAAAGAAAGGTCCAAAAGTCTTCTTTGGTGATAACGCGCACGGTAACACAAAAGGATATGGCACCCTGAAAAATGGTGACATTGAGGTACATGATGTATCATATGTAGAAGGTTTAAAGTTTAATTTATTATCAGTTTCTCATTTTTGTGACACTGGTTACTTAGTAAAATTCTCTAAAGATGAGTGTCTCATAAGTGATAAAAGAACAAAACAAAACCTTCTAACAGGATCTAGAAACGGTAGTATGTATCTTGCAAATTGGAACAGCTGTCCTAAGGATACATGTCTGCTTGTGAAAAGCCCTAAAGATATCAGCTGGCTATGGCACAAACGTCTTAGTCATCTGAACTTTAAGACTATGAACAAGCTAGCAAGGGAATCCTTAGTTGATGGACTGCCTAATGAACTCTACTGTAAAGATCAGGTATGTGATGCTTGTCAACAAGGAAAGCAAACAAAGGTCTCCTTCAAGACCAAGAAGACAGCTTCAACCAGCAGAGTTCTTGAACTACTTCACATGGATCTCTTTGGACCAATCACTCCAACCACACTTACAGGAAGGAAGTACACTCTTATTGTAGTAGATGACTACTCCAAGTTTACTTGGGTTATTTTTCTATACAAGAAGAGTGAGACTCAACAGAAGCTTCCTGAACTATTGAAGAGAATCCAAGTAGAGAAAGGAGAACCTATTGTGAAAATTAGAAGTGACAAAGGCACTGAATTCATTAACTCTTATATTATTGCCTATTGTACTTCTAATGGTATCCAACATGAGACGAGTGCAGCAAGAACACCACAACAGAATGGTGTAACTGAAAGAAGAGTCAGAACACTCAAAGAAGCTGCAAGAACACTCCTTGCTGAATTCTCTACTCCAAAGAAACTATGGGCAGAAGCCATCAACACAGCTTGTCACACTCAAAATAGGTCAGATATTCACAAAATTCATGAGAAAACTCCATATGAGCTGTGGAAAGGTAGGAAACATAGAGTATCTTACTTTCACATATTTGGTTGTAAGTGTTTCATTCACAACAATGGGAAGAGTAAGTTGAATGCTTTCGATGCCAAAGCAGATGAGGGGATATTTTTGGGATACTCCTCTACTAGTAAGGCATTTAGAGTATTCAACAAGCGAACCCTTCTTGTGGAAGAAACACCTCATGTTGTTTTTAATGAATCTTGTGAAAAGAATGCAGTAGAAACAGACTCAGCTGCAGATAAGATGAGGAAACTAGTTGTTGGTCCCTGAACGAGTAGTGAATGGGATTAAAGTCTAGAGGGGAGGGGTGAATAGACTTTAAAACTTTTTCAAGAGAGTTGGGAACCTCTTCTGATTGCTATGTCAACTGGACTACAGGTCTGCTGGTCCAGATGACTATAGTGATCTGAATGAAGAGATTATATGCAGAATTATGGTAGGCCTTGATTAGACTCGTTCTTATAGTTTCTTAAGAAAGTGTTAACTTGTTTTACTTAATGAAAGTACTCAGCTGATGCTGGTTTGAAAGTTGTGGCCTCTTTTTGAAGAATGTTGAAAGCACAGTATGCACTATATAAAAATATATGTAAAGGCAGAAATGTAAAGTGCAGAAAGTAAATGACACCAGATTTATAGTGGTTCGGATATACGTTCCTACGTCCACTCTCACGTCCACACGTGATGTTTAATCCCTTTAATTTACCACAAATTACAAGGGTCTTGACCTTTATAGTCCCAAGGATAGGACTTTGAGATCTGAGCCGTCCTAACAGCTACGGTCTCCACAAGTGATTGTAAGCACTTGCACTTTTAAGGGGTTCAAAAACTTTAACCTTTCGGTGAGGGTTTGGGGTTTTTGAAGTGTATCCAACTAATGGTTCAAGCTTATAATTTGCTTAACCACTATGCCTAAAACAATGAATATACAATATGAACAGGTTTCAGGTTCTTATGGGTTGGATAGAAATCACTTAGGAGCTATAGATATTCTAATGGTTTCTGGCTCTTTCTGAGAATTCTTAGAACAGTATGGCTTTAGCTTTGATTGCTTGCTTGGCTTGTTGAATTCTCTCTTGTGACTTCCTTGTTTGTGATTTCTCATCCTCTTGTATTTATAGTGGTGATTGCTTGCAACTAGCCGTTGGAGTTGACTAGCCGTTGAGGCAATCTTTCCATAATGGCTTGATTCCTTAATTCCAGCCGCTTGATTGCTTCAATCCTGGGATCATGTCAATCTTCTAAATAAGGTAGGTCTTCGTTTGAATTGCAAGATGACTTAGGAATCAGCCGAGTCCTGGAAGAGCACATAGTCTTCTGATATGTACTTCTAGTCTTCTGACTACTCTTCTGGCCTTAGGTCTTCTGTCTTCTGATATCAGTCGAGTAACACTCTTCTGATCTGGCAATTCTTTGTGCTGCTTTAGGCCATCTTCAATCTTGGACTCCATCAGATAAGTAGGTATACAAGCACCTTAACTTGTCTGGTCTTCATGTCTTCTACTCTTCTCATCTTGAGGATAGGCATGTAAGCCAGGACTGTGCTGATCAGCTGATATCAATACAGTTGATCACACAAGACTAGTCTAAGCTGTTCTATACAAGTCAGCTGATCCTATTACATTTATAAACTCTAAGTGTTTTGGCCATCAAAACTATTCTAACACCAAGTGGGGCTTAGGGTGAATTTATATCCCAACAATTTCCCCCTTTTTGATGTAGCCAAAACTATACTTGATAAATGCTCTTAATGAAATAAGATAAGAGTTTATAACATGCTAAGACTGAAGTATCTGATGAAGACAATGAGAGTTTGTCTTGTAAGCAAAAAGAACTAGAACTTGAATATATATAGAGCTTTTACAGATTACAAGTAATAGTTTCTTTAAACTTCTAAAGTAGTCTTCATCAGGTCTTCTAATCTTCAAATGCGGTAGGCAAGGTACAGACGAGCTCGAACTTCTTCCATGTGCTGCACATCTGTAACATTCTCCTCTTCATAGATCTTGTACAAAATCCTTTTGATTTCAATCATGTTGGCTCTTCCTGAGTCCAGAATGGGTGCATCCCATTTGGGTTCTTCAGGTGTTAGGATTCTGCAATTGTCAAGTCCTTTGGCTGTCTTGACAATTTCTTCCCAGAACTCTGGATCTTCAATGTTCATGAACTGGGAGAATTGAAGAAATTCTTCTTCATAAGAAGGTAGAGGGCCAAATTTCCTTACAATGTGGTGTTGAATTTGCCACTTCTTCTTCAGGGGATACCATCTTGGTAGCTCATCTTGAAAGGCTAAATAATCCACATAATTGCTATCAAACACCAGGACATTGTCTTCTGTTGCCTTGTCCTTGATTGCTTTCCTGAGTTTGGCAATTTTCCTTTCAAATTTGGCTTTGACTGCCTTTGCATCATTCAACTTCTTTTGCTTAAGCTCTTGAGCTTCAAGCAACTTCTTTTTCTTCAACTCTAGAGCCTCTTTCTCTTCTGCAGTAGGCTCTGCTGGAGCTGACTTCTTACTAGTCTGAGCTGACTGAGCTTGCTCATCTGCCTTCCTTTTCCTTGTCATTCTCTTTTCAGGAACTTGTTCTTCAGGGGCAGTGATCTAAAGAGTCTTGGCAGGAGCTTGAGTGGGTGCTTGGGTATCTTCTTGAGCAATTTCTTTGCCTTTGCCTTGCCTGTTCTTGATTTTGCTCTTTAAACCACCCAAGGTTTCAGTCAAGTCATCTTGTGCTACTACCAGTTCAGCTTGCTGGGCAGTAGACTTCTCTAGAGCCTTTATCAACACATCTTCCCCCTTTTTGGCTTCAGCAAGTGCAGCCGCAAAAGGTACCATTGCATTTCGAATCTCTACCATCAGGGTCTGCTTTAGAGCCATGGCATTGACTTTGCTAACCTGGGTCAGATGTGATATGCTGTGCTCAAGAACTTCAGCATGAGAATTGGAGGAGGAGGCAGCTTCAAATCTAGTTGTAAGGGTTTCCAACTTGGCTGCTGTCTCCTACAGCTGAGTCTGCAGTTTTTCATTCTCCTCTGCAGCTGATTTAAGAAGAGCTTGACCTTCTGTGGCTCTTGCTTCAGCATCCTCAATTCTTTTCTTGAAGGTGGTCTCCATGCGGTGCATCTCATCAGTGTAAAGATCAGCAAACATTTTGGAGGTGTCACCTGACAATTTCTGATAGGTACTCAAATATTCTCCTATCTGCTGATGAAGTGCTTCACCAAACTTGTCTTCAATGTCAAGAATCTGGTCATGAAGACGAGTCTTCTGTTCCCTTGCAGCTTTCTCAACATATCTTCCTAGCTGCAGGCCTAAACCTTTCTCAAAGTGCAAGTCTATTGCAGCTTTGACCTGGGAGCAGATGGCTGCTGTATGATCAGCAGATGGGGTAGGAGTTGAGGTAGTACCTTGAGGCTTTGGATGAATAATTAGTGCTTTGCCTCTCTCTTCAGCTGATAGGTACTCCTAATTGAGGAAGCAGGTAGTGGCCTTAGTCAGATGGGTCATGATCCGTCTGCCTGCATCCTCTGGATTGTCAATGAAGTGAGTCAGATTTTCTGAAGGCTTGAAGTGAGCTGGTACTCTGACAACTTCTCTTTCAATCTCTTCTTTCTCAGCTGGTGCGCTGAGTCTTCTGTAGGGGCAGCTGAGTCTTCTGCAGGGGCAGGTGCAGCTGAGTCATCTACCAATGCCGTTTCAGCTGTCTGCTGATCTGATGAGTCTTCTGGGATAGAGACATCAACAGTGGGGATTCCTAGAATCCGGTTGCAAACTGCAGTCAGTGCCTCGTCTGATAGCAGCTGAGCAAAAGTGTGAACCTGAGCAACTTCCTTTTGCTCCATTTCCCAGTCGAGGAAGTTTTCCTTTCCTCCCATTCCTTCCATGACCTCAAGAAGGTTATCCACATCATCTCTTCGTAGTTCAATCCAAGTACATATCCTCAGTACTTGTTCAAACTGGATTGATTCCTCATCAACTCCAGGTGTAGTAGACTTGATCAGATTGGCTATCTTCATCCTCATTATCTTCTCTTTTGTGCACATAGGGTAGTGCACCATTCTGAACTGAGGTTGAGAGGGGCCAGCTTGATCCAGGTCTGCTGGTGCCATATCTTCTGGAGCAGATGGGGCAGAGAGGATAGGGGATTGGGTAGCTAGGGCATTTTCCTCTGCTGTGTGAGTATCAGTAGGGATTTGGGAAGTGATATCTTCTTGTTGGGTAGGGATTTGATCTTTAGTGAGTTGTTCATCAGCAGGGATTTGGGTCTGCTGGTCTGGTTCAGTTTCTACATGAAGACCAGTAGATGGTTGAGCTTGATGATCTTGGACATCTGCTGTTTGAATGTCAGCAGGGGATGGGGATGTGAGCTGTGTTTGATCATCAGCAGGGTGTGTCAAGATGGTCTGAGGTTGGTTGTCTGCTGTTTGAACATCAGCAGGGTTAGGCTGGGCTTGTTCCTCTGCCGTGTGAGTATCAGCAGGGATTTGGGTATCAGTGTTTGAAGGTTCAGATGGGTTGGACTCATCAGAAGGGTTGAAGGATGAAATAGGGGCTATGCTCATTGGAGTAGGGAGCCTGGATTTCTTGGATTTCTTTGTGAAAGAAGAAGTGTTCTTCTTTCTCTTCTGACCCTTTGATAACTTAGAAGGTGTGAAAGTAAGAGAGGGATTAGAAGTACCTGCCTTTTTCAAAGGAGAGGCAGTGGGAGTGACATCTGAATCAGATGGGGAGATGAGCCCTGATCTGATCAGAAATCTTCTTTGAGCTAAGGTCTGATTGTCATCATCATCCTCAGCAGCCTTCTTTTGAGCCTCTTCTTTGGATGGCTCCTCTTCTTCTTCTGCAGCAGAGACATGGGCAGTCTCTTCTGATTCTTCAACAACATCTTTGGAAGATGCTTCAGCCAATAACTTTCTCTTCTCTTCTTTCAACCTTGCTGCCTCAGCAAGAGCTTCCTTCCTTAAGTAATACTTAGATATATGGAAAGTCTTATGAGGTCCCATTTTGTACTTCTTTGGGAGTACCTCTGGAAGGATAATACTCAGCTTATTGGCAAAGCTGACAGTAGAGGTCACCTTCCATTCCTTAGATTGTAAGTCCAAGGATACCTTCTTGGCCTCAAGGGCAATTCTATCCAAGAACAGCCCTTGCCAGTCTCCATCAATCTGATCCCAGATTGCAGCCATAACTCGAACTTTCAAAGTGGTAACAACATCATGGCTGAAAGTGTTACCAAGCAACATCTTTCCTGCAATGTCCATCAGGGTTTGAAATTTGGGTTCTAGTTGGGATTTCTTGAGTCCGGAGGCATCAATAGCCTTGATTCTCCCATCAGTGAACATCTCCATATACTCTTTCTCTTTTCCCATAATATAGTTGGAGATATTGATCTTCCCCCTTGACAAGCCGAAAAGTTCCTGAAGGATTTCCCTTGTTACCTTGACCTTGTGTCCACCCATGACACCTTCAACATATGATCCCTTCATCACAGCGTTTGCATAGAAAGTCAGCACGTCTTGTTCATAAACATTGGCAGGTGCTGCTTGTAGAAATTCTCTGAGATTAAGGTGGAGGCATCGAAGTAATATTTCCTTGTTCTCAGCTGTGTGCTTGCCTTTGAAAAACAGAGCGTTCTCCGTAAAAATCTTCCCTTCCTTGGACCACTTTGCAGCGTCCAAAGTGCCTGTGATCTTGGTCTTCTCATCAAAAATCTCAATGATTCCCATTCTGAGTTTGAGAGTTTGGTTTCGAGTGAGCGAAAGAAACTTGCAGAACGAGAGAGTATAGTAAACAATTGAGATTTGTGGGCGAAAGGGTTTTTGGAATGATGTAAAGGTTGTATATATACTCCAACAATTCTTGATCTAACGGTCAGATTTGGGTTTAATTGTGGAGTAGAGCCCAAGATTTCCTTCTTTGATTTAGGGCCATTCCTTAAATTTGCCGGCTGAATTTGCCATGTGGCAATAGTTGATTTGATGGCAATTTTGGTAATTGAGTATTAATGACATCATTACCAAAAATAGGCGTTGTGACTAATTTTGTGGCAAGAATTGATCATCAAGGCCGTTTTCTATAAGTGAATTGTATTCCTTATATAGGCCAATTTTTTTTAATTACATTCAGGAATAAATCTAGAATGAATTACATGATCAAAGCTAGTCATTATACTCTAAATTGAAGTGATCTGATCAGCAGAGTGAGGTCTTCTGATTTCTTCAAAAAGTCTGCTGATTTTCCTTGAAAGTCTTCTGGTCAGCTTAGTTGGTCTTCTGATCAGCTGAGTAGAGGATTGAGGTTTGTTGAGTAGATCTTCTGTGTTTGAAGGTCCAACCTGGTTTGATGGATCCTTCAGTGCTGCTGTGATGATCCAACCTGGATGATGGATCTTCCAGCTTTATTGTGAGTGGTGATCCAACCTGGTTTGATGGATCTTCCAGCTCTACCTCTGAACCATGTAGGACCATCAAATCAATTTGATGATCAGCCTGGATGATATCCCACTGGTTCAAGTTGCCCTCACCATCTGATGTTCCTCATCATCAGATGGGTTGTAGCATCTAAAGTGTCCTTGTTGAATCTCTTCGCTTCTCTTGAAAGAGAAGGAAGATTGGAAGAGGCTTCAATGGAGTGTGAAGAGAGAGCCATGGACTTGGTCTTCTTGTTTTGTTTAGACACAGTAGCCTTTGATAACAAGCTCTCCATGTAGAACTTCCCCCTGGAGAAGAAGCTCTGCTTGCTTGCTACTTTGTCCTCTACATCTCTCCTTCCTCTAGTTTTCAATAAGAACATCTCTCCTTCCTCTAGTTTTCATGGGCATACTTATGTTGGTTAAACCAAGTATGCTGATCTGCATCATCTTCATCTTCTGGACAAATCTTCATCTCCTTCACCCAAGACCTTGGTTGAAGGATGATCTCCATTCCATCTCTTCTTTCGATTGTCTCCATACCTGAAATAAAAATAATAGTTAGTGATTTGTGTTCTTAGGTGTTCTCATAACTTCCTCTTTTTATAGGGGTAGAAATGAGGTAGTGGAGTGAAAGATGACAAAACTATAGAGTTGATAGGTCTGAATTTCTGAAAAGTTACTTCTTAAGATCAACAATGAGATTCTTGATCTAAGGGTTCACATTTAAAGATATTCAGACTTTATCTTATGGAATGCAGAAATTATAAATTTTGAGTAAGAGTTATTTGGAATCCGTACAGTGCATGCATACTGTTGAGTCGGTGAGGATGGTGTATTAATCCAACCAAGTATAACTCAATAGTATACTGTATGTATGTATATAAATAAAGTATTTTATGAAGAATAGTTTATTAATATACATAGATATACATTGCTTAGAGTAAAGATGTCAAATAACTTTGTTCAAGTCTGCTGGATATATATATATATATATATATATATGTAATATGCAGTGCAGATTTTAGAGTATTTCATCAAGGATTCTTAAGGTATCATTGATTCCCCCTTGATTAGATAACTCTATGTTTTCCCTCAGCTTTATTTGTCTTCATTGGGAAAGAACTTACCTGAAGATGAGGGTGTCTATTCACCTCATCTGATCCTCCTAGGCTGCTGCAATTGTATCAGCTGAGGTCTTCAGCTGATCTTTGCTCTTCATGTGCTTGGATCCAGGAGTCCTAAGCTGTAGCATAGGGTCTTGAATCGTTCTTCAGCTAGGGGCTTAGTCAAGATGTCTGCTCTTTGGATATCAGTGTGAATTTTCTCCATCTTGATATCCTTCTTTTCAAGGTGGTCTCTTATGAAGTGGTGTCGAATGTCGACATGCTTGCACCTTGTGTGGAGGACTGGATTTTGAGTGATGGCAATGGCACTGCTGCTATCACAATAGATAGGGACTTCTCTTGCCTCTACATTGTAATCCTTGAGTTGTTGAACTAGCCAGAGCAGCTGACTACAACAACTTCCAGCTGCCATATATTCCGCTTCAGTGGTGGAGGTTGCAACTGAGGTTTGCTTCTTAGAGAACCACGATATCAACTTGTTGCCTAGGAATTGGCAGGTTCCAGATGTGGATTTCCTATCAATTCTACATCCTCCATAGTCTGAGTCAGAATAGCCACTCAATTCTAGATTGTCATCAGCAGGGTACCATAGTCCTAAGTTGACTGATCCTTTTAGGTACTTGAGAATCTTCCTTGCTGCTTCTAGATGACTCTGCTTTGGGTTTGCTTGAAACCTAACACATACTCCTACAGCAAATGTTATGTCTGGTCTGCTGGCTGTAAGGTATAGTAGAGATCCAATCAGTGCTCTATATTCAGCTTGATCAACTGCCTTTCCAGACTCATCTGGTTCCATTTTGAAAGATGTCATCATTGGAATCCTTGCAGTCTTGCTTTGTAGAGCTTTGAATCTTTCTAATAGGCTTTTGGTATACTTGGACTGGTTGATGAAGATCCCTTCTGGACTCTGCTTGACTTGTAGTCCTAGGAAGTAATTCATCTCACCCATCATGCTCATTTCAAACTTTCCTTGCATAAGTTCAGAGAACTTTTTGCACATCTCTTGATTGGGTGATCCAAATATAATATCATCTACATATATTTGCACCATTAGAATGTCTTCTCCTTCTTGTATTCTGAAAAGAGTTCTATCAACTTTGCCTTTTGTATATCCATTGTCAAGTAGGAATTGTGATAATGTGTCATACCAAGCTCTAGGGGCTTGTTTTAGACCATAGAGAGCCTTCTTCAGTCGATATACTTGATCACCTTTTTCAAATCCTGGAGGCTGCTCTACATATACTTCTTCTACCAGAATACCATTTAGAAAAGCACTCTTGACATCCATTTGGTACACTTTGAAGCCCATATATGATGCATAAGCTAGAAACAGGTCATCTAATCAAGGGGGAATCAATGATACCTTAAGAATCCTTGATGAAATACTCTAAAATCTGCATTGCATATCATATCATATATATATACAGCAGACTTGAACAAAGTTATTTGATCTCTTTATTCCCAGCAATGTATACTATGTATAATAATAAACTATTCTTCATAAAATACTTTATTTATATACATAAATACAGTGTACTATTGAGTTATACTTGGTTGGATTAATACACCACCGACTCAACAGTATGCATGCACAGTACGGATTTCAAATAACTCTTGCTCAAAATTTATAAATTCTGCATTCCATAAGATAAAGTCTGAATATCTTTAAATGTGAACCCTTAGATCAAGAATCTCATTGTTGATCTTAAGAAGTAACTTTTCAGAAATACAGACCTATCAACTCTATAGTTTTGTCATCTTTCACTCCACTACCTCATTTCTACCCCTATAAAAGGAGGAAGTTATGAGAACACCTAAGAACACAAATCACCAACTACAATTTTTGTTTTAGGTATGGAGAAGATTGAAAGAAAAGATGGAATGGAGATCATTCTTCAACCAAAGTCTTGGGTGAAGGAGATGAAGATTTGTCCAGAAGATGAAGATGATGCAGATCAGCATACTTGGTTTAACCAACATAAGTATGTCTATGAAAACTAGAGGAAAGAGAGAAGTCCTTATTGAAAACTAGAGGAAAGAGAGATGCAGAGGACAGAGTAGCAAACAAGCAGAGCTTCTTCTCCAGGGGGAAGTTCTACATGGAGAGCTTGTTATCAAAAGCTATTGTGTCTAAACAGAACATGAAGGCTGAGTCCATGGCCCTCTCTTCGACTCCATTGAAGCCTCTTCCAATCTTCCTTCTCTTTCAAGAGTAGCGAAGAGATTCAATTAGGACACATTTGATGCTACAACCCATCTGATGATGAGGAACATCAGATGGTAAGGGCAACCTGAACCAGTGGGATACCATCCAGGCTGATATACATATTGATTTGATGGTCCTACTTGATTCAGAGATAGAGCTGGAAGATTCATCAAACCAGGTTGGATCACCACTCACAATAAAGCTGGAAGATCCATCATCCAGGTTGGATCATCACAGCAACAATGAAGGATCCATCAAGCCAAGTTGGACCTTCAAAAGCACAGAAGATTTACTCAGCAAATCTCAATCCTCCACTCAGCTGATCAGAAGACCAACTCAGCTGACCAGAAGACTTCCAAGAGAAATCAGCAGACCTTTTCAGGAAATCAGAAGACTTCACTCTGCTGATCAAATCACTTGATTTTTGAGTTTAATGACTATCCTTGATCATGTAATTCATTCTAGATTATTCCTGAATGTAATTAAGCAAATTGGCCTATATAAGGAATGCAATTCACTTATAAAAAAAACGGCCTTGATGATCAATTCTTGCCACAAAATTAGTCACAACGGCTATTTTTGGTAATGATGTCATTAATACTCAATTACCAAATTGCCAGCAAATCAACTGTTGCCACATGGCAAATTCAGCCGGCAAATTTAAAGGAAGGCCCGAAATCAAAGAAGGAAAATCTTGGGCTCTACTCCACAATCAAACCCAATTCTGACCGTTAGATCAAGAATTGTTGGAGTATATATACACACCCTTAAAACTCTTCCAAACCCTTTCGCTCACAATACCCTATTGCTCTCAATACTCTCTCGTTCTGCAAATTTCTTTCAAGCTCTCAAAACCTAAACACTTAAACTCTACTATGGCAATCATTGAAATTTACGACGAGAAGACCAAGAGCACTGGCACCTTGGATGCTGCAAAGTGGTCCAAGGAAGGGAAGATGTTCACAGAGAATGCTCTGTTTTTCAAAGGCAAACACACAGCTGCAAACAAGGAAATCCTTCTCCGTTGCATCAACCTCAACCTTCGAGATTTTCTGGAAGCAGCACCCACCAACGTTTATGAACAAGATGTGCTGGCTTTCTATGCAAACGCTGTGATGAAGGGATCGTATGTTGAAAGTGTCATGGGTGGACACAAGGTCAAGGTAACCAGGGAAATCCTTCAGGTTTGTCAAGGGGGAAGATCAATATCTCCACCTACATCATGAATAAGGAGAAAGAATACATGGAGATGTTCACTGATGGGAGAATCAAGGCTGCTGATGCCTCTGGACTCAAGAAATCCCAATTAGAACCTAAGTTTCAAACCCTGATGGATATAGCAGGCAAGATGCTGCTAGGTAACACTTTCAGCCATGATGCTGTTACCACCTTGAAGGTTAGAGTTATGGCTGCAATCTGGGATCAGATTGATGGAGACTGGCAAGGGCTTTTCTTGGACAGAATTGCTCTTGAAGCCAAGAAGGTGACTTTGGACCTTCAATCAAGAGAATGGAAGGTAACCTCAACTGTCAGCTTTGTCAACAAGCTGAGTATCATCCTTCCAGAAGTACTCCCAAGAAAGTACAAGATGGGACCTCACAAGACCTTCCACATCTCCAAATATTATTTAAGGAAGGACGCTCTTGCTGAGGCAGCAAGGTTGAAAGAAGAGAGGAAGAAGCTGTTAGCTGAAGCATCTTCCAAAGATGTTATTGAAAAGGCAGAAGAGTCCACTCATAACTCTGCTGCTGAAGAAGAAGAGGAGCCATCGAAAGAAGAGGCTCAAAAGAAGGTTGCTGAAGAGGATGATGATGACAATCAGACCTTAGCACAAAGAAGATATCTGATCAGATCAGGGCTCATCTCCCCATCTGATTCAGATGTCACTCCCACTGCCTCTCCTTTGAAAAAGGCAGGTACTTCTAACCCCTCTCTCACTTTCACACCTTCTAAACTATCAAAGGGTCAGAAGAGAAAGAAGAACACTTCTTCTTTCACAAAGAAAGCCAAGAAATCCAGGCTCCCTACTCCAATGAGCATAGCCCCTATTTCATCCTTCAACCGTTCTGATGATACCAACCCATCTGAACCCTCACACACTGATGCCCAAATCCCTGCTGATACTCACACAGCAGAGGAACAAGCCCAGCCTAACCCTGCTGATGTTCAAACAGCAGACAACCAACCTCAGACCACCTCCACACAACCTGCTGATGATCAAACTCAGATTATATCCACAATCCTTGCTGATATTCGAACAGCAAATGTCCAAGATCATCAAGCTCAAACACCTACTGATCTTCAAGAAGAAACTGAACCAGACCAGGAGACCCATAACCCTGCTGATGAACAAATTTCTGAAGATCAATCCCAACCTCCTACCCAACAAGAAGAAATCACTTCCCAAATCCCTGCTGATACTCACACAGCAGAGGAAAATGCCCCAACTAACCAAACCCCTACCATCATTGTCCCTTCTGCTCCACAAGACTTGGCACCAGAAGACCTGGTTCAACCTGGTCCTTCTCAACCTCAGTTCAGAATGGTGCACTACCCCATGTGCCAAACAGAAAAGATAATGAGGATGAAGATAGCCAACCTGCTCAAGACCACCATCCCTGGAGTTGATGAGACCTCAATCCAGTTTGAACAAGTGCTTAGGGTATGCACTTGGATTGAGCTCAGAAGAGATGATGTAGATGACCTTCTTGAGGTCATGGAAGGAATGGGAGGAAAGGAAAACTTCCTCGACTGGGAGATGGAGCAAAAGGAAGTTGCTCAAGTTCAATCCTTTGCTCAGCTGCTATCAGATGAGGCACTAACTGCAGTCTGCAACCGGATCCTAGGAGTCTCCACTGCTGATGTCCCTATCCCAGTAGGTTCATCGGATCAGCAGACAGCTGAACAAGCAAACATGAAGGAATCAGCTGCACCAGCCTTGGTGGAAGACTCAGCTGCCCCTGCTGAAGACTCAGCTGCACCAGCTGACAAAGAAGAGATTGAAAGAGAAGTCGTCAGAGTACCAGCTCACTTCAAACCTTCAGACGATCTGACTCACTTCATTGACAATCAAGAGGATGCAGGCAGACGAATCATGACCCATCTGACTAAGGCCACTACCTGCTACCTCAATGAGGAGTACCTATCAGCCGAAGAAAGAGGCAAAGCATTAATTGTTCATCCAAAGCCTCAAGGTACACCCTCTACTTCTACCCCATCTGTTGACCATACAACAGACATCTGCTCCCAGGTCAAAGCTGCAATAGACTTGCACTTTGAGAAAGGTTTAGGCCTGTAGCTAGGAAGATATGTTGAGAAAGCTGCAAGGGAACAGAAGACTCATCTTCATGACCAGATTCTTGACGTTGAAGACAAGTTTGGTGAAGCACTTCATCAGCAGATAGGAGAATACTTGAGTACCTATCAGAAGTTGTCAGCTGACACCTCCAAAAGGTTTGCTGATCTTTACACTGATGAGATGCACCGCATGGAGACCACCTACACATCCAGAATTGAAGAAGCTGAAGCAAGAGCCAAAGAAGGTCAAGCCCTTCTTAAGGCAGCTGCAGAGGAGAATGAGAAATTGCAGACTCAGCTGAAGGAGACAGCAGCCAAGTTGGAAGCTCTTACAACTAGATTTGAAGCTGCCTCCTCCTCCAATTCACATGCTGAAGTTCTAGAGCACAACATAACCCATCTGACCCAAGTTGCCAAGGTCAATGCCATGGCACTGAAACAAACTCTGAAAGTGGAAATCATGAATTCCATGAAGCCTTTTGCGGCTGCACTTGCTGAAGCCAAAAAGGGGGAAGATATGTTGATAAAGGCTCTAGAGAAGTCTACTGCCCAGCAAGCTGAACTGGTAGTAGCACAAGATGACTTGACTGAAACCTTGGGTGGTTTAAAGAGCAAAATCAAGAACAGGCAAGGCAAAGACAAAGAAATTGCTCTAGAAGATACTCAAGCACCCACTCAAGCTCCTGCCAAGAGTCTACAGATCACTGCTCCTGTAGAACAAGTTTCTGAAAAGAGAATGACAAAGAAAAGAAAGGCAGATGAGCAAGCTCAGTCAGCTCAGACCAGCAAGAAATCAGCTCCAGCAGAGCCTACTGCAGAAGAGAAAGAGGCTCTAGAGTTGAAGAAAAAGAAATTGCTTGAAGCTCAACAGCTTAAGCAAAAGAAGCTGAATGATGCGAAGGCAGTCAAAGCCAAATTTGAAAGAAGAATTACCAAACTCAGGAAAGCAATGAAGGACAAAGCACAAGAAGACAGTGTCCTAGTGTTTGACAGCAATTATGTTGATTACTTAGCCCTTCAAGATGAGCTACCAAGATGGTATCCCCTGAAGAAGAAGTGGCAAATTCAACACCACATAGTAAGGAAATTTGGCCCTCTCCCTTCTTATGAAGAAGAATTTCTTCAATTCTCCCAGTTCATGAACATTGAAGATCCAGAGTTCTGGGAAGAAATTGTCAAGACAGCCAAAGGACTTGACAACTGCAGAATCCTAACTCCTGAAGAACCCAAATGGGATGCACCCCTTCTGGATTCAGGAAGAGCCAACATGATAGAAATCAAGAAGATTCTGTACAAGATCTATGAAGAGGAGAATGTTACAGATGTACAGCACATGGAAGAAGTTCGAGCTCGTCTGTACCTTGCCTACCGCATTTGAAGATCAGAAGACCTGATGAAGACTAGCTTAGAAGTTTAAAGAAACTATTACTTGTAATCTGTAAAAGTTCTATCTATATTCAAGTTCTAGTTCTTTTTGCTTACAAGACAAACTCTCATTGTCTTCATCAGATGCTTCAGTCTTAGCATGTTATAAACTCTTATCTTATTTCATTAAGAGCATTTATCAAGTATAGTTTTGGCTTCATCAAAAAGGGGGAAATTGTTGGGATATAAATTCATCCTAAGCCCCACTTGATGATAGAATAGTTTTGATGGCCAAAACACTTAGAGTTTATAAATGTAATAGGATCAGCTGACTTGTATAGAACAGCTTAGACTAGTCTTGTGTGATCAATTGTATTGATATCAGCTGATCAGCACAGTCCTGGCTTACATGCCTATCCTCAAGATGAGAAGAGTAGAAGACATGAAGACTAGAAGATCCTTGAAGACCAGATAAGTTAAGGTGCTTGTATACCTACCTATCTGATGGAGTCCCAGATTGAAGATGGCCTAAAAGCAGTACAAAGAATTTCCAGATCAGAAGAGTGTTACTCGTCTGATATCAGAAGACAGAAGACCTAAGGCCAGAAGAGTAGTCAGAAGACTAGAAGTACAGATCAGAAGACTATGTGCTCTTCCAGGACTCGGCTGATTCCCAAGTCATCTTGCAATTCAAACGAAGACCTACCTTATTTAGAAGATTGACATGATCCCAGGATTGAAGCAATCAAGCGGCTGGAATCAAGGAATCAAGCTATTTTGGAAAGATTGCTCAAACGGCTAGTCAACTCCAACGGCTAGTTGCAACCAATCTCCATTATAAATACAAGAGGATGAGAAATCACAAGAAGAAGTCACAAGAGAGAATTCAACAAGCCAAGCAAGCAATCAAAGCTAAAGCCATACAGTTCTAAGAATTCTCAAAAGAGCCAGAAACCATTAGATTATCTATAGCTCTTAAGTGATTTCTATCCAACCCTTAAGAACCTGAAACCTGTTCATATTGTATATCAATTGTTTTAGGCATAGTGGTTAAGCAAATTATAAGCTTGAACCATTAGTTGGATACACCTCAAAAACCCCAAACCCTCACCGAAAGGTTAAAGTTTTTGAAACCCCTTAAAGTGCAAGTGCTTACAATCACTTGTGGAGACCGTAGCTGTTAGGACGGCTCAGATCTCAAAGTCCTAACCTTGGGACTATAAAGGTCAAGACCCTTGTAATTTGTGGAAATTAAAGGGATTAAACATCACGTTAGGACGTGAGAGTGGACGTAGGAACGTATATCCGAACCACTATAAATCCGGTGTTATTTACTTTCTGCACTTTACATTTCTGCCTTTACATTCATTATTATATAGTGCATACTGTGATTTCAACACTCTTCAAAACAAGGCCATAACTTTCAAACCAGCATCAGCTGAGTATTTTCATTAAGTAAAACAAGTTACAAGAACGAGTCTAAACCAGGGCCACCATAATTCCGCATATAACCTCCTCAGTCAGATCACTATAGTCATCTGGACCAGCAGACTTGCAGTCCAGTTGACATAGCAATCAGAAGAGGTTCCCAACTCTGTTTGAAAAAGTTTTAAAGTCTATTCACCCCTCCCCTCTAGACTTTAAACCCATTCACTACTCGTTCAGGGACCAACATTGAGCAATGCTGTCAAGATTTGATTGCTTCATCTCTTCTGGTGTGAGGTCCTTCATGGGATTGGGGGTGAGTTCTCCAACTGGAACTTCTGGATCACCATTTGCAGTGTTGACTGTCATGATGGTGATTGGGCCTTCAGTGGTTACTGACCACATCTTGTAGTGGACTGATGTGAGATTCTTCCTCATCCTGATCTTCCAGTAATCATAATCCTCAACTGAAAACTTAGGCAACTTTCGCATATTAGCACTCATGCTGTATGAGTTTTCAAAAGAATAGATCTGTTCAAGAGGATTACAGAAAGACTCCCTCAAGTCTTCTAATAATCTAGAGACAGTAGTCCGTTAGAACCACTGCTCTGATACCACTTGTTGGTCCCTGAACGAGTAGTGAATGGGATTAAAGTCTAGAGGGGAGGGGTGAATAGACTTTAAAACTTTTTCAAGAGAGTTGGGAACCTCTTCTGATTGCTATGTCAACTGGACTACAGGTCTGCTGGTCCAGATGACTATAGTGATCTGAATGAAGAGATTATATGCGGAATTATGGTAGGCCTTGATTAGACTCGTTCTTATAGTTTCTTAAGAAAGTGTTAACTTGTTTTACTTAATGAAAGTACTCAGCTGATGCTGGTTTGAAAGTTGTGGCCTCTTTTTGAAGAATGTTGAAAGCACAGTATGCACTATATAAAAATATATGTAAAGGCAGAAATGTAAAGTGCAGAAAGTAAATGACACCAGATTTATAGTGGTTCGGATATACGTTCCTACGTCCACTCTCACGTCCACACGTGATGTTTAATCCCTTTAATTTACCACAAATTACAAGGGTCTTGACCTTTATAGTCCCAAGGATAGGACTTTGAGATCTGAGCCGTCCTAACAGCTACGGTCTCCACAAGTGATTGTAAGCACTTGCACTTTTAAGGGGTTCAAAAACTTTAACCTTTCGGTGAGGGTTTGGGGTTTTTGAAGTGTATCCAACTAATGGTTCAAGCTTATAATTTGCTTAACCAGTATGCCTAAAACAATGAATATACAATATGAACAGGTTTCAGGTTCTTATGGGTTGGATAGAAATCACTTAGGAGCTATAGATATTCTAATGGTTTCTGGCTCTTTCTGAGAATTCTTAGAACAGTATGGCTTTAGCTTTGATTGCTTGCTTGGCTTGTTGAATTCTCTCTTGTGACTTCCTTGTTTGTGATTTCTCATCCTCTTGTATTTATAGTGGTGATTGCTTGCAACTAGCCGTTGAGGCAATCTTTCCATAATGGCTTGATTCCTTGATTCCAGCCGCTTGATTGCTTCAATCCTGGGATCATGTCAATCTTCTAAATAAGGTAGGTCTTCGTTTGAATTGCAAGATGACTCAGGAATCAGCCGAGTCCTGGAAGAGCACATAGTCTTCTGATCTGTACTTCTAGTCTTCTGACTACTCTTCTGGCCTTAGGTCTTCTGTCTTCTGATATCAGTCGAGTAACACTCTTCTGATCTGGCAATTCTTTGTGCTGCTTTAGGCCATCTTCAATCTTGGACTCCATCAGATAAGTAGGTATACAAGCACCTTAACTTGTCTGGTCTTCAAGGATCTTCTAGTCTTTATGTCTTCTACTCTTCTCATCTTGAGGATAGGCATGTAAGCCAGGACTGTGCTGATCAGCTGATATCAATACAGTTGATCACACAAGACTAGTCTAAGCTGTTCTATACAAGTCAGCTGATCCTATTACATTTATAAACTCTAAGTGTTTTGGCCATCCAAACTATTCTAACACCAAGTGGGGCTTAGGGTGAATTTATATCCCAACACTAGTGATCAAGTCTAGGCCAGATGAGTTTATTGAAGTCAATGAACCATTTCCTGAAGAACCAGAGGAGGATAAACCACACAGTCCTGTCACTAGATCACAAACTCAAGCTGAGCAAGCTGACCTGAATCAAGATGTAACAATCCCAAATGCAAGGGGGAATGATCTCTTTGACACACAAGATACAGATGATGATCGACCAAATCAAGTCAACCCTCCTGATGGCGCTAGAGCAGATGAGAATCCAAGCTCATCTAATGCAGATACACCTGTAAGGCATACATGGAGAAACAATCATCCATCAAACCTCAGCTTAGGAGGAGCACACTCAGGTGTCAAGACCAGAAGACAACTGAATCAGAACCCCCAGTCCTCTATGTTCTGCTGGTGTGCTTTCCTGTCCAACATTGAACCAGCTGACATAGAAGAAGCAATGACTGATAGCAATTGGATTACTGCTATGCAAGAAGAACTAAACCAATTCGAAAGAAATGAAGTGTGGGAATTGGTAGATCGTCCTGAAAACCACAATGTAGTAGGAACAAAGTGGGTATTCAAGAATAAGAAGGACGAAAATGATGTGATAACTAGAAATAAAACAAGGCTAGTTGCAAAAGGATACTCACAATCTGAAGGAATTGATTATGATGAGACATTTGCTCCAGTAGCCAGACTAGAAGCCATTCGACTATTTCTAGCTTATGCATCATATATGGGCTTCAAAGTATATCAAATTGATGTCAAAAGTGCCTTTCTAAATGGTATTCTGGTAGAAGAAGTGTATGTAGAGCAGCCCCCAGGCTTTGAAAAAGGAGACCAAGTATATCGTCTGAAGAAGGCTCTCTATGGTCTGAAGCAAGCCCCTAGAGCTTGGTATGACACATTGTCACAATTCCTACTTAACAATGGATACACCAAAGGCAAAGTTGACAGAACACTTTTCAGAATACAAGAAGGAGAAGACATTCTAATGATGTAAATCTATGTAGATGATATTATATTTGGATCACCCAATCAAGATATGTGCAAGAAGTTCTCTGAACTAATGCAAGGAAAATTCGAAATGAGCATGATGGGTGAGATGAACTTCTTCCTTGGACTTCAAGTCAAGCAAAGTCCAGAAGGGATCTTCATCAATCAATCCAAATATACTAAGAGCCTATTAGAAAGATTCAAAGCTCAACAAAGCAAGACTGCAAGGATTCCAATGATGACATTATTCAAAATGGAACCAGATGAGTATGGAAAGGCAGTTGATCAAGCTGAATATAGAGCACTAATTTGATCTCTCCTATATCTTACAACCAGCAGACCAGACATAACTTTTGTTGTAGGAGTATGTGCTAGGTTTCAAGCAAACCCAAAGCAAAGTCATCTAGAAGCAGCAAGGAAAATTCTCAAGTACCTAAAAGGAACAGTCAACTTAGGACTATGGTACCCTGCTGATGACAATCTAGAATTGAGTGGATACTCTGACTTAGACTATGGTGGATGCAGAATTGATAGGAAGTCCACATCTGGAACATGTCAATTCCTAGGCAACAAGTTAATATCATGGTTCTCAAAGAAGCAAACTTCAGTTGCAACCTCCACCACTGAGGCAGAATATATGGCAGCTGGAAGTTGTTGTTGCCAGCTACTTTGGCTAGTTCAACAACTAAAAGATTACAATGTAGAGGTAAGAGAAGTCCCTATCTACTGTGATAGCAGCAGTGCCATTGCCATCACTCAAAATCCAGTCCTCCACACAAGGTGCAAGCATGTCGACATTCGACACCATTTCATAAGAGATCACCTTGAAAAGAAGGACATCAAGATGGAGAAAATTCACACAGATATCCAAAGAGCAGACATCTTGACTAAGCCCCTAGTTGAAGAAAGGTTCAAGACCCTATGCTACAGCCTAGGACTTCTTGATCCAAGCACATGAAGAGCAAGATTAGTTGAAGACCTCAGGTGATACAACTGTAGCAGACTAGGAGAATCAGATGAGGTGAATAGACACCCTCATCTTCAGGTAAGTACTTTCGCAATGAAGACAAATAAAGCTGAGGGAAAAACATAGAGTTATTTAATCAAGGGGGAATCTATGATACCTTAAGAATCCTTGATAAAATACTCTATCATCTGCACTTTAAATCTATATATATATCTTCAGAAAGCTTGAACAAAGTTACTTGGAGCATGTACTCAAAGCAATGTATACATGTGTATAATAATAAACTATTCTTCATAAAATACTTTATTACTATACATACATACAGTATATGTTGGGATATGAATCCTAGGACAAGTCCTACATGATGAAAAGATAAGATGAAGTTTTGATAAGCCAAAAGTAGTTTGAATATTTTCTAAGTGTTGACTGATCTAGTCTAGTTGAGTTAAGTCATCTTGAACAAGACCAGTAGAGTTCACATGAAAAGATAAAGTACTTATAAATTTGTATATTGTTTATACTTCATATATGCTATTTGTATTTGTTAGATTGTTATTGAGCTATGGATAAATGTTGTATAGAGCTCATGTTTTTGAATGTAATAGATTAGTTTGATTGTATAGATTCTAAGTTGACTAAGCTTGTATTATAAAAGCTTAAAGTAATGTAACAAGTCTTGATAGATTAGTGTAGTCTACTATTGAAGATCACATGGGAAGATCAGACAAGAAGAGTTGAAGTCTACTACTTTAGAAGACAGGTGGATTACAAGACAAGACAAGTACATACTAGTCTACAGAAGACAAGTCAAACTTAAAAGTCTAAATGAAGCGCGTATAAAGATAAGGATGAAGAAGTTAGTTATGGAATAACTAATTCATAATAAGAAACGCGTGGAAGGATAAGAAGATTCAGTTGAAGTTAGTTTTCAAGAAGAGTTGGTTACAACTACCTAAGTTCTTGATGATTGAAGTTTATAAATACTTCATGATGGTAATCATTTGAGGACTACTGCAACTACGCATACTGAAGCTACATACTGAAGATATATTGAAGATTACTCGCAGAGATTAAAGATTCAGAAAGAAGCCAGAAGACAAGTGAAGAATTCAAAAGGCTACTACTGAAGATCAGAGAAGTTTTAGTTTTTGTTTGTTGTTTTATCAAGTTGCTAGATACTTGTTAAATTTCTAGTAAGATCATAGACATATCTGGAGGTATAGTCTTAGAAGATCTAAGTCTTCTTCTTGGGACTTAAAAGACAGGAATATACACTTGTACTCGATTGGAAGAGTTTAGTGGAAACATCACAACTGGGTTTGTGAGAGTGGATGTAGACAAGTTGTCGAACCACTATAAATTGTTTGTGTTGTTTACTTTACTGTTTGGTTTATTGTTTTAATTGCTTAATTGTTTAACATACATAACTGAACTAGACAAGTTGAGTGTAGAACAGAGTTCTCGAATTAAGTAGTTGAGTATAAACTTGAATTGGGCTCATTGTTAATTTCGTATTCCGCATATTGTATTCTGATATTTCGATAGATTTTTGAAAAGTCTATTCACCCCCCTCTAGACATTTTCACTAGCTTACTCGTTATTAACTCAAAGTTTGGGGACCTACAAGTGGTATCAGAGCGGTAGTTTACGAACTGCTGTTTCTTGATAACCAACTTAAGACTTAGGGTGAAGTCTTGGTCTTTGATTGTACTTGCTTACGTGTTCTTGATCAACATACTCTTGTTATATCTGTTTCGTGCTCCCTGTCCTTGACTTATCTGTTTTATTGATCATAACTCTACTTAGCACTTATTTCTTGAAATCATGTCTCTTGAGATCAGCGCTAACAAGTTACCCAAGTTCCAGGTTCAGGACTATGACTACTGGAAGTTGCGAATGGAAGCCATTTTCAGTTCCACGCACGACCTAATGATCTCTGTCATCACAGAAGGATCCATTGTTACGATGATTCCAAATACTGCTGTTCTTGACCCAAGCAAACCAATTGGTACTCTCGTCAAGAAACCCAGGTCAGATCTAACCTCAGAAGAAATGCGTCAAAATTATTTGGATAGTTTGGCAAAGAATTACATTTTACACACCCTTCCTAACGAGTATCTAGGAAAAGTGTTAAAATGTAAGACTGCCAAAGAGATGTGGGACATATTAGCTATCATTTGTGAAGGGACCTCCCTAATCAAAGAGAGCAAACTCTCCACAGCTGTCCAAAGATTTGAATCATTTCGGATGAAAGCTGGTGAAACTATCGACCAGCTGGATACTCGTTTTACTAAGATCATGAATGATTTGGAAGTACTTGGTAAATCTTATACTGCTCGTGAGATCAATCTTAGGATTTTGAAGAGTCTTGATAGTCGTTGGAAAATGGTAAAGATGCTTGTTAAGAACACTCAAGATATAGATACGTGGACTGCTGAAACCATGTTTCAAACTCTTAAAGCCCATGAGTTTGATTTAGACGAAGATGAACCACTAGCCAGTAGTGATAGAGAACATGCTGTATCTAAGAACGTTGCCTTTAAGTCTAGCTCTTCTAAGTCTTCTAAGGTAGACAGGTCCAAATCTAGAACTAAGTCTGCCTCTGTGAAAGATGAGTTAGATACTGATCTTAGTTTGAAGGATCAGATGAGTCTCATGGTTAGAAAGTTTGATAGTCTCAATAAACGCTTTGGAAGATACAAGAAGTTCTATAGGGACCATAGAGCATCTACGTCTAAGAACTCGTCTGAGACTAGACGAGACCGAAACTCGTCCGAAAGGAGAGACGAAGTCTCGAAAAGTAACAGACGAGATAGAGAGTCTGATGATAGGAAGATTCAACGTTCTGATAGACGTGATAAACGTAGGGACAAATCTCCTATTAAAAAGGCTACTAATGATCTCTTGTGCTATAATTGTGAAAAGCCAGGTCATTACATATATGAATGTCCAGACCTGAGCACTGATGATCGTGAAGAACGCAAAGCACGAAGAGAAAGAAGATATAATCGTGGCAATAAGGCAATGATGGTCAATAATGACTCTGATTCGGATTCAGACGAGTTGCCATCGTCCGCATCTAGTCACTCAACTGATCAAGATCACGACGAAGCATTCATAGTAGATGATGGCCTATGCTGCATGGCTAAAATCGACCAAGAGGTATCATCTGCTACATCTTTTCAATCTTGTGATGATTCAGAAACTGATGAAAGTGACACTGCTAGTAGTGAAGTAGGAAGTAGTCTTCAGCACTCGACTAGTGCAGTTGAAGATGACCTTCTACTTGCTAACCAAGCATTCATCGAAGTCAGTGATGAAAACATTGCATTAAAACAAGAAATCATTGATCTTAAGGAAGCTCAGTCAAAAGTAGATCCTAATATAACAGTCCTAAATGAACACTTGACTGAAGAGTTGAGTCAACTCAAAGAAAAGTGTGCGTTGACAGACAGGTTATATCAAGACCTACTTAAGACACATGCAACTGAGAGAAATGAATTCAATGTTTTAAAGAACAAGTGCAACAGACTTGAAGAACGTAATAAGTTCTTAGAGACCGAGGTTGTCACACTTGATCTCAAACTTACTGACCTGGTTAACTCTTCAAAGATTAACCTTGAATTGTCAGATAGGTATAGAGATCCAGCTGACAAGACTGGTATAGGTGCTGAGTCATCTAGCTCGTCTACTCGAGTCATTAAGAACCCTACTACTATTAAAGCGAGACTTTTGCCAAATGATAAAGGAAAAGGACCAATGATATACGATATTGGAACTCCTTCTAAAGGTACTGCATCTAAACAAGCTCTAGTTAACATTCCGATTACCAAGGGAGGTAAAAAGAATGCTAACAACAAGCCTGTTCCATATAGAACTAATCTTCAAAGGACCACTAATCGTGGACGACCCAACCAGGTTAGATACGAGGACTGGTATCCTGAGGAGACAAGTACTAGATAGGTACAGACTAGACGACAAGAGTCTAGACCTCCTTTCATAAGGCAGTCTCAACTCTACTCGTCTAGACCTAGACAGGTAACCCCGAAATATCGTACACAACCTGTCCTATATCCTCCACCTTTGTCATATGATATTATCAGTGAGGAAAGACCCAAACGCGTCTATAAACCGTATGGACCTAATGCATTCAAACCCTACTCTGACTATCGTAGACAAGTGCCTGCTCAAGTAGAGATCAAGTCGAAAGGCTATCTCCAAAGAGTAGACCCGAACTCGATTGATAGGCCAGAGAAGGACAAAAAGGTCTTATTTTGTAACAAATATGGGCGAAAGCTTAAAAGATCAAACCTGTTCAAGACTCCAATGTATATTTGGATTCCTCTGAACTCGACTAACCCCCCAGGACCCCAATAAACAAACAGGGTACCTAAATTATTGAATATCATCTATTGCAGGGTCGACTTGACCTGTATAAGAAGGGTGGCTCAGTAGGAGAAACCTGGTACATAGACAGTGGTTGTTCGCACCACATGACTGGTACCAAGGCTCTCTTATCAAGCTACCATGAGCAAGAAGGACCAAAAGTGATATTTGGTGATAGCTCCACTGCTGTCACTAAAGGATTTGGTTACATCCGGAATGGAGACGTCGAAATTCAAGATGTCTCATATGTTGAAGGTTTGAAATACAATTTACTCTCTGTTTCACAGTTCTGTGATCGTGGATACAAAGTGCAGTTCAAGAGCCGCAAATGCGAAATCATTGACAAAAGGACACACACAGTCCTACTAGTCGGCGTAAGACAAGGAAGTGTGTACATAGTGAACTGGAACAGTTGTCCGAGGGACACCTGTCTACTTACTAAGAATCCTAAAGAACTTGGTTGGCTCTGGCATAGACGCCTCTGTCATCTAAACTTTAAGGTTCTTAATAAGATAGCCAGAGATTACCTTGTTGAAGGTATTCCCAATGAAGTTTACTACAAGTCACATGTATGCACGGCTTGTCAACAGGGTAAACAGGTTAAAGGGTCTTTTAAGTCAATTCCTACTCTCTCAACAAGTAGAGTCCTAGAACTTCTACATATGGATCTTCATGGTCCAATAACTCCTCCAACCTTGAATGGTAGAAGGTACACACTTGTTGTCGTAGACGACTATTCTAAGTTTACTTGGGTAGTCTTCCTACACAAGAAGAGTGATACACAAACACTTCTGCCTGAACTGTTGAAGAAGTTACAAGTTGAGAAGAACCAGTCCATTGTCAAGATTCGTAGTGACAAGGGAACTGAGTTCATTAATTGCTATATTAAAGAATTTTGTACTAAACGTGGCATCCAGCACCTTACTAGTGCAGCTAGGACACCACAACAAAACGGTGTAGCAGAAAGGAGGAATCGAACCCTTAAAGAAGCCTGTAGAACCATGATAGCTGAGTTCAACACACCTCAAAAGTTTTGGGCTGAAGCTATCAACACTGCATGCCATTCACAGAACAGAAGCGCGATCAACAAAGCTCTAGGCAAGACACCTTATGAGGTTTGGAAAGGTAGAAAACCCAGAGTTTCATATTTTCATATATTTGGTTGTAAGTGTTTCATTCACAACAATGGAAAGAGCAAGTTGAATGCTTTCGATGCTAAAGCAGACGAGGGGATATTTTTAGGATACTCCTCGACTAGCAAAGCATTTAGGGTATTCAACTACTCAACTCTTTGTGTGGAAGAAACACCACAAGTGGTTTTCGATGAATCTCAACAGGACTCGTCTGCCGACAAGATCAATAAGAAGATAACTGATCTATCGATCGAATCTGACAAAGATTCAGAGATATATGAATCCGTTCAAGCCTACAACCCATTCCTAAAAGCTCTCGACTCTGATGATAAGGAGAAGGTAAGTGCTCAAGGTAAGTCTTCTAGACCAGTTGACATGCCTACTCTAGTTGACTCATCTACTCCTGGTAAATCTGTTGATGATACAAATGATACTGACATGCATGATGCTGTACATGATATAGATGATGATAGTATTCCTGTTAAGAATAGAAAAACATGGAAATCTGCGCATGACACTGAAAATATCATTGGTGACTCTACTATAGGTGTGAAGACTAGACGACAACTCTTTGAGTCGCAAGAACAGTCTAGTCCAACTATGTTTTGCTGGTGTTGTTTCCTCTCATCTATTGAGCCTACCACTGTTAAAGAGGCATTGGCTGATAGTAATTGGATCATCGCTATGCAAGACGAGTTGAACCAGTTTGTTCGAAACGACGTCTGGGAACTTGTCGATAGGCCGAAACATCATAATGTAGTTGGCACTCGATGGATTTTCAAAAATAAGAAAGATGAGAATGATTTAGTCGTTAGAAATAAGGCTAGATTAGTCGCCCAAGGCTACTCACAAGCTGAAGGCATAGACTATGATGAAACATATGCTCCTGTTGCTAGACTAGAAGCCATTAGATTGTTCCTTGCATATGCTGCTCACATGAAGTTTACTGTATATCAAATGGATGTTAAAAGTGCATTTCTTAACGGTATTCTTGCGGAAGAAGTGTATGTTGAACAACCTCCAGGTTTCGAAGTCAAAGGCAACCAGGTGTACAGATTAAAGAAGGCCTTATATGGACTAAAGCAAGCTCCAAGAGCATGGTATGACACTCTATCTCTCTTTCTATTGGAAAATGGTTTTACTAAGGGCAAGGTCGATCGAACCTTGTTCAGAAGACAAGAAGGGAAGGACATTTTACTCGTCCAAATTTACGTAGATGACATCATTTTTGGGTCACCTAACAAAAAGCTGAGTGAAAGTTTTTCAACACTCATGCAAAGTAAATTTGAGATGTCTATGATGGGTGAAATGAACTACTTTCTTGGACTTCAAGTAAAACAAACTCCAAAAGTATTTTCATAAATCAGGCGAAGTACACTAGAAATCTTCTAGACAAGTACGGGATCAAAACATGTAAGTCCACTGACATACCAATGCAACCAACTTACAGAATGGATCCAGATGAGAACGGTAAATGTGCTGACCAATCCTATTATCGTGGCTTAATTGGTTCTTTACTGTATCTAATTGCTAGTAGACCTGATATTGCATTCTCTGTTGGTGTTTGTGCTCGATTCCAAGCCAATCCAAAAGAAAGTCACATGGAAACTACCAAAGGGATCTTGAAATATTTGAAAGGGACCATCAATCGTGGTATATGGTATCCCTCAAATGATGATCTATCCTTAAGTGGCTTTTCAGACTCAGACTTTGGAGGCTGTAGAATAGATAGGAAATCTACTTCCGGTTCTTGTCAATTTTTAGGCACAAAACTCATATCTTGGTTTTCTAAAAAGCAGACTAGTGTTGCAACTTCAACTACCGAAGCCGAGTACATGGCTGCTGGTAGCTGTTGTAGTCAACTACTCTGGCTCATGCAACAGCTTCGTGATTACAACATACATGAATCAAATGTTCTTATTTTCTGTGATAGTAATAGTGCAATTGCCATTACACAAAATCCTGTTTTACACACACGATGTAAGCATGTTGATGTGAAGCATCATTTCATACGTGATCATGTAGAAAAGAAGGATATTCGCATGGAAAAGATTCATACTGATTTTCAAAGAGCTGATATTTTTACAAAACCATTAGCTGAGGCACGATTTCGTGAGTTATGCATTAGTTTAGGGCTAATTGATTTAGATCCTACTTGCCTATAGCTATGTACTAACTAGACAGGTACATCAAAGAAAAGAGATGACAAGATCACTAGACCAGAGCACTCGACTTCTCACGCAACAGACATGTAAACAAGGCTAGACTAGATGACCAAACAACCCGATGAGGAAGCTGGTAAAGCTGAGGGTAATACTAAGGGAATAAACATTTAAGGGGGAATCCTTGATTTCTTAAAAATCCTTATGTTGACTCTTATGTTTGTTAATAGGTCATCTTGTTCGAAACCTTGATCATTGCTGTAGATTGATATTCATCTTATTTATCTTACTCTACCTGTACCTACGATTACACATTGAAAATGATGAGATAGGTACATACAGTCGTTCGACGTTCAGAATAGACAGGCACAGGCGAAGGGGGAACTCGTCTTGTGTACTTAAGCCAACTCGTCTTGCGAAGCTTAAGTCTACTCGTCTGTTCTGGATGGACTCGAACAGACAAGCTAAGTGTTTCTCTTGATTGAAAAATGCTAAGTGTTTGATCACATCAAATTAAGGGTATCATTGTAATTAGATAATGCTAGAATTTGAAAACCCTAGATTTGGATTTATACACTCCCATTTTAATGAGGTGTATACACCCAGTTTCTACTCTACTACACTAGGTCAGATGAGTACACTCCCTGTCCTAACTAAGAAGAGCCGGATTTCAAAACTTACAATATCAAATCACATAATATTCTCGATTCCGTAACCGAATTTCAAGGGTCTCGACCGTTGGATTAAACCTTTCAATCTTGGCCATTGGATCAATTTTTTTCAGTTTTTCTCAAAACCCATCTTCCACACTCACTTGCCTTACGTTTTCATAACTCCTCTGCTTAAGCTCTCGAATTTCTTGCAAATCAAATCTCCCCAGTTCTTACTCTACTCACTTAAGATGTCGATTGTTTCTCTTTTCGATGTGCGAACTAACATGCAAGCGAGGTTCAATCTTGGAAAGTATATTTCGGAGAACAAGGTGCATGTGGAACCTTCGATGTTTTTCAAAGGACTTCACACTGCTGGAAATCAGGAGATCCTTGATAAGTGCTCGCGTTGTGGATTGAAGCCGTATCTGGAGGCGTTTCCTCAAGTCGTCTTGGAGGAAGAGGTGTTGATGTTCTATGCCAACGCCACAAGACGAGGAGATGAAATTGAATCTTTCATAGGAACGAGTCGAGTTGAACTCACTCGTGAGGTGCTTTTCAGGCATTTAAGGCTACCCATCGGAACGATTGATGTGGAGAACTATGCCACTGGACAAGAGATGAGATATTTGAGCATCTTTTGTGGAAGGAAGATGAAGCTCAAGTCAGACGGCAAGGCCCCTGCGGTTAAGAAGGCCGAGTTATTGGAGAAGTATCGCACCCTTCTGGACATAGCAAGTAAGATGCTTCTATGTGCCACTGGTTCGTTTGACGCGGTCACTCAAGCCAAGACAAGGGTAATGGCAGCTATTTTTGATGGAATCACGGAGGGCAATTGGTTCAAACTGATAGCCGATCGAATGATGTACTTTGAGAAGAGTGTTCGTGTTGATACCGACTCTAGTAGTTGGGTGGTGTCACATACTGTTGGATATGGCAACAAGTTGAGTATCCTACTCCCCTTGTTGTTACCAAATAAGTCGGATTGGAGTAAAGGTAAGCCCTTCCATCCTCTCAAATTTTATCTGAAATCGGAAGCCCAGAGGAAGCAAGCTGCTGCAAGGACAGCTGCCCCAAGACGTGTTCAGGTAGACGACTCACACGTCTTACCTTATGGCAACTCATCTAGCTCCTCAGAAGATGAGTCCGATGATGAAGAATCAGAGGCTCCTGCGAAAGCTGAGTCAAGTGGTGGTGATTCGGAAGAAACTCATTCAGACAAGGATGTTGATGCAGAGAAGGAGACTGATGATCAAACTACTCAAGTTCTCAGGATTGTGAGAATTGGTACTCCACCTCCACCAGAAGAGACGAGTTACCAGGTTGGTTCTTCTTCACAGTCTTTGTCAATTCCATCTCTCTCTCTCTCCTCTGTTCGAACCAAGGCTAGATCACACCGATCTAGGCCTCGTCCTTTACCCTCAACCTCACAAGTACTGGCGGCATTACCGCTTAGAGCCAGTCATCCCCAAATCACTCCCATACAAGATACAACTGATACTCCTACAGTTGTCACACCAAACCTAGCCTCATCAAAGCCCCAAGAAACCACAGTCCAAACTTCTTCTTTACCCTCAACAGAATATGTTGAACCCTCCAACCCATCTACTTCAGACAAGACGCCAGTTGCCACTGCAACAGCTGAGTTAGAGAACCCATCTACTCAGGACCCGTCTGATGTTAGATTTGAATCCCTAGTGTATTATCCGATGTGTCTACGAGAGAAGAGAGTTCGTGCTCGAGTGTCTAGGAATCTGCAGAAGCAGCTCTCGCCTCTTGACATCGACACTGCTTCAGAACAGTTTGAGAAGCTCGTGAGGATTTGCACTTGGTTTGCTCTGAAGAAATCTTCTACGGATGATCTTTTTGAAGTCATTCAAGGCATGGGCGGAATCTCCAATTTCATGGATTGGGAGATGGAACAGAAAGAGAACAGTGGCGTTAAAGACCACTCCGAATTGTTTCGGCGCAAGGCATTAGTTGATCTAGTCAAACGCCTTCTAAGTATTCCTGATGGTGTTCTAGAAGAAGAGTTCTCGTTCGATGTTGGAACTCAGACTGATCTGGTGGAAGACGAGGTCAAGCCAGATGTTGCTGATATTGCTGTTCAGACTTCAGAACCCGTTTTAGAGATAGAAGATGGTTCAGATGAAGTCAACGCTGAATGTTCTGAAGAAGCTAATTCTTTCAACTTTGGAAAAGAAGATGATGAATTTATTGAGGCTGTCATGTTCAATGAGGATGAACTGATCGAAGCACAGTCGTCTCAAGCTATTCCAGTCGCCTCGATAGATGAGTTGAAAGAAGATTTGAAATCTGTCATCAAGTCAACTATTGATGATTTTCTCAAAACTGAACTTAAGAAGACTCTTGTTGAACAGAACAGTGTCCTTGTGACAAGTTCAAAAGAGATGATCTTGAATGAAGTCAATCAGTTGGACAACGACTTCAGGCAAGAGATGTTTAAGCAGATCGAAGGATTTCTCCAGAATCAAGTTGAATATTCGGAGAAAAGCTCAGTTGATTTTGCTCGTGTTCTAGCTACTGAATCCAAGAAGATGGAACGAGTCTATAGAGCCAAAATTGAAGTAGCTGATGTTCAGAGAAAGGAAGCTTATGATCAGTTAGCACAAACTAAAGAGATTATCAGTGCTATGACTGAAGAGAACAGGAAGCTGCGTTTGACTGCAACACATTTCAAAAATGAGTTGAACTTGTCTACACAAAAGCTGGAGTTGGTGGCAACCAAACTGGACAAGTTGAGTCAAAACAGTTCTCATCAAAAGCAGATTGAAAAAGCTACTGAAGCTATGAAGGAAGCTGTAAAAGAAGAAATGACTCGATTTACTAGTCTTTTCACTCTTAAGGCTACTGATGAAGCCAAAAAGGGGGAAGAGTCAAGTATTATTGAGAAGTCTGCTGAACCAGAAGCTAAGGAGGCTGCTGAAGCAATTCAAGAGCTCAGAAGACCCAAGAGAGGAAAGTTGGTCAAGACTGCTGAACTTGAGAAGGTTAGAGCAGATGAGCAGAAAAAGCTAGTAAAAGACAAAGCTATTGCGTCTCCTGAAGCAGAGATTCAGACCAGACACGTTAAGAGAAAGTTGAACATTGAAGAGCCTACTGCAATAGCTAAGAAGAAACAGAAGTCTACTGATCCTAATGATGAGACTCATTATGCAAGTAAAAAGAAAATTGGTAAGCATATTGAGAGATTGCAGAAGCTGAAGGCTGATGAAGATCTGATAGAAGACAAGTTCATTGATCACTTCATAGATAATGAGCATCGAGCTGAATGGATTGAAGTGAAGAGTCAATGGGAACTTGATCACTGGATTATTAGGAAATATGGTGATGCTGAAGGTCAAGATGAGTTATACTCTTTGTTTGACAGATTCATGGAAGGACAACACAAGATGTTGTGGCATTTAATCTTAAGGATTTCTGCTGGTGCAAACTTCAACATTTTGGTTCCTGAATTTCCAGAATGGAAGTGTCCCATGACCAGTTCTGGTAGAAGAGTTGACATGAATCAAATCAAGAAGTTCGAAGAACAACTACTCGATAAGGAGAAGATTACAGATGATGGTCATATTGGACTAATTCATAAGAGAATCCTTGATGCGTTCTGTATTCCAAATCCAGACGGAGGTACTCTTTCAGATTAGTTGATTTATATTCTTATTTGAAGTTTTTTGTTGCTCTGATACTTAGTTGTATTTGATATTCGAAGTATGTGTAATATCTACTGGTATTATTTTGAATGAATGAAAAGATAACAACTTTTGATGTTTAAAGACAAGATAACTACTTAACTAGTCTACTTATGAGAAAAGATTCAAGTAGTTTTGGCTTCATCAAAAAGGGGGAAATTGTTGGGATATGAATCCTAGGACAAGTCCTACATGATGAAAAGATAAGATGAAGTTTTGATAAGCCAAAAGTAGTTTGAATATTTTCTAAGTGTTGACTGATCTAGTCTAGTTGAGTTAAGTCATCTTGAACAAGACCAGTAGAGTTCACATGAAAAGATAAAGTACTTATAAATTTGTATATTGTTTATACTTCATATATGCTATTTGTATTTGTTAGATTGTTATTGAGCTATGGATAAATGTTGTATAGAGCTCATGTTTTTTAATGTAATAGATTAGTTTGATTGTATAGATTCTAAGTTGACTAAGCTTGTATTATAAAAGCTTAAAGTAATGTAACAAGTCTTGATAGATTAGTGTAGTCTACTATTGAAGATCACATGGGAAGATCAGACAAGAAGAGTTGAAGTCTACTACTTTAGAAGACAGGTGGATTACAAGACAAGACAAGTACATACTAGTCTACAGAAGACAAGTCAAACTTAAAAGTCTAAATGAAGCGCGTATAAAGATAAGGATGAAGAAGTTAGTTATGGAATAACTAATTCATAATAAGAAACGCGTGGAAGGATAAGAAGATTCAGTTGAAGTTAGTTTTCAAGAAGAGTTGGTTACAACTACCTAAGTTCTTGATGATTGAAGTTTATAAATACTTCATGATGGTAATCATTTGAGGACTACTGCAACTACGCATACTGACTGAAGATATATTGAAGATTACTCGCAGAGATTAAAGATTCAGAAAGAAGCCAGAAGACAAGTGAAGAATTCAAAAGGCTACTACTGAAGATCAGAGAAGTTTTAGTTTTTGTTTGTTGTTTTATCAAGTTGCTAGATACTTGTTAAATTTCTAGTAAGATCATAGACATATCTGGAGGTATAGTCTTAGAAGATCTAAGTCTTCTTCTTGGGACTTAAAAGACAGGAATATACACTTGTACTCGATTGGAAGAGTTTAGTGGAAACATCACAACTGGGTTTGTGAGAGTGGATGTAGACAAGTTGTCGAACCACTATAAATTGTTTGTGTTGTTTACTTTACTGTTTGGTTTATTGTTTTAATTGCTTAATTGTTTAACATACATAACTGAACTAGACAAGTTGAGTGTAGAACAGAGTTCTCGAATTAAGTAGTTGAGTATAAACTTGAATTGGGCTCATTGTTAATTTCGTATTCCGCATATTGTATTCTGATATTTCGATAGATTTTTGAAAAGTCTATTCACCCCCCCTCTAGACATTTTCACTAGCTTACTCGTTATTAACTCAACTTTGGGGACCTACAGTATACTATTGAGTTATACTTGGATGGATTAATACACCATCCTCACCGACTCAACAGTATGCAAGCTGAGTACGGACTTCAAATAATTTTTGCTCAAAATCTATAATTTCTGCATTCCACAAGATAAAGTCTGGATCTCTTTAAATGTGAACCCTTATATCAAGAATCTCATTGTTGATCTTAAGAAGTAACTTTTTCAGAAATTCAGACCTATCAACTCAATAGTTTTGTCATCTTTCACTCCACCACCTCATTTCTACCCCTATAAAAGGAGGCAGTCATGGGAATAACCAAGAACACAAATCACTAACTATTATTTCTGTTTCAGGTATGGAGAAAATCGAAAGGAAAGATGGCATGGACATCATCCCTCAACCAAGGACTTGGGTGAAGGAATTGAAGATATATCCAGAAGATGAAGATGATGCAGATCAGCATACTTGGCTCACTCAACATATGTATGCTTTTGAAAAGAAAAGAAAGGAGAGATGTTCTTGTTGAAAAGAAAAGGAAGGAGAGATGCAGATGACAGAGTAGCAAACAAGCAGAGCTTCTTCTCCAGGGGGAAGTTCCACATGGAGAGCTTGTTATCAAAGGCTACCTTGTCAAAACCAATCAAGAAGACTAAGTTCCTGCCTTTCTCTTCACACTCCAGTGAAGCACCTTCCAATCTTCTCCCTCTTACAAGAGAGGCGAAGAAATTCAACAAGGACACATTAGATGCTACAACCCATCTGATGGTGATGGACCATCCGATGGTGAAGGCAACCTGAACCAGTGGAATACCATCCAGGCTGACCAGCTACATATTGTTAAAATGGTACCACATGGTTAAGGGGGAATTGCTGAAAGATCCATCAAACCAGGTTGGATAAAATTTCACAGAAGATTTACTCAGCAACTCAAAATACTTTACTCAGTTGATCAGAAGACCAACTCAGCTAACCAGAAGACCTTCAAGAAAAATCAACAGACTTTTCGAACAATTCAGAAGACTTTACTCTGCTGATCAGATCACTTCTATTCCAACTAAAAGTCTAATGATTATCTATTTGATCATGTAATTCATTATAGATTTATTTCTGAATGTAATTAAGGAATTCGGCCTATATAAGGAATGAATTTTACTTATGGAAAACGGCCTTGAATGATCAAAAGTTTACTAAAAATCTAGTCACAACGACTATTTTTGGTAATGATGTCTTTAGTACTCAATTACTATTTTGCCAGCGAATCATCAATTGACACATGGCATATTTAGCCGGCAAAATTAAAGGAATGGGCTGAAGAAGAAGAAGGAAATTCTTGGGTATTACTCCACATTAAACCATTTCTGACCGTTGGATCAATACACAATTCGAGATTTGTTGGAGTATTTAAACAACCCTTAAACCATTCCTCAAACCCTTTCGCTCACAAAACTCAATCGCACTCAATCTCTCTCATTCTGAAAATTCTTTCAAAGCTTTCTAAACCTACTAATCAACATTCAGAATGGCAATCACTGAAATCTTTGATGAGAAGACCAAGATCACAGGCATTCTAGATGCAACTAAGTGGTCTAAGGAAGGGAAGATATTCACTGAGAACGCTCTGTTCTTCAAGGGCAAACACATTGCTGAGAACAAGAAGATTCTCCTTCGATGCATCAATGTGAAGCTCTGTGAATTTTTGGAAGCATCACCAACGAATGTGTACGAACAAGATGTGCTGGCTTTCTACTAGAACGCTGTGGCAAAAGGTTCGTATGTTGAAAGTATCATGGGTGGACACAAGGACAGAGTCACTAGAGATATTCTCAAGGACTTGTTCGACCTACCAAGGGGGAAGGTAAACATCTCTACCTACATTATGGGAAGAGAAAAAGAGTATATGGAGATGTTTACTGTTGGAAGAATCAAGGCTCCTGATGCTTCTGGAGTCAAGAAGTCTCAACTTGATCTCAAGTTTCAGACTTTGATGGACATAGCAAGCAAGATGCTGCTAGGAAACACTTTTAGCCATGATGCAGTTACCACTCTAAAGGTCAGAGTTATGGCCGCAATTTGGGACCAAATTGATGGAGATTGGCAAGGTCTCTTCTTGGATAGAATTGCTCTTCAGGCCAAAAACGTTACTCTGGACCTGCAATCTAAAGAATGGAAGGTGACTTCCACAGTCAGCTTTGTTAACAAGCTGAGTATCATTCTCCCAGAGATACTTCCAAAGAAGTATAAGATGGGTCCGTCTAAGAAGTTTCACATCTCCAAGTATTACTTGAGAAAAGAAGCTCTTGCTGAGGCAGCAAGGTTGAAGGAGGAAAAGAAGAAACAGTTGGCTGAAGCACCCTCCAAAGATGCTGCTGATGAGGTAGAAGAGTCTGTGCATGACTCAGCTGAAGAAGAGGAGGAGCACTCCAAGGAAGAGGATCATCAGAAGGCTATTGATGATGATGATGATAATCAGACTCTTGCACAGAGAAGATATCTAATCAGATCTGGGCTCATCTCCCCATCTGATTCAGATGCCACTCTATCAGCCTCTCCTTTGAAGAAGGCAGGTACCTCTACTCCTCCCCTTTCAATTACTCCTTCAAAATTGTCTAAGGGTCAGAAGAGAAAGAAGAACACTTCCTCTTTCACCAAGAAATCCAAGAAATCCAGGCTCCCTGCTCCCATGAGCATAGCTCCTATTTCATCCTTTGACCCTACTAAGACTGCCAACCCATCTGAACCTTCAAACACTGATACCCAAATCCCTGCTGATACTCACACAGCAGAGGTACTAGTACAGACAACCCAAACACCCAGCCTTCAAACATCATCTGAACCAATCATCCATACTTCCCAAAACCCTGCTGATGCTCAAGCAGCAGAGGACCAAGCTCAAATTTCTAAACCCTCTACTGATCTTCAAAAGGCAGATGAACCAGCCCACCTTACTCAGAACCCTGCTGATACAGAACCCACAGAAGATCAATCACAGCCACCTACCCAACTTATAGATATCACTTCCCATATCCCTGCTGATACTCACACAGCAGAGGAATCTATCCCATCCACTCAAACTCCTATCAGCCCTATCTCTTCTGCACCAGAAGCCCTGGCACCAGCAGAATCTTCTCACCCTCAACCCCAGTACAGCATGGTGCACTACCCAATGTGCACTAGAGAAAAGATCATGAGAATGAAGATAGCCAACCTGCTGAAGACCACTGTTCCTGGAGTTTATGAGGAGTCAATCCAATTTGAGCAAGTACTGAGAGTATGTACTTGGATTGAACTCAGAAGAGATGAGGTAGATGACCTCATTGAGGTCATGGAAGGAATGGGAGGAAAAGCTAACTTCCTCGACTGGGAAATGGAGCAGAAAGAGGTTGCTCAAGTCCAGTCAATCACTGATTTGTTACCAACAGAGGCGCTCACTAAGGTGTGCAAAAGGATTCTAGGAGTCCCATCTGAGGAACCCTTTGTACCAGAAGTCACTTCAGATCAGCTAGTAGTCGTTGAAGCTTCTGCAGATGACTTAGCTAGATCAGCTGAGACAGAAGAGAAGGAAAGAGAGGTGCTGTTTGTCCCATCTCACTTCTTTCCTAAAAATGAGCTCGATCATTTCATCTACCAACTTACACTGAGGAAAGGACGATTGTTTGCTCGTCTGGTTGATGTAACAACAAACTTTCTGGAGGAAGGCCATTTGACTGCAGAAGAAAAAGGAATGGCTCTAGTTGTATACAATCCAACTACCACTCCAATGCCTCCTCAGATAAATCAAGGTACTGTCTCTCCCTCTACCTCGCCTATTGATATTCGAGCAGATGTGTGTGCTCAAGTCAAAGAAGTAATATACACACACTTCGACAAAGGGCTAGGCATGCAGCTGGCTAGATATGTTGAAAAAGCTATACACGAGCAGAGGACTCGTCTCACTGATCAGATCCATGACATTGATGACAAGTTTGGTGAGGCACTTCACAATCAGCTGGAAGAGTATCTTTACACTGAGATGAAGAAATCAGTAGACCGAACCAAGATGTTTGCTGATCTCTATGCAAATGAGATAACTCGCCTGGAGATCACCTACAAAAGCAGGCTCGATGATGCTGAAGCAAGAGCCACTGAAGGTCAAACTCTCCTTAAATCAGCTGCTGAGGAAAATGAGAAAATACAGACTCAGCTGAAGGAGACAGCAGCCAAACTAGAAGCTCTTACAGCTAAGCTCGAAGCTGCCTCTTCTTCATCATCTCATGCTCAAGTTCTAGAGCACAACATCTCCCATCTATCTCATGTCAGCAGAGTCAATGCCATAGCTCTCAAACAGACTCTACATGTGGAAATTCTGAATGCCATGAAGCCTTTTGCAGCTGCTCTTGCTGAAGCCAAAAAGTGGGAAGATGTATTGATAAAAGCTCTAGAGAAGTGTACTGCACAGCAAACTGTAATGGTAGTATCACAAGATGAGCTGAATGAAACCTTGGGAGGTTTGAAAAGCAAAATTAAGAACAGACAAGGCAAAGAAGATGTTCAAGAAGAAACCCAAGCTCCAGCCAAGAGTCTGAAGCTCACTGCCCCTATAGAACAAGTGTCTGAAAAGAGGATGACAAGGAAGAGGAAGGCAGATGAGAAAGCATCAGTTCCAGTAGAGCCTACTGCAGAAGAGAAATAGGCTTTAGAACTGAAGAAAAGGAAGTTGCTTGAAGCTCAAGAGCTTAAGAAAAATAAGCTCAATGATGCGAAGGCAGTCAAGGCCAAGTTTGATAGGAAAGTGGCCAAACTCAGAAAGGCACTGAAAGACAAAGCAAAGGAAGAAAGTGTCCTGGTAACTGACAGCACATTTGTGGATTTGTAGGCTCTTCAAGATGAGCTACCAAGGTGGTACCCTCTGAAGAAGAAATGGCAAATTCAACATCACATTGTGAGAAAATTTGGCCCTCTCCCTACCTATGAGGAAGAATTTCTGCAATTCTTTCAGTTCATGGAGATTGAAGATCAAGAGTTCTGCACAACCTCAAGATGAGAAGAGTAGAAGGCATGAATACTAGAAGATCCTTGAAGGCCAGATAAGTAAGGTGCTTGTATACCTATTTTGCTGATGGAGTCCAAGTTGAAGATGGCCTAACACAGCACAAAGAATTGCCAGATCAGAAGAGTTTTACTCTTCTGATATCAGAAGTCAGAAGACATAAGGCCAGACGAGTAGCCAGAAGACTAGTAGTGAAGATCAGAAGACTAGGTGCTCGTCCAGGACTCGGCTGATTCCCAAGTCATCTTGCATTTTGAATGAAGACTTACCATACTTAGAAGATTGACATGATCCCAGAATTGAAGCAATCAAGCGGCTGGAATCAAGGAATCAACCAAACATGGAAAGATTGCCCAACGACTAGTCAACTCCAACGGCTAGTTGCAGCAATCTTCCCTATAAATACAAGAGGATGAGGAATCACAAGATACGAAGTCACAACGTGAGAATTCAAAAGCTAATCAAGCAAGCAAGCAAAAAGCTATATCCTACTGAGAGTTCTCCAAGAGCCCAGAAATCATTAGAAAACCTTATAGCTCTTAAGTGATTTCCCATCAAACCAAAGAACCTGAATCCTACTCATATTGTATACTCTTTGATTTAGGCATAGTGGTTAAGCAATTTATAAGCTTGAACCATTAGGTGGATACATTCAAAAACCCCCACCATAAGGTTAAGTTTTTGAAACCCCTGTAAAGTGCAAGTGCTTCCAATCACTTGTGGAGACCGTAGTAGTTAGGACTGCTCAGATCTCAAAGTCCTACCCTTGGGACTATAAAGGACAAGCCCTTGTAATTTTTTGGTAAATTAAAGGGATTAAACATCACGTTAGGACGTGAGAGTGGACGTAGGAACTGTTGGGATATAAATTCACCCTAAGCCCCACTTGATGTTAGAATAGTTTTGATGGCCAAAACACTTAGAGTTTATAAATGTAATAGGATCAGCTGACTTGTATAGAACAGCTTAGACTAGTCTTGTGTGATCAACTGTATTGATATCAGCTGATCAGCACAGTCATGGCTTACATGCCTATCCTCAAGATGAGAAGAGTAGAAGACATGAAGACTAGAAGATCCTTGAAGACCAGATAAATTAAGGTGCTTGTATACCTACTTATCTGATGGAGTCCAAGTTGAAGATGGTCTTAAAGCAGCACAAGTATTTTCCAGATCAGAAGAGTGCTACTCGACTGATATCAGAAGACAAAAGACCTAAGGCCAGAAGAGTAGTCAGAAGACTAGTAGTACAGATCAGAAGACTATGTACTCTTCCAGGACTCGGCTGATTCCAAAGTCATCTTACAATTCAAATGAAGACTTACCTTACTTAGAAGATTGACATGATCCCAAGATTGGAGCAATCAAGCAGCTGGAATCAAGGAATCAAGCCAACATGGAAAGATTGCCCCAACGGCTAGTCAACTCCAACGGCTAGTTGCATGCAATCACCACTATAAATACAAGAGGATGAGAAATCACAAAACACGAAGTCACAACGTGAGAATTCAACAAGCTAAGCAAGCAATCAAGCAAAAAGCCATACTGTTTTTAAAAATTCTCCAAGAGCCCAGAAAGCTTTAGAATATTTGTAGCTCTTAAGTGATTTCTATCCAACCCATAAGAACCTGAAACCTGTTCATATTGTATATCTATTGTTTTAGGCATAGTGGTTAAGCAATTTATAAGCTTGAACCATTAGTTGGATAATCTTCAAAAACCCCAAACCCTCACCGAAAGGTTAAAGTTTTTGAACCCCTCAAAGTGCAAGTGCTTACAATCACTTGTGGAGACCGTAGCTGTTAGGACGACTCAGATCTCAAAGTCCTATTCTTGGGACTATAAAGGACAAGCCCCTTGTAATTTTTGATAAATTAAAGGGATTAAACATCACGTTAGGACGTGAGAGTGGACGTAGGAACGTATATCCGAACCACTATAAACCTGGTGTTGTTTACCTTTCTGCACTTTACATTTCTGTCTTTCCATATATTTTTATAGAGTGCATACTGTGTCTTCAACATTCTTCAACTCAGGCCATAACTTTCAAACCAGCATCAGCTGAGTACTTTCTTTAAGTAAACAAGTTAACACTTTCAAAAGAAACTAAAAGAACGAGCCTAAGCAAGGCCTACCATAATTCCGCATATAATCTCTTCATTCAGATCACTATAGTCATCTGGACCAGCAGACTTGTAGTCCAGTTGACATAGCAATCAGAAGAGGTTCCCAACTCTCTTGAAAAAGTTTTAAAGTCTATTCACCCCTCCCCTCTAGACTTTAATCCCATTCACTACTCGTTCAGGGACCAACAAGTGGTATCAGAGCAGTGGTTCTAACGGACTACTGTCTCTAGATTATCAGAAGACTTGAGGGAGTCTTTCTGTAGTCCTCTTGAACAGATCTATTCTTTTTGAAAAACTTGTTTTTGAAAACTCATACAGCATGAGTGCTAATATGCGAAAGTTGCCTAAGTTTTCAGTTGAGGATTATGATTAGTGGAAGATCAGGATGAGGAAGAATCTCACATCAGTCCACTACAAGATGTGGTCTGTAATCACAGAAGGTCCAATCACCATCATGACAGTCAACACTGCAAATGGTGATCCAGAAGTTCCAGTTGGAGAACTTGTTCCCAAGCCCATGAAGGACCTCACACCAGAAGAGATGAAGCAGTCAAACCTTGACAGCATTGCTCAAGATTACATCATGCAAACTCTCCCAAATGAGTACATTGCAAAGGTAATCCACTGTGAGTCAGCCAAAGAAATGTGGGAGGCATTGGCACTCCTCTGTGAAGGAACTGAGCGGATCAAGGAAAGCAAATTGTCAACAACAGTCAAGAAGTTTGAGCACCTCAAGATGCAGCCAGAAGAAACTATTGATCAGCTGGACAATAGATGTACAAAGATCATATATGAGATTGAATCTCTAGGCAAGAAGTATACAAATAGAGAGAAAAACTTGAAGATCTTGGACTCTTTACCCAAGAGATGGAAACTCAAGAAGACCATCATCAAAGATACTCAAGATATCAAGAAGTGGTCTACTCAAACTCTATTTCAGAACCTAAAAGCTCATGAATATGACATTGACAGAGAAGAAAACTCAGGAAGTGATGAGCCAACTACAACCCCATCTACCTCCAAGACTGTAGCCTTCAAGGCAGCCAATACAAAAGCTGCAAGTACCTCATCTAGCAAGACCTCACTGAAAACTGAAGACTATGAAGGATCAGACATGAGTCTGAAAGAGCAAATGGCTCTTATGATCAAGAGATTCGAAAGGATGAACACTCTCAATAGCAAATATAGAAAATTCTATAGGAACTACAAAGATAGGAGAGCCAGTTCACCATCCAGAGGTTCCAGAGAAAGAACACCAGAAAGACATCCTAGAAAGGATATGGAGTCATCCAACAGTCGAGGATCTAGAAGAAGAGATGCCACTCCTCCAAGGAAAGGCAACTCAAATCAGATATCTGGATCATGCTTCAATTGTGACAAACCAGGACATTAGGTCTATGAATGCCCTGAGCTTGATTTGGACGACAAAGAAGAAAGAAGGCCAAGAAGAGACAGAAGAAATTCAGATAAACAAGCAATGGTGACTGAAGAATCTGAATATCATAGTGATGAACTCCCTACATCACCAGACTGTCAAATCTTCTCAGATGATTCAGATGATCTAGCTATGATGACCATAGGTGAAAATGAGGTAAATTCCTATACTACTACTTTCCATTCACCTATTTTTTCACAAACAGATGAGATAAACTCATCTGAAGGCGAATCAGAAGACACCTATTATCAATCTTTAAGAAAGGTAAAAGGTGATCTGGATATTGCCACTAGAGCTTTTATAGAAGTGGAAGAGGAGAACAAGGATTTAAGGAAAGAAATTGCTAAGTGGAAAAAGACTAAGTTTGATAACACCCCTGAGTTGGTCACAATGAATGAAAGATTGACCAGAGAAGTGGAACTTCTTAAGGAAGAAAATACCACAATAACTCAGTTGTATGAGGGGATGTTAGAAACTCAAGCTTTAGAAACTAAGGAATTTCGTTCACTACAATCCAAGTTCGATGATCTCTTCCAAGCACACAAGCTCTTAGAAAAGGAGAAGGAATGCCTAAATCAAAAGATATCAGAGTTCAATAAAGCATCTACAACTATTGAAAGTATCTCTGAATATTATAGATCAAATGGCAATAAGATGGGTTTTGGCTATGAACTTAATCCATCAACATCCTCTCCAGATGGGGGTAGTACACCTAACAAGTGCACTACTCAGGCACATGAAAAGGGTGAGTGTTCTAAACACAATGAACCTAATATGAACCAAAAGGCATCTGTACCAGCTAAGGCTAACTATCCCAACACCAAAAATGGTAAAAGACAAGTTAACCCCAAGCCTGTACAGAGGAACAACAAACAGCCTAGACCATCCCGTTTGAGACAGTCTCAGCTGTATGCTGCTCCAGCCAAGAAGAAGAAGTCTTCTTCAAACAAATCTGTTCTCTTTGCACTCCCTATCTCCTATGATATTGTGAGAACAGAGGAGTATGGTCCATATAATCGTGTGCATCGTCCAGCTAATGCACCCAGGCCGAATGTAACTAGTCAAAAGATCATGTATGTACACTCCTATAAAGGGAAACCATTTGACTACTACTTAGCTGAAACAAGTAACAAATCAGATCAGTCCAAAGTGCTAACTGGTAAGATTTGGTTCTGTGATACCCGAGGGAAACAACTCAAGTGCTCAAGGTTGTTCAAAGGGACCAATGTATATGTGGGTTCCCAAGGGTAGTACTAACAACCAAGGACCCAAGACAAAATGGGTACCTAAGACTTAACCTTTCTTGCAGGAAAGGAGGGACCTATACAAAAGAGGAGGTCTAGAAGGAGAAACATGGTACATAGATAGTGGATGCTCAACGCACATGACAGGAACCAAAGCCCTGCTGACCAACTACATAGAGAAGAAAGGTCCAAAAGTCTTCTTTGGTGATAACGCGCACGGTAACACAAAAGGATATGGCACCCTTAAAAATGGTGACATTGAGGTACATGATGTATCATATGTAGAAGGTTTAAAGTTTAATTTATTATCTGTTTCTCATTTTTGTGACACTGGTTACTCAGTAAAATTCTCTAAAGATGAGTGTCTCATAAGTGATAAAAGAACAAAACAAAACCTTCTAACAGGATCTAGAAAGGGAAGTATGTATCTTGCAAATTGGAACAACTGTCCTAAGGATACATGTCTGCTTGTGAAGAGCCCTAAAGATGTCAGCTGGCTATGGCACAAACGCCTTAGTCATCTGAACTTTAAGACTATGAACAAGCTAGCAAGGGAATCCTTAGTTGATGGTCTGCCTAATGAACTCTACTGTAAAGATCAGGTATGTGATGCATGTCAACAAGGAAAGCAAACAAAGGTCTCCTTCAAGACCAAGAAGACAGCATCAACCAGCAGAGCTCTTGAATTGCTTCACATGGATCTCTTTGGACCAATCACTCCAACCACATTAACAGGGAGAAAGTACACTCTCATTGTTGTAGATGACTACTCCAAATTTACTTGGGTTATCTTCTTATACAAGAAAAGTGAAACACAGCAGAAGCTCCCTGAACTATTGAAGAGGATCCAAGTAGAGAAAGGAGAACCAATTGTGAAGATTAGAAGTGACAAAGGCACTAAATTTATTAACTCCTATATTATTGCCTATTGTACTTCTAATGGTATTCAGCATGAGACAAGTGCAGCAAGAACACCACAGCAGAATGGTGTAGCTGAAAGAAGAGTCAGAACACTCAAAGAAGTTGCAAGAACACTCTTTGCTGAATTCTCCACTCCTAAGAAGCTATGGGCAGAAGCCATCAACACAGCTTGCCACACTCAAAACAGGTCAGGTATTCACAAAATCCATGAGAAAACCCCATATGAACTGTGGAAAGGAAGGAAACCTAGAGTATCTTACTTTCATATATTTGGTTGTAAGTGTTTCATTCACAACAATGGGAAGAGTAAGTTGAATGCTTTTGATGCCAAAGCAGATGAGGGGATATTCTTAGGATACTCCTCTACTAGTAAAGCATTTAGAGTACTCAACAAACGAACCCTTCTTGTGGAACAAACACCTCATGTTGTTTTTGATGAATCTTGTGAAAAGAATGTAGTAGAAACAAACTCAGCTGCAGAACAGATGAGACAGCTAGTGATCAAGTCCAGACCAGATGAGTTCATTGAAGTCAATGAACCTTTCCCTGAAGAACCAGAGGAAGATAAGCCTCATAGACCTGTCACTAGATCTCAAACTCAAGCAGAGCAAGCCGACCAGAACCAAGATGCACCAATCCCAAATGCAAGGGGGAATGATCTCTTTGACACACAAGATACAGATGATGATCGACCTAATCAAGTCAACCCTCCTGATGGTACTAGAACAAATGAGAATCCATGCTCATCTAATGCAGACACTCCTGTGAGGCATACATGGAGAAACAATCATCCATCAAACCTCATCTTAGGAGGAGCAGACTCAGGTGTCAAGACCAGAAGACAACTGAATCAGAACTCCCAATCATCTATGTTCTGCTGGTGTGCTTTCTTGTCCAACATTGAGCCAGCTAACATAGAAGAAGCAATGACAGATAGCAATTGTATCACTGCTATGCAAGAAGAACTAAACCAATTCGAAAGAAATGAAGTTTGGGAATTGGTAGATCGTCCTGAAAACCACAATGTAGTAGGAACAAAGTGGGTATTCAAGAACAAAAAGGACGAAAATGATGTGATAACTAGAAATAAAGCAAGGCTAGTTGCAAAAGGATATTCACAATCTGAAGGGATTGACTATAATGAAACATTTGCTCCAATAGCCAGATTAGAAGCTATTCGACTGTTTCTAGCTTATGCATCATATATGGGCTTCAAAGTATACCAAATGGATGTCAAGAGTGCTTTTCTAAATGGTATTCTGGTAGAAGAAGTGTATGTAGAGCAGCCTCCAGGATTTGAAAAAGGAGATCAAGTATATCGTCTGAAGAAGGCTCTCTATGGTCTAAAGCAAGCCCCTAGAGCTTGGTATGACACATTGTCACAATTCCTACTTGACAATGGTTACACAAAAGGCAAAGTTGATAGAACACTTTTCAGAATACAAGAAGGAGAAGACATTCTAATGGTGCAGATATATGTAGATGATATTATATTTGGATCACCCAATCAAGAAATGTGCAAAAAGTTCTCTGAGCTTATGCAAGGAAAGTTTGAAATGAGCATGATGGGTGAGATGAATTACTTCCTAGGACTCCAAGTCAAGCAGAGTTCAGAAGGGATCTTCATCAACCAGTCCAAGTATACCAAAAGCCTACTAGAAAGATTCAAAGCTCTACAAAGCAAGACTGCAAGGATTCCAATGATGACATCTTTCAAAATGGAACCAGATGAGTCTGGAAAGGCAGTTGATCAAGTTGAATATAGAGCACTGATTGGATCTCTACTATACCTTACAGCCAGCAGACCAGACATAACATTTGTTGTAGAGGTATGTGCTAGGTTTCAAGCAAACCCAAAGCAAAGTCATCTAGAAGCAGCAAGGAAGATTCTCAAGTACCTAAAAGGAATAGTCAACTTAGGACTGTGGTACCCTGCTGATGACAACCTAGAATTGAGTGGTTATTCTGACTCAGACTATGGTGGATGCAGAATTGATAGGAAATCCACATCTGGAACCTGTCAATTCCTAGGCAACAAGCTGATATCATGGTTCTCAAAGAAGCAAACTTCAGTTGCAACCTGCACCACTGAAGAAGAATATATGGCAGCTGGAAGTTATTGTAGTCAGCTGCTCTGGCTAGTTCAACAACTCAAGGATTACAATGTAGAGGCAAGAGAAATCCCTATCTATTGTGACAACAGCAGTGCCATTGCCATCACTCAAAATCCAGTCTGCCACACAAGGTGCAAGCATGTCGACATTCGACATCATTTCATAAGAGACCACCTTGAAAAGAAGGACATCAAGATGGAGAAAATTCACACAGATATCCAAAGAGCAGACATCATGACTAAGCCCCTAGCTGAAGAAAGATTCAAGACCCTATGCTACAGCTTAGGACTCCTGGATCCAAGCACATGAAGAGCAAAGATCAGCTGAAGACCTCAGCTGATACAATTGCAGCAGACTAGGAGAATCAGATGAGGTGAATAGACACCCTCATCTTCAGGTAAGTACTTTCCCAATGAAGACAAATAAAGCTGAGGGAAAACATAGAGTTATCTAATCAAGGGGGAATCAATGATACCTTAAGAATCCTTGATGAAATACTCTACAATCTGCATTGCATATTATATATATATATCCAGCAGACTTGAACAAAGTTATTTGACATCTTTACTCTAAGCAATGTATATCTATGTATAATAATAAACTATTCTTCATAAAATACTTTATTTATATACATACATACAGTATACTATTGAGTTATACTTGGTTGGATTAATACACCATTTTCACCGACTCAACAGTATGCATGCACTGTACGGATTCCAAATAACACTTGTTCAAAATTTATAAATTCTGCATTCCATAAGATAGAGTCTGAATCTCTTTAAATGTGAACCCTTAGATCAAGAATCTCATTGTTGATCTTAAGAAGTAACTTTTCAGAAATTCAGACCAATCAACTCTATAGTTTTATCATTTTTCTCCCCATTACCTCATGTCTACCCCTATAAAAGGAGGAAGTTATGAGAACACCTAAGAACACAAATCACTAAATATTATTCTTGTTTCAGGTATGGAGATAATCGAAAGAAGAGATGGAATGGAGATCATCCCTCAACCAAGGTCTTGGGTGAAGGAGATGAAGATTTGTCCTGAAGATGAAGATGATGCAGATCAGCATACTTGGTTCACTCAACATAAGTATGCCTATGAAAACTAGAGGAAGGAGAGATGCAGAGGACAAAGTAGCAAGCAAGCAGAGCTTCTTCTCCAAGGGGAAGTTCTACATGGAGAGCTTGTTATCAAAGGCTACTATGTCAAAACAAATCAAGAAGACCAAGTCCATGGCTCTCTCTTCATACTCCATTGAAGCCTCTTCCAATCCTCCTTCCCTTTCAAGAGAAGCGAAGAAATTCAACAAGGACACATCAGATGCTACAACCCATCTGATGATGAGGAACATCAGATGGTGAGGGCAACCTGAACCAGTGGGATATCATCCAGGCTGATCATCAACAAATTGATTTGATGGTCCTACATGGTTCAGAGGTAGAGCTGGAAGATCCATAGACCCAGGTTGGATCATCACAGCAGAGCTGAAGGATCCATCAAACCAGGTTGGATCATTAAAACCAAAAGATTTACTCAGCAAACCTCAATCTTCTACTCAGCTGATCAGAAGACCTACTCAGCTGACCAGAAGACTTTCAAGAGAAATCAGCAGACTTTTTGAAGAAATCAGAAGACTTCACTCTGCTGATCAGATCACTTTTTCAAGAGTATAATGACTATCTTTGATCATGTAATTCATTCTAGATTTATTCCTGAATGTAATTAAAGAAATTGGCCTATATAAGGAATGAAATTCACTTATAGAAAATGACCTTTGATGATCAATTCTTGCCACAAAATTAGTCACAACGACTATTTTTGGTAGTGATGTCATTAGTACTTGATTACCATATTGCTAGCAAATCAACAATTGCCACATGGCAAATTCAGCCGGCAAAATTAAAGGAAACGGGGCGAAATTAAAGAAGGAAATCTTGGGTTCTACTCCACATTAAAACCAAATCTGACCGTTGGATCGATCACACCTCAAGAATTGCTGGAGTATATATACAACCCTTAAACCAATCCTCAAACCCTTTCGCTCACAAATCTCAAATCGCTCTCAATCTCTCTCGTCTTGAAAATTTTCTTAAGCATTCCAAACCTAACACTCAAACTCTACTATGGCAATCATTGAAATTTACGACGAGAAGACCAAGAGCACTGGCACCCTAGATGCAACCAAGTGGTCTAGGGAAGGGAAGATTTTCACAGAGAATGCTCTATTTTTCAAGGGCAAACATACAGCAGCAAACAAGGAGATCCTTCTTCGCTGCATCAACCTCAACCTCCGTGATTTTCTGGAAGCAGCACCAAAAAAAGTCTATGAGCAAGATGTGTTGTCCTTCTACTCGAACGCAGTGATGAAAGGAGCTCATGTTGAAAGTGTCATGGGTGGACACAGAGTTAAGATCTCAAGAGAGATCCTTCACGAATTGTTTGGCTTATCAAGGGGGGAAATAAACATCTCTACCTACATTATGGGAAGAGAAAAGGAGTATATGGAGATGTTTACTGATGGAAGAATCAAGGCTATTGATGCCTCTGGACTCAAGAAATCCCAACTTGAACCTAAGTTTCAAACCCTGATGGATATTGTAGGCAAGATGTTGCTAGGTAACACATTTAGTCATGATGCTGTTACTACTTTGAAGGTTAGAGTTATGGCTGCAATCTGGGATCAGATTGATGGAGACTGGCAAGGGCTATTTTTGGATAGGATTGCCCTTGAGGCAAAGAAAGTTACTTTAGACTTGCAGTCAAGAGAATGGAAGGTAACAGCTACAGTCAGCTTTGTCAACAAGCTGAGCATCATCCTTCCAGATATTCTCCCAAAGAAGTACAAGATGGGACCTCATAAGACCTTCCACATCTCTAAGTATTATTTGAGAAAGGAAGCTCTTGCTGAGGCAGCAAGGTTGAAAGAAGAGAAGAGGAAGTTGTTGGCTTAAGCATCTTTCAAAGATGTTCTGGAGAAAGCAGAAGAGTCGGCTCATGACTCTGCTGAAGAAAAAGAAGAGGAGCTCTCCAAAGAAGAGGCTCAAAAGAAGGCTGCTGAGGATGATGATGATGACAATCAGACCCTGGCACAAAGAAGAATTCTAATCAGATCAGGGCTCATCTCCCCATCTGATTCAGATGCCACTCCCACTGCCTCTCCTTTGAAAACGGCAGGTACTTCTAATCCCTCTCTCACTATCACACCTTCTAAACTATCAAAGGGTCAGAAGAGAAAGAAGAACAATTCTTCTTTCACCAAGAAAACCAAGAAATCCAGGCTCCCTACTCCCATGAGCATAGCCCCTATTACATCCTTCAACCCTTCTGATGATTCCAACCCATCTGAACCTTCAAACACTGATACCCAAATCCCTGCTGATACTCACACAGCAGAGGAACAAGCCCAGCCTCAAACAACTCCCGAGCCACAACTGCCTACCCCTGCTGATGTACAAACAGCTGATGATCAAACTCAGATCACATCCTCATCCCCTGCTGATGATCACACAGCAGATAACCAAGATCATCAAGCCCAACCATCTACTGATCTTCAAGTAGAAAAAGAGCCAGATCAGCAGACTCAAAACCCTGCTGATGAACATACCTCTGAAGATCAATCCCAACCCCCTACTCAACATGAAGATATCACTTCCCAAATCCCTGCTGATACTCACACAGCAGAGGAAAATATTCCATCCACTCAGTCCCCTATACTCACTGCCCCATCTGCTCCAGAAGACTTGGCACCAGCAGACCTGGATGAAGCTGGCCCCTCTAAACCTCACTACAGCATGGTGCACTATCCTATGTGCACAAGGGAGAAAATAATGAGGATGAAGATAGCCAATCTGCTCAAGTCTACTACTCCTGGTATTGATGAGGAATCAATCCAATTTGAACAAGTACTTAGGATATGTACTTGGATTGAGCTCAGAAGAGATGATGTGGATGACCTTCTTGAAGTCATGGAAGGAATGGGAGGAAAGGAAAACTTCCTCGACTGGGAAATGGAGCAAAAGGAAGTTGCTCAGGTTCAATCTTTTGCTCAGCTACTATCAGCAGAGGCACTGACTGTAGTTTGCAACCGGATTCTAGGAATCTCCACTGATGATGTCTCTGTCCCAGAAGGCTCATCAGATCAACAGACAGCTGAAAAAGCAACGGTGGACGACTCAGTTGCACCAGTCTTGGTGGAAGATTTAGGTGCAACAGCCCCTGCACAAGACTCAGCTAAACCAGCTGACAGAGTAGAGATTGAAAGAGAAGTAGTCAGAGTACCAGCTCACTTCATGCCTTCAGACAACCTGACTCACTTCATTGATAAAGGAGAAAAGATCATGACCCATCTGGTTAAGGCCACTACCTCATTCCTCAATGAAGAGTATCTTTCAGCTGAAGAAAGAGGCAAAGCACTGATTGTTCATCCAAAGCTTCAAGGATCAACATCAACTCCTACCCCATCTGTTGACTATACAGCAGACATCTGCTCACAAGTCAAAGCTGCAATAGATTTGCACTTTGAGAAAGGTTTAGGCCTACAACTTGGAAGATATGTTGAAAAAGCTGTTAGGGAGCAGAAGACCATTCTTCATGACCAGATTATTGACATTGAAGACAAGTTTGGAGAGTCACTTCACCATCAGATAGGTGAATACTTAAGCACCATCCAGAAGAGGGCAGGTGATGTCTCCATCATGTTTGCTGATGAGATTTCCCAATTGGAAAAAGCCTACGAGTCAAAAATTAAAGATGCTGAAGCAAGAGCCACTGAAGGTCAAGCTCTTCTTAAGGCAGCTGCAGAGGAGAATGAAAAACTGCAGACTCAGCTGAAGGAGACAGCGGCCAAGTTGGAAGCACTTACAACTAGATTTGAAGCTGCCTCCTCCTCCAATTCTCATGCCGAAGTTCTAGAGCACAGCATATCTCATCTGACCCAAGTTGGCAAAGTCAATGCCATGGCCCTGAAGCAGACTCTGAAAGTAGAAATTCTGAATGCCATGAAGCCTTTTGCGGCTGCACTTGCTGAAGCCAAAAAGGGGGAAGATGTGTTGATAAAGGCTCTAGAGAAGTCTACTGCTCAACAAGCTGAACTGGTAGTAGCAAAAGATGACTTGACTGAAACCTTGGGTGGTTTAAAAAGCAAAATCAAGAGCAGGCAAGGCAAAGGCAAAGAAATTCCTCAAGAAGACACCCAAGCTCCCACTCAAGCTCCTACCAAGAGTCTACAGATCACTGCTCCTGTAGAACAAGCTCCTGAGAAGAGGATGACAAGGAAAAGGAAGGCAGATGAGCAAGCTCAGTCCAGCAAGCAGTCAGCTCCAGCAGAGCCTACTGCAGAAGAGAAAGAGGCTTTAGAGCTGAAGAGAAGAAAGTTGCTTGAAGCTCAAGAGCTTAAGCAAAAGAAGCTAAATGATGCGAAGGCAGTCAAAGCCAAATTTGAAAGGAAAATAGCCAAACTCAGGAAAGCACTCAAGGACAAGGCAAAAGAAGACAATGTCCTAGTGTTTGATAACAATTATGTGGATTATTTAGCCCTTCAAGATGAGCTACCAAGATGGTATCCCCTGAAGAAGAAGGGGCAAATTCAACACCACATAGTAAGGAAATTTGGCCCTCTCCCTACTTATGAAGATGAATTCTTCCAGTTCAATCAGTTCATGACCATTGAAGATCCAGTGTTCTGGGAAGAAATTGTCAAGACAGCCAAAGAACTTGACAATTGCAGAATCCTAACACCTGAAGAACCCAAATGGGATGCACCCATTCTGGACTCCGGAAGAACAAACCTGATTGAAGTCAAAAGGATTCTGTATAAGATCTATGAAGAGGAGAATGTTACAGACGTGCAGCACATGGAAGAAGTTCGAGTTCGTCTATACCTTGCTTACCGCATCTGAAGAAATCAGAAGACCTGATGAAGACTACTTTAGAAGTTTAAAGAAACTATTACTTGTAATCTGTAAAAGCTCTATATATATTCAAGTTCTAGTTCTTTTTGCTTACAAGACAAACTCTCATTGTCTTCATCAGATACTTCAGTTAACCAAGACGAAGCAGTACCTTGACCGCCGATGTTGCTTTGCCGCCGCACTGACCGAGGAAGGTGAATTGAAGTGGCCGAAGAAGAAAGCCTTGTGGCCACCGCCGCCTGGCCGTCGAAGATGAAGCGGTCGCCGATCTGCAACCCCCTCGACTCCGATGCGCCGATCTATCGGCCGCGAGCCATCGCCGCCTAGCCGAAGGCCTTCGCACGTTTGAAACATCGAAATAGATCAAGTTTCCAGCCCCACTGCCGCAAACTCTTATCTTATTTCATTAAGAGCATTTATCAAGTATAGTTTTGGCTTCATCAAAAAGGGGGAAATTGTTGGGATATAAATTCACCCTAAGCCCCACTTGATGTTAGAATAGTTTTGATGGCCAAAACACTTAGAGTTTATAAATGTAATAGGATCAGTTGACTTGTATAGAACAGCTTAGACTAGTCTTGTGTGATCAACTGTATTTATATCAGCTGATCAACACAGTCCTGGCTTACATGCCTATCCTCAAGATGAGAAGAGTAGAAGACATGAAGACTAGAAGATCCTTGAAGACCAGATAAATTAAGGTGCTTCTATACCTACTTATCTGATGGAGTCCAAGTTGAAGATGGTCTTAAAGCAGCACAAGTATTTGCCAGATCAGAAGAGTGCTACTCGACTGATATCAGAAGACAGAAGACCTAAGGCCAGAAGAGTAGTCAGAAGACTAGTAGTACAGATCAGAAGACTATGTACTCTTCTAGGACTCGGCTGATTCCAAAGTCATCTTACAATTCAAATGAAGACTTACCTTACTTAGAAGATTGACATGATCCCAATATTGGAGCAATCAAGCAGCTGGAATCAAGGAATCAAGCCAACATGGAAAGATTGCCCCAACGGCTAGTCAACTCCAACGGCTAGTTGCAAGCAATCACCACTATAAATACAAGAGGATGAGAAATCACAAAACACGAAGTCACAACGTGAGAATTCAACAAGCTAAGCAAGCAATCAAGCAAAAACCCTTACTGTTTTTAAGAATTCTCCAAGAGCCCAGAAAGCCTTAGAATATTTGTAGCTCTTAAGTGATTTCTATCCAACCCATAAGAACCTGAAACCTGTTCATATTGTATATCTATTGTTTTAGGCATAGTGGTTAAGCAATTTATAAGCTTGAACCATTAGTTGGATAATCTTCAAAAACCCCAAACCCTCACCGAAAGGTTAAAGTTTTTGAACCCCTCAAAGTGCAAGTGCTTACAATCACTTGTGGAGACCGTAGCTGTTAGGACGGCTCAGATCTCAAAGTCCTATCCTTGGGACTATAAAGGACAAGCCCCTTGTAATTTTTGGTAAATTAAAGGGATTAAACATCACGTTAGGACGTGAGAGTGGACGTAGGAACGTATATCCGAACCACTATAAACCTGGTGTTGTTTACCTTTCTGCACTTTACATTTCTGTCTTTCCATATATTTTTATAGAGTGCATACTGTGTCTTCAACATTCTTCAACTCAGGCCATAACTTTCAAACCAGCATCAGCTGAGTACTTTCTTTAAGTAAACAAGTTAACACTTTCAAAAGAAACTAAAAGAACGAGTCTAAGCAAGGCCTACCATAATTCCGCATATAATCTCTTCATTCAAATCACTATAGTTATCTGGACCAGCAGACTTGTAGTCCAGTTGACATAGCAATCAGAAGAGGTTCCCAACTCTCTTGAAAAAGTTTTAAAGTCTATTCACCCCTCCCCTCTAGACTTTAATCCCATTCACTACTCGTTCAGGGACCAACAAGAACGTATATCCGAACCACTATAAATCCGGTGTCTTTTACATTCTGCACTTTATCTTATTGCTCATTCATATCTTTATATAGTGCATATTGTGTTTTCAAATATCTTCAAACAAGGCCATAATCTTCAAACCAGCATCCGCTGAGTATTTCATTAAGTAAACAAATTGGTATTTTCAAAAGAACTCAAGAACGAGTCTAAACAAACAGGCCTACTCACTTCCGCATCTAATCTCCTCATCAGATTACTAGAGTCATCTGGACCAGCAGACTTGTAGTCCAGTTGACATAGAAATCAGAGGAGGTTTCTAACTCTCTTGAAAAAGTTTTAAAGTCTATTCACCCCTCCCCTCTAGACTTTAATCTCATTCACTACTCGTTCAGGGACCAACAATAACCATCCTTTAACCAAAATAAGTTAGCTCTTTAGCGCCAATACGTTTCCTCTTATCTCAAAAGAAGCCCCAGCCCTCTCCTAACCTCATGAACCTCCTCTTTCCTACTTCCCTGATGTTCACCCCTCTAACCGGTCTCCATAGGCCTGCTATTCGACTCCTCGTGAGGTTGAAAACAAATTTGGGTCAGTTAGAAATTTCCCAATAAGGGTCAGTCCCACTCTTCCTTTCGATCCTCCATTAACTCCCTCTCCAATATCGAGTACCTCATCATCTTCTGAAATATGAAGATTAAGCACATTATAAATTACTGTGTTAGGGGGATTATAAATTAATATTAGATAAAATAAAATAAATGATATCACCCGATTAAGCATATTATATATAGTGTGTAGGGATGGTATCTAGTGTTTAAGTAAAAAAATAGATTAATGCTGCACTGAATGTTGAGACAAATAGTGCAACACTGACTCTAACAGAATATCAGAAATAAAGATACACAGCAGAAGACTTGAAACACTAAAAACAAACGAGACACAATGGAAATATTTTTAACATAGATTTTATAAATAAAAATCTATGTTAGCCTTACGGCGAAATATCAATACTTATCTTCAAGTATAAATGTTGTGTGAAATGTTACAACAATAACCTTCACAACAGAAACTACAAATGAGGCAGGTGCCTTGTTCTAAAAACGATCTAAGTATATGAATTATACACTGCCGAAATGCTAGTCCTATCTATGATTACACTCTCGATAGATAAAGAAAAGCGCACAGTCATACGGGTGGGATACTTCGTATGAACTAAAAGGTATTGCTACTGGCCACAATTCCTAACAGGGATGAACGCTCGGTCTAGGAGATTGTTCGAGTAGTACACACTGAATTATGGAGCCATCCTTCGGTATTTATAGAGTGAGAAACGAATTCTAGAGGCTTCCATCTTGAGATTCTATTTTTTAGGATCTTAACTTCCATGATCTTTCTAGATCCTTCCACAATGTTCCAGGTCGTTCTAAGCTGCTTCCAGCCTCTTCTAGCTCTTCTAGCATGTTCTCCTAGGTTCTGGAATCTTCCAGGTTCCAGATCCTTGTAGAAGCTTCTAGATCCTGCCAGAAATGCGATAACATTTAGCTCAACATTTAATGCAACATTTCAGAAAAGACTTAGAAAAAACCAAGGAAGGTCAAATTAAGATGTTGTTGAGAATGTTGATACATTTAAGAATTCACAATATCTACAATCTCCCCCAATTTGACCTTTCGACTACAACACACCTGATGCACATATATTTCTATATATACCCAGTATTATGTATTTAGTTGAGGTTAACATCATTGTTAAATACTAGTTAAGACAATACCTGTTGTAATCGTTGGATCAAATCGAATGAAGACCAAGGATAATCTTACAATGATCCGTACCATAAGATCAAGATAATTTTATCCAAAACAGAACAAGTATAAACAATATACTTATTCACAACATATAAACTTACTAAAATCATAAGTTAGATTGGAAGAGAATTTAAGATTTAAGTATGACTCAAAAGATCAGAAATCAGAGCAAAAACAAAAAGAAATACAAAAGAAATAATAACAATCTAATTAGACCTAAAAACAAGACTTATATTATCAATAGGCAGTAAGAATATGAGAATTTTGAAAGATGTATACTTCAAATCTATTAAGGTAAACCATTTAAGCGCTTAGGTAGTAAGCCAAAATGAAGTGTACTTCTTGTATATTCTCAAAACAAACAATTTAAGCAAATTGAGTAATAAGACAAGTTATAAAGACAAAACAAACAACAACTAACAATGACCTAAAATCAGCAAGCAGTAAGCCAATAAGAATAATTTTTTAAGGCAAACAATTTAAGCAAACTTGATGCAGTAAGCAAATAAGAATAATTTTTAAGGCAAATAGTTTAACCAAACTGAAAATAGCGCAACGTTAGGGAAAAAAACAAATGCAATAAACAACTAACATATACAACATGCAGTGAGCAAATAATGATAAGTAAGAAAACAATTTAAGCATAAAAACAGTAATCTATTATCATAAATGCAACACAAATTAAGCAAGTTGAATAAAAGACAACCTATCAACTAGGAAGTAAAAATAAAGCCTGTAAATCAACTTAAACACAGTAACAATAATGCATAGGATCAAGGGAAGTATAAAAGGCACACATACTTAAGAAACTAAACATGTGACATATATTGTTGTATCAACAGTTGCAACATCATGTTCCTACACATAATCGCTTATAATGTTCAGCCCTCCCCTTGTCTTCTATCAACCTGTTCAGTTGTTTCCATAACCTGTTTAGATGTCATAAAGAACATCCATACGTTCATCAACATCAGCATCAACAAATTAATCCTCCTCCTCTTCAACAACAGTACACGTTGTAGCAATCAGTAGTCTTGTTATGAACATCATCAGGTACACAATCAGCTTCTGGTACATCTTCATGGAGCTCTTCACTTCGAACCCCAGAAGTTGATGGTGTTTCTCCCCCTGTGGTAGTAGAAAACGTCTCTAACCACTGGACTTTAAGGAACTGAAGCCCATCAATAGAGTCCTGTAAATGTTTTAGTTGAAATAAAGTAAAAGATCTAGAAATAAAAAAGGTTTGACCAATGTGACCACCAATGTGCTTCACATTCGGTGTAGCATTTCTCTATTCAGTTCTTGCTGGAGCTAGTCGAGCTGGAATAAGAGTATCTTTGTGATCAGAACCATTTGAATTTTGTAACAAAGCAAATCAACAGTCCTTTTACAAAGTAACATAGCAGGTGAGATAGTTATCAAGGGTACATTGCCTCTAATAACCTCAGTTTCCTTAGGTTTAAAAAATCATGCCTCTTGAGGTATGAACATATCAGCACATGGTAAGGTAAATTCCCTTTATGATAAATATCACTATAAGCTACATGTGGTGAAAATATTTAAATCCAGATTGAAATTCTTCAACACAATCATCCTATACAACAATATAGCTTGATCCGTAGTCACCTAAATGGAATTTATAAAGGGTATTCAATTGTAGACAATTAATTTATGGAGTACAGAATATAGAGATGTGAGATCTTTAGCAAACATAAAAAAATGTCACCTAGTTAATCTACCACCAGTTATAGAAGTAGCAACCAAGTTCAAATCAAGTTCATCTTCATCAATCACAGGCTCTATCTCTAAGAGATCATTAATCAATTCTGAAGTAAATGGAACTTATCTCCCCCTAAATTGTACATTCCCATATCATTTAGAGTTACGTCTACCCGTACTCTTCCTAAGTTAAGCATAAAGTACATATACCCAATGAAACACAAAAGTATCACTCAAAGTTACAGTTCTCAACAATTTCCTTTCAAAAAATTATATGAACCCTTTACTTCTCAAAATCAACAATGTTAATTCTCTTTCCATTAAAAACTTTCATCTAGATAGTTTAGTTATTTTAGCAACTAACCTATCAGTCTAACAATTATTATCAGGATCAGAATTACCTCCTTTAGAATTTATTTTCTCAGCTGATTCAGAGTCCATACTACTGCTCTTCTCAGAATCATCCTTTATACTGTCATCAGGGTCTGGTGTTGCGGCACTTTGTTGGGATATAAATTCACCCTAAGCCCCCATCTGATGTTAGAATAGTTTTGATGGCCAAAACACTTAGAGTTTATAAATGTAATAGGATCAGCTGACTTTGTATAGAACATCTTAGACTAGTCTTGTGTGATCAGCTGTATAGATCTCAACTAATCAGCACAGTATATGCTTACATGCACAACCTCAAGAAGAGAAGAGTAGAAGGCATGAAGACTAGAAGATCCTTGAAGACCAGATAAGTAAGGTGCTTGTATACCTACTTAGCTGATGGAGTCCAAGTTGAAGATGGCCTAAGTCAGCACAAACAATTGCCAGATCAGAAGAGTGATACTCATCTGATATTAGAAGACTGAAGACATAAGGCCAGACGAGTAAGCCATAAGACTAGTAGTGAAGATCAGAAGACTAGAATCTCGTCCAGGACTCGGCTGATTCCAAAGTCATCTTGCAATTCAAACGAAGACTTACCATACTTAGAAGATTGACATGATTCCAGAATTGAAGCAATCAAGCGGCTGGAATCAAGGAATCAACCAAACATGGAAAGATTGCCCAATGGCTAGTCAACTCCAACGGCTAGTTGCAGCAACCATCCCTATAAATACAAGAGGATGAGGAATCACAAGACACGAAAATACAACGAGAGAATTCAAAAAAGCTAATCAAGCAAGCAAGCAAAGGCAACATTCTGTTGAGAGTTCTCCAAGAGCCCAGAAATCCTTAGAACACCATTCTAGCTCTTAAGTGATTTCCCATCCAACCAAAGAACCTGAATCCTACTCATATTGTACATTCATTGATTTAGGCATAGTGGTTAAGCGATCTATAAGCTTGAACCATTAGTTGGATACATTCAAAAACCCCAAAACCCCCACCACAAGGTTAAGTTTTTGAACCCCTGTAAAAGTGCAAGTGCTTCCAATCACTTGTGGAGACCGTAGTAGTTAGGACTGTTCAGATCTCAAAGTCCTACCTTTGGGACTATAAAGGACAAGCCCTTGTAATTTTTGGTAAATTAAAGGGATTAAACATCACGTTAGGACGTGAGAGTGGACGTAGGAACGTATATCCGAACCACTATAAATCCAGTGTCTTTTACATTCTGCACTTTATTTTATTTCTTGTTCATATCTTTATATAGTGCATACTGTGTTTTAAACATCTTCAAACTAAGGCCATATCGTTCAAACCAGCATCAGCTGAGTATTTCATTAAGTAAACAAGTGGGTTATTTCAAAAGAACTCAAGAACGAGTCTAAATAAACAGGCCTACTCACTTCCGCATATAACCCCTTCATCAGATCACTAAAGTTATCTGGACCAGCAGACTTGTAGTCCAGCTGACGTAGAGATCAGAAAAGGTTCCCAACTCTTTAAATTGAAAAAGTTTTAAAGTCTATTCACCCCTCCCCTCTAGACTTTAATCCCATTCACTACTCGTTCAAGGACCAACAAGTGGTATCAGAGCAGTGGTTCTAACGGACTACTGTCTCTAGATTATCGGAAGACTTGAGGGAGTCTTTCTGTAGTCCTGTTGAACAGATCCATCTTTTGAAAAACCATTTTTGAAAACTCATACAACATGAGTGCTAACATGCGTAAGTTGCCTAAGTTTTCAGTGGAAGACTTTGATTACTGGAAGATAAGGATGAGGAAGAATCTCACCTCAGTTCACTACAAGATGTGGTCAGTGATCACAAAAGGCCCAATCACAATCATGGCGGTCAACACTGCAAATGGTGATCCAGAAATTCCAGTTGGAGAACTTGCCCCCAAACCTATAAATATTCTCACCCCGAAGAGATGAAGCAATCAAATCTTGACAGCATTGCTCAAGATTACATCATGCAAACTCTTCCTAATGAGTACATTGCAAAAGTACTCCACTGTGAGACAGCTAAAGACATGTGGGTTGCATTGGCACTTCTTTGTGAAGGAACAGAGCTGATTAAAGAGAGCAAACTATCAACAGCCGTCAAGAAGTTTGAACACTTCAAAATGCAACCAGAAGAGTCTATTGATCAGCTGGACAATAGATTTACCAAGATCATCAATGAGATAGAATCTCTATGAAAGAAATATACTAATAGAGAGAAAAATCTAAAGATCTTGGACTCTCTAACCAAGAAATGGAAACTCAAGAAGACTATCATCAAAGATACCCAAGATATCAAGAAATGGTCTGCTCAAACTCTGTTCCAGAACCTCAAAGCTCATGAGTATGATCTTGAAAGAGAAGAAAACTCAGAAAATGATGAGTCAACAGCAGCTCCATCTACATCCAAGACTGTAGCTTTCAAGGCAGCAAATACAAAAGCTGCAAGCACCTCATCTGGCAAGACCCCTCTGAATACAGATGACTTTGAAGGATCAAATATGAGTCTAAAAGAGCAAATGGCTCTTATGATCAAGAGATTTGAAAGGATGAATACTCTAAACAACAAATATAGAAAATTCTACAGGAATTATAAAGATAAGAGAGCTGGATCAACCTCTAGAGAATCAAGAGAAAGAACACCAGAAAGGTATCCTAGAAAGGATGTGGAGTCGTCTGACAATCGAAGTTATAGAAGAAGAGATGCCACTCCTCCAAGAAGAAGCACTCCTAATCAGAAGCCTAGATCATGCTTCAACTGTCATAAACCAGGACATTATGTCTATGAATGTCGAGACCTAAATCTAGAAGACAAAGAAGAAAGGAAACCAAGAAGAGACAGGAGGAATCCAGACAGACAAGCAATGGTCACTGGAGAATCTGAATATCAAAGTGATGATCTTCCTTCATCACCTGACTGTGAACTCTTCTCAAATGATTCAGATGACTTAGCTATGATGGCCATAGGTGAAAACGAGGTAAACTCCTATACATCAACTTTTCACTTACCTGCTTCTTCACACACATATGAGTCAAACTCATCTGTAGGCGAATTTGAGAACACCTACTACCAATCCTTGGAAGAAGTAAAAGGTGATCTTGATATTGCCATTAGAGCTTTCATAGAAGTGGAAGAAGAGAATAAGGACCTAAGGAAAGAAATTGCTAGGTTGAAAAGGGTTAAGTTTTATAACACCCTTGAGTTAGTAACAATGAATGAAAGATTGTCTAAAGAAGTGGAACTTCTTAAAGAAGAAAACACCACAATAACTCAGTTGTATGAGGGGATGTTAAAGACTCAAGCCTTAGAAACCAAAGAATTTCATTCACTTCAGTCTAAGTTCGATGATCTCTTCCAAGCAAAAGAGCTCTTAGAAAAGGAGAAGGAAAGCCTTGATCAAAAGATATCAGAGTTCAACAAAGCATCTACTACTATTGAAAACATCTCTGAATATTATCGATCAAATGGCAACAAGATGGGTTTTGGTTATGAATTTAATCCATCAACATCCTCTCTAGCTGAGGGCAGTACACCTAATCAGTGTACTACTCGATCACATGAAAAGGGTGAGTGTTCTAAACACAATGAACCTATAATGAACCAAAAGGCATCTGTATCAGCTAAGGTTAACCATCTTAACACCAAGAATGGAAAGAGAAAAGTTAACCCCAAGCACATACAGAAGAGCAACAAACAACCTAGACCATCTCGTTTGAGACAATCTCAGCTGCATGCTGCTCCAGCCAAGAAGAAGAATTTTTCTTCACGCAAATCTATTCTCTTTGCACCCCCTATCTCTTATGATATTGTGAGAACAGAGGAGTATGGTCCATATAATCGTGTGCATCGTTCAGCTAATGCACCCAGGCCTAATGTAACTAGTCAGAAGATAATACACACACACACTCATATAAGAAGAAATCATTTGACAGTTACCTAGCTGACACAAGTAACAAATCAAACCAGATCAAAGTGTCAACTGGTAAGATTTGGTTCCGTGATGCCCGAGGGAGACAACTCAAATGCTCAAGGTTATTCAAACGACCAATGTATATGTGGGTCCCCAAGGGTAGTACTAACACCCAAGGACCCAAGACAAAATGGGTACCTAAGACTTAATTTTTCTTGCAGGAAAGAAGGGACCTATACAGAAAAGGAGGTCAAACAGGAGAAACTTGGTATATAGATAGCGGATGTTCAACTCATATGACTGGAACCAAAACCCTGCTGACCAACTACACAGAAAAGAAAGGTCCAAAAGTCTTCTTTGGTGATAACGCGCACTGTAACACAAAAGGATATGGCACCCTGAAAAATGGTGACAATGAGGTACATGATGTATCATATGTAGAAGGTTTGAAGTTCAATTTACTATCAGTCTCTCATTTTTGTGACACTGGTTACTCAATAAAATTCTCTAAAGATGAGTGTCTTATAAGTAATAAACGAACAAAACAAACCCTTCTAACAGGATCTAGAAAAGGTAGTATGTATCTTGCAAATTGGAACAACTGTCCTAAGGATACATGTCTGCTTGTGAAAAATCCTAAAGATATCAGCTAGCTATGGCACAAACGTCTTAGTCATCTGAACTTTAAGACTATGAACAAGCTAGCAAGGGAATCCTTAGTTGATGGACTGCCTAATGAACTCTACTGTAAAGATCAGGTATGTGATGCATGTCAACAAGGAAAGCAAACAAAGGTCTCCTTCAAGACTAAGAAGACATCATCAACCAGCAGAGTTCTGGAACTACTCCATATGGATCTCTTTGGACCAATCACTCCAACAACACTAACAGGAAGGAAGTACACTCTCATTGTAGTAGATGATTACTCCAAGTTTACTTGGGTTATTTTTCTATACAAGAAGAGTGAGACTCAGCAGAAGCTTCCTGAACTATTAAAGAGAATCCAAGTATAGAAAGGAGAACCTATTGGGAAAATCAGAAGTGACAAAGGCACTGAATTCATTAACTCTTATATTATTACCTATTGTACATCTAATGGTATTCAGCATGAGACAAGTGCTGCAAGGACACCACAACAGAATGGTGTAGCTGAAAGAAGAGTCAGAACACTTAAGGAAGCTGCAAGAACTCTTCTTGTTGAATACTCAACTCCTAAGAAACTATGGGCAGAAGCCATCAACACAGCTTTTCACACCCAAAATAGGTCAGGTATTCACAAAATTCATGAGAAAACCCCATATGAACTGTGGAAAGGTAAGAAACCTAGAGTATCCTACTTTCATATATTTGGTTATAAGTGTTTCATTCACAACAATGGGAATAGAAATTTGAATGCCTTCGATGCCAAAGCAAATGAGGGGATATTCTTGGGATATTCCTCTACTAGCAAAGCATTAGAGTATTCAATAAACGAACCCTTCTTGTGGAAGAAACACCTCATGTTGTTTTTTATGAATCTTGTGAAAAGAATGCAGTAGACACAGACTCAGCTGCAGAAAAGATGAGGAAACTAGTGATCAAATCTAAACCAGATGAGTTTATTGAAGTTAATGAACCATTTCCTGAAGAACCAGAAGAAGACAGACCACACAGACCTGTCACTAGATCACAAACTCAAGCAGAGCAAGTCGACCTAAATCAAGATGCATCAATTCCAAATGCAAGGGGGAATGATCTCTTTGACACACAAGATACAGATGATGATCGACCAAATCAAGTCAACCCTCCTGACAACACTAGATCAGATGAGAATCCTAACTCATCTAGTGGAGACACACCTGTGAGGAATACATGAAGAAACAACCATCCATCAAACCTAATCTTAGGAGGAGCAGACTCAAGTGTCAAGACCAGAAGACAACTGAATCAGAACCCCCAGTCCTCTATGTTCTGCTGGTGTGCTTTCTTGTCCAACATTGAACCAGCTGACATAGAAGCAATGACGGATAGCAACTGGATCACTGCTATGCAAGAAGAACTAAACCAATTCGAACGCAATGAAGTGTGGGAATTGGTAGATCGTCCTGAAAACCACAATGTAGTAGGAACAAAGTGGGTATTCAACAATAAGAAGGACGAAAATGATGTGATAACTAGAAATAAAGCAAGGCTAGTTGCAAAAGGCTACTCACAATCTAAAGGTATTGATTACGATTAAACCTTTGCCCCAGTAGCCAGACTAGAAGCTATTCGACTATTTCTAGCTTATGCATCATATATGGGCTTCAAAGTATATCAAATGGATGTCAAAAGTGATTTTCTAAATGGTATTCTGGTAGAAGAAGTGTATGTAGAGCAACCTCCAGGTTTTGAAAAAGGAGATCAAGTTTATCGTCTGAAGAAGGCTCTCTATAGTCTGAAGCAAGCCCCTAGATCTTGGTATGACACATTGTCACAATTCTTAGTTGACAATGGATAGACCAAAGGCAAGGTTGACATAACACTTTTCAGAATACCAGAAGGAGATGACATTCTAATGGTGCAAATATATGAAGATGATATTATATTTGAATCACCCAATCAAGAGATGTGCAAGAAGTTCTCTGAACTAATGCTAGGAAAATTCGAGATGAGTATGATGGGTGAGATGAACTACTTTCTAGGACTTCAAGTCAAGCAAAGTCCAGAAGGGATCTTCATCAACGAATCTAAGTATACCAAGAGCCTATTAGAAAGATTCAAAGCTCAACAAAGCAAGACTGCAAGGATTCCAATGATGACTTCATTCAAAATGGAACCAGATGAGTCTGGAAAAGCAGTTGATCAAGCTGAATATAGAGCACTTATTGGATCTCTCCTATACCTTACAGCCAACAGACCAGACATAACTTTTGTTGTAGGAGTATGTGCTAGGTTTCAAGCCAATCCAAAGCAAAGTCATCTAGAAGCAGCAAGGAAGATCCTCAAATACCTAAAAGGAACAATCAACTTAGGACTATGGTACCCTGCTGATGACAATCTAGAATTGAGTGGTTACTCTGACTCAGACTTTGGTGGATGTAGAATAGATAGGAAGTCAACATCTGGAACCTGTCAATTTCTAGGCAACAAGCTGATTTCATGGTTCTCAAAGAAACAAACTTCAGTTGCAACCTCCACCACTGAGGCAGAATATATGGCAACTGGAAGTTGTTGCAGTTAGCTGCTCTGGCTGGTCCAACAACTAAAAGATTACAATGTAGAAGCAAGAGAAGTCCCTATCTACTGTGATAGCAGTAGTGCCATTGCCATCACTCAAAATCCAGTCCTCCACACAAGGTGCAAGCATGTCGATATTCGACACCATTTCATAAGAGATCACCTTGAAAAGAAGGACATCAAGATGGAGAAAATTCACACAGATATCCAAAGAGCAGACATCTTGACTAAGTCCCTAGCTGAAGAAAGATTCAAGACCATATGCTACAGCCTAGGACTCCTTGATCCAAGCATATAAAGATCAAAGATCAGCTGAGAAGACCTCAGCTGATACAGCTGCAGCAGACTAGGTGAGAATCAGATGAGGTGAATAGACACCCTCATCTTCAGGGAATCAGATGAGGTTAATTCCCAATGAAGACAAATAAAGCTGAGGGAATAGATAGAGTTGTTCAATTAAGGGGGAATCCATGATACCTTAAGAATCCTTGATAAAATACTATATCGTCTGCAATTCATAACATATATATATACTTAACTCCAGAAGAGTTGAACAAAGTTAGTTAAAGAATGTACTCAAAACAATGTATATACATGCATACAGTATACTTGGATGGATTAATACACCATCCTCACCGACTCAACAGTATGCAAGTTGAGTACGGACTTCAAATGACTCATGTTCAAAATTTATAATTTCTGCATTCCACTAGATAAAGTCTGAATGTCTTTAAATGTGAACCCTTAGATCAAGAATCTCATTGTTGATCTTAAGAAGTAACTTTTCAGAAATTCAGACCTATCAACTCAATATTTTTATCATCTTTCACTCCACCATCTCATCCCTGCCTCTATAAAAGGGGGCAGTCATGAGAATAAGTGAAAACACAAATCACTAACTCTTATCTTTGTTTCAGGTATGGAGAAAATCGAAAGAAAAGATGGGTTAAGGAGATGAAGATCTGTCCAGCAGATGGTGATGATGCAGACCAGCATGCTTGGCTCACTCAACATACGTATGCTCTGAAAAGAAAAGAATGGAGAGAAGTTATTGTTGAAAAGAAAGGAGAGATGCAAAGGACAAAGTAGCAAACAAGCAGGGCTTCTTCTCCAGGGGGAAGTTCAACATGGAGAGCTTGTTGCCAAATGATACTTTATCAAAACATATCAAGAAGACCAGACTCTTGCCTTTCTCTTCAGCTCCATTGAAGCTTCTTCCAATCTTCTCCCTCCTACAAAAGAGGAAGATGAGGCGAAGAAATTCAACAAGGACACATTAAATGCTACAACCCATCTGATGGTGAGGAACCATCTGATGGTAAGGGCAACCTGAGCCAGTGGAATACCATCTAGGCTGACCAGCTACATATTGTTAAGATGGTTCCACATGGTTAAGGGGGAATTGCTGAAAGATCCATCAAATCAGGTTGGATAAACGTACACAGAAGATTTATTCAGCAACTCAAAATTCCTACTCAGCTGATCAGAAGACCAACTCAGCTGACCAAAAGACTTTCAAGAAAAATCAGCAGACTATTTTTGGTCATGTAATTCATTCTATATTTGTTTCTGAATGTAATTAAGGAATTCGGCATATATAAGGATTGTGTATTACTTATAGAAAACGGCCTTGAATGATCAAATTTTACTGAAATTTAGTCACAACGGCTATTTTTGGTAATGATGTCATTAGTACTCAATTACAATTTTGCCAGCGAATCAACAATCGACACATGTCATATTTAGCCGACAAAATTAAAGGAATGGGCTGAATACGAAGAAGGAAATTCTTGGGTGTTACTCCACATTAAAACATTTTGCTGGAGTATATAAACAACCCTTAAGCCATTCCTCAAACCCTTTCGCTCACAAAACTCAAAACGCACTTAATCGCTCTCGTTCTGAAAAACTCTATCAAGCTTTCTAAACCTATTTTCCAACACTCAGAATGGGAATCATTGAAATCTATGATGAAAAGACCAAGATCACAGGCACTCTCGATGCAGTAAAATGGTCTAAGGAAGGGAAGATATTCACTGAGAATGCTCTGTTTTTCAAGGGCAAACACACTGTTGAGTACAAGGAGATCCTCCTTCGATGTCTCAATCTTAATCTCCGTGAATTTCTGGAAGCAGCACCAGCGAATGTGTACGAGCAAGATGTGTTGGCTTTCTACTCGAATGCTGTGTTCAAAGGCCCATATGTTGAAAGTGTTATGGGTGGACACAAGGTCAGAGTCACTAGAGATATTCTCAAGGACTTGTTCGATCTACCAAGGGGGAAAGTAAACATCTCTACCTACATCATGGGAAGAGAAAAAGAGTATATTGAGATATTTACTGATGGAAGAATCAAGGCTCTTGATGCCTCTTGAGTTAAAAAGTCCCAACTTGATCTCAAGTTCCAGACTTTAATGGACATAGCAGGCAAGATGCTGCTAGGTAATACTTTTAGCTATGATGCAGTTACCACTCTAAAGGTTAGAGTAATGGCTGCAATTTGGGATCAAATCGATGGAGATTGGCAAGGGCTCTTCTTGGACAGAATTGCTCTTGAGGCTAAGAAGGTTTCATTGGACTTGCAATCTAAGGAGTGGAAGGCCACATCCACAGTCAGCTTTGTTAACAAGCTGAGTATCATCCTCCCAGAGATACTCCCAAAGAAGTATAAGATGGGACCTACAAAGAAGTTTCACACATCCAAGTATTACTTGAAGAAGGAAGCTCTCACTAAGGCAACAAGGTTGAAGGAGGAGAAGAAACAACTGGTTGAAGCATCATCTAAAGATACAGTTGAAGAGGCAGAAGAGTCTGTGCAAGACTCTGCTGAAGAAGAGGAGGAGCACTCCAAGAAAGAGGCTCATCAGAAGGCTACTGAGGATGATGATGATGACAATCAGACTCTAGCACAAAGAAGATATCTGATCAGATCTGGGCTCATCTCCCCATCTGATTCAGATGCTACTCCATCAGCCTCTCCTTTGAAGAAGGCAGGTACCTCTACTCCCTCCCTTACAATTACTCCTTCAAAATTTTCTAAGGGTCAGAAAAGAAAGAAGAATACTTCTTCTTTCACCAAGAAGTCCAAGAAATCCAGGCTCCCTACTCCCATGAGCATAGCACCAATATCATCCTTTGACCCTACTGAAGCTAACAACCCATCTGAACTGTCAAACACTGCTACCCAAACCCCTGCTGATACTCACACAACAGAGGAACTAGCTAAGACAACCCAAACTCCCAGCCTCCATACATCATCTGATCCAATCATCCCTACTTCTCAAAACCCTGTTGACGCCGAAACAGCAGATACCCAATCAGCTGAGGATCAAGCTCAGAAACCTCAACCATCTACTAATCTCCTAACAGCAGATGAACCAGCCCAGCAAACGCAAACCCCTGCTGATGCAGAACCCACAAAAGAACAATCTCAACAACCTACTCAACCCACAGATATCACTTCCCAAATCCCTGCTGATACTCACACAGCAGAGGAATCAGTCCCAACCACTCAATTCCCTATCTCTTCTGCACCAGAAGACCTAGCTCCAGCAGACCCACCTCAACCCCAGTACAACATGGTGCACTATCCAATATGCACTAGGGAGAAGATCATGAGAATGAAGATAGCCAACCTGCTTAAGTCCACTGTACCTGGAGTTGATGAGGTCTCAATCCAATTTGAGCAAGTGCTAAGGGTATGCACTTGGATTGAACTCAGAAGAGATGAGGTGGATGACCTCATTGAAGTCATGGAAGGAATGGGAGGAAGAGCTAACTTCCTCGATTGGGAAATGGAGCAGAAAGAGGTTGCTCAAGTCCAGTCATTCACTGAGCTGCTACCAACAGAGGCCTTGACTAGGGTGTGCAAAAGGATTCTAGGAGTCCCCTTTGAGGAACCCTCTGTACCAGAAATCACTTCAGATCATCTGGTAGCCGACGAAGCTTTTGCAGATGACTCAGCTGAACCAGCTGATACAGAAGAAAAGGAAAGAGAGGTGCTGACCGTTCCAACTCATTTCTTTCCTAAAAATGAGCTCGATCACTTCATCTACCAACCTAAGTTAAAGGAAGGACGATTGTTTGCTCTTCTGGTTGATATAACTGCAAACTTTCTGGAAGAAGGTCATCTGACTGCAGAAGAAAAGGGTCTGGCTCTAGTTGTATACAATCCAACTATCTCCACAATGCCTCAACGGGAATCTCAAGATACTGCCTCCCCCTCTACCTCGTCTATTGACATTAGAGCAGATGTGTGTGCTCAAGTCAGGGAAGCAATAGACACACACTTCGATAAGGGGCTAGGCATGCAGCTGGCTAGATATGTTGAAAGGGCTATACACGAGCAGAGGACCCGTCTCACCGATCAGATCCATGACATAGATGACAAGTTTGGTGAGGCACTCCATAACCAGCTGGAAGAGTATCTTTACTCTGAGATGAAGAAATCAGCTGACAGAACCAAGATGTTTGCTGATCTCTATGAAAATGAGGTAAACCGCATGGAGACCACCTACAAAACCAGGCTTGAAGATGCTGAAGCTAGAGCCACTCAAAGACAAGCTCTCCTTAAATCAGCTGCTGAGGAGAATGAGAAATTGCAGACTCAGCTGAAGGAGACAGCAGACAAACTGGAAGCACTCACAGCTAAGCTCGAAGCTGCCTCTTCTTCCAACTCTCATGCTCAAGTTCTAGAGCACAGCATCTCCCACCTGTCTCATGTCAGCAAAGTCAATGCCATGGCCCTCAAGCAGACTCTACATGTGGAAATTTTAAATGCCATGAAGCCTTTTGCGGCTGCTCTTGCTGAAGCCAAAAAGGGGGAAGATGTATTGATAAAAGCTCTGGAGAAGTCTACTGCTCAGCAAGCTGAACTGGTAGTAGCACAAGATGATCTGAATGAAACCTTGGGAGGTTTGAAAGCCAAAATCAAGAATAGACAAGGCAAAGAAGTCGTTCAAGAAGAAACCCAAGGTCCAGCCAAGAATCTGAAGCTCACTGCCCCTGTAGATCAAGCCAAGAATCTGCAGCTCACTGCCCCAGTAGAACAAGTTACTGAAAAGAGAATGACAAGGAAAAGAAAGTCAGATGAGAAAGCATCAGTTCCAGCAGAGGCTACTGCAGAAGAGAAAGAGGCTCAAGAACTGAAGAAGAGAGAAATGCTTGAAGCTCAAGAGCTTAAGCAAAAGAAACTCAATGATGCGAAGGCAGTCAAGGCCAAGTTTGATAGAAAAGTGGCCAAACTCAGGAAAGCACTGAAAGACAAAGAGAAGGAAGATAGTGCACTGGTAACTGACAATACATATGTGGATATGTTGGCTCTTCAAGATGAGCTACCAAGGTGGTATCCTCTGAAGAAGAAATGGCAAATCCAACACCACATAGTGACAAAATTTAGCCCTCTCCCTACCTATGAAGATGAATTTCTCCAATTTTCTCAGTTCATGAACATTGAAGATCAAGTGTTCTGGACGGAAATAGTCAAGACAGCCAAAGAACTCGACTGTAGAATCCTAACTCCTGAAGAACCTAAATGGGATGTACCTAGTCTGGGATCCGGAAGAGTAGACATGATAGAAGTCAAACGAATCCTGGAGAAGATCTACAGTGAAGAGAATGTTACAGACTTGCAACACATGGCGGATGTTCACACTCGTTTGTACCTTGCCTTCCGCATCTGATCAATTGAAGACCTGATGAAGACTACTTAAGAAGTTCAAAGATTCTAACACTTGTAATCTGTAAAACTCCATATATATTATTCAAGTATTAGTTCTTTTTACTTACAAGACAAACTATCATTGTCTTCATCAGAAACTTCATTTTCTTTATTTATAAACTCTTATCTTATTCACTAAGAGCATTTATCAAGTATAGTTTTGGCTTCATCAAAAAGGGAGAAATTGTTGGGATATAAATTCACCCTAAGCCCCATCTGATGTTAGAATAGTTTTGATGGCCAAAACACTTAGAGTTTATAAATGTAATAGGATCAGCTGACTTTGTATAGAACAGCTTAGACTAGTCTTGTGTGATCAGCTGTATAGATCTCAACAGATCAGCACAGTATATGCTTACATGCACAACCTCAAGAAGAGAAGAGTAGAAGGCATGAAGACTATAAGATCCTTGAAGACCAAATAAGTAAGGTGCTTGTATACCTACTTAGCTGATGGAGTCCAAGTTGAAGATGGCCTAAGTCAGCACACACAATTGCCAGATCAGAAGAGTGATACTCATCTGATATCAGAAGACAGAAGACATAAGGTCAGACGAGTCAGCCAGAAGACAAGTAGTGAAGATCAGAAGACTAGAAGCTCGTCCAGGACTCGGCTGATTCCAAAGTCATCTTGCAATTCAAACGAAGACTTACCATACTTAGAAGATTGACATGATCCCAGAATTGAAGCAATCAAGCGGCTGGAATCAAGGAATCAACCAAACATGGAAAGATTGCCCAACGGCTAGTCAACTCCAACGGCTAGTTGCAGCAACCATCCCTATAAATACAAGAGGATGAGGAATCACAAGACACGGAAATACAACGAGAGAATTCACAAAAGCTAATCAAGCAAGCAAGCAAAGGCAACATTCTGTTGAGAGTTCTCCAAGAGCCCAGAAATCCTTAGAACACCATTCTAGCTCTTAAGTGATTTCCCATCCAACCAAAGAACCTGAATCCTACTCATATTGCACATTCATTGATTTAGGCATAGTGGTTAAGCGATCTATAAGCTTGAACCATTAGTTGGATACATTTAAAAACCCCAAAACCCCCACCACAAGGTTAAGTTTTTTAACCCCTGTAAAAGTGCAAGTGCTTCCAATCACTTGTGGAGACCGTAGCAGATATGACTGTTCAGATCTCAAAGTCCTACCCTTGGGACTATAAAAGACAAGCCCTTGTAATTTTTGGTAAATTAAAGGGATTAAACATCACGTTATGACGTGAGAGTGGACGTAGGAACGTATATCCGAACCACTATAAATCCGGTATCTTTTACATTTTATTTCTTGTTCATAACTTTATATAGTGCATACTGTGTTTTAAACATCTTCAAACTAAGGCCATATCGTTCAAACCAGCATTAGCTGAGTATTTCATTAAGTAAACAAGTTGGTTATTTCAAAAGAACTCAAGAACGAGTCTAAATAAACAGGCCTACTCACTTCCGCATATAACCCCTTCATCAGATCACTAAAGTCATCTGGACCAGCAGACTTGTAGTCCAGCTGACGTAGAGATCAGAAGAGGTTCCCAACTCTTTTAATTGAAAAAGTTTTAAAGTCTATTCACCCGTCCCCTCTAGACTTTAATCCCATTCACTACTCGTTCAGGGACCAACACACTTGCTTCAGCATTTGATGCAGCATTCTTCCTCAGAGTCTTCTTAATCTCATACACAATGGGATTATCTTCTGGATCAGAATTTTCAATTCCTTTGGGCAAGTCTCGTTCAGCAGCAACCATCTTTCCCTTTGGCTTATTTCTCAGTAACCATATTTTCTTCCTCCGATTAAGAAAAGAACTTGAATCGGTTCATCATCAACACTACTTCGTTTCTTCTGTCTCCTTAGTGAGTTAGAGTAATAAACTCTTGTGAACACAAAGCCGGCTCTCCTTCGTTGAACATGGGCTAATCTTTTCTCTTTTCTTTCTCAAAAATCTTCATAAATGCAATCTATTCAAATTCACCAGTATTAGAAAGATAAGAGTTAGTTTAACCTGAGTTAGCATTCGCGTCGGCCTCCTTCATTTGAGCGTCCTCAAAATCGGATGTCTCAACATTTGCATACTCATTCTGCTCAGCAATAGGAAAATCATCAATTTCCTTCTCAATCTCCCCCAGAGAGGAAGCAATCAGGGAAATTGCCTCTGTTTCAGTGTTAGGACTTGGAAATTGGGGCTTTTATGAGGTGAACGAATCAAGTGTAGTGGTGAGTTTTTCGGTTTTCAGTAGTGAGAAATGTCAATGGACATATTTCCAACAGTAAGAATAGATAGATTCTCAGAATTCACATTCGATTGAGACATATTCTCAATAGCTTGGTTCAACTCGTTAAGGATCGAATCGAGTTGAATGTGAACAGTTGTAGGAATGGATTTAACTATAGTTGTTTGGGTAAGTGTTTCAGCTTTTCTTGTAGCAGTTGGTGAGTTTTGGTGTAAAACGGCCATGAAAGCGAAACTATTAAAGTTTGAGAGAGATGGAGATGACGGTTTCGTGGGAGTTTGAGTGTGGTGAGGTAGTTTCTTTGTTTCCTGTCATTTAAGCACCAAGAAATCGAAAAGATAATCACTTAATTCAAGACAAACAAGGTTTTAACAAATCTTAAAACGCAATACTCAAATCACTCGAAAAAATGCAATGCTTAGTATATCATGAAGAGAATGCATAGTTGGAAGTAATACGTATAAAAGAATAAGAACTAACTAAGGAAGATTCCTGAAGAGAATTCGATATTACTCCATAAACTTAGCCACAAAAATAGATAATGGGTAAGTAGTGGGTAAAATCTGTTGGTCCTGAAAGGAGTATATAACAAGTGTATGGGGGGGGGGGGATACACTTGTATGCAAATCTTTTTCAAACTTAACCAAGTATGACTCTAGCAAGGTTGTCCTGGACAACTCTGCTGAGATGTATAACTTCTTAAAGATAACCAACCTACTAAGTACTAATGAGTACTTAGTTGAATGACTATCTAAGTGAGTTATAAGTGCGGAATTAGTGGTTGGCCCTTTAGTTTAAACTCCTTTGTAATTCTGAAATCTCCTTAACAGTTAATCCAGTTCAGGGAACTTGTCCAAATCTTATTTTGCACAGTCTTGAATATAGGTTCTTTGAAAGGTCAGTTTGTATGCAGTGTTGAATGAATGTAAATACTTGAAAGTAAATCAACACAAGAGTTTATAGTGGTTCAGAGAGTCAAGCTCCTACATCCACTTTCCCTGATTTAACAGGATAATTCCTTCACTCTTAGAATTAACTTATTTTATAGTGCCAAGGTGCACTTGATCAAGAACACCACTCCTTGGTGAATTGATCCCTAGGATGTCTAGAGTCCTAGTACCCTTTCTCAACTCAGAACTGAACTGTTCTTCTCTCAACAGTCAGCTCCTTCCACTTCTACTACTACAACCTTCTAACTTTCTCACTTGAAAGGTATAAGGGTTGAAGTAAGGTTCCAACTAATGGGATATCCTTTACAATGAGGTTCAGTGTATAAGGATAGGATATCTCTCTAAGCTTTGTATGAATGTACAATGAAGTTCAGCTTAGAATGAAGTGTTTGAAGACTAAAATAGTCTCTTGAAGACTTTGAAGCTTCAGAATAGTTTGATAGTTGGATGGATAGTGGATGCTTCAAATGGTCTTCACACTTCTTTATTTATAGACAAATTTGAGAATTTGCCCTTTGGAGAGGCAGTCTCAAATGTCCATAAATGTCTTCCTTGAGCTCTTCAAACTGGAAGACAGATTCTTGATAGTGACATGTCCTTAAATTGGAAATAAACGGTTGTATCCTCTTTGTCTTCATTCTGCAGCACTCTTCCCAATATCTGACTTCAAGATTCACTTGGTCAAACATGGACATTACTTCTGATGATTGGTCCTAAAATAAGGACAACATTCCTTATCACTTGGACAACTCTGCTTATCACTATCATTAGACTTTGCTTATCAGCAAGGTTGACTTGAGCTCCTCAGATGTCTTGGCTCTTTCTCTTTCCATGTTTCCTTAGAATAGATCTTGTGCATTCATGACATAGAATAGGTGTCCTTGACCATATCAACAAGGTTGGGGTTACCTTGACATGGTTCTGGTACAAGTGTGTTGAGACAACTCTTCTGGACAAACCTCCTGAGCAATGATGCCTTAGGGGGTTGTGTCTAGATGATGCATTTAGCATGCCTGATCTTCAGATATGTTGTTCCACAATCCATTTACTCTTGATCAGCATACTTGTCTATTCAGCAGACTTGGGACACATTCAGCTTGAGCCTTGAGGGGACTTGATCTTGATAGACTTCAAAGCATGTGTTCCCCCTCAACTTGTGCATCTATAATTTCTAAGAGATGCCTAACATATCAGCTTCTCAACTAGCCTTATACTATATGTTCTAACATTATTAGAACATAATCATCCTTGACTTAGGCATGTCTCAGGGGGTTTTGGTATTAAATCAAAACACTTCTCATTTTATTCCCAACAAAATCATAATTAAATTAAGAACATTCTAGGATATTTAGTATTTAAATGTGTATAATCTGAAATAAACTAAAGACGTGGATTAATACAATCAGAATAAATAAAATAAATTTCCACAAATAATCAAATAATTACTACTTATAAAAATATAATCGAATCATCTAATGTTATGCTCAAAACTGTTACATACACCTCAACACGGTTTTTACATGAATTTACTTCATTTGTGTTGCACCATATTTTTTCTTTTCGTGTTATAGCATCTAATTTGTATTGATCCATTGTTCGTGTAGAGTACATCGTAGTAGCGAACTCCGTGTCCCATACTTACTTAATGGATTACAAACCTCTTGATGTTTTTACCAAATATCACCTTTTGAAAAGAAGGCATCGTAGTAGCGAACTCCGTGCTCCATAGTTACTCAGTGATTTGGTACATTTTTTAGTATGCTAATAACATTCTATTTTTTATGCATTTGAGAGGTGTAAGACATGTTTATTTTTGCACATCAAATTTTAGATTCAAGAATATTTTACAAAGGAATTATTTAACGAAAATAGGAAATAAATTAAATCTATTTTACAAAGGAATTATTTTAGATTCAAGACATGTTTATTGTCTGTTGGGATATGAATCCTAAGACAAGTCCTAAATGATGAAAAGATAAGATGAGTTTTGATAAGCCAAAAGTAGACTTGAATATTTTCTAAGTGTTGACTGATCTAATCTAGTTATGGAAGTCGTCTTGAGCAGATCAGTAGAGTTCACAAGACAAGTATAAGTTCAAAAGAAAGGTTTAATTGTTCGAAAGAAAAGTACATTTTATAAGTACTTTGTATATTTGTTTAGGATTTATAATGAGCTATTCAAGTTCTATAGAAGCTCATGATTGTCGCATGTATTTGTATATTCAATGTATAGATCTTAAGTTGACTAAGCTGTGTTATAAAGCTTAATATAATGTAATAGTCTTGTTAAGATTAGACGATAGGACTAGATTAGTTCTATATTGAAGTCTACAGAAGAAGACCTGCGCAAGACAAGTCAAGTGGAAACAAGACAGGTGCTCAACAAGACAAGAAGAATGAAGAAGTTAGTTATTAAAAACGCGTGTGAAGATAAAGATTGAAGAGTTAGTTATGGAATAACTAATTAACTGAAGAAACGCGTAGAAGGATAAGAAGGATAAGTTAGAAATCAGTTTTCAATATAAGTTAGTTACATAACAGAAAGTTCTTGGAATTAGAAGTCTATAAATACCTCAAGGTATTCAATGATTCAAGACTACTGAAGTACTGATATCCTACATTCAAACTGAGAATTTATGACGTATTCAACTAAAGAAACTCGCAGAGTTCAAATTCAGAAAGAAGCCAGAAGACAAGTGAAGATTCAAGAAGGCTACTACTGAAGACAAAGAAGTTTTATTATTTTTGTTTCAAGTTGCTAGTTGCTTGTTAAATAGCTAGTTAGATCGAAGATATATCTGGTGGTATAATCGAGAAGATCTAAGTCTTATTTCTTGGGACTTAAAGCTACAAGAACACATTACTCTATTGGACGAGTTAATAAGAATATCACAACTGGGTTTGTGAGAGTGGATGTAGACAAGTTGTCGAACCACTATAAATCTCGTGTTTGATTTACTTTACTGTTTTATTTGTGTTTGATTGATTAACTGCTTAATTGATTTGAATACTTAAGAACAAGACTAGTAGAGTGTTCATACAGAGTTCGTGAATTTAGTTGAGTATAAACTTAATTGGGCTCATTGTAATTCTGATATTCCGCATTCGTATTCTGATATATTGAAAGGTTTTTGAAAAGTCTATTCACCCCCCTCTAGACATTTTCACTAGCTTACTCAATATTATTAACTCAACTAGGGACCTACATTGTCCCAAATGCTTCCATATTTGTGACACCATCCATCTAGGATTATTCAGATACTACACAAACCAAGAGATTTCCTCAAAGATGAGAATATCTCAAGCTCAAGACCTTAGTAAATAAATCAGCAACATGATTTTCAATAGGTACGTATTCCAACTTCACTATGTTCTTCTCCACTAAATCTCTCATAAAATAATGCCCAATGCAAATATGTTTAGTGAGTGAGTGTTGTAATGAATTTTTAGAAATGTTTATGCACTCATATTATCACAGAAAATTATAAGGATATCAATTTCAATTTCATAGGCATGAAACATCTTGCTTAACCACAAGATTATTTCCCATGTACAAACATCCTCTACTCTTACTCTTTTTGTCGTCCATATGTCATGCTCAATCCGCATCACTGTATCCAATTAAAGTATTGTTGGCATTCTTAGTGTACCATATCCCAAGTTCTCTTGTACCTGCAAGAAACTTGATATTTCTTTTCACAACGTTCAGGTGAGATTCCTTTGGATAATATTGGTACCTAGCACAAACAAAAACATTGTACATAATATCTGGTCTACTAGAAGTTAGATAAAGTAAACTTCCTATCATGGATCTATACAATGTTGGATCAAAATTCTTACCAGCATTGCCTTTGCAAAGTTTCAAAGTAGATCTCATAGAAGTTTTCATTACTTTTGAACTTTTAAGACCAAACCTTTTAACCAAGTTCTTAGCATACATACCTTGAGAGAAGAATATACCATCCTTACATTACTTGATCTGAAGACCTAAAAAAATAATTCAAGTCTCCAACCATACTCATTTCAAATGTTGCAGTCATTGCTTTAACAATTTGTTTAACATTTTATCACAAGTTAAACCAAACACAATGTCATCAACATATATTTGAGCAATAAGTAAATCTTCTCCAGTGAGCTAAATGAACATAGTTATAACGACTTCTCCTCTAATAAAACGATCAGGGTATTGTGGATCTTCAAATCCTTTTAAGTTGTTCAACATATGCTTCTTCATTCAAAATGCCATTTAGAAATGCAGCTTTTACATCCATTTGATGAAGTTTAATATAAAAAAAACATGCAATTGCTAGCAATAATCTAATAGATTCTATTCTAGAAACATGTGCAAAAGTTTCATCAAAATCAATAACCTCAACTTGGGTGTAACCTTGTGCAACTAATCTAGTCTCATTCCAAAAAAATGTTACCAAACTCATCAGTTTTATTCTTAAAAAGTCCACTTTGTTCCAATGACATTAGTATGACTAGGTCTTTGAACAAGTGTCCATACTTCATTTCTTTCAAACTGATTAAGTTCATCATGCATAACATTTATCCAATTTTCATCAGTTAATTCCTCATTAACATTTTTAGGTTCAATTTCAGAATTGTAACACTCTCCATTCACAATATTCCAAATAGAAGACATGCATATTGTTCTTACCACATCTACCTTATTTGATCTTACTCTTCCTCTTGTTTGCACTCCAACTGTAACATCACCTATGATTTGGTCAGATGGATGACTTTTCCCAATTCTTGAAGAAGGGTTCATTTTGGGAACATACTGATCATTCTGGAAAGGTACAACTGACTGTTCTGTAGATGTTGACCCAGATGTGTTAGCATTCGGTGCAACATATTCAGACTTCAGTGTATTCTCAGAATTGTCAGTGACTTGTGATACATCTTCTTCATCTTTGTCATCTGTAAGTAGTGTTGTTATTCGAACCGAGCCTTAACGAGACTCAGCTCGACTCGACTCGTTAAGGCTCAGTAAGGCTCGACTCATGGAGGTTAATGAGCCGATCTCAAGTAGCATAAAAACTCGATTACTTAACGAGCCGAACTCGGCTCGACTCGCGAGGTACTCGGTAAGGCTCGAAACTCGAATGGGTAATTTTGTAAATTCCACAAATTAGGTCAATCACCCTCCCCCTTCCCAAAACTCCAATTGTAATTCTGCCTCTTTTCATTTCACACACAAACGCGTAAAACTCACTCCTCAACCTCACTCACCCACGCCGTGACACACCATCGGCGAAACCGCTCCCCACCCTCACACTCACTCTCGAACCGGCCAACCGCCGCACTGCAACCTCCAGCCGCTGCGCCGAAACCCTCCAACCTCAGCTTCCGCGTCGCAATTCCAAAGCCCTAACCATCTTCGAAGCATTCCTTCCCCTACTTCAATTTTGAAGTTTATATACTGGTAAGTATTTTTTTCTCCATAGCTTTGATTTCTACTTTCTAGCAATTAAAGTTGGGAAGAATACAAATAAGAGATATAATGAGATGGGTATTGGGTGCATTAGAAACCGATATTTTTTTCTTTTGTGTAATTTCTTCTAGCAATTTCTTTTCTAATTTCTAATTTCTAATTTATTCTTTATAGGTTTATTTTGGTGGGGTGGGTTGTGGGTAGTACTAGGTAGCATAGTTTCGGTGGGTATCCTTCTTGGTGGGGTGGGTTTCTAATTTATTTGGTTTCAAGGGTAATGGTATGCAGCTTCGGGGATTAAATTACAGTTGTTGGAGTATTGTTTATAATTACTGTCACTGATGGTGGAGTATTGTGATGGGTAGCATAGGTTTCTTTTACTTCTTTTACCTTCTTTGAATTATTTTTTTGAAGGAATGATGATGGAGTATTGCTTATATTCTGACATTCTTAATTTTCATTCTTTTTTGCTAATTAATATACGAATGTAATGATGTTGTAAATATGGTGATGGAGTATTGACTGTCCTTTTCCAGTATTTTATAAACAAGATGTATTCAATCCAAGGTTCATGTTCAAGTGTTAGTATGGACTATGGACCAAATCAATGATGATGGTGGTAAAAATTGGATTCACAATCTTTATGGTGTAAAGACTAGGTTCTAACACTTCTAAGTGAAATAAACCTTCTAAGTTCTAACACTTTTACTTTTGCTTGACTATTTTTATTTATTGTAAATTTCATATATCTTATTTATACTTTATATATAATGACTCTTTTTTTTTTTTTTTTAGGAATCACGGAATCTTGATGAATAATCTACATTGACTTATCAAGAAGTTGAACTCCTTGATCAAAATTGAAGAATGAATCCATTGAACGTTTTTGAATGAAGAAATATTTTATTTGTAAAAGTTTTTTTATGATGGATTTATGTTGTTTTCATATTTTAGTTATACTTGGGAATGTACTTTTGAAGTATAAATATGTTTTAATATTTGCAGTAATTTTTACTTTGTGTTGATGAAATTGATATAATATTTTGGTTAAATATGCATTTTTATAGAAATTTTGATATTTTAGTTAAATATGTGTGTTTACAGAATTTCGAGCTCGAGCTCGAGTTCGAGCTTTGTCGAGCTTAACTCATTCGGTCAAACGAGCCGAGCTCGAGTTCGAGCTTTGTCGATCTTAATAAAAAAAATTACACGAGTCGGACTCGAGCTCGAGTTTTAAAAAAGAAAAATTAAACTGAGTCGAGCCGCATTGTAAACTCGATAACGTTATCGAGCGAGCTCGAGTCTAGCTCGAAATATGTTCGAGCCGAACTCGAACCTTAGGTACTCGGGCTCGCTCGACTCGAATAACAGGCCTGTGTGTAAGACCTTTATCATCATCAAACACAACATTAACAGATTCTTGAACAGTGTTAGTTCTAAGGTTATAAACTCTATAAGCTTTACTATTTTTAGAATAGCCTAAAAAGAAACCTTTATCACTTTTAGAATCAAACTTTTGAAGTTGATCACTATCATTCAGAATATAACACACACAACCGAATATATGAAAATATTTCACATTTGGTTTTCTAATGTTCAAAATTTCATAAGGTGTTTGAATAGAACCAACTCGAATATAAACTCCATTAATTAATAATATGACATGATGTATTCAATGCTACAACCCAAAATCTCTTAGCAAGACTTTTAGAAGTAAGCATGTCTCTTATCATTTCTTGTAGAGTTATATTCTTTCTTTCAGCAAAGACATTCCGTTGTGGAGTTTTAGGAGATGAATATTCTTGCAAAATACCATTTTTAATCATAAAAATCATTAAACACGCTCTTTTCAAATTCCCTACCATGATCAATTCTAATATGGACAACTTTCAAGTTAAACACATATTTGATTCTTTGGTAAAGAATTTTAAATGGAGCAAATTAATGTTTCAGATATATCTCTTCAAAACTAAATCACGTAAATTTAGAAAAATCATCTACCACAACAAGTGAATATATTTTGCCTCCAATGCTTTCAGTTTTCATAAGATCAATAAAATCCATGTGCAACAATTCAAAACATTGATGTGTAGAACAATGTGACAGCATTTTATGCAACACTCTTACCTGCTTACCTTTCTGGTATGGTCCACCTACAACTGTACTCTGAAACTTCAGTTTTGGTAATCTTTTTCACTGCATCGACTTTGATTAGTCTCTTCACTGATGGATAATATATGCATGTCCCAATTTTTGATGCAATAAAATATTTTCATCATTCTTTGACAAATTACACACATTTGTTCCAATGAGATAACAATTATCTACTGCCCTATACAATTTTCATATTCATTAAGAACATACACATGATTCTTTTTCAAATTTTACATGCAAATTATCATCACAAAAGTTGACTAATACTAATCAATTGAGCAAGCAATCCATCAAAATGTAAAACATTTTTAAGCTTAGGAAAACCTTCAACATTTAAAGTTCCTTTTCCTATAATCGGTCCTTTCGAACAACCACCATATGTAACATTACCTTCATTCAAGGTCACATAATCAGATAAGTAGTCAATTTGTCCTGTCATATGTCTAGAACAACAACTATCAAAATACCATTGACCATGTAATTAACACGCTTTCAAGGAAGTGTGAACACCATTACAAGTAACATCAGATTTCCATGCAGATTTCAGAAAATGTTTCATAGGATGTGACATCATTTTAGGTAACATTTTCTCATATCTCAGATCATCAAACATTTCATGCAGTAAGGACAAATATAATCAATTTTCGAAAAATAATGACATACAAACTTCTTTTCAATGTTTTTGACTTTGTGAGAATCTGTTTGTGCAGATGTTACAACAGATGTTTTAACATTTGCCTTCACAAACTTCACAGTATGTTCAAAATTCTTAGAAATGGAAGTAGTTTCACTATCATAACATATACCACAATTATCAGATTTACCAATAGCTATAACATTATTCATATCAGAAGCACTTATAGAAAATTTTATGAAACTTAAAGTAGAGGTGATCAATTTCTTCTTTAGTTTACAAACTTCAAAATCTCTTGTAGTAATTGTCTCTTTCAGATTCTCATTCTGTTTGTTCAAATAATTAAGAGTGAGTTTCTGAGAGTTACAATCATCCAAAAACTTTTGGTACTTATGATCATCAATCCTTATGCCTACATCATCAACAAACCAATTAAAACAGTTCAAATCTGGGTGTCTCTGTTTTGATGTTACCATAAATGATATAACATTAAGTGCAACATCAGAATCTGTATCATCCAGATCATCATATAAAGAATTATCATAATCAATCTTGGTATGAAAAGAATATTCAACTTCTTTTGATTCATCAAATTCATCATCTGATTTATCATTTAAGGTAGTACTAAAATTCAGGTTTTGCTTAAGTCTAATATTGGCACATTAATTTTCATAAAGACCATATTCAGAACATGCATTGAACTGATTTTCTATATTAAAGATCATACCTTGGTTTACCTTCACTTTTTGACAACCTTAGTTGAAATTGACTTTTCCTTCTTTCTGGTGGGGTGTTGATGTGTTGATTTGGATCTTTGGTACATCATAACCTGTAAGTACAGTCCTCCAAGCACGTTCATCTATCGACTTGATATACATGCACAACTTAGGCCTAAAATATTGATAATACGTTTGGGTGCCTAAGTGTAGTGGATATGTGATGTGTTTCCATTGCTAACATAAAATAAAAACACACTTTAAGCAAGGATCTAAACCTAGTGCCGTCAGGTATCGGCTCTGATACCAACTGAAAAGTGTGTAGGGATGGTATCTAGTGATTAAGTAAAAAAACAGATTAATGTTGCACTGAATGTTGAGACAAATAGTGCAACACTGACTCTAACAGAATATCAGAAATAAAGATACACAGCGAAAGACTTGAAACACTAAAAATAAACGAGACACAATGGAAATATTTTTAACATAGATTTTATAAATAAAAATCTATGTTAGCCTTACGACGAAATATCAATACTTATCTTCAAGTATAAATGTTGTGTGAAATGTTACAACAATAACCTTCACAACAGAAACTACAAACGAGGCAGGTGCCTTGTTCTAAAAACGATCTAAGTGTATGAATTATACACCGTCGAAATGCTAGTCCTATCTATGATTACACTCTCGATAGATAAAGAAAAGCGCATAGTCATACGGGTGGGATACTTCGTATGAACTAAAAGGTATATCTACTGGCCACAATTCCTAACAGGGATGAACGCTCGGTCTAGGAGATTGTTCGAGTAGTACACAATGAATTATGGAGCCATCCTTCAGTATTTATAGAGTGAGAAACGAATTCTAGAGGCTTCCATCTTGAGATCCTATTTTTTAGGATCTTAACTTCCATGATCTTTCTAGATCCTTCCACAATGTTCCAGGTCGTTCTAAGCTGCTTCCAGCCTCTTCTAGCTCTACTAGCATGTTCTCCTAGGTTCTGGAATCTTCCAGGTTCCAAATCCTTGTAGAAGCTTCTAGATCCTGCCAGAAATGCGATAACATTTAGCTCAACATTTAATGCAACATTTTAGAAAAGACTTAGAAAAAATCAAGGAAGGTCAAATTAAGATGTTGTTGAGAATGTTGATACATTTAAGAATTCACAACATCTACATCTATATATATATATATATATATATTATTGTATCCAATATTAATTTATAATCCCCCTGACACAGTATTTTATAATGTATCCAATATATAGAATTCTCCCTCATACATGGCCTCATAAATTCTCTCCTTTTCCATTTTTCTATTTTATAAGAATTCTACATTATTTTTTTTTCCTTTTTTTTAATCTCTATAAACTCTATTTTATTTTTCTTTCCCCTTCTCTCTTTTCTCCATCCATATCTACGAATTCTATTTTATATATCCATTCTAACTTTTTTTTAACTAAATCTGAATCCCCCAAAAGTAATCGTCTTGTAATCTATTTAATTCTCACTACAAAAAATTGGTCAAAAGGCGACGGATATTTGCGAGTGGAGATGAATAGTCACCAATTTGCGAGTGATTTGGCGACTGTCCCATTTACTGAGTAAAAAGGTGATGGATATTCTTGCACTCGCGTAATTACAAGTGTATTTCATTACACTCGCCAATTGATGAAGAAAAAGGCGACGGTGTGGACCCCTAGCAAAATGACGACAGGACCCCACTCGTGTAAAGGCGACTGCGGTGGGCCCCTCGCCTAATCCGTCGCCCTAATTGAATATAAATTCAACCCTCCTTCTTTCTCCAAAATAGAAACCATCGGCGCCCTTATTGCGATATTCTATATTCTTATGTTTTGTATTGATAAATCAAATATACTTGTAATAGGATAAGTTGTATTATATAGACAACTTCATTATTCATCTTGTAATATATTAGGATCTGGTCATATCAGCATAGTTGGAAGCCAGCTGATATAGTAGAAAAACGCGCACAAGCTCAGAAGGGAAGAGAAGACCAGAATTCAGAAGAGAAGAATCAGATGAGTAAGTACACATCTGATGGCCAGCTGAGGTCTTATCAGCTGAGTAGCAAGATCAGATGAGTAAGCCAAACACAGCAGAGACTAAGTCTGCCTGACTAACCAGACGAAGTGTACACAACTGAGGAAGCAATCAGAAGCTAAGTGTCAAGATCAGAAGAGATGATCATAAGACCAGTTGAGTAAAACAGCAGAGTCGAAGGTCATCTGAATCAGCATTGTATTGTCAAATCAGAGCTTCTGACCTAATTTCTCAGAGGTTCGAATTCCGACATTTATGCAATTAGTTGGACTCAGTGGAGGACTGACAAAGATTTAGGGTTGACCCCTAAATTCTCGAAGCTCAAAATAAAAGGATAAGGTTGAATAAGCCCATGATCTTAGCGAAGGACTTAGATGGTTGAGAAAAAAGGTGAAATGGATAAGCCATCCCCGTACGAATTTATAGCATTTTGACTATCATTATCATATATCTTTCACTCTGTTCACTCACTTACACACATTTACATGCATAACACCTATTTTGGCCGGAAAATACACTTGACCATATTTTTCCATGACCCTCAAATACTTGAACATACTGTGTCACGCCCCAATTTTTTATAAAAATAGATTTTATGAAATAATCGGAAATTTAAATGTAAATGGGCATGAACCAAAATTTATACTTAAGAAATAAGGCTTACAATTTTATTTTACAATAAAAATAATTAACAATCAGCGGAAGCTTAAAGAATAACAAAGAATAAATAGCAACTCAAAAAAAATTTAAATTGTCTGGAAAACCACAACGTCTCAATTGATTTTACTAAAACATTGTCATCCACCGCTCCTCCTCGCCACCAGCTCCTAAATCTGAAAAATGTTAAAAAGAAGGGGTGAGCGAACCACGGTTCAGTGGGGGACATATTTGTCAAACCTAAATACAATAAGCAATTAATCATCAATTCACATTAACATGTATAATATCATAACAACTCAATAACATCACCTCGTTTATAAATGTCAAATGATATATTCTCGTTTATTAAGGTCAAAAGACCTATCCTCGTTTATAAAGGTCAGAAGACCTATCCTCGTTTATAAAGGTTAGAAGACCTATCCTCATTTATAAAGGTCAGATGACCTATCCTCTTACATCTTTCACATGAACATCAAAACAATCACATAAGGCATTTAGTAGTGGCAAACATAATAAATTAAAAATCATATTTCACATGAATATCAAAATAATGACAAATGAAATGATAGAAATCCCCACCTCGTAATGAACGTCTTGGATGTAATTGATGCAAACGTCCTTAGCTTACTTCTTGTAATTACCGTCACCATAGACTTTGAACTTCTGAAATCGAACTTCTGAAATCACCGTGCAGTTAGATTAACAATTGTCCTCTAAAAATTAGGGTAAATCTCAATTTATATAGATGGGCAAAAATTGGGCTTGGGCTTGAGATAAAGAATAGAGTTTAAAATTTTAGAAGTAAAAGTGGACTTTAAATATTTATCTCAATAGATGGAAATTATATAAATTAAAAATAAATTAAATATATGTATACTAATATGATAAAAATTAGGGATGTTACATACTGAAATACACCCACCGGAAGGGCTCTCTCTCTCTCTTGATTGTGATTGTTCTTTTCCATTTTCTTGAGATATCCCATTCTGACTGGAGCGTCGGGGTCCCTACGCCATAGATCTCTTCGGCGTGCTTTTGCAGGCGTCGAGGTGATCGGGAAGACGAATTTTGTTACAATCCAACTAAAGGTTATCAATTTGAGGTACACTGCGTGATTCGTTATCGTTATGTCATTTTTTGACGCATCAATACATAAATAATAATAATTAGGAGTAGCTTGTATATTTATGTTTTTTGGGATCATTTTGAAAAAGTTGAAAAATTGTTGGAAAAAAATGCAATCTCTTTTGAGCTATTTAGTCTTCCCCAATTTACCCCACCTAAAAGTTCTTTAATTTTTTTTTTTTAATTAAGTTATTTTTTAGTCTTTAACCTAATTAAATTTTCAATCAATTATCTCTTACCTTTAAATGAGGGTAAAATTATCTAAATTTTTTATTTCATTTTTTTGTATATAATACGCTTAAAAGAATTTAATCTAAAACAAGGATGGTATATTACAAGGTTCGGGAATGGTTCTTAATTAGCCCATTATTGCAAACACAAGTTGACTCGGTTAGCCCAAACCACAAAGTCCGGTGGGTCTAACCATGTACAAGGACTAACGAAAAGGCGGGATTTTCTAGACAAAGTATGCGCTAACATATTGACAACCCGTTTGACATAAATAACTGAAACATTTGAGAAGTTTACCATCAAGTTACGACAAGTTAACACATCACCGAAAGTGGAAACCACTGTTGGAGAAATTGGGTTTTTATTCAATTTCTTAATATTTAATTGATTTTAATTAATCAATTATTTGAGGGTATGAATATTTAATTTCCGAAGAATTAAATATTGTAGGATCGTTCTACTCTCCGAGTAGATGATCGTAGTATATTTAAAATCTCAAAACCGAATTTCGGTGAGTGAGAAATTAATGTACGAAGTTTAAGACAAAGTGATGCGTTGGGAGTAGTTTTAATAACTATCCCACATTGATAAATGTGAGAATTAACTACCTCCTTATTAATAGGAGTTAGTTAAGAATGTTCAAATTGTAGTGACTATTGAACCATTCAATTTGCCACACGCGCGCGCGCGCGCCGCCCGCCCGTCCGGCCGTGCCGAGCCGCGCCGGGTCCGGGGTCCTGGGCCTTGGCCTTGGATCTTGGATCTTGGATCTTGGCAATTGGACTTTGGGTGGACTTTTGGCTTGGGCCTGGGGCCCCTCTATCTTTTTGAGGTTCTAAAAATGTGGGCCTCGACCCACACGGATTTAGGCAGCCCAAAGTCAAGCGGAAGTTGACTTCTGGAATTTGAATTTGAAATGTGATTGTCTTAATTGCGTGGAAGTTTAAGAATGGAAGTTACCATTCCGAAACTGCCATATTAATGTGCTGGATATTAAGAATGGGAGGTTACCATTCCGGAAACTGCCTTATTAAGTGCTGGAGTATTAAGAATGGAAGTTACCATTCCTGAAACTGCCAGAAACTGCCGTATTAATGGGTGACCAGCCGTTACTGCCTTAAATACCCGTCTGTTCCACACCTGGGTGACACTGCCTATAAATAGGAGTGCATGGTTTTGGGAAAAACACACTTTTGCATACAACAAATTTCACCTGAGTTTTTCCAGAAAAATTGCATACTATTTTCAGCATTGCATAGCATTTTAGAGTGCGATCCGGTTCTAACGTGTAATCTGTTCGCTGGAGCTTTGTACGCTGCGGTGTTGCTCGTGCAAAGAGGAAGCCGTTTTACCTTTCGAAGCAACTCGTCAATCCGTGAACACTAGTCAGGACGTGTTTGTTTTACGGGAAAAGGTATCACCTTGACTCGGCTCTTTTCCCTAACTTTCTGTTTATCTACAGTGCTGTCTTCTTCCCTTTCTGGACCTGCTATTCTAAGAAGCTGCTCAAACAAGGAATCTGCCTCTTTTGGAAAGTTGAAGAACTCGAAGAATTTGTAATTTCATTTTCTGTCTTTATTTCTTTTCCGTCTAAATTCTTTGTAAGCCATTGTTGGTAATCTATAAACCAACAATCGTAAAACAAACAAGAAAAAAAAAAAAAAAAATACCATAATGGCATCTGACGGAAATGGCTCTGACAACACCCCTGTCGACAACACCCTTGTTGAGAACACCTCGAACCCAACTCCAAACGTTGTCCCCAATAACACGTTTTTACCCCCCATGTTTTTTCCACCCTCTGAAACTCGCAATTTCATGGTGCATGGGGAAAAACCCGAGAAGTTCTCGGGTACTGATTTTAAGAGGTGGCAACAAAAGATGTTGTTTTACCTCACGACACTTCACCTGGCAAGGTTCCTCCGGGAGGATCCGCCCGTTGTCGCTGAAAGTGAAACGGATAATGCTAGGAGGGTCGCATTTGACCAATGGTCTCATGGCGATTTCTTGTGTCGGAACTACGTCCTTGGAGGACTAGTTGACGCGTTGTATAACGTGTACCAACCGGTTCGTACTGCCAAAGAACTGTGGGAGTCTTTGGAACGAAAGTACAAAACCGAGGATGCCGGAACTAAGAAGTTCGTGGTGGCGAGATTTTTGGACTTCAAAATGGTAGATGGTAAATCTGTCGTTGAACAAGTTCAAAAATTTCAGTTAGTCCTACATGATATCCTCGCGGAGGGTATGGTCCTTCCGGACGCTTTCCAAGTAGCCGCAGTGATTGAGAAACTACCACCTTCTTGGAAGGATTTTAAAAGTTATCTCAAACACAAGCGAAAGGAAATGAGCCTAGAAGATTTGATCGTCAAACTTCGAATTGAAGAAGATAATAAAAGGATGGACGGTAAATCAAATCAAGTCTCGGATGAGGCAAAGGCAAATTTAATGGAACGTGGTGAATCGTCTAAAAAACGTAAAAGGCCTAATGACAAAGGTAAAGCACCTGTTCCTGCAAAACCCAAATTTAATGGTAATTGCTATAAGTGTGAAAAACCGGGCCACAAAGCAACTGATTGTCGCGTCTCTAAGAAAGTTGATAAAAACAAAGGTAAGAGAGGACAATCAAGTGCTAATGTGGCACAACATAATCTCACTGAAATGGATATGTCTGCTGTTGTGTTTGAGACCAACATGGTTGACAATCCAAAGGAATGGTTCGTGGATACCGGTGCTACTTGCCATGTTTGTTCCGAGAAGGGTGTCTTCTCGACTTATGCTCCTGCTGATGGGAGAAAGCTCCATATGGGAAACCATGCCTCGTCTGATGTGGCTGGTGTTGGAACTGTTGTGCTCAAGCTCACTTCTGGCAAAGAGCTCAAGCTGAAGGATGTGCTGCATGTCCCGGATATCCGCAAGAATCTGATCTCCGGCTCTCTTCTAGTTAGTCATCAGTTTAAACTAGTTTTTGAGTCTGATAAAGTTGTACTTAGCAAGTTTGGACAGTTCCTTGGTCGAGGTTATCTCGAGAATGGTCTGTTCAAAATGAGTGTAATGGTTGTAAGCCGTAAAGGCAAGAAAGTTATCAATGAAAACGTTTCTACTTCCTCTTACATCGTGGAGTGTTCCTCTTTATGGCATTTAAGATTAGGACATGTAAATCTAAAATCTATAAAGCGTTTAGTAAATCTTGATTTACTTAAAATGAATAATATTGAAACACCTAAAAAGTGTGAGATATGTGTTGAAGCTAAAATGACAAAGTTGCCATTTACTTCTGTGGAAAGGGACACTGCTCCTCTAGACTTAATCCATACTGATGTGTGTGATTTAAAGTTTGTGCAAACTAGAGGTGGCAAAAAGTATTTCATTACTTTTATTGATGATTGCACAAGATTTTGCTACGTTTATCTCTTGCGAAGTAAAGATGAAGCTATTGAAGCTTTTAAACTTTACAAGAATGAAGTAGAAAATCAACTTAGCACTCGAATTAAGGTGATTCGAAGTGATAGAGGTGGGGAATACGTAGCACCTTTTGAACAGTTATGTGTTGAGTCTGGCATCATACATCAAACTACTGCTCCTTACTCACCTCAGTCTAATGGTGTTGCGGAGAGAAAGAACCGAACACTAAAGGAGATGATGAACGCAATGTTAATCAGCTCGGGTTTACCGCAGAATCTGTGGGGGGAAGCTATACTATCGGATAACCACATTTTGAACAAAATTCCACACAAAACAAAGGATCTGACACCTTATGAAATGTGGAAAAAGCGGAAACCATCCTACAAGTACCTCAAAGTGTGGGGGTGTCTTGCAAAGGTTGAAGTGCCTGCTCCTAAACAAGTTAGAATTGGCCCTAAAACGGTCGATTGTATCTTTGTAGGATATGCACTCAACAGTAGTGCCTATAGGTTTCTGATTCACAAATCAGAAATACCTGACATGTCAGAAGGCACTATGATAGAATCAAGGGATGCAATATTCTTTGAAAATATCTTTCCTAATAAAGATAAAGATGAGGTGAGACCTGAAAATAAGAGGGCTCACGTAGAAGCAGAGGCTGTTAGTTCTTCAGCTCAAGAGCATGAAGAACCTAGACGCAGCAAAAGAGCAAAAATTGCAAAAACTTACGGTCCTGACTTCATCACTTTTGTGATTGAAGATGAACCTAAGTCTATCAAGGAAGCTCTGTCAAGACCAGATGCATCATTCTGGCAAGAAGCTATCAATAGCGAAATTGATTCTATTCTGCAGAACAATACGTGGGAGTTGGTTGATCTCCCTAGAGGTTGTAAGACCTTAGGATGCAAGTGGATCCTTAGAAGAAAATATAAAGCAGATGGATCAATTGACAAGTATAAAGCTCGTTTGGTAGCTAAGGGCTTTAGACAAAAAGAAGGGTATGATTTCTTTGATACTTACTCCCCAGTAACGAGGATTACATCCATTCGTGTGTTAATTGCGATTGCTGCTTTGCACAATCTCGAGATTCACCAAATGGATGTCAAGACTGCGTTCTTGAATGGGGAATTAGTTGAAGAAATATACATGGATCAACCTGAAGGGTTTATAGCACCTGGCAACGAGAGAAAGGTGTGTAGACTCGTTCGTTCACTATATGGACTCAAACAAGCTCCAAAACAGTGGCATCTAAAGTTTGATGAAACTATGTTGTCCAATGGTTTCAAGATAAACGAATGTGACAAATGTGTGTATGTGAAAAATACACCAAAAGGATTTGTTATCATGTGTCTTTATGTGGACGACATGTTGATCATGGGCAGCAGCAATGCCATGATTATGGAAACAAAGGCTATGTTAAAACGTAGTTTTGACATGAAAGACATGGGATTGGCTGATGTGATTCTAGGAATCAAGATCGAGAGAAAGTCTAATGGAATCTACTTGACACAATCTCACTACGTTGAGAGTGTGTTAAAGAAATTCAATGCCTTTAATGATCCACCTGCCAAGACGCCCATGGAGCTCAATGTACACTTGAGCAAGAATCGAGGCGATCCGGTTGCACAACTTGAATATGCAAGAATCATTGGAAGTGTGATGTATATTACAAACTGTACACGCCCGGATCTTGCCTGTGCAGTGAACAAATTGAGTAGATTCACTAGCAATCCAAATAAAGAGCACTGGAAGGCTCTTAGAAGGGTCCTTAGGTACTTAAAGTACACTATTGACTACGGGCTTCACTACACAAGGTTTCCGGCGGTACTTGAAGGGTACAGTGACGCCAATTGGATCTCTGACACGAATGAGTCATTTTCCACTAGTGGATATGTGTTCACTATTGGAGGTGCTGCTGTATCGTGGAGATCAACGAAACAGACGTGTATTGCCCGGTCCACGATGGAATCAGAATTCATAGCTTTGGATAAAGCTGGTGAAGAAGCCGAGTGGCTTCGAAATTTCCTCGAGGACATTCCATGTTGGAACAAACCCGTGCCTACTGTGATGGTACACTGTGACTGTCAAGCCACAATTGGCAGGGCTTTGAACGACATGTATAACGGAAAGTCGAGACACATACGTCGTCGACATAACTCTGTTAGACATCTGATCTCGAGTGGTGTGATGTCAATTGACTATGTAAGGTCAAAAGACAATATAGCGGATCCGCTTACGAAAGGAATAAACCGAGATCAGATGAATAAGTTGCTAGAAGGAATGGGTCTAAAACCCACAAAATAACAGCTGAAACAGTGGTAACCCAACCATGTTGACTGGAGATCCCAAGAACTTGGTTCAATGGGAAAACTAAGCTGTGAATGTTGAGTTGGAACACTTGGATATTCAAACCATTCCTTAGAAAAGCACAACACCAAGTGTTGTCCCGTAAGATTTGTGGTAAGGCTAAGTCTATGACTTTTAATGGTTCCCAAAGACCTCCGGGAGGTAGAGTATTGCGGGATACTCAATATGGGAGTCCACCTATATAAGTGAGAAGTGGGGCCGCTTCACGAAATGCACTTATGAACTCAAAGGGTGTCCATGGCCGAAATGGACAAAAACGTGAGAACGAAACACGTTTGAGATGTTGTTGTGTCAGCACCGTTGTCTCAGTACACACTAAGGAGGAGTAGTTCAAGGCATCGCGTCCACTAAGCCGCCAGTGTACTCGATAGTGTTTGACTACGGAAGGTTCAAGGTCACAAGCCACCTTTCCGGATGCAACAGTGTCTCAATTGAACTGGATTGCGAGTCTGCATGATTATGGGTAGTAATTTTCACTCATGTGGGGGATTGTTGGAGAAATTGGGTTTTTATTCAATTTCTTAATATTTAATTGATTTTAATTAATCAATTATTTGAGGGTATGAATATTTAATTTCCGAAGAATTAAATATTGTAGGATCGTTCTACTCTCCGAGTAGATGATCGTAGTATATTTAAAATCTCAAAACCGAATTTCGGTGAGTGAGAAATTAATGTACGAAGTTTAAAACAAAGTGATGCGTTGGGAGTAGTTTTAATAACTATCCCACATTGATAAATGTGAGAATTAACTACCTCCTTATTAATAGGAGTTAGTTAAGAATGTTCAAATTGTAGTGACTATTGAACCATTCAATTTGCCACACGCGCGCGCGCGCGCCGCCCGCCCGTCCGGCCGTGCCGTGCCGAGCCGAGCCGCGCCGGGTCCGGGTCCGGGTCCGGGGTCCTGGGCCTTGGATCTTGGCAATTGGACTTTGGGTGGACTTTGGGCTTGGGCCTGGGGCCCCTCTATCTTTTTGAGGTTCTAAAAATGTGGGCCTCGACCCACACGGATTTAGGCAGCCCAATTAAGTGCCTTATTAAGTGCTGGAGTATTAAGAATGGGAGTTACTGCCTTAAATACCCGTCTGTTCCACACCTGGGTGACACTGCCTATAAATAGGAGTGCATGGTTTTGGGAAAAACACACTTTTGCATACAACAAATTTCACCTGAGTTTTTCCAGAAAAATTGCATACTATTTTCAGCATTGCATAGCATTTTAGAGTGCGATCCGGTTCGAACGTGTAATCTGTTCGCTGGAGCTTTGTACGCTGCGGTGTTGCTCGTGCAAAGAGGAAGCCGTTTTACCTTTCGAAGCAACTCGTCAATCCGTGAACACTAGCCGGGACGTGTTTGTTTTACGGGAAAAGGTATCACCTTGACTCGGCTCTTTTCCCTAACTTTCTGTTTATCTACAGTGCTGTCTTCTTCCCTTTCTGGACCTGCTATTCTAAGAAGCTGCTCAAACAAGGAATCTGCCTCTTTTGGAAAGTTGAAGAACTCGAAGAATTTGTAATTTCATTTTCTGTCTTTATTTCTTTTCCGTCTAAATTCTTTGTAAGCCATTGTTGGTAATCTATAAACCAACAATGTTTCGTAACCATTAATAACATCTACAACAATTTTAGCATCGCCTTCAACAATACAGTTGTCCAAGCCGTTGTCCTTGAGGATAACGCCTCGTAAAAACCAATAATTTCTCCAATATTCACAGCAAAACATCCACGAATAACTCTTGTTCGTGACATACAAAACGCCCCCTATGCATCTCGGAGTACCAAACCCAAGCAGTTTGTACGTTGTTCGTCACTAAAGATTGCCACATCGGTATTAATTTTTCTTATTCCAAAAGCATGGGGGTGCCATGCAAGGCATGGCCCTCTAGTTTGCTGCTGCACAATATCAGTTCTTGGTGTCAAACAGCCTTAATCGGTGACTTATAATTATCCTTCCATATTTTATAATTTCGCTCCTTCCATATCTAAAATAGGATCATACAGAAGCTACTTTTAATCGCCTCTACTTGGCCTTCCAACATAGCAAGGATGACTCCTTTAACACTGCTTATTCCGATCATGAAGTTTTCAATAGTTGTTAGCGTCTCTACAGTCGACCAACACTCTCTTGCGTATTCACACTCATACAAAAGATGTCAACAATCTTCCTCCTCACAAATTCCACATTTCTCATCGACCTCCACATGTTTTTTTGATAGATTTTGCTTAGTTAGCAGGAAGTTTCTCCCCATGCGCCAGACTAAATCTTTCACTTTCGGTGGAGTAAATAACCTCCAAAAGTAGTGGTCTTTTCTTCATTTTATATATCCATTCTAACTTCTTTTTTTTTTAACTAAATCTGAATCTCCAAAAAGTAGTCGTCTTGTAATCTCTCTAATTCTACATAACTTTTATTTTTTAAATTTTTTAAAATTATTTTCTCTTTCCTCTCTTTTCTTCATCTATTTCTAATTCTACTTTGTATCCATTCTAACTTTATAATTGTTTTTTATCTCAATCATTTTATTTTCAGTTTCTTCTCCCACAAAATAATAAAATTACATAAATTTAAATTTCATTTTTTATATTAAATCTTAACAAATGAAGTAATAAAAAAAATTCACAAACGCATAATTACGCGGATCTTACACTAGTAAAATTATTATTAAATTTGTTTTTTCAATGAAATATTATGGATTATCGCATTTGGATGCCAATTTTGTTGTACTAGCATTCTCGGCAATTGTTATGATGTCTTCGAATACGCTTGTGGTCGATCTGGAGGATGATGTTCGTGTATGGCAAGAGGCATTGCACGACCACCTCACAACAAAATTGGCTTATGCACAACTACATTTGCATTATCTGGTAGTTAACTGGGGCAATTGGATCTAGGCGACCTTTATCCCACAACGTGGATCTACGATATTTTTTAGAGCTATTCATGAAAGGCTGCCAACATTGGATCGTTTTACTCGGTCTGGCTTTCATGGTCCTAAACTCCTAATATATGCATGCTACGTAGGTTTACTAATGAGAATAAAATGATTTTCATTAAATGTAATAATTGAGAAGTACAATAGTGTTTATATAGAAAAGAAGGATCAATTTGAAATATACAATCTCATATTTGTAGAAAATCAAATAAAATCTAATCAAGACAAGATAATGGAATTTATTTGATGTTATTATCCCCCTCAAGCAAGACGTGGGATGAGGTCCAACTAGTAGCTTAGTTCAAAAATGTTCGAAGAGCGGTTGCGAAAGAGCCTTTGTAAATATATCCGCTACTTGCGAGTCAGACGGAACAAAAGACAACACTATTGTTTTCGGAGAATAGAGTAGGACAAGAAGGCAACCGAACATGCATTCACTAAGAAGTTGAAGGATGCAAATTAACTAGCTCAGAAGCAGCATTAGCCAAGGCCGGATACTTAAATTCACAACTTGAACGGGAAATAATTGGTTGTTTCTTTGCACTACAAGAAACAAGGTTTCCACTGAGATAAATGGAGTATCCATAGGTGGAGCGTCGTGTTTCAACACAACGGGCCCAATTGGCATCAAATTAAGCCACTGCAGTAGGCGATGAGTAGGGGTGGAAATAGGTCGGTCCACCCAACAGGGGCCTCCGGCCTAGCCTATTAAGGGCCTTGTCAGGCCGGACCTATTTATAATATGAGTCGTGCTAATACTTTTTAAAAATCATATTTAGTTAAGTAGGCTAGACTTAGGTTTTATATAAGCATTATAGTCCTAACAGGCCTAAGTTAATTATTTTAGTATACTTGACAAATCGTTATAATGATTGTATTTAAACTCATCGTTGTAATGCATTTGTTTTAATCATGAATTTTATTTATAACTTTGAATATTGAACCGTGTTTCATATTGAACATATTTTGATAGGCTTCTAAAAGGCTTGTAGACCTGATGAAATAATTTCGTCTCATCTAAAAGTGCGAACTTGTAGAGAGGTTGGGAATTAATTCTTATATATTTATATTTCGTCTCATCGAGTGGACAATTTAAATGGGTGGAGTTGCTTTCAGCAGGAATCGAACCCAGGACGTGTGGGCGTGAGCCTTATGGCTCTGATACCATGAAAAAATTTCATCTCATCTAAAAGTTCGAACGTGTAGAGAGGGTGGGAATTAATTATTGTATATTAATTCCTATTATATTAGGTACGGTACACGAATTAATTATCAACCTCTCTACAAGTTCGAACTTTTAGATGAGATGAAATTCTTTCATGGTATCAGAGTCTCAAGACAAACGATCTGGGTTCGATTCCTGCTGCAAGCAACTCCACCCATTTAAATTGTCCACTCGTTGGGCCTCCTCCCCAAAGGGTAAGAGGTGATAATCCGACCCTTAGGAATTAATATACATGAATTAATTTTCACCCTCTCTACAAGTTCAGACTTTTAGATGAGACAAAATTCTTTCACCTGACCTATTTACTCAAAAGGCTAGGCCAAGACTATCATAGATAATAGGTCAGGCTTAGGTAGGGTTGTCAAAATGAGTTTGGCCCAATGGACCAGCCCGACCCGCATGGCCTACAAGCTAGGCTGAGCTTTAATTTCAATGGCCCAAAAATAATCGGGCTAAATTGGCCCAGTCCATTGAACAACTGGCCAGGTTCTTTTTTTTTTTTTTTAATTACAGTGTGGATACAGAATCAGATCGTCGGCGAGGAAAGGAAGATGCACAGAATATACATACAATATTACTATAATTAATCTATGTATGGATTAAATTAAATTTTCCTATTTTCACGCCCCTTTCTTTTAATTTAATCCCTTTTGTCTGGCACACATTATATACACACGAGTTGTATATATCTGAGACCATTCAAAAGAAATCTGCTTAACAAAAAAAATTGCAGAAAGAAAAAATTATCGTCGTCATACGCTATATAGAGAAACAATGAATAGGAAAATTATGATTTCATTGAATGATTGTAAATGATACATGAGGGGAGTATTTATAGATACAAAAACATATCTACTCTATATCTCTAATTAAGAAAATAACTCTATCTAAGGAAATAAATATTTACAAGATACACAAGATATATATAATATATCTTAATATATTATGTATGCCTAATACGCCCCCTCAAAATGGAGCGTCGTAGGAAAGTCCAATCTTGGTCATATGAAGTTGCAGTCGAAGTCGAGAAAGTGGCTTTGTAAGGGCATCAGCAAGTTGGTCCGTAGAGGAAACATGTGAGACCCTAAGTTGAGATGTCTTGATCAAGTCTGGACAAAGTGGATATCGATTGCAATGTGCTTCATTCGGGAGCAAAAGACAAGATTTGAACAAAGATAAGTGGCTCCAATGTTGTCACAATAGATAACATGCAAGTTTGAGACATTGAAGCACAACTCACGAAACATAGATTTTAACCATTGAACTTCAGAGGCAGCGGAGGCAATAGCACGATACTTAGCTTCTGTTGAGGAACGAGCAATCGATTTTTGTTTCTTGGAGGACCAAGAGATAGGATTTGCACCAAGAAAAAAAACGTAAGCACTTGTGGAGGAACGGTCATCACTGTTGCCAGCCCAATCAACATCAGTGAAACAATGTAGAGATGAGGAGGTGGTCGATCGTAGTGTGATTCCAACATCTCTTGTTCCATTTAAGTACCTAAGTAGGCGTTTGGCAGCTCCCCAATGAGTGATAGTTGGAGCATGCATAAACTGACACAGCCTCTGAACAGTAAATGCAATGTCGGGTCTCGTGAGTTGAAGATATTGAAGACTGCCAAGTATTTGTCGATATTGGGTGGCATCAGTAGGAGGAGTCCCATCAATAAGGGTAAGGCGAGCGGAGGTGGCTAGTGGCGTCTGAACAGGTTTGGAGGCGATCATATTGTATCGAGTGAGTAGATCAACTACATACTTTCGTTGAGGGAGAAAGCAGGAGTTGTTGGTACGAAGTACTTCAACACCTAAGAAGTAGGAAAGAGGGTCCAAGTCTTTTACTGAAAATTTTGAACCAAGATCTGTTGCCACATGGGTAAGGAAGGGAATGGAATTTCCTATGAGACTCACATCATCAACATATACAAGAAAATATGCAATAATGTCAGATTTATTGTACACAAAAAGGAATTCATTGGATTTTGTGTGAATAAACCCAATTCCTTCAAAAAATGTCCTAAGGGCATAATACCAAGTACGGGGAGCCTGTTTCAAACCGTAAATGGATTTGTGTAATTTGCAAACATAGGATGGAAACGCCTTATCAATGAAACCAAGAGGTTGAGCCATGTAAATTGTATCAGAAAGAGAACCATGAAGAAAAGCATTGTTCACACCAAACTGTCGAAGTGGCCAATCTTGAGTGACTACAATACTCAGAACTGCTCGAACGGTTGCTGGTTTGACCACAAGACTAAACGTTTCTGAAAAATCAACCCCGGGGCGTTGGTGAAAGTCTTTGGCCACAAGTCGAGCTTTGAACTTGTCTAAGGACCCGTCCGGTTTCCGTTTGATGCGGAAGACCCACTTTGAGCCAACAACGTTGGTAGAATCATCAGGTGGTACTAAATCCCAAGTACTGTTTTTTAGAAGGGCATTAAATTCAGATGACATGGCCTCCCTCCATCGTTCATCTTTTAAAGCCTAAGAGGCACAACTAGGTTCATTATCAGAAGATAAAGTACTGGTAAGATCATACCTCGGGTTTGGTTTGAAGATTCTGTTTTGAGCTCAAGTGACCATTCGAGTGCCTTGGGGGGCCGGTGGGGATGGCGATAAGAGAGCATCTAGCGACTCGAGGCGAAGTGGTGGGGGTGTACTTAGTGAGCTGGGGGGTGCATCAAGGGTGGACGATGGGCTGCGGGGTGCATTAATCTGAACAGGGGGTGCAGCGGGGCAGAGTGTTGGGATGGTGGGTGTATTAAGCGAAATAGGAGGTGCATGGATCGAATGTGGTGGGGTTGATGAGTTGACGTCGACGCGACAACGTCGAGAGGGGGTATATTTTAGGATGGGGGTGTATTCGGAAATGTTGGGGGTGGGGTAGGACCAATAGGGAAGGAGGCGGGTGCATGAAGCAAATTGGGTGTTGGAAAGAGCATATGGTTTTCTGGTAGGCAGTGGGTGTATTTACTAAAATAGGGGGTGTACTTACTAAATCGGGGGGTGTATCTACTAATTTAGTTGGTGTATCAGAAACAGTTTTAGGAGATGCTAGGGGAAATATATTTTCAACGAATTGAACATGACGAGATGTGTATATTTTTTTGGTGTTTAAGTCAAGGCATAGGTAGGCACTTTGGGTAAGAGAATGTCTAATGAAGATATAAGGGGTGAACCAAGGTTCTAATTTGTGGGAGGTGTAGGGACGAAGCCAATGATAGTATAAGCAAACAAAGACACGAAGTTTAGACAGGTTAGGAGTTTATTTTAGGAGAGATTGATAAAAGGATTGCATGTTTAGGTTGGGTTTAGGGAGGCGGTTTATAACATAGATTGTAGCACAGACGGCGTGAGGCCAATAAGTGAGAGGCATGGATGCGTGATGTAAGAGGGCTAAGGCTGTATCAACAACATGTCTGTGACGACGTTCAGACATGCCATTATGTTCAGAAGTGTGAGGGTGGAGTCGTTAGGTGGGAGATTCCATGGGTTTGAAGGAGGGATCGTAGAGCAATGAACTCACCCCCGTTGTCAGTGTATAGAGTTTTGATTTTAGTATTGTAGAAGTTTTCTACAATATTTTTAAAGGAGGTAGAGGTGGGAAGGACATCAGATTTGCGTTTTAGAGGGTAAATCCATATATATTTGCTAAAGTGATCAACAAAGAGGACATAGTATTTGAAGCCCTCATTTGACTGGACAAGAGATGACCAAACATCTGAAAAGATGACTTCAAGGGGGTGTGTAGAGATAATGCTAGAATCGTAAAATGGCAGTTTATGACTTTTTATACAATTGCAAGAGTTACAGTGCAAAGGGTTTGAGTTCGTAGTTGGTAAGCTAAACCTTGATAAGGTGTGAGACAGGATTTTAGAGGATGGATGGCCTAGACGGGCATGCCATATGGTGGTAGGTTATTTTTTGGAGATAGATGTTGAAGGTGAAGTAGACGCTCGAGTCGGCCATATATAGAGATTATCCACGCGACTCCCCATGAGGAGAATGCTCCCCGTTTTGCCATCCCGCACCTGAAAATAAGTAGAGCCGAAGATAATGTTAACACCGTTATCTCGACATAAGGTTGAAACGGAAATAAGAGTTTTGGCCATTTGTGGGACAACAAGGACGTTTGAGAATTTTAAGATATCAACATGAGAAAACGACAAGGAACCAATATGCGAAATATGCAAATCGTTACCATCATCGATAACTACATCATTCGAGACGAATATGGAGAGAAAACAAATAAATTTTGGGGGGTGAGTTGTGATATGATGAGAGGCCCCAGAGTCCAAGATCCAAGGGATGGAGTGGGCATGTGAAATAGTCGAGTGGGTGGAGGTGGTGTATGTACTAGCAGGGTGGGTGTATGTATTGGGTAGGGTGTATGTAGTAGTGTAGTGGGTGCGTAGATGCGGGGGGTGTTTTTACCAGAGTTGGGGGTGTGGGTATCTACTTAATAAGGACTGAGTCTACTCAGTGAGTGGGGACCGAGTCGACCCAGTGAGTTGTGGATCTGATCAGGGAGGAGTTGCCGGAGGTCTGGGCATGTTCGACCGGTGTGTCCCCGAACAAGACACCATTGACAGGTGGGAGGGTTTCTTGATGGGTGGGCAGAGGCGCTGACCACCATGGCCAACGCCGGGTACGAAGTGGCGGAGTGACGCGAGGCAGAGTCGGCCGCGAGGGACTAGGCTGCGTGTGCCGGAGAGGATTTTTCGGCGACCATGGTGGGCTGCAAGAAGCAGGGGAGCGCAAGCTGAGGCTGCCATGGATGAGTGTTAGAAACTGTGAGGAAGAAAGAAAAAAAAAAAACTTCTTGGATGGGTTTAATTGGGGTGGGGAAGAAGATGAATCTTCTTGGATGCTTGCTGCAAGTGTGGATTTGGAAGAAGAAATTAATTCTTCTTGGACGGCGGAAGCTAGGATATGAAAGTAGAAAAAGTGGGTTGGAGAGAGTTGGTTATTTGCAGAGGGGAGAAGACCAAGTTATTAACCAATGGCCAATGAACAAGTGAAGAAACCGTAAGGTTGCAGAGATTAATTGAGATAATTTCTTGACCGGGAGGAGGGTGGGCGGCAATTTAGAGCCGACGGGAATTGATCAGGGCGTGAGTCAATTGACTCGTTGATAACATATAGAGAAATAATGAATAGGAAAATTATGATTTCATTGAATGATTGTAAAGGATACATGAGGGAAGTATTTATAGATATAAAAACATATATAGTCTATATCACTAATTAAGAAAATAACTCTATCTAAGGTTACAAGATACACAAGATATATATAATATATCTTAATATATTATATATGTCTAATACGTTGATGGCGCCACACTGCCGTTGCCTTCACGCCGCTGTCGCCTAGTTTAGGTGCATAAGAAGGGCACGATGCAATGGAAAGGAAGTGTGCCATGGCTGCCCTTCTCTAATCTATGCTACTGTGCTCGGGAAGCGACTTACTATTTAGAATAATCCTACTAATTGATACATTCAGAATATTTAATTATTTATATTTAGGGTTGGCTTTTAGTAATAAATGGGCCCATATTAAGTATTAATCGGCAGTCCGGCACAGTAGCCCGGTGGCCCGTCTAGGGCCAGGTTGAGCCCCATCTTTCCAGACCTAGTGGGCCGGTACCAGGTCGGCCCGACCTGGTCCATTTGACAGCCCTAGGCTTAGGCTCCAGACCCAGACTTTTTCATGTACAACCTAGCTTAGCCTAGTCTATTTCCACCCTAGCAAATAAGTTATGAGCTATGCATAGTCAAAATTTTCTTAGAGTTTTCTGTGAGCTATGCATAGTCAAATTTTTGTTAGAGTTTTCTGTTTGCAGCATTTCATAGAAGGGGTTATGAGAAGCTTGAAAAAACGTACAGGGGATCTGAAAACGGGAGTGAAAGAAAGTGTTTGGAGAGAGCACATTTAAATTTTGAAATGAGAAAGAGAGAAAGAATGGAATATGAGAGTAAAAAATTGAGCGGAAGGGTATTCGACAATTCAAGCTCTTTTGTATCTAGTTGTTATAAAGAATTTTGGATGTGTCTAGTTGCTGTAAGTCTTGAAACTTTGTACTCCATAATAAAATTTTAAATAAATTAACTCTGTTTTGTGAGACGGAAAATCAACTTATCACTTTCAAGGTAAACAATAAATATCACTTATGTTGAGAAGAAAATTAAAAGTGATACTTTTTATTTCCCATCTTGTGAATATCTGGTACATTATGGTTAGTGTGGAAGTCGAGAAATTGTAAAATCTTCAAAGACGAGTACACCAACCCGGCAAAGACATTTGAGGAGATTCGAGCGAAGGTATGAAGCTGTAGGTCCCCAAAGTTGAGTTAATAACGAGTAAGCTAGTAAAAATGTCTATAGGGGGGGTGAATAGACTTTTCAAAAATCTATCGAAATATCAGAATACAATATGCGGAATAACGAAATTAACAATGAGCCCAATTCAAGTTTATACTCAACTTCTAAATTCGAGAACTCTGTTCTGTACTCAACTAATCTTGTTCAGTTATGTATGTTTAACAAGTAAACAATTAATCAATTAAGCAGTAAACAAAACAGTAAAGTAAACAACACAAACAATTTATAGTGGTTCGACAACTTGTCTACGTCCACTCTCACAAACCCAGTTGTGATGTTTCCACTAAACTCTTCCAATCGAGTACAAAGTGTGTATTCCTGTGATTTTAAGTCCCAAGAAGAAGACTTAGATCTTCTAAGACTATACCACCAGATACGTCTACGATCTAACTAGAAATTTAACAAGTATCTAGCAACTTGAAAACAGTAAACTAAAAAGAAAAACTTATTCAGTAGCAATCTTCTGATTTCTTCACTTGTCTTCTGACTTGCTTTCTGAACTTCAGTAAACTCTGAGAGTAATCTTCTTCGAATGCTTCAGTATGCTTCAGTATATGGATTCGCAGTAGTCAGTATCAGAAGTCTTGAATCGATAATCACCATGAAGTATTTATAGACTTCAATCTTCAAGAACTTAGTTAGTTGTAACCAACTTTTCTTGAAAACTAACTTCCAATTGAATCTTCTTATCCATCCACGCGTTTCAGTTATTTAGTTATTTCTAATTAACTTCTTCATCCTTATCTTTGTACGCGCTTTATCTTTTGAACTTCATTTTACGTTGACTTCAGGTTGACCTGTCCTGTGGAGTCTTGTAGACCACCTGTCTTCAGTAGTAGACTTCATTCTTCTTGTCTAGTCTGGTCTTCTTGTGTGATCTTCAACAGTAGACTATTCTAAACCTAACAAGACCATTACATTACTTTAAGCTTATAGCTTAGTCAACTTATAACCTATACAATGAATCTATCTATTACATACGAAAATCATGAGCTCTATACAATGATTATTATAGCTCAACAACAATCTAACATGTATACAAATAGCAAATATGAAGTACTTATAAATCGTACTTATCTTTTAAACTTTAAACAATACTTTTCTTTCACATGTGAACTCTACTGGTCTGTTCAAGATGACTCCTCTTAACTAGACTAGACCAGTCAACACTTTAGAAAAATTCAAACTACTTTTGACTTATCAAAACTTCATCTTTATCTTTCATCGTGTAGGACTTGTTTCAGGATTCATATCCCAACAATTTCCCCCTTTTTGATGAAGCCAAAACTATTTGAATATTTTCTCAATAGTAGACTAGTTAAGTAGTTATCTTGTCTTAACATCAAATAGTACTTTATATTTTCATTCATTCAAAATAATACCAGTAGATATTACACATACTTCAAAAATAAAAAATAATCAGAGCAAAAAAAAAACTAATTATCAGAACACATAACTAATCTGAAAGAGTACCTCCTTCTGGGTTAGGAACACAAAATGCATCTAGGAGTCTCTTGTGAATAACTCTGATGTGGTCTTCATCTTCGATCTTCTCTTTCTCAAGTAACTCTTCTTCAAACTTCTTGATCTGATTGATGTCAACTCTCTTACCAGAGCTGGTCATAGGACATTTCCACTTTGGAAATACAGGAACAAGAATGTTGAAGTTCGCTCCAGCAGATATCCTAAAGATCAAATTCCATAACAATTTGTTCTGACCTTCCATGAATCTGTCAAACATAGAGTACAACTCATCTGGACTTTCAGAGTCACCGTACTTCCTGATAATCCAATGATCAAGTTCCCATTGCCTCTTCACTTTCATCCATTCAGCTCGATGCTCTTTGTCTATGAAGTAGTCAATGAACTGATCTTCCATTTGATCTTCATCTGCTTTCATCTTCTGCAATCTCTCAATATGCTTTCCAATCTTCTTTTTGCTTGCATAATGAGCTTCATCATTGGGATCAGCAACCTTTTGCTTCTTCTCAACTATTGCAGTAGGCTCTTCTTCTTCAATGGCTAACTTTCTTTTAACTCGTCTGGTCTGAACCTTAGCTTCTGGAGATGCAACACCTTTGCCCTTCTCCAATCTTTTCAACTCATCTCCTCTAGCTTGCTCGAGCTCTATAGATTTCACCAACTTGCCTCTCTTAGGCCTCCTTAGCTCTTGCATGGTATAAGCAGCTTCCTTCTCTTCCGGTTCAGCAGACTTATCTTTCACAACTTCAGCAATTTTCTCGTCTCTACTAGCTTCTTCCCCCTTTTTGGCTTCATCATTAACCTTAAGAGTAAAAAGACTAGTAAATCGAGTCATCTCTTCCTTCACAGCTTCCTTCATCGCCTCAGTAGCCAACTCAATCTGCTTTTGATGCGACTTGTCATGACTCAGCTTGTCAAGACGATCAGTAGCCAACTCCAGCTTTCTTGAACTTGAAACTAGTTCATCCTTAAAATATGTAGCTGTCTGGCGAAGGAGTGTGTTCTGCTCAGTTAGCTCAGTGAGAACAGCTCGAGAACGCACCAACTGATCTTGTGCATCCCGTCTCTGTTCATCAGCAATCTCAATCTTCACTCTGTAGAGTCTTTCCATCTTGCTAGACTCTTCAGCTAACGAGCGAGCAAACGAGATAGATCTCTTCAGCATACATCTCTGCTCGGAAAGTTGAGTCCATCTTGTTGACTTCTCCAACAATCAACTCTCTTGAGCTGTCAACAAGTGTTTGGTTCTGCTCAACTAGCATGTCTTTTACTTTTGAGTGCAGGAACTCATCTATAGCAGAGTGTACGACTTCTTTCAAGTCCGACTTCAGCTCCTCAAGATATCCTTCAGGAAAAGCTTGAGTAGTCGACTGAGCTTCAACCACCATTTCTTCTTGAACTTTCTCCATAAGCTCATCTTCAGTGAACATGACGGCTTCCATGAACTCATCATCTTCTTCACCTAACTCAAAAGACTCAACTTCTTCAGAACTTTCAGCCTTTTCTTCAGCAGGAGCACCTTCTAACTCCAGAATCGGTTCTGAGGTCTGGATCGCAATATCAGCAACATCCGGCTTCAACTCGTCTTCTACCAGATCAGTCTGAGTTCCAACATCGATCGAGAACTCCTCAACTAGAACACCATCAGGGATGCTCAACATTCTCTTAACAAGATCAACTAAGGCCTTGCGAGGGAACAATTCGGAGTGATCTTGAACACCACTATTTTCTTTCTGTTCCATCTCCCAATCCATAAAATTGGAGATTCCGCCCATGCCTTGAATAACTTCGAAAAGATCATCTGTTGAAGATTTCTTTAAGGCAAACCATGTGCATATCCTGATGAGCTTCTCAAACTGTTCTGAGGAAGTGTCGACTTCAAGAGTTGAGAGCTGCTTCTTCAGATTCCTGGACACTCGAGCACGAACTCTCTTCTCTCTTGGACACATAGGATAGTATACTAAGGATTCAAATCTAACATCAGACGGGTTCTGAGCAGGTGGGGTCCCTAACTCAGCTGTTGTAGTGGCAACTGGCGTCTTGTCTGAAGTAGATGGGTTAGAGGGTTCAACATATTCTGTTGAAGGTAAAGAGGGAGTTTGGAGTGTGGTTTCTGGGGGCTCTAATGTGGCTTGGTTTGGTGTGACAACTGTCGAAGTATCAGTTGTATCCTTTATGGGAGTGTTTTGGGGATGACTGGCTCTAAGCGGTAATGCTGCCAGTACTTGCGAGGTTGAGGGAGCAGGTCTAGGCCTAGATCGATGTGATCTAGCCTTGGTTCGAACAGAGGAGAGAGATAGAGGAATTGAAACAGACTTAGAAGAGGTACCAACCTGAGGACTCAACTCTTCTGGTGGAGGTGGAGTTCCAATTCTCACGAGTTTATACATCTCAGGTACTTGAGCACTTGGCTCCTTCTCTTGATCAGACTCCTCATCTGATTGAGTCTCCTCCGAGTCATCTGCACTAGACTCAGCTTCCGCAACTTTCTCTGAATCTACATCATCGGACTCATCTTCTGAAGAGCTAGACGAGTCACCATATGGCAAAGCTTCCGACTCATCTACTTGAACTTGCCTTGGGGCAACTGGCCTTGCAGCAACTTGTTTCTTCAGTGCCTCCTTCTTCAGATAAAACTTTAGAGGATGGAAGGGCTTTCCTTTGCTCCAATCCGACTTGTTTGGTAACAACAAGGGGAGTAGAATACTCAGCTTGTTACCAAACCCAACAACATTTGACACCACCCAACTACAAGAGTCGGTGTCAACCCTGACACTTCTTTCGAAGTACATCATCCGATCAGCTATCAGCTTAAACCAATTACCTTCTGTGATTCCGTCATATATCGCCGCCATCACCCGTGCCTTAGCTTGAGTGACTGAATCATGAGAGCCAGTGGCACATAGTAGCATCTTGCTAGCTATGTCCAGTAGAGTGCGATACTTTTCCAGAAGTTCCGACTTCTTGACGGCAGGGGCCTTGCCATCTGGTTTGAGCTTCAATTTCTTACCACAAAATATGCTCAAATACCTCATCTTCTGACCAACAGCATAGTTTTCCACATCAATCGTTCCGATGGGCAACTTCAAATGTTTGAACATAACTTCGCGAGTGAGTTCAACTCGTCTCGTTCCAATAAATGATTCGATGATATCTCCTCGTCTTGTGGCGTTGGCATAGAAAAGCAACACCTCCTCTTCTAACACGACTTGAGGGAAAGCCTCCAGATACGGCTTCAATCCACATCGAATGCACTTGTTGATGATTTCTTGGTTACCTTCAGTGTGAAGCCCTTTGAAGAACATCGAGGGTTCCACTTGTACCTTGCCTTATGAGATAAACTGGCCAAGGTCAAACTTAGCTTGCATGTTAGTTCTTACATCAAATAGAGAGATAATCGACATTTTTAGTAGATAGAGTAAGAACAGGAGAGTTTGATTTTGTAAGAAATTCGAGAGCTAGAGTAGGGAAGTTATGAAAACGTGGGTCAAGTTGTGTGTGGAAGATGGGTTTTGTTAGAACTGAAATGTTAATTCAACGGCCAAGATTAAAGGATTAAATCCAACGGTTGGGGCCTTTGGTATTCAGTTACGGAATCGAGAATATTATGTGATTTGATATTGTAAAATTTGAAATCCGTCTCTTCTTAGTTAGGACAGGGGAGTGAACTCATCTGACCTAGTGTAGTCGAGTACGAACTGGGTGTATACACCTCATTAAAATGGGAGTGTATAAATCCAATTCTAGGGTTTTCAAATTTTAGTATTATCGAATTACTATAATACTCTTAATTCGATTTGATTAAACACTTAGCATATTTCAATCAATAGAAACACTTAGCTTGTCTGTTTGAGTCCATCCAGAACAGACGAGTAAACTTATGAACACAAGTCGAGTTCCCCCTTCGACTGTGCTTGTCTATTCCGAACGTCGAACGACTTCATGTACCTATCTTATCATATACAACGTGTAATCGAAGGTACTAGTAGAGCAAAATAAATAAGATGAATATTATTCTAAAGCAATGATCAAGGTTTCGAACAAGATGACTTTTAACAAACATAAGAGTCAACATAAGGATATTTAAGAAATCATAGATTCCCCCTTAAGTGTGTATTCCCTTAGTATTACCCTCAGCTTTACCAGCTTCCTCATCGGGTTGTTTGGTCATCTAGTCTAGCCTTGTATACCTGTCTGTTGAGTGAGTAGTCGAATGCTCTTGTCTAGTGATCTTGTCTCCACATTTCTTTGATGTACCTGTCTTAGTTAGTACATAGCTATTGACAAGTAGGGTCTAAATCAATTAGCCCTATACTAATGCATAACTCAAGAAAACGTGCTTCAGCTAATGGTTTTGTAAAAATATCAGCTCTTTGAAAATCAGTATGAATCTTTTCCATGCGAATATCCTTCTTTTCTACATGATCACGTATGAATTGATGCTTCACATCAACATGCTTACAACGTGTGTGCAAAACAGGATTTTGGGTAATTGCAATTGCACTATTACTATCACAGAAAATAGGAACATTTGATTCATGTATGTTGTAATCTCGAAGCTGTTGAATGAGCCAGAGTAGTTGACTACAATAACTACCAGCAGCCATGTACTCGGCTTCGGTAGTAGAAGTAGCAACACTAGTCTGCTTTTTAGAAAACCAAGATATGAGTTTTGTGCCTAGAAATTGACAAGAACCAGAAGTAGATTTCCTATCTATTCTACAGCCTCCAAAGTCTGAGTCTAAGTAGCCACTTAAGGATAGATCATCATTTGAGGGATACCATATACCACGATTGATGGTCCCTTTCAAATATTTCAAGATCCTTTTGGTGGTTTCCATGTGACTTTCCTTTGGATTGGCTTGGAAACGAGCACAAACACCAACAGAGAATGCAATGTCTGGTCTACTAGCAGTTAGATACAATAAGGAACCAATTAGTCCACGGTAATAAGACTGGTCAGCACATTTACCGTTCTCATCTGGATCCATTCAGTAGGTTGGTTGCATTGGTACGCCAGTAGACTTACAAGTCTTAATCCCGTACTTGTCTAGAAGGTTTCTAGTGTACTTTGCCTGATTTATGAAAATACCTTCTGGGGTTTGTTTTACTTGAAGACCAAGAAAGTAGTTCATTTCACCCATCATTGACATCTCAAATTTACTTTGCATGAGTGTTGAAAAACTTTCACTCAGCTTTTTGTTAGGTGACCCAAAAATGATGTCATCTACGTAAATTTGGACGAGTAAAATGTCCTTCCCTTCTTGTCTTCTGAACAAGGTTCTATCGACCTTACCTTTAGTAAAACCATTTTCTTATAGAAAGAGAGACAGAGTGTCATACCATGCTCTTGGAGCTTGCTTTAGTCCGTACAAGGCTTTCTTTAATCTGTACACCTGGTTGCCTTTGACTTCGAAACCTGGAGGTTGTTCAACATATACTTCTTCCGCAAGAATACCGTTAAGAAATACACTTTTAACATCCATTTGATATACAATAAACTTCATGTGAGCAGCATATGCAAGGAACAATCGAATGGCTTCTAGTCTAGCAACAGGAGCATATGTTTCATCATAGTCTATGCCTTCGGCTTGTGAGTAGCCTTGGGCAACTAGTCTAGCCTTATTCCTAACGACTACATCATTCTCATCTTTCTTATTTTTGAAAATCCATCGAGTGCCAACTACATTATGATGTTTAGGCCTATCGACAAGTTCCCAGACGTCGTTTCGAACAAACTAGTTCAACTCGTCTTGCATAACGATGATCCAATTACTATCAGCCAATGCCTCTTTAACAATGGTAGGCTCAATATATGAGAGGAAACAACACCAGCAAAACATAGTTGGACTAGGCTGTTCTTGCGACTCAAAGAGTTGTCGTCTAGTCTTCACACCAACAGTAGAGTCACCAATAATATTTTCAGTATCATGCGCAGATTTCCATGTTTTTCTATTCTTAACTGTAGCACTATCATCATCTATATTATGTACAGCATCATGCATGTCAACATCAATTGTATTATCAACAGATTTACCAGGAGTTGTGGAGTCAACTAGAGCAGGCATGTCAGCTGGTCTAGAAGACTTACCTTGAGCACTTACTTTCTCTTTGTCATCAGACTCGAGAGCTTTCATGAATGGATTGTAGGCTTGAACGGATTCATATACCTCTGAATCTTTTTCAGATTCGATCGTTAGCTCAGTAATTTTCTCACTGATCTTGTTGGCAGACGAGTCCTGTCGAGATTCATCGAAAACCACATGTGGTGTTTCTTCCACACAAAGAGTTGAGTAGTTGAATACCCTAAATGCCTTGCTAGTCGAGGAGTATCCTAAGAATATCCCCTCGTCTGCTTTGGCATCGAAAGCATTCAACTTGCTCTTTCCATTGTTATGGATGAAACACTTACACCCAAATATATGGAAATATGAAATGCGGGGTTTTCTACCTTTCCAAACCTCATAAGGTGTCTTGCCTAGAGCTTTGTTGATCGCGCTTCTGTTCTGTGAGTGGCATGCAGTATTGATAGCTTCTGCCCAAAACTTTTGAGGCGTATTGTACTCGGCTATCATGGTTCTACAGGCTTCTTTGAGAGTTCGATTCCTTCTTTATGCTACACCGTTTTGTTGTGGTGTCCTGGCTGCACTAGTAAGATGCTGGATACCACGTTTAGCACAGAAATCTTTGATATAGCAATTAATGAACTCAGTTCCCTTGTCACTAAGAATTTTGACAATGGACTGGTTCTTCTCAACTTGTAACTTCTTCAACAGTTCAGGCAGAAGTGTTTGTGTATCACTCTTCTTGTGTAGGAAGACTACCCAAGTAAACTTAGAATAGTCGTCTACAACAACAAGAGTGTACCTTCTACCATTCAAGGTTGGAGGAGTTATTTGACCATGAAGATCCATATGTAGGAGTTCTAGGACTCTACTAGTTGAGAGAGTAGGAATTGACTTAAAAGAACCTTTCACCTGTTTACCCTGTTGACAAACCGTGCATACATGTGACTTGTAGTAAACTTGTTGGTCCTGAAAGGAGTATATAACAAGTGTATGGGGGGGGGGATACACTTGTATTCAAATTCTTTTAAACTTGATCAAACCAGAGATCAGCAAGGTTGTCTTGGACAACTCTGCTGAAGATGATTAACTCTTCTAAGATAATCAGACTACTAAGTACTATTAAGTACTTAGTTGAATAACTATCTAGGGGAGTTATATGTGCGGAATAGTGGTTGGCCCTTTTAGTTTAGACTCCTTTAGTTTCTGAAATCACTTAGTCAATGCAATACAGTCCAGTTTCAGGGAACTTGTCCAAATCAGTTTTGCATAGTCTTTGAATGTTTATCCTTTGAAAGATCAGTTTTGTGTGCAGTGTTGAATGAATGAAAGTGCTTGAAATCAAATCAACACAAGAGTTTATAGTGGTTCAGAGACTCAAGCTCCTACATCCACTTTCCCTGATTTAACAGGATAATTCCTTCACTCTTGGAATTAACTTGTTTTATAGTGCCAAGGTGCACTTGATCAAGAACACCACTCTTTGGTGAATTGATCCCTAGGATGTCTAGAGTCCTAGTACCCTCTTCTCAACTCAGAACTGAACTGTTCTTCTCTCAACAGTCAGCTCCTACCACTTCTACTACTACAACCTTCTCACTTTCACTCTTGAAAGGTATAAGGGTTGAAGTAAGGTTCCAACTAATGAGATATCCTTTACAATGAAGATCAGTGTATAAGGATAGGATATCTCTCTAAGCTTGTGTATGGATATACAATGTAGTACAGCTTAGAAGAAGTGTTTGAAGACTAAGATAGTCTTTGAAAGCTTTGAAAGCACTCTAGCTTGTAAGAACTTGTCAATGTTGGATTGTGTTGAGGTGATTTCAAATGGTCTTCACACTTCTGTATTTATAGACAAATGAAGGATTTGCCCGTTGGAGAGGCAGCCCCAAATGTCCATAAATGTCTTCTTTCAGTTCTTCAACTTAGAAGACAGAATCTTGATAGTGACATGTCCTCATTTGGGAAATAAACGGTTGTTAAGACTTTGTCTTCATTCTGCAGCACTCTACCCAATGTCTGACTTTCAGATTCTCTTGTTAGGACTTGGACATGGCTTCTGAAGGTTGTTCCAATGATAGGACAACATTCCTCATCATTTGGACAACTCTCCTTATCACTATCAGCAGTCTTGCTTATCAGCAAGGTTGGCTTGCTCTTCTTCAGATGACTTGGCTCATACCCTTGGTTTCACTTCAAGGTGATCTTAGCATGTTGATTTGTAGTTCTTTAGGGTGTGGTTGTCTCTATTTCTTCAGCATAGTTGACCTCAAGCTTTCAGTACACTTGATCTTGATTAATTGTGCTGAGACAACTCCTCTGGACAACTCTCCTGATCAGCATAGTTGGTCTTCAAAAGACTTAGTGTTGTATCCAGAGTTTGAGCCTTGAGGGGACTTGTTCTAGATGAACTTCAAAGCATATGTTCCCCCTCAAATTGTGCATCTAATCAACTAAGAGCTACCTAACATATTAGCTCCTCATCTAGCCTTTGTACTATATGTTCTAACATTTCTAGAACATACTCAACTTGACTTAGGCATGTCTCAGGGGGGGTTTTGGTATTCAATCAAAACATATCTCATTTTATTCCCAACAATTTCCCCCTTTTTGATGATGCCTAAACCTATACTTCTATGCAAAAGTGACTTGACTACACCTATTACATTTTTCTTCAGAAGACATGACTAAGGTCAATTATCGTGAAAAGCAATGTGTTAGTGTACTCACCATTCATGTTGGAAGTAGGTTTCATAGATAGGCATAGAGAGATGAGTGTTTCTTGATTCAAAATAAGTTCAACTATCATTCATTTGAAAATCATTACAAGCATGTTGATAGTTGAAATTAACATATCAGAGCATGAATCAAAAACACTAATTACATCAGAGCATTTCACTATTACAATTCAAAGCATTTACAGAGTTTTTAGTATCAGAGCAGACACTAAACCACTGTGCAGTATTTGGATCAGAGCAAGACATCAGATATCAGAGAACATGCTTATATCAGAGCAATCCAGATCATATCAGAGCAAACAGATTATCATATCACATCAGCAATCTTGACCATATTTCAGCATAGTTGATCAATCAAGATAGGTCAGAAGACTTAGCCATTTCAAAGATCATCCTCAGGAGGGTGGCAACATCCCATATTGTGCCCACACTCTTCTTTTCAGGGTCATGGCTTCTTGGTTTGTTCCCTTAGGTCCAAGAACCATCTTGTTTAGCTTGAGGATCTCAGTGAATTCTCTCAAAATTCTTGTTTGGTCAATCCATCCTTCAAGCTTTGGAGGCATGTATATGATTGGCTTGGGGGCAGTGAGTTCAAGTCTTGCAATGTCAGCAGCTGCAAGCAATTGTTGATAAAGCTCTCTGTAGTACTCTATCATGAACTCAGCAAAAGTGGAGTTGGCATCCTTTCCATTCCATCTGTCAATGACATAGTAATCATAGACAAACTCCCTTTTTGCTTCCTCCCATGAGTCATTCAGCTGTTTTGGCACCCATTTATCCAAGTGAGGATATTTGGTGTCCATTGGGATCAATAGCTGTGGCTTCATCTTGTTATAAGTTGCTCTCTTCCTTCTTGGCTTCTGGAAGTCTGCTCTTCTCTTATCTCTTGCTCTTTGTGCTTCATCCATAAAATCCATCTTTTCTTGGGCCCTCATCATGGCCAGTTTCTGTTGAGTTTCAGGGTCTTTGCCATACCCTTCATGAAACAGCTTTGATGGATCATTTAGCACCACCACTTTCTTCTTCTTAGGTCCTGGTCCAAAGCCTTCTTCATACAGCTCTTGTACATCTTCAGAAGCTTTGGCACCTTCAGTGGACTTAGTCTCAGTAGACTTTTCCTTCTCAGAAGACTTGTCTTTTTCAGCAGTCTTGGACACTTCAGCATTCTTGTCCTTTTCAGCAACTTTAGTCTTCTTGGAGATAGGTTCATCATCATCAATTCTGAATTCAGGTGGTAGATCAAGGCTGTTGGAAAAGTCAGTGAATGTTTCAACTTGTCTTTTCTTTCCTATTGCCCTCTTGATCTTTCCTCTAGTTTGGACACCTTCAGCATCTTTGTCCAAACCAGACACCTCACCACCTGGCCTTTGTTGTAACCTCACTCTTTCCTCTTGAGCTGAGGCCATTGAATTTTTCAAGGCAAGTGCTAATTGCTCCTCTTCATCCAGTTCTTCCAAGTTTAGCACTACTGGATCCTTTCCTTTTCCTTCAGGAGCTTTGTCCTTACCCTTTCCTCCTTTGACTGGGCTTCCAATCACTAAGGCACCTTTTGCCCTTGCTCTTTCCCTTTCCCCCTTTTTGGCAGCATCAAAACATTCAGGCTTCAATTCACTCATAGTAGATGCCAATAAGGACTGGGCTTGGGTTAGAGACTTCATCTCCTCCAACAGATATACATTCTCATCATGTATATTTTGCATCCTATCACTGCTCAAGCTAAGAAAAGCTAGAACAGGCTTCATTTTCTGTTGAACAACCTCCTCCATGGTTGCCTTTAGAGATGCATCCAGTTGGGCCTTAAGAAGCTCAGTGAGGATGGCCACTGCACCTTCAGCAATGTTGGCCAACACTTCTTGGGAAAAATTTTCTGAGGCTGCTTTCACCATAGCTAGCCTTTGCTCTTCAGCTCTTTGCCTTTGCATGGCAGTTTTTCTTCCAAGAGCTTTCTTCACAACTGACCTCAATGTCTTCACATTCCTATTGTGGTTGATTCTTAGCAAGGACTGCTCTTTCTTTACATCCTTTGATACTGACCTCATGGTGTTTTTAGCTTTGATGACTTCAGTGGAGATGGTTTGCAAACCAGTCTCAACTCCACTGATCCTTGCTTCCAAAGTAGGCAACACCACATCCTCTGAGCCAGTTAGTCTCATTTCTACAGATGCCAAAGTTCTTCCATGCTCATCCAAGGCTCCAGTGGTTTCTGCATGAGCTGATTGGACTTGATAAACCAAAGAATCCAACTTCTCTGATTGCATCCCAAGCAAAGCTTGTGCTGATCCACTATCAACTTGGATGTGTGCATCTGTTAAGAGTTCATCTGCAAAAATTTGATCAAAGGTTATACCTGCAATATGAGACAAATCAAATGAGTCAGTAAAAACACATTTATCTCCCTCAATTTCTTTTTCATAAGACTTTGATACATCAGCAGTCTTCTCCTCATTTTCAACTATTTCTTTTCTCCCTTCATTAATGATTTCCTCACTTAAGGTTACAGGCCTCCTCTCATCAAGGGATTCTTGAAGTTCAGATTTGACTTCAAGAATAGCCTGCCCTTCCTCACTTATATCACCCTCATTTGGTGGTACACTCACTATTATAGTAATCACCACCTCTCTATCATCCTCTACTCCCTCTGGTTTTTCCACTAGATTTTCCTTTTCAACTCCAACACCTAAACCTGCAGCATCTCCACCTTCAACAAGGTTCAAAGATGGCAGTTGTGGGGAGATCACAGTGCTTATATAACCAGCCACTGAGTCATCCTGAATGATTAAGGGCTGATCAATGTCCAACTCTCCTAACACTGAATAGGCCTTAACCAAACCAGTCTCTAATACAGGAACCTCCACATCTTTAGGCTGTGCCTTGGGTTCAGAAGAACCTTCATTGGCAGATGTGTCTTTGGTTGTGTTACCACCCTTGGTCAACACCTCTGAAGATACAGAGCCTTTCCTATGATAGGTTCTAGGAGGGTTTGAAAGTCTTTCTGATACAGAAGGCTTAGGGAGATTAGCTTGAGGGGTTTCAGGAGGGTTGGGTTTTAAGGGATTTGAAGGATCATCAGGGGAATCATCATCATTTGAGCTACTATCAGGGTGTTTGATGCCCTTTGCTTTCCTTTCCCTCTCCTCATTGATCTTATCATCTACCAACTTTGCAAAAACTTCCTCTTCAATGAGAAACCTTGTCTTTGAAACTCCAGCAAAGTGTAGCAGTCTGTTCTCCTCCACTTGCCACCAGTTTGCACCCTTATCTTGGATGACTTGTGATATCTCCATCATAGACTTGTCTTTTACATCAACAAGCATTCTTAGATCATGAAATGTCTTCTGAATTCTTGGAAATTCAACAAGCTGTGGGTACAAACTGTCCACAGTAGCCATGGCTCCTCCTCTGAGCATACTTTCATAAGTATACTCCTCCTCATCTCCACTTGAATGGGGACTTTAGGTTATAGGGGAGTTGGCTCTGGGTTCTCCTAAGGTGGCTTCAGGAAGGTTTAGTTCAGGAATGTTGGCTTCAGAAGGGTTGGGTGCAATAGAAGGTACTTCAGTTGCTTTTGAGAGCAATGGAGCTGAAGGGGCTTTACTCAGGGGGGTTGGTTCAAAGAGTGCAGCTTCTAAAAGCTTTGAATAATTGAGCATAGATGAGTCAAGGGGAGAATGTAATCTTGTCTCATCTACTGCTATATCTGCTAGCACATCTATCCCACTTCTTTGCACACTCCCTTCAGGAGAGTATCTCTTTGTAAGATTGATGGGGGTGATAGGTTGATTGGTTGGGGTTATATGGGTTTCAGGGGAGTTGGGCTCAGGGTTCTGAATTTCAGGGATGTTGGTCTCCATTGGTTGTCCTTCAGGGACCTTGGATTCTGGAGTACCAGAACCATATGAGTTGGTCCTTGACTTGGATTTGGTCCTGCTTTCAGCTCTGCTTTCTCTAAGAGCAAGTTGGAGAGACCTTTCCTCCTGAAGCTCCAAGACTTTGTCAGTAGGCTTGGCCCTTCTCTTGCTGCTCCCACTTCCTTCATCATCCTTCTCAGGGACAACCTCCCTGACCCTCTTATCACCCTTAGACTTTTGTCTAGTCTCATTGTATTTCTGCCTCAACTCTTCTGAATGATCAGAAGGCACACTCACTCCCTCTTCAGCAACTTCTTCAATCTCAGTTGAAGCATTTGATTTCTCCTCTGAGGGAATTTGAGACATTTTCCTTGTCTTCACTATTCTGGCTTTTGTCCTCTTTTTCAACTTTGGCTTCTCCTCCACCTTCTCTTCAGTAGGTTTGGCCAATATCATCCTCCTTTGCTCAGTTTTCTTGCTGAGCTTTCTGAACAGAATCTTTTGGGCTGGGAGGGGCTTTGCAAAGGTTTGCAAATGTGAATAATGGGAAAAATTTTCAATCAACAAGCTTGCCCTGGTGCAATACTTGAGTTTCCCCTCTAGCACAACCTTATTGTGAGATTTCACCTTGAACTTGGCCTTTTCCTTCATCATCTCAGACATGATGAAGGTCCTCCAATCAAACTTGATGCCTTTGTCACTAGCATCAATAATTGCAGCCATAATTCTGATTCTTGGATGGCTGACTTGCTCCAAGCTTCCAGTATTGCTCAAGAGACTCTTAGCAACTACCTCAAAGAGGTTGAGAAATTTTGGTTTGAGAGTCTTCTTGTTTTGAATTGAAGAGATGGGACCTGGAACTATGAGCCATTCTTGTGCTATCTCCTCTTCATGATCAGCACCATAAAATTATGGATTCCTTCCCTCTGAAGGCAATCCAAAAGCTCCTCCAAGATCTTCTGAAGATAATTTCACTCTATGAAATCTCTCTTCCTCCTCACCCTCTGCAATATATGACAGTCTGGTGGAAACTTCACCATCTTCAGGCTTACCTTTCCATTTGAGAAAGGCAAAGAACTCAGCCATGTAGCTTTCCAGACAAGAGCTTGGCCTCTCTTCCATGAACTTTTGAAGACCAGCTCTTCTCAACCATCTCAGGGTTGGAGTGATTTCAGGGTCTTCACTTGTAAATGATACTATGGGTTCAAAGTGAAGGTTGTTCTTATTGCTCAAGTATCCAAAATCAAGGTCTAGAGCCTTGTTGGAGAAATCTATGATCATCTCTGGTCTAACTTTGGGGGCCATTGAAGGTTACAGAGGTGAAATTGAGAGAGTTTTTGAGAGAGTTTGAAGAAAATGAGCTAGGGTTTCGAATACTTGGGAAGAAGAGTGTGTGGGGGAGTTTTAAGACTTGAGAATATTCTAAAAGGAATGTTTGTCAATGAGTTGGTGAGTTTTGTGTATTTTCAACGGTTGTCAAAAATGGAAAAATACACTTGGACGGCCAGGATGAATTTCAGGGGAGTTGGCCAGTTTTGATCCAATGGTTAAAAAACCAATATAACAGTGAGTTGTTGGTTTTATTCAAAACTTGGAAGGTATTTAATATTAGTTAATGGTTGGGGAGTTTTCGAGATAGATCATGGCTTGAAAAGTGTAATGCAAACAAGAGTTAAATCTTGACATTTAATGCATGGAAAGTGACATTTTGGGTGGGGGACAAATTAAATCCTTCAGTGATGATATCTGTAATTGGGACAGATATCAAGGTAGACAATGATTACCCAAAATAGGTGCTTATAAAACCAAAAAAAATGGTTTGATAGCCAAGACAACTTATCTCACCCCACTAGGACAAGTGTCCTGAGGAGATGTGGACAAGTGTCCTGAGTTTCAATGGACAAGTGTCCTGAATAATTGTGATCATCTCTTCTGTACTTCAGTAGACTTGTCCAAGTCTGCTGAAGATCAATTCAATCCTTTTACACCCATTAACTTCAATGTGTTTTACTTGTCCAACTTTCCTGGATCAAGTAGTCCCAACTCTGCTGATAGCTCCAGAAATCTTGCCTCTGCAAGTGGCTTTGTTAGGATATCAGCTTTTTGATGATCTGTGTGGATCTTGACCAACTTTATGTCCTTCTTCTCCACATGGTCTCTAATGAAGTGATGCTTGATGTCCACATGTTTGCATCTTGTGAGCAAGACAGGATTTTGTGATATAACAATGGCACTGTTGTTATCACAAAATATTGGCACTTCAGTAGAGTTGACTTTGTAGTCTTTTAGTTGTTGTCTCAACCAAAGAATTTGAGCACAACAACTTCCAGCTGCAACATATTCAGCTTCAGTGGTGGAAGTTGCCACTGTGTTCTGCTTCTTGGAGAACCAAGATATAAGCTTGTTGCCTAAGAATTGACAAGTCCCTGAAGTGGACTTTCTATCAATTCTGCAACCTCCATAGTCAGCATCGGAGTAGCCAGTTAATTCAATGTTGTCATCAGCAGGGTACCAAAGGCCTAGATTTTCAGTGCCTTTGAGATACCTCAAAATCCTCTTTGCAGCCTCCAGGTGGCTTTTTTAGGATTTGCTTGAAACCTTGCACAAACACCTACTGGCAGTGAGATAGAGGAGTGAACCAATGATTCCTCTATACTCAGTGGAGTTGGTTGAAACACCACTCTCATCAGGATCCATCTTCCAATTTGTGTTCATTGGGATCCTTACTGGCTTGCTAGTAGCACACCCAAACTTCTTGATCATTTCTCTGGTGTACTTAGCTTGGTTGATGAAGATTCCTTCTTTTGATTGCTTGACTTGAAGACCCAAAAAGAAGTTCATCAACCCCATCATGGACATCTCAAACTTGCTCTGCATTAGCTTGGAGAACTTCTCACACAGCTTCTCATTGGGGGGTCCAAATATTATGTCATCCACATAAATTTGGACAAGCAAGATGTCCTCTCCTTCAGAGATTCTGAAGAGAGTTCTGTCCACAGTTCCCTTGGTGAATCCATGATCCAAGAGGAATTGTGACAGTGTATCATACCAAGCCCTAGGGGCTTGCTTGAGTCCAACCTCAAAACCTGGTGGTTGCTCCACATAGACTTCTTCCTTCAAGACTCCATTCAGAAAGGCACTCTTGACATCCATTTGATACACTTTGAACCTCTTGTGGGCTGCATAGGTTAGAAAGAGCCTTATTGCTTCTAGCCTTGCCACAGGTGCAAATGTCTCATCATAGTCAATGCCTTCATGTTGACAATAGCCTTTTGCCACAAGTCTTGCTTTGTTTCTGACAATCACATCATTTTCATTCTTCTTGTTCTTGAACACCCACTTTGTTCCAATAACATCTTGATGTGAAGGCCTATCCACCAGCTCCCATACTTCATTTCTGGTGAATTGATTCAGTTCTTCCTGCATGGCTGTAATCCAATTGGCATCTTGAAGTGCTTCCTCAATGTCACTTGGTTCTTGCTCTGACAAGAAGCAACAGAAAAGAGCACTTTCACCATGAAATCTTCTTGTTTTGACTCATATACTTGGATCACCAAGTATTAGATCAGTGGGATGGTCAGATAACCAAGTCCTTCTTTTTCTGATCTCTTCAGTAGAGTTGTCCTCTACTGAAGTTGAGTCATTTTGATCATAAAATTCAGGGTAATTGAATGCAGGATCTAATTCAGGATCATAATCAGGGATGTTGTCCTCAATGTCAGGGACATTGGCATTTCAACATTTTGAGTTCCCCCTTGATTATTTGACCCATTAACTACCTCAGCAGGAATTGCTTCTTCATTGGTAGTTGTTACCTGGATGTGAACTGGGATTGGATCATTCAGTTCACCATTTCCATTAGTGGGATTTGCCTCAGGAAGGTTGCCTTCAGGGTTGTTGTCCAAGGTGAAGTTTTTAGGTAGGTTGGCTTGGACAACTTCTATGTATTCAGTGTCTTTGTCTTTTAGGCTCAGTCTGGTTGTTCTTTGGGTGATTTCTTCTGATTCCAAGTTCTCATTCCTGAACTCATGAATAGATTCATCAAACACAACATGAGGTGTTTCCTCCATAATAAGGGTTTTCTTGTTGTAGACTCTAAAAGCTCTACTGATTTGAGAATATCCAAGGAATATCCCTTCATCAGCTTTGCTATCAAAGGCTTTCAACTGTTCTTTCCCATTATTGTGAATAAAACACTTGCAACCAAAAATGTGAAAGTATGACACTTTAGGCAATCTTCCTTTCCAGAGTTCATAGGGGGTTTTGCCTTGCCCCTTAGTGATCAAACATCTATTTTGTGTATGGCATGCATTGTTTATAGCTTCAGCCCAAAACCTCTTAGGCAAATTTGAATCAGCAATTAAAGTTCTAGCAGCTTCTTTTAAAGTTCTATTTCTCCTTTCTGCAACTCCATTCTGTTGGGGAGTTCTAGCTGCTGAGGTTTCATGAGCTATTCCATTAGATGTGCAATACTCATTGATGTATGAATTTATGAACTCAGTGCCTTTATCAGATCTTATCTTGATAATGCTAAGACTTTTCTCATTTGACAATCTCTTTAGAAGTTCAGGCAGTTTGACTTGACTTTCCTTCTTATTAAGGAGAAATACTACCCATGTGAACCTAGAGAAGTCATCTACTACTACTAATGTGTATTTTCTACCATTTATGCTTGCAGGGGTAATTGGTCCAAATAAGTCCATATGTAAAAGTTCAAGTACCCTTTCAGTAGAAATGACTGGTTTCCCTTTGAATGAGGCTTTAATCTGTTTTCCCTCTTGGCATGGTTTGCAAACATGCTCCTTAATTAAGACCTCATTAGGTAGTCCTTTAACTAATGCATTTCTAGCAATCTTGTTCATTGTTTTGAAGTTCAAGTGATTTAATCTCTTATGCCATAACCAGCTTTGTTCACTAGAACTCTTAGCAATGAAGCATGCAGCATCAGTAGACTTGTCCCAGTCGGCAAAATACACATTTCCTTTTCTAGTTCCAGTCAATAGAATTTGTTGAGTTTTATCTTTGATTAAACATTTTCCACTAGAGAACTCAACATTAAAGTCTTTATCACAAAATTGACTGATACTTAGAAGATTATATTTGAGACCAGCCACATAAGACACATTGGATACTTTGATGTTACCAATCATCAAAGTACGATAACCTTTTGTTGTAGCTTGTGAGCTGTCTCCAAATGTGACATTTGGGCCTTCTTTTTCAATAAAATCAGTGAGGAGTTCCTTGTTTCCAGTCATGTGCCTTGAACATCCACTGTCAAGGTACCATGCTGACATTTTGCTCATGCTCCTCTTCTTGTGGCCCAATGGTACCTGCAATTAGATTGGTTTAGGTACCCTTTGAGTTTTGGGTCCTGAGAGGTTAGCTGTACCTTTAGGAACCCAAACTTGCCTAATAACCCTGATTGATTCAAGGTGGCTAAGTTGTCTTCCTCTAGCATCTACATACACTGTCTTTCCCTTAAATGCCTTTGGGAAAGTATGTGTGAATGTGTTAACTCTGTAAGTTTCAGGAGAGTTGTCAAATCTCCTGAACTTATGAGTTCTTTGTGCTACTTGAGGGAATCTTTGAGGAAAGGCTTTCTTATGACCATTACCCTTTGGCATGAAGGGTTTTGGTTTTCTCATTTTATTTTGCCTTTGAGGATAGTTGTCCTTAGGTCTATTCAGCTGAGGCTTTCTCAGAAGAGTTGGCCTAGGCTGATTATACCTTGGATAACTCCTCTGAACATTGTTCAGGAGAGTTGCCCTTCCATTGGGTCTACTCTGCTGACCAACATTCCTCTTGTGTTCAGGGGCTTTGGCCATTTCCTTAGGTTTAGGCCTAATCTCCTGAAGCACTTGAGTAGGCAAGTCATTTATTTTGCCCTTTCCTTTGTCCAGTGGCTGATTTACTTCATTTTCAGTTTGTGCCACTGACTTAACAAAGATTCTCTTAGTGTTACTTACAGAAGCAACACTAAGACAGGGTGAAGATTCAAATTGATCAAAACCTAATCCACTTCTTTGAGCCATAGGTCTTTGATAACTCTGAATTTCCTCTATTGCTCTAGAGGATTTCTTCAGAGCAGACATCTTTAGTTTCAGGCTCTCTTCACTTGATTTAAGAATGTCATATTCATGTGAGAGGTTTTCAAACTTGGCATTTAAAATTTTAAGTTCAAAATCTTTTCTCTTCTGAGAGAGAAGTTGATCATCAATCTCCTTTTGTTGGTCAACTATCCTGAGATTTGCTTCCTCAAGCTCTCTCAAGACTTGTTGATACAACTCAGTAGTTTTGACATCAACAACTGCCTCAGAGTTTTTGGCAAGTTCAATAGCCAATCTTTCATTTTCTCTCACACAGTTATCATGAAATTCTTGTAACATAGTGAAATCTTCCATCAACTTTCCAAGGGAAAGCTTCAAGTTGACCTCACTATTATTTTGTGAGATGAATGATGGTGAACTAGAAGTAGAGGATACCTCATCATCCTCAAGAGCCATGTTGCAGACAACATCATCATCATCACTGTTGGAGAACAGTCCATCAGAAGAGTTGAAGCTTTCAGCACTGTCAGATTCTTCACCAGCCATCATGGCCTTTCTATTGGTGAACTTTCTGTCTCTTTTAGCTTGCCTCTCTCTTCTCTCCTTAGAGCTTAATTCAGGGCAGTCATACTGGAAGTGCCCTTTCATTTTGCAGTTATAGCACAGATCTTCATCATCATCTTTCTTTGATTCTTCTCTTCTTTTTGATGATGAGGGTTCAGCTCTACTGGACCTTCTCCTATCAGAGTACTTGTCCTCTGATCTTTTCTCTTCAGGCTTTTTGACCTCAGCCTAAGCTTCAGGAGAGTTGTATCTCCTGAATTTGTTGTCCTGGTAGAATTTCTTGTATCTACCAAACCTTGAGTTTAGCTTTTCAAACCTCCTAGCCATCAAGGCTAGTTCTTCCTTCATTTCAGTCTTTGAGACTGACTTTGATGATCTTGGAGTGGACTGCATTTCTGGTTCAGCAGTTTTGGCTTTGAATGCCACTCCCTTAGTAGGATTTGAAGGTTCCTCAACAGGCTTTCTTCTATTGAGGTCGAACTCATAAGCTTTGAGTTCTAAGAAGATTTGTTGCATGGGCATGGTGGAAAGATCTTTGGTATTTTGCATCATTACAGCATAGACATCCCACTTTTGAGTGAGACTTCTCAAGATCTTCAATCCAACTTCTCTCTTGGTGTAGACCTTGCCCAATGAGTTGATCTCATTCATCACATCAGTGAATCTACCAGCAAACTTATCAATGGACTCCTCAGACTCCATTGCAAACTGTTCAAATTTCTGCACAACAACTTGGAGCTTATTCTCCTTGATCTTTTCAGTACCCTCACACATTTCAGCAAGAGTATCCCAAATCTCTTTGGCAGTTGTGCAGTGGTAGACCCTTCCCATGATTGCATCTGGAATTGTTTGGTAGAGGGTGTTCATAGCAAGATAATTCAAATTATCTTTCCTCTTTTCATCAGCAGTGAAGTCATCCTCATCTTTGGGAATCAGTTCCCTTATATCTGCTCTTTGAGCTTCAGTGACCCTGGGATTTACTTGGGTGAACACAAAGGGACCTCTTGTGATTACTCTCAACATATCAGTGTGCAAAGATGCAAGATGAGCCCTCATTCTGATTTTCCAGAAATCATAATTGTATATTGAGAACATGGGCAATTTGTGATGTGAAATGTGGTTGACTGGATTTGTGGCCATGTTGTCCAATCCTTGGACAGCAGGAGGTGGAACAGCAGCATTGTTGTTGGTCATATCTCAAGAACACACAGTTAGTCAACAATTTAAGGATTTCAGATAGATCAGTTCAGTGACCACACCAAATATATGATTTTGAAAACCAAGATAGCTTTTCAGAAGCAGTGGTCTTTGAACCCCTGCTCTGATACCACTTGTTGGTCCTGAAAGGAGAATATAACAAGTGTATGGGGTGGGGGGGGGGGGGGAAATACACTTGTATTCAAATTCTTTTAAACTTGATCAAACCAGAGATCAGCAAGGTTGACTTGGACAACTCTGCTGAAGATGATTAACTCTTCTAAGATAATCAGACTACTAAGTACTATTAAGTACTTAGTTGAATAACTATCTAGGGGAGTTATATGTGCGGAATAGTGGTTGGCCCTTTTAGTTTAGACTCCTTTAGTTTCTAAAATCACTTAGTCAATGCAATACAGTCCACTTTCAGGGAACTTTTCCAAATCAGTTTTGCACAGTCTTTGAATGTTTATCCTTTGAAAGATCAGTTTTGTGTGCAGTGTTGAATGAATGAAAGTGCTTGAAATCAAATCAACACAAGAGTTTATAGTGGTTTAGAGACTCAAGCTCCTACATCCACTTTCCCTGATTTAACAGGATAATTCCTTCATTCTTGGAATTAACTTGTTTTATAGTGCCAAGGTGCACTTGATCAAGAACACCACTCTTTGGTGAATTGATCCCTAGGATGTCTAGAGTCCTAGTACCCTCTTCTCAACTCAGAACTGAACTGTTCTTCTCTCAACAGTCAGCTCCTACCACTTCTACTACTACAACCTTCTCACTTTCACTCTTGAAAGGTATAAGGGTTGAAGTAAGGTTCCAACTAATGAGATATCCTTTACAATGAAGATCAGTGTATAAGGATAGGATATCTCTCTAAGCTTGTGTATGGATATACAATGTAGTACAGCTTAGAAGAAGTGTTTGAAGACTAAGATAGTCTTTGAAAGCTTTGAAAGCACTCTAGCTTGTAAGAACTTGTCAATGTTAGATTCTGTTGAGGTGCTTTCAAATGGTCTTCACACTTCTGTATTTATAGACAAATGAAGGATTTGCCCGTTGGAGAGGCAGCCCCAAATGTCCATAAATGTCTTCTTTCAGTTCTTCAACTTAGAAGACAGAATCTTGATAGTGACATGTCCTCATTTGGGAAATAAACGGCTATTAAGACTTTGTCTTCATTCTGCAGCACTCTACCCAATGTCTGACTTTCAGATTCTCTTGTTAGGACTTGGACATGGCTTCTGAAGGTTGTTCCAATGATAGGACAACATTCCTCATCATTTGGACAACTCTCCTTATCACTATCAGCAGTCTTGCTTATTATCAAGGTTGGCTTGCTCTTCTTCAGATGACTTGGCTCATACCCTTGGTTTCACTTCAAGGTGATCTTAGCATGTTGATTTGTAGTTCTTTAGGGTGTGGTTGTCTCTATTTCTTCAGCATAGTTGACCTCAAGCTTTCAGTACACTTGATCTTGATTAATTGTGCTGAGACAACTCCTCTGGACAACTCTCCTGATCAGCATAGTTGGTCTTCAAAAGACTTAGTGTTGTATCCAGAGTTTGAGCCTTGAGGGGACTTGTTCTAGATGAACTTCAAAGCATATGTTCCCCCTCAAATTGTGCATCTAATCAACTAAGAGCTACCTAACATATTAGCTCCTCATCTAGCCTTTGTACTATATGTTCTAACATTTCTAGAACATACTCAACTTGACTTAGGCATGTCTCAGGGGGGGTTTTGGTATTCAATCAAAACATATCTCATTTTATTCCCAACAAAACTTCATTGGGAATACCTTCTACAAGGTAATCTCTGGCTATCTTATTAAGAACCTTAAAGTTTAGATGACAGAGGCGTCTATGCCAGAGCCAACCAAGTTCTTTAGGATTCTTAGTAAGTAGACAGGTGTCCCTCGGACAACTGTTCCAATTCACTATGTACACACTTCCTTGTCTTACGCCGACTAGTAAGACTGTGTGTGTCCTTTTGTCAATGATCTGACATTTGCGGCTTTTGAACTGCACCTTGTATCCACGATCACAAAACTGTGAAACAGAGAGTAAATTATATCTCAAGCCTTCAACATATGAGACATCTTGTATCTCTACGTCTCCATTCCGGATGTAACCAAATCCTTTAGTGACAGCAGTGGAGCTATCACCAAATATCACTTTTGGTCCTTCTTGCTCATGGTAACTTGATAAGAGAGCCTTGGTACCAGTCATGTGGTGAGAACAACCACTGTCTATGTACCAGGTTTCTCCTACTGAGCCACCCTTCTTATACAAGTCAAGTCGACCCTGCAATGAAGATATTCAATAATTTAGGTACCCATTTGTTTATTGGGGTCCTTGGGGGTTAGTCGAGTTCAGAGGAATCCAAATATACATTGGAGTCTTGAACAAGTTCGATCTCTTAAGCTTTCGCCCATACTTGTTACAAAATAGGACCTTGTTGTCCTTGTCTGTCCTATCATTCGAGTTCGGGTCTACTCGTTTGAGATAGCCTTTCGACTTGATCTCTACTTGAGCAGGCACTGGTCTATGATAGTCAGAGTAGGGCTTGTAAGCATTAGGTCCATACGGTTTATAGACGCGTTTGGGTCTTTCCTCACTAATAATATCATATGACAAATGTGGAGGATATAGGACAGCTTGTGTACGATATTTTGGAGCTACCTGTCTAGGTCTAGACGAGTAGAGCTGAGACTGCCTTATGAAAGGAGGTCTAGGCTCTTGTCGTCTAGTCTGTACCTGTCTAGTACTCGTCTCCTCAGGATACCAGTCCTCGTATCTGACCTGATTGGGTCGTCCACAATTAGTGGTCCTTTGAAGATTAGTTCTAGGTGGAACAGGCTTGTTGTTACCATTCTTTTTACCTCCCTTGGTAATCGGAATGTTAACCCGAGTCTGTTTAGGTACAGTACCTTTAGATGGAGTACCAATATCGTATATCATTGGTCCTTTTCCTTTATCATTTGGCAAAAGTCTTGCGTTAGTAGTAGTAGGGTTCTTAATGACTCGAGTAGACGAGCTAGATGACTCAGCACCTATACCTGTCTTGTCACCTGGATCTCTATACCTATCTGACAGTTCAAGGTTAATCTTTGAAGAGTTAACCAGGTCAATAAGCTTGAGATCTAATGCGACAACCTCGGTCTCTAAGAACTTATTACGTTCTTCAAGTCTATTGCACTTGCTCTTTAAAACATTGAATTCATTTCTCTCAGTTGCATGTGTCTTAAGTAAGTCTTGATATAACCTGTCTGTCAATGCACACTTTTCTTTGAGTTGTCTCAACTCTTCAATCAAGCGTTCAATTAGGACTGTTATATTGGGATCTACTTTGGACTGAGCTTCCTTAAGATCAATGATTTCTTGTTTTAATGCAATGTTCTCATCACTGACTTCGATGAATGCTTGGTTAGCAAGTAGAAGGTCGTCTTCAACTGCACTAGTAGAGTGCTGCAGACTACTTCCTACTTCACTACTAGCAGTGTCACTTTCATCAGTATCAGAATCATCACAAGATTGAAAAGAAGTAGCAGATGATACCTCTTGGTCGATTTTAGCCATGCAGCATAGGCCATCATCTACTATGAATGCTTCGTCGTGGTCTTGATCAGATGGGTAGCTAGATAAGGACGATGGCAACTCGTCTGAATCCGAATCAGAGTCATCATTGGCCATCATTGCCTTCTTGCCACGGTTGTATCTTCTTTCCCTTCGAGCTTTACGTTCTTCTCGATCGTCGGTGCTCAGGTCTGGATATTCATAAATGTAGTGACCTGGCTTTTCACAGTTGTAGCACAAGAGATCATTAGTAGCCTTTTTAATAGGAGATTTATCCCTACGCTTATCACGTCTATCAGAACGCTGAATCTTCCTATCGTCAGACTCTCTATCTCGCCTATTACCTTTCGAGACTTCGTCTCTCCTTTCGGACGAGTTTCGGTCTCGTCTAGTCTCAGACGAGTTCTTAGAAGTAGATGCTCTATGATCCCTATAGAACTTCTTGTATCTTCCGAAACGTTTATTCAGCCTATCAAACTTTCTAACCATGAGGTTCACCTGATCCTTCAGACTAAGATCAGTATCTAACTCGTCTTTTACAGAGGCAGACTTAGTTTTAGACTTAGACCTGTCACTACTGGCTACAGGTTCATCTTCGTCTAAATAAAACTCATGGGCTTTAAGAGTTTGAAACATGGTCTCTGCACTCCACTTATCTATGTCTTGGGTATTCTTAACTAGCATCTTTACCATTTCCATCGAGGATCTAAATTCTTAAGAATCCTAAGATTGATTTCACGAGTAGTATAAGTTTTACCAAGAACTTCAAGGTCATTCATAATTTTAGTAAAGCGAGTATCCAGCTGGTCGATAGTTTCGCCAACTTTCATCCGAAATGATTCAAATCTTTGGACAGCAGTGGATAATTTGCTCTCTTTGATCAGGGATGTCCCTTCACAAATGATAGCTAATCTGTCCGACATCTCTTTGGCAGTTTTACATTTTAACACTTTTCCTAGATACTCGTTAGGAAGAGTGTGTAAGATGTAATTCTTCGCCAAACTATCCAAATTATTTTGACGCATTTCTTCTGAGGTTAGATCAGACCTTGGTTTCTTGACGAGGGTGCCAATTGGTTTGTCTTTGTCAAGATTTGCAGTATTTGGGACCATTGTCACGATCGGACCCTCGGTCACAACAGAGATCATTAGATCGTGCGTGGAGCTGAAAATCGCTTCCATTCGCAGCTTCCAGTAGTCGTAATCCTGAACCTGGAACTTGGGCAACTTATTAGCGCTGATCTCAAGAGACATGATTTCAAGAAATAAGTGCTAAGCAGATTTATGATCAAGAAGCAGTTTAAGTCAAAACAGGGAACAAGAAACAGATAGAACAAGAATGTAGATCAAGAACACGTAAGCAAGTACAATCACGGACCAAGACTTCACCCTAAGTCTTAAGTCGGTTATCAAGAAACAGCAGTTCGTAAACTACTGCTATGATACCACTTGTAGGTCCCCAAAATTGAGTTAATAACGAGTAAGCTAGTGAAAATGTCTATAGGGGGGGGTGAATAGACTTTTCAAAAATCTATCGAAATATCAGAATACAATATGCGGAATAACGAAATTAACAATGAGCCCAATTCAAGTTTATACTCAACTTCTAAATTCGAGAACTCTGTTCTGTACTCAACTAGTCTTGTTCAGTTATGTATGTTTAACAAGTAAACAATTAATCAATTAAGCAGTAAACAAAACAGTAAAGTAAACAACACAAACAATTTATAGTGGTTCGACAACTTGTCTACGTCCACTCTCACAAACCCAGTTGTGATGTTTCCACTAAACTCTTCCAATCGAGTACAAAGTGTGTATTCCTGTGATTTTAAGTCCCAAGAAGAAGACTTAGATCTTCTAAGACTATACCACCAGATACGTCTACGATCTAACTAGAAATTTAACAAGTATCTAGCAACTTGAAAACAGTAAACTAAAAAGAAAAACTTATTCAGTAGCAGTCTTCTGATTTCTTCACTTGTCTTCTGACTTGCTTTCTGAACTTCAGTAAACTCTGAGAGTAATCTTCTTCGAATGCTTCAGTATGCTTCAGTATATGGATTCGCAGTAGTCAGTATCAGTAGTCTTGAATCGATAATCATCATGAAGTATTTATAGACTTCAATCTTCAAGAACTTAGTTAGTTGTAACCAACTTTTCTTGAAAACTAACTTCCAACTGAATCTTCTTATCCATCCACGCGTTTCAGTTATTTAGTTATTTTTGTACGCGCTTTATCTTTTGAACTTCATTTTACGTTGACTTCAAGTTGACCTGTCTTGTGGAGTCTTGTAGACCACCTGTCTTCAGTAGTAGTCTTCATTCTTTTTGTCTAGTCTGGTCTTCTTGTGTGATCTTCAACAGTAGACTATTCTAAACCTAACAAGACTATTACATTACTTTAAGCTTATAGCTTAGTCAACTTATAACCTATACAATGAATCTATCTATTACATACGAAAATCATGAGCTCTATACAATGATTATTATAGCTCAACAACAATCTAACATGTATACAAATAGTAAATATGAAGTACTTATAAATTGTACTTATCTTTTAAACTTTAAACAATACTTTTCTTTCACATGTGAACTCTACTGGTCTGTTCAAGATGACTCCTCTTAACTAGACTAGATCAGTCAACACTTTAGAAAAATTCAAACTACTTTTGGCTTATCAAAACTTCATCTTTATCTTTCATCATGTAGGACTTGTTTCAGGATTCATATCCCAACAGAAGCCTTTTTCCTTACTAGTTTTTTGCCCGTGCAATGCACGGGACTGTCTTATTTTTATTTCTTATAATTTGTTAAACTATTGTTAATTTTGATTTTCTGTAATAAAACGTTCTTTTGTCTTATGTAGATTTAAAATAAACCTTTACTTTCATAATTTAATATGCTTGTAAATTTATTCAAAAACTGCAGCATAAAGTGAGATATATGAAATGTCCAAATATTAACATGCCCAAATTTAATTTGAATTGAACCGTAATAGAATAAGTAATGGAACAAACGAACAGGAGAGAAAAAGATACAAAAACGAACCAACTTTAAATTTAAATCAACTCAAAATGTAAATGAATCATTTGTACAAAGTAATGGAATAATGGGACAAATCTATATTAAAAGCCGCATCATAGCAAACCCTTCCAATTTGAGCAAGGATTTGCAGAAAGTAATGGTTGCAGCATAGAGACCAAGCCGTGTGACATGGGTTTCAATTGTAATCCCAATTTCAAAATATTTCACTACAAATTTGTTTCGAACTATGTATTGAAGAGTATGTGGTAATTGGATGTGGTTAATACATTTTGTTACTATATATAATAATCCATACTAAATTCTCCATCTCCTCACATGAGATTTTTATTTCATTTTCAAGCTGATCGTCACTATCTTAATTTTATTTTAATTTATTTTAATTACATAGCATGCATCAACTAATTTTTCTTTTTTAAATACTTTAAATTCTTCCGATGCCAATTCGTTTGATATATTTCATGTTTGTTTAACGAATTTTTTATCTAAAATATTTAGTCTGAAATTGAAGAAATAATATTGATTAATAATAATCAACTCCACTAATGCGAGTGTCTATTTTCAGTGAAGAGCTCAACTTTCAGAGGTGTTAAACTTAAGAACTGAAGAGTACATTGGGTCACCAACATCAAATAGCATAGAAATTTATATTGTAACAATGTAACTGATTCAAGTTGGTCATCTAGAGCAAGTATATGCATATAGTCAGTCATATTCAAATGTGTGCACAAAATACGAAAATCATCTTCAAGCATCTAATTAAACATGATTTGGATAGGCTATAATAACTTTTGCGAAAAATGTACACAAGAACTCCAGTAAATCACACTAAATTTTATAGCGGTTGAATAATGAATCAGAAGTGCAAATACCATACTTGGAATTTGGAAACACATCGGTCAATGCTGAAGATAAAAAGCATGTGAAGCATCAGAATATAATATCAAGTACTCCAATACAAAGAATGATTTCGGAACTCCAACCAAACCTGTTTATAGTGATATTATATGCCCTTTTATTAGCATCAAATTCCAGGAGATCGTACTCTGCAGCCAAGTCTCTATTTGTAGATTCTTAAGTTAGAAAGGGATACAAAACAGAGAAAAAAAGTAGCAAAAGAAAATGAGTCATCAAACAATGCAGAATGGTTACTTACCTGATAAAATCGGTATAAATCCTCAAGGTATGCCTTGTAAATAGTATTCCTCATAATTTCAATATTCTGTCATTTAAGTCCTGCGAAAATACCCAAATAAGAATTAATAATAATAAACACCTCAAATACAAATCTGCAGTGTTCATATATTTCAGCATATAAATACATTCATAAATATGGCAATATGAATTCTAAGTTTATTTTAAAATAATACTAAATATTAAGAAAACGAACTTCGCTACTTAGGTCACCCATAAGAAAAAATATTTGAAATAAAGATGCAAGAGTAAATTAAAGAAGAATTCCAAGGATCATCCTAGATTACATTCTTCTAAAAAAACCCGGTTCAAAGGATCTAAGATGTTTGTGCCTCCGTCATCTACAATGTCTTCATATGAGAATTTCAATTTGTGAACATAAACCTGCGCTTATCTTCATAAGAAGGCATGTATTGAGTACAACACAACTCAACGGGTGGAGTATCATTTAATTTATTGGATAAGTAATTCAAACCTCTTAATACACGGTAAGTATTTAAGTCCTGATAATTTTGTGGCAATATTCAGATTAAATTTTGTGTATCTTGCATCTTATATGTGTGTACACCAGAAAGAAGTAGAAACAAAATGAAGGAATTTATTAAGAAGATGTGCAATTTCACATATCCTCGAATAAGGCAAGAAATAAAATAAACAATACATAGTAGCAATGAGTGGAGAGGTTCAACATCATTCACATGAATCAAATCAAGGATCAAGAAAATTAAAGATTATGAATGCTAAAACGAATACAACGAAAATTTTAGAACGAAATGTTGAAACAATTGAACACGCATATAGATACAATTCTGGACCTAAAATCAGACCAAGAGATTAAAAAAAGAGTCTTCTAGTGTTATGCAGTTGAGCAGTCCACTATTGAAATCGCTTGAGAAATTGAAAAACCTCATTCACTATTCTCTCTCTCCTTCCGCGCTCTCCCTGGGCCTCCACGAAGAACACAAGTGTTTTTTTTCCGGCGTCTCTATCACTCTTTTTCTTCTTTAAGTTTCATTAATGTAGTTCTGCCAAAACAATTTCAAAATCCTTTAAACTTCTCCTTACCGTCTCTCTGTGTCTTCTCCGAGTGATTGTTGGGTTTTTTAAAATCTGCATCCATTTTTTAAAGATGAATGCTAAAAAGACTTAATAGAAGAATATATATCATAATAGTCACACATTATCTAACATGAATGTTCCATTGATGGTATCATCATTCTTGATTTAATTAGCTAGCCATACACAAGAATATAATCAAAATCCCCAACTATTCAAAGAAATTAATTATACAAAACAAAATAAGTAAATGTGTAATTACCTGTAACTTTTGGGCCAGCAAGATTCCAATGAACCAATCTTGCTCTGTTGAGGATCATCATTGGAGAAAGTGGAAGCATCACTCTCACTCCCTTTTTCATGTGCATTTGTGTAGAGATAGCATGCACATAAATAGAAAGATCGACGTAATCAGTAAATTCCTGGTTGTAGGTCAAAAATACAATTTCCTATAGGAATTGTTTATTTAATTCATCAATCAATGATAATATACTTCATACGCAGAAGTGAAAGCGCAATATAAAGAGGGATAAAAACACCACATGATAACCCATAAAAGAAAGGCATTCAAATGCCTATGCTGGTATTTCTTTGAAGGTATAAAACATATATACCTTGTGAACTGAGAAAAGAGAATAGGATAGTCGACATCATTGGTCAACACCTTGTGAATCCACAACATCTAAATCACGCCCACCACACGATTTTTTTAATGATAGCAACTTAAAACATGGCATAAAATTTGAAATTCCTACCTGAAATATCAAATATACCATATAAATAATTTCAATCTTAAGATATTGTTATCCTCATAACAATGTTTCTAGATTAATTTTTTGCATTTTTACTACACAATACCCTGAATTCCTTGTATTGGCCTGTAAAGTTGGTTGCCATAATCCCTCAATGCACAACATGCTTTAAAGTACTTTATAAATAGATGCTAAAAATTTTGTTCTCAAACATCAATCAAACTCCATTTTTAACTCACAACAAAAATAAATTTCACCAAAGCATCTAAATCGATTGACATGCAAAAGGCAAGCATAAAACAAATTCAGATTTCGAAAGTTACCTTTAATAAAGATTATAATCTTGGTCAACTCTGACGCACTAAATCAACATTTTCTGAATAAAAAAGTTCTCAATTAAGCTCAATTCCTCCCCTATAGCTTCCCCACTCCGCTTTTTTGACTAAGTAACTCACCTAATAAAAATGAACAAATTCAGTAATCAAAGTCAAGGTAGTGTAATTAGGCAAATCTTGATCTTAATTTCAAGTTCATTTTTATACCTAAATTCTTAAGATAAAAATATGTAATTAAAGATGACTAATAAGTAATGCAGATGTATTGCTCAAACAAACAATTAAATACACACAAATAGCAGGCAATCGTGGAAAATAAATGAAATAGAAAATCGAACAAAAACTACAATATAAAAGAAATCGAGTGTTTTAAAGATAACACATCAAAGGCCATTGATGAAATGGCGCCACCGAGGATCACATATTGAATGCCTTCTCTGCCATAGAACCGATTCGAATATCGATTGCAATCTATCGGAGAACGATTTTGCAGGAGAGTTAGAGTTGATAAACAAAAACCAATTTTCATAATAAAAAATCTCAACAAAACCCATATCAAGAAATTGGCAACTAAAATGACACATCACATTGACGCATGGCGAAAGCAGAGAGATCTTAAATTGACACTTGACAAAACCAGGAGAGACATATTCTCATTTTATATATAAAGATTGGTTCAATTTGATATAAAAATTGTATTTTCAGTACAAATACTCATATAAGATTTAGAAAATCTTGCATAGTTGGAATTGTCATGTATTAGAGCTTATAGAATCATGAAGTAACATACTTCTTTTGTGAATGTCCTCCTGCAGATCAGCAACAATAGCCTGCAAACAACACCAACTCCCTCAATAGACTATAATATTAACTATTAAATATTTATAAAGAAACAAAAGGGAAGAAAAATGCGGAATTTTCAGAACCTCTAATGAGAATTCGCAAAGAAAACCATATATCATATTCTTATGTCAGCACACTATCAGCATCCTTATCCTTCTTGTTAGAAATTAATATACAAGAATTAATTCCCACCTTCTCTACAAGTTCGGACTTTTAGATGAGACGGAATTCTTTCATGGTATCAGAGCTAACCGGGCAAACGATCTGGGTTCGATTCCTGTTGAAAGCACTCCACCCATTTAAATTGTCCACTCGATGGGCCTCCTCCCCAAAAGGGGTAAGAGGGGCCTCCTCCCCAAAAGGGGTAAGAGGTGTTTATCCGGCCCACGAGTGAGGGGGAGTGTTAGGAATTAATATACAAGAATTAATTTCCACCCTCTCTACAAGTTCGGACTTTTAGATGAGACGGAATTCTTTCACTTCTTCTACTACCCTTCAATTTCTCCTCTTCATTATTCATCGGACTTTTAGATGAGACGGAATTCTTTCACTTCTTCTACTACCCTTCAATTTCTCCTCTTCATTATTCACAGCATTAATAAAATTACATTTTTCCGTTCTTACTACCAGAAAAGTAGTTAGTTAGCTTTTAGTTCTCTGTCTACTGCACTTGAGAGACCTGGAAAGAAAATCCTTACACTGGCCCATGCTCTATGGTCAGATGGTGGAAAGAATTAAATTGGTTTCCATTTTGCTAATACCTCGAGAGGAAGTTGATGTTTACAAATTAAATGAACATTTTTTGATCTTCTACATTTCTTAGAAATTTGAACCTAGCTTAGCTTAGGCTGGCAGAGGGTCCTTCTTATATGACCTTGGTTCTTCAGTTTGTATCTTAGATGAAGTAAATTAATGTATAAAGAACTTATGTATCGAGTGATCAATATAACATTATCTAACATTAGTGCATGAAAGAGGGGGCACACAGATTTTTAAAAATTATAGGCAGGTAAAAAAGATAATATTTGGTGAATTTCATGCAAAGATAAAGAACGGACCTCCTTTCATTGTACATACGAATTTGGACAAGAACCATGGGGTAAGCTGAATTTCCCGAGCTCTAAATCATCTTTCAATGGCTCCCATTTGTATCTTTTATCAGGCTTTCTACCAAACAGTTTCACAAGAGTAATAACAACGGCCATATACACCCTCTCGATGAACAACATAACCGACATTGCCAAACACACAAAAACAGCAATTTTAAGAAGAGGGACGATCAACGGCGCTTTGATCTGATCCCATATTAACAGAATTTGCTGTGTAATGTCGTCTCCGGTTCCGGAAAATTTGTTGGGAAGAACCGTTTCGGACGAAAGTGTGTCCATTTTGTGCAGACAGGATCCTCTGTTTTTCTTGCAGAAAAAAAAAAAAACAGAGGAAAAACAGGGAAGGGGTCTGCAAGAAAATCAAGATCTGTTGAAGGGTTTATATAGGCCCTTGTTTCTCCTTTGCGAAAAGTGCAAGAATTTTTTTTTTGATTTTGCTTCTGTGGGACGCAAAACAGAGGTGGAATGTCAGAAAACACTTGCTCAAAATCTTCCACTCTACCAAAAAGGAAACCCCTTTCAAAACACATTCACAACTTTATTAGTGCTGCACGGATAAAACACACTCAGTGTAGTTTACAAATTCTCAAAACACCCACATCCACATGTATATGTGCAGATAGATTCACACTATAGCATCTTCAAAACCAATTTCAGCAGTTCGACAATTAACGAAATATATGGACCTGTAACTGCAATAAATATGGTTGGATAGTGGTTGGGGTAGATGAACTACTTATTGTTCACCGATAAACCACCGCTGGCTCACAATGTTCATTCAATTCCATTTGCATATTATAATACAACAAAAAAGGATAAGGGATAGCAAGACCTCTGGATTGAAACGGAAGGCAGAGCTCGCGACGTCCAGCGGTGACGCGATGTGGCAAAACAGGTGATGCAGGTGGAGGGGTCGAGATCATGGAGGCGACGGACGACGGCGGAGAAGAGTTTAGAAAATGAAGACAATGATTTTTCTGTTTGGCGCAGAGGTTTTCGATTTAATCGGTGGAAGTGGGGAAGCTCGAGAGGCACAATTAACATAAGAGATTGAATAAGGAAACGTTTAAAATTAATTTCATGAGACATGTCAACAGAGAGTTTATTGACATGGCTTGACACATGTCAAAAATTTAGATATACAATTTTGACACATGGCAGAAGCATGGAAGACTTATCTTCCTTTTATATATATAGATTTTAATGACGTGAAAATTTATATTCGTTTGAGAATTGGTGTTATAATCCTAGATTATGCTATAAGAAATCATGGGAAGCATCCTTGATTATGTCTGGGGTTTGTATTCTCGGTACCAACATTGTAGCCCCGTTTTGATTTCGTCAAGTTTTGGTGGGTTAGAAGGAATGAGAATTGACCCTAATATTCAGAATTTTGAACTAGGTAACAATAACTTTACACAATATAATAATTTTAAATAACACAACCAGTTACTAGTGTTCTCTCATGAGGACGCATGTAATAAACTCGTAACGCATGTATAACATTATTTTCAATCGACAAATATAACCGGGACTGATAAGTGATTAATTTATTTTGGATAACACGACTCTTAATCCATGCTTGGCTTGTAGTATGATGGAGAGACGTGGGGAAACAGGGTGATCTGCCACAAGTTGAATGTTGTAATGATAAATGATTGTTGCAGCCTGCACCATTTTCATCTCAATGAGAGCCATGCCTTTGCCAATGCAGGCTCTCGGTCCCGCGTTAAACATGGGGAACTTGTACGACGGCAGGTGCTTGATCCCTCCGCCTGCCGCAATCCATCTCTCCGACCTGAATTCTAAGCAATCCTTTCCCCATACACTCTCCATTCTTCCCATCGTATACAAGGACATTATTAGCCTCGCATTCTTATGGACGTGATCAACATATGGCTATTCCATGTTTCATGTACCCAACCTTTTATCATAGAATGCGAAGAAGCAACCAACTGTTTCGAGATCATGTTGTGAATCCGAATACAAGGCTATGGCCTATATATGCTGCCTCCGAAATCATCTGGGTCACATCCCTCTTTCGCGAACTCCAGTCTCGGCTCCCTGATCCTCCTCGCCTTCTCTGTAACAACCAAAGTGCTCTCTTTCTTAGTCACAATCCCGTTGCTCACAAACGAGCCAAGCACATCGACATTGATTATCATTTTGTGCGAGAATTGGTCGTCTCTGATCGCCTCACTACTCAATTCGTCCATCCAACTTACAGATTGCGGACATCTTTACCAAAAGCCTACCTCGTCCGCTATTTGAGTTCTTTCGTAACAAGCTTAGAGTCTGTCCCCATCCATCCAACTTGAAGGGTATCAAAGATATGGGTTAGTTTTAGTAGTTAGGTTGTTACACAACCAACTCTCATTTAGAAGTTATCTTCTCTTGTATATATTAAAGACCTCAAGGTCTCTTTGAACTTAATGAAAATTTTATTCTATGTTATGTGGTGCATCTATTCTAACATATATCAATTCTAACTATTTTTTTAAAACTAAATCTGATTCTCCCAAAAGTCATCGTCTTCAAATCATTTTAATTCTACATATAACTTTTATTTTTTTATATTTTAAATTTTTTTCTCTTTCCCCTCTCTTCATAATCTATTATTTCTAATTCTATTTTGTATCAATTCTAACTTTATAATTTTTTTTAGTTTCTTCTCCAATAAAATAATAAAATTGCATACATTTATATTTATTAGGGGATGTATTGATTGTGGAGTCTGTAAAATTTTTTTAGACTTTCAAATTTGGGGGTATTCAATCCAAATTTTCAAAAGTCTTTAAAAATTCTGAGGCATTGAATACGAATTTTAAAAAGTATTAAAAAAATCTTTAGATATTCAACCGTCTATGAATTTTCTTTGATTCTCTCTCTAAAAATCTCTTTCTAAAAAGTAGAGTTTTCAACGAATTCTTTCAAAGAACTCTGAAGACGAAAGATCCGAAGAAAAAAAACCTTTGTTGTTCTTCTAACAAAGGTACTACACAAATGTTGTTATTTGTTTTGAATTTTGAGTATGGATTGATTGAAACTATTTGCTATTACTTTGCTATTTCGTTTTGAGTGATTTTGAGGGTAGGTGTGTGTGTGGAGGGTTTCAGGTGAAAAATATTTGGTCCAAAAATTGAGTTAAGATTAAGATAACCCTGAAAAGTGTAGAGGGAGGGGTGAATAGACTTTTAAAACTTTTCTTAAAATATCAGAGTTTATATGCGGAATTAGTGTTCTTGAACAATACTGTGCTTACTCGGGTTAGATCAGTACTTTCAAAGTTAATATGAGCATTTACCGTTTATATTCAACTCTTGATTTTGAACTTTTACTTCAATATACTACTGTTCTTGGTATGAAGTAATTCGTCTACTCAACAAGATTTATTAATCAAATTGTTTATACGAATTCTTAAGAACTTATAAGAATATAAAACGGTAAATAACTGAACACAAGATTTATAGTGGTTCGACAACTGTCTACATCCACTCTCACAACTCCAGTCGTGATGTCTTATTAACTCCTTGAATTTCTTGTGGCTTAGAGTCCCAAGACTAAGACTTTGATCTTATCGATTACACTACCAAGTGTATCTTCGATCTACTAGTAATTCTACAAGTAACTAGCACACTTGTTTTCCAAAATATCACAAACTAAAAATTAAACTTCTCTGAATTCGTAGCCTTTGAATATGCTTCTTCAAATCTGGGCTTCTTGATTCTTCGATCTTCTTGAACTCTGTGAGTCTCCTTGCTTGAATACTTGAATAACTCTTTGATTGCTCTTGAATGATCTTAGATCAGTAGTAGCAGTAGTCTTTTCAAGTAGAAGATCATACGGTATTTATAGATCTTAGTATGACAGTTAGTAGTTTGTAAACTAACTCTTAACCGCTTCTTTTGGTAACTTATCCTTGTAACCGACTTTTGTAACTTCCAGCAACTTATCTTCGTTTTCCAAGTCAGCATATCTTCAATAGATATTTAGTTACACCTTAACTAATAAGTTTTCCAAACTTATTCTTCATCTCAGCAGAGTAAAATATCTCTTCACAGATTTTACTGTTCTTAGTCCAATAAGCACACTTCTCAAATTCTGTTCTGAGCTTCTTCAGAATACATTTGTGCTTCCTTTTAACTCTTCTAAGTTTAGTCTTCTTCTTCTTAGATCGAGTAGTCTATTGAGTTTGAACTACATACAAAGAGTAGAGTAATTAAATACTCTAAATGTCTTGCTTATAGAAGAGTATCCTAAGAATATCCCCTCATCTGCTTTGGCATCAAAAGCATTTAATTTGCTCTTCCCATTGTTATGAATGAAACACTTACATCAAAAGATATGAAAATATGAAATTCTAGGATTTCTTCCTTTCCATACCTAATAAGGTGTCTTGCCATGAACCTTATTAAGAGCACTTATGTTCTGGGTGTGATAGGCAGTGTTGATTGCCTCAGCCCAAAACTTATGTGGAGTGTTGAACTCAGCTAGCATGGCTCTGCAAGCTTCTTTTAGTGTTTTGTTCCTTCTCTCAGCTACACCATTCTGTTGGGGAGTCCTAGATGCACTAGTCAAGTGCTGAATTCCAGATTTAGAACAGTAATCTTTGATATAGCAGTTTATAAATTTAGTTCCCTTGTCACTCCGAATTTTGACAATGGGCTGACCCTTTTCAACTTGTAACCTCTTCAACAGATCAGGTAGTTGAATCTGAGTGTCACTCTTCTTGTGCAAGAAGACTACCCAAGTAAATTTTGAGTAATCATCAACCACAACAAGGGTGTATCTCCTACCATATAATGTTGGAGGTTTTATGGGACCATGGAGATCCATGTGTAGTAGTTCTAAGACTCTACTTGTTGAAAGACTATGAATTGATTTAAATGACACTTTTACCTGCTTACCTTTCTGGCAAGCATCACATATTTGTGTTGTAATAGATTTCGTTGGGAATACCCTCTACGAGGTAGTCTCTTGCTATCTTATTAATTATCTTAAAGTTCATATGACATAGGCGTCTGTGCCATAGCAAGCTGATTTCTTTAGGACACTTAGTAAGTAAGCAAGTATACCTCGGACAGCTATTCCAATTCACAATATAGATGCTGCCTTGTCTTTTGCTAACTAGCAGGATGGTGTGTCTCGTTTTATCAATTATATCGCACTTGCTGCTTTTGAACTGGAATTTATAACTCGTGTCACAAAATTGAGAGACAGATAACAGATTATATCTCAAACCTTCGACATAGGAGACATCTTGAATCTCCACATCTACATTCCTAATATATCCAAAGCCTTTTGTGATTGTCATGGAACTGTCACCAAAAATCACTTTGGGTCCTTCTTGCTCATGATAGTCAGAAAGAAGAGCCTTGGTACGAGCCATGTGGTGTGAATAACCACTGTCAATGTACCAAGTTTCTCCTACTGAACCACCTTTCTTGTAAAGATCCAGCCGACCCTGCATTTGGTGATTTTAATAATTTAGGTACCCGTTCTTTATTGGGGTCCTTGGTTGTTAGTAGTATGAGGCACCCAAAAAAATATTGAAGTTTTGAATAATTGAGACCTCTTCAATTTTCTACCAAATTTATCACAGAACAGTACTTTGTTGACCTTATCAGAACTATCAACAAACTTAGGACCTATTTTTCTGAGATAGCCTTTCCTTGGATCTATCCCTTTTTCAGTAAGATCAGTATATCTGTAATAGTTAGAATAGGGCCTGAAAGCATGTGGACCATACGTCTTATAGATGCATTTAGGTCTATCCTCACTAATGATATCATTGGATAAATGTGGAGGATAAAGAACACCCTGGTTATGATGAGGAGGTACAAATTTCCTAGGTTTGGTTGAGTACAGCTGAGACTGCCTTATAAAAGGAGTTCTAGGCTGATTCCAACCTAACTGTGCTTGTCTAGGCCTACTCTGCTGAGTATACCTCTTTTGATGCCATAACTGTTCTGATCTGGACATCTGGGTATATCTCTGCTGAGTTTGTCTAAACTGAGCTGGTCTTACTACATTTTTCTTTTTACCATTCTTGGTAGTAGGAGGAATGTAATTAGACTGAACTTTAGTAGTGTTCTTAGGTTTTGCACCATCATCATAAACCATAGGTTTCTTTCCTTTATCTCTAATGGTAAAGAACTTGTACTAGCTCCATTAGTGTTCTTAGCCCCTGAAGTAGATGAGCTAGGTAGATCAGCACCCAACCCTCTTTTGTCAGCTGGTGATCTATACCTGTCTGACAATGTTTGATTAATCTTGGAAGAATTAACCATGTCAGCCAGTTTTAGATCTAAGCTTAGTACTTCAGTTTCTAAAAATCTATTGCGCTCTTCAAGTTTTTCACATTTGTTCTTTAAATCATTGAACTCATTGGTCTCTAGGGCTTGAGTTTTAAGCATATCCTGATATAGTTTGTCAATGGATGCATACTTATCTTTGAGTTGTGCTAACTCTTCTGATAAGCGTTCATTCAAGATAACTATATTAGGATCCACTTTTGACTGAGCTTCACGTAGACTAGTGATTTCTTATTTTAAAGTAATGTTCTCATCACTGATTTCCATGAATTCTTTGTTAGCTTGTAGGAGGTCTTCTCCAGTCATTCCATTGGAATTATGAAGACTACTCCCTACACTACTATCAACAGTGTCACATGAATCACAATCAGAACTATCACATGAACGAAAAAAAGTAGCAGATGATACCTCTTGTTCTATCTTTGCCATCATGACCAGTCCATCATCAACAATGAAGGCTTCTTTCTCATTGCTTGAAGGGTATTCAAATGAAGACGATGGCAACTCCTTTGAATCCGACTCAGAGTCATTGTATGCCACCATAGTCTTCTTACCCTTAGCATATCTTCGATCACGCCTCGCTTTCCTTTCTTCTCTATCTTCAGAACTAAGATCAGGACACTCGTAGATGTAGTGACCTGGCTTTTCACAGTTATAGCACAAAGGATCATTAGTAGACCTTTTAATAGGAGAACGGTTACGGTTCCTATCCTTCCTATCAGAAGAGTTCTTACTCTTCTTCTCAGACGAGTTCCTATCTCTCTTGTTCTCATTAGAGACCTCATCTCTTATTTCAGAAGATTTGTGATCTCTTCTGGTCCCAGAAGAGTCCCTGTTACTAGAACCCTTAGTTTCCTTATAGAACCTCTTATATCTACCATATCTCTTATTCAGCTTGTCAAACATCTTAGGCTCACCTGATCCTTAAGACAAAGGTCAGACCTATCTAGTTCATCTTTTATTCTTGAGGACTTAGACTTAGATGAGCTAGACTTTCTAGAGGAAGAGTCCTTAAAAGCTATGTTCTTAGAGGCAGTTTTCTCCTTATCACTATCAACTACTGGATCTTCTTCATCTAACTCAAATTCATGAGCCTTAAGAGTTTGGAACATAGTTTCAGCGGACCATGGAGTCTATGTATTGAGTGTTCCTTATGATCATCTTGACCATCTTCCACCTCTCATCTAGGAACTCAATAATTCTCAGATTAATATCCCTATCAATATATTTCTTTCCTAAAACTTCAAGATCATTCATAATTCGGGTAAATCGAGTATCAAGCTGGTCAATAGTTTCACCAGGATTTATTTTGACTGATTCAAACCTTTGGACTGCAGTGGATAGTTTACTTTCTTTGATCAGGGATGTACCTTCACAAAGAACAGCAAGTCCCGCATTTCCTTGGCTGACTTACATTTTAATACCTTGCCAAGATACTCATTTGGCAGTGTATGTAAAATATAATTCTTAGCCATGCTGTCCAAATTGTTTTGCTTCATTTCTTCAGCAGTTAATTTTGACCTTGGTTTAGGAACAAGAGCACCCACGACTTTAGTTGGGTCCAATGTGGCAGTGTTGGTTGTCATTGTGACAATTGGGCCATCTTTTACAACTGACACCATAAGATCATGTCTTGAACTGAAGATTGCTTCCATGCGAAGCTTCCAATAGTCATAATCCGCAAGTTTGAACTTAGGTAGCTTGTTTGCGTTAGTTCCATCCATAGTAGATAAGATCAGGAATATAGAAAGTACATCAGGATTATCAAGTAATAGAATAGAAAGAAAAAGTTCAAGGATCAGTTCGATTTAGGACAGTAAGACTTCCCTCAAAGTCTTCTGGGTAATCAAGAAACAGCAGTCCAGAAGAACTACAGCTCTAAAACCACTTGTTGGTCCCAAAGTTGAGTTAAGATTAATATAAGCCTGAAAAGACTTGAGGAGAGGGGTGAATAGACTTTTAAAACTTTTCTTAAAATATCAGAGTTTATATGCGGAATTAGTGTTCTTGAACAGTACTGTGCTTACTCAGGTCAGATCAGTACTTTCAAAGTTAATATGAGCCTTTACAGTTTATACTCAACTCTTGATTTTGAACTTTTACTTCAATATACTAATGATATTAGTATGAAGTAATTCGTTTACTCAACAAGATTTCTTAATCAAGTTGTTTATACGAATTCTTAAGAACTTATAAGAATATAAAACAGTAAGTAAATGAACACAAATTTATAGTGGTTCGACAACTGTCTACATCCACTCTCACAACTCCAGTCGTGATGTTTTATTAACTCCTTGAGTTTCTTGTGGCATAGAGTCTCAATACTAAGACTTTGATCTTATCGATTACACTACCAAGTGTATCTTCGATCTACTAATAATTCTACAAGTAACTAACACACTTGTTTTACAAAATATCACAAACTAAAAAGTAAACTTCTCTGAATTCGTAGCCTTTGAATATGCTTCTTCAAATCTGGGCTTCTTGATTCTTCGATCTTCTTGAACTATGTGAGTCTCCTTGCTTGAATACTTGAATAACTCTTTGATTGCTCTTGAATGCTCTTAGATTAGTAGTAGCAATAGTCTTTCAAAGTAGAAGATCATATGGTATTTATAGATCTTAGTATGACAGTTAGCAATTTGTAAAACTAACTCTCAACTAACTCTTAACCGCTTCTTTTTTTAACATATCCTTGTAACCGACTTTTGTAACTTCCAGCAACTTGTCTTCATTTTCCAAGTCAGCATATCTTCAATAGATATTTAGTTATGCCTTAACTAATAAGTTTTCCAAACTTATTCTTCATCTCAGCACAGTAAAATATCTCTTCATAGATTTTACTGTTCTTAGTCCAATAAGCACACTTCTCAAATTCTGTTCTGAGCTTCTTCAGAATAAATTTGTGCTTCCTTTTAACTCTTCTAATTTTAGTCTTCTTCTTCTTAGATCGAGTAGTCTTCTGAGTCTTCTTAGTCTTCTGACTTGTAGTCTTCTGATCTCTCTCTAGTTCTGAACTTACTATGCTGATTACAACAAAATACAAACTTACAAATATGAAACCTATCTATACTTCATCTGAACTACATACGAAAGAGTATATCTAAATCCTATTCCATAAGTTGTATATACAATTCATTATCAGCTCAGTTCCTAACAGTAAGTATATATTTCGCATATAAGATCAGTAACTCAGATTCTATGACTTATCAAGATGACTTAGTTAAGATGACTTCCAACCACATATATCATTAACTTTAAGTTGCTTTTTGGCCATCAAAACTTATAATCATCAACTAGAACATTGTTTATAGGATTCATATCCCAACAATGTTTGATGTGTGGAAATATTTCATTTGGTTTAGATTATTATTCCATGTTAATAAAAATTTCTTTATTTAATTACTTTGAGTGATTTTTCTTACAAGAAAACTCACGCTTTAGTAGATTTTTGTTTGTTCTGTGATGGATACTCGACTGCTAACCTACTACATTTTTTGTCGTCATCAATATAAACCCTAAACTGACTCGACATCAAGAGAGATGAGAGAGAGAGGCGTGAGAGAGAGGGGTGGGTGGGTCGAGCGTAACCCTTCCGAGAGAGCTCCGGTGAGGCATAAACCTACCCTTTCGAACCGTATACCGTCAGACGTTAACAATGTAATAAGCAGTGGATTGGCTAAATGGACAGGGCTTAGGGATAGAACTAAGATGGCTTCTACGCCGGTAGTTACGTTTTTTTTCTGGAACTTCCCAGAGTAGTGCACCAAAGGCTCATTATGGGAGCAATTTAACAAATTTGAAACTGTGCTAGATGTTTTCATTCCGTCAAAACGGAACAAAAATGGGGCAAGATTTGGATTTGTAAGATTTAAGAGGGAGATTGATAGTGCTCGTATGGAACTCATGAATCTCAATTCATTGTGGATTGGATCATATAAATTACGTGCGAAAATTGCAAGCTTAGATAGGCGCAAATGAGAACACATGGCCCAAACAGAAAGAAGAATACCACAAAAATACAAGATTGGGCGGGGGGCTATAACCAGGCCGGACAAAACTTTTGCGGAGGCAGTAAAAATTAAAGGGCATGAAGAGAAGAGTAAGTGTAGCAATAAATAGTTTTGCTGCAAGGACGGAATCGATGAATGGAGAGGTATGACGTTTACACCATCAGAGGAGGAGCGTGAATGGCTGAACAACAGTTTGGTTGGGGTTCTTAAAGAAGATATAATTTGGATGGAAAAGGGAAGGGAAATACAAGAGGAAATTGAGAATTCCTTTTCAGTCAAGTATCTAGGAGGCAACTTAACGCTCATTCAGCCGAAATTGTTGGTGGAGGATAAATCCAAAATGAAGGAACACAACACCTGGATGGATAAATGGTTCGAAATAATTGAAGATTGGGACAAAGAAATGGTACATAATCGGAGAGTAGTATGGACGAAGTAGTATGGGATTCCACTTCAAGCATGGTGCCCAAGATTCTTCAGATTATTGTCTACTAAGGTGGGATCGTTACTAAAAATTGATGAGGCAACGATATCACGCCAAAAACTGCAATCGGCGAGAATCTTGATTAGAACGTCTTACAAAGAAATCCCTCGCGACATATTTAAGATTCAAGTGGACGGAAAAATCTATAACATTAGAGTAAAGGAGGAAACAGAAGAATGGGAAGAGCCTGAGGTTTCTCCTTACGAGAGTGATTTATTTTCCGAATCAATATCGTCGGAAGATTCAGAGTGGTCTGAAACGGAATCAGTGGCGGCGGCTGACCAGAAATCACCGGAGGAAGATGAAGAGGTGGGGGAGAGCCGAAAAGTCGGACAAGGTGAATTAAGGGTGCATTAATTACCAGCCGCATTTACAGTTGCATGAGGAAATTAAGAGAAACACATGTAGACACAAATTCTTGCATGCGTGAGCCAATTTCCAAGAAGGCGGCGGTGACAACAGACCACATCATTAATAGTGGGGCCGAGATGGAACGCACAACAGAACATGTTTGGGCCGTGACGAAGTTGGATAGCTCAAGTGTGGTTAGAGCACCACTACGCTTTAGATCCTGGGTTCGAGTCATGGGGAGGGGAAAAGGGATGGGTATTTAATGTAATTCAAAAAAAAAAAAACATGTTTGGGCCGCAGTACAAGATAACAGCCTAAGAAATTATATGATTTTCAATGCAAAAAATAAGGGCGCGGCTAAAGGCACCCGGATTTCCTATGAGTACACCCACGGAGAATTTTTTTTGTCCCAAGGGTGGTGCGAAAACACGTTTTTACCCCTCCTGTAGTTTAAAAAAAAAAACGCCGGATGAGTACACCCATCTATTCTGGTTCACAAGCAATTCATCATTTCACATCCGAATCATTCCGGATTCCCACCATCAACACCAAAACATAAAAAACCCTAAAAATTCAAATTTTCAACAACAAAAATAAAATCTTAACATGTTCGAAATTTTTACCAAAACAAACCCAATATGTTCGAAAAAAATTTCAAAACAACTTAGATTTGTTCGAAAAAAAATCGAACATCTTGTTCAAAATTTTTTCCAAAACAAACTCAAGTTGTTCGAAAAAAAATTCAAAACAAACGCAATATGTTCGAAATATTTTCCAAAACAAACTCGATATGTTCGAAAATAATTCCCGAACTACTAAAAACCCTAATTTTCCTAAATTTTCAAAACCCTAATTTTTGGGGATTGTAAAGATTGTAAAAAAAAACTTACCTTCGAACGGCGGCGTGGGTAGCTGAGTGCGATGAAGGGGAGTGGGAGGGGTTGCGGCCGCGAACGGCCACGAAGGGGAGAGGGATGAGCTGCGGCCGCGAACGGCCGCGAAGGGGAGGGAAAGGGACTGCGGCCGCGAAGGGGAGAGGGAAGAGCTGCGGCCGCGAAGGGGAGAGGGAAGAGGTGCGGCCGCGAACGGCCGCGAAGGGGAGGGGAAGGGACTGCGGCCGCGAAGGGGAGGGGGAGAGGCTGCGGCCGTTCCGAAGTGGAGAGGGAGGCGTGCGCGGGCGCAGCGAGGCAAGGCGGTGGCGTGGGCGGTGGTGGCGTGGGCGCGGGCGGTGTCGTCGTCTTCAAGAGAGTGGAGGAAGGCGGAGGAAATGGGTCGTCAAGGTGGGTGTACTCTTTTAATTTTGAGAATGGGGAGGATTTAGGGTTTTAATAGGACGAAGGGTATTTTTGTATTTTTCACGTGGGTGTCCTCATCCATTTTGTGGGTATCCTCATCGCGTGGGTGTCCTTATAGGATCCTTGGGTGCCTTTAGCCGCGCCCAAAAATAATGGGTTGAATTAATTCAAAATCCATGGTTCTAGCAGCCCGAATTTTTTTACTTAAACTACCCAGCCCAAGTCGAGGAAGCTAGTGTTTGCGACCAAGATAAAATTAAATATGAGGGACACGTGGCCCAAAGCAGAAAAGTGACTTTCTCAGAGTCTAGATCTATGGAAACAGGGTTTTCTTCAATACGAGAATCGATGGAAATATGCGAGATCGATCAAGAGGTATCAGATCATCCAGCATGTAGATGTTGTGTCACGTTTGTTTTTAGTGTTTCAAGTCTTCCGCTGTGTGAATCATAATTTCTGATATTCTGTTAGAGTTAGTATTGTACCAATTGTCACAACATTTAGTACAACATTATTCTACTTAAACTTAAACACTTCATATACATACACCACAGCACACTTTCAGTTGGTATCAGAGCTGATACTTGACGACACTAGGTTAGATCTTTGGTCAAGTGTGTTTTTAGTGTAGGTTAGCAATGGAAACACATCACATATCCACGGCACTTAGGCCACCCGTTTTAGATGGATCGAATTATGCTTATTGGAAGCCTAAGATGCGTATGTACATCAAGTCAGTTGATGAACGTGCTTGGAGGACTGTACTTACAGGTTGGAAAGCTCCAAAAAGACCAGCAGACGCAGATAGTGAAATACAACTCAAGAGAGAAGTTGACTGGACGGCTGATGAAATAACAACAGCAAGCTACAATTCTAAAGCTTTAAATGCTATTTTTACTTCTGTTGATGTTTCAATGTTTAAAATTATATCTAACTGTTCTACTTCTAAAGATGCATGGGACAGGTTGCAAGAGCATTGTGAGGGTTCAGAAAGTGTTTGAAGGACTAAGCTTCGAATGTTAGGAACAAAATTTGAGAATCTCAGAATGAAGGAAGATGAAACAATTACAGCCTACAATGAAAGGTTAAGTGAGATTATCAATGAATCACATTCTCTTGGTGACCCTATTTCTAATGTTAGAGTAGTTCATAAGATTTTAAGATCTGTTCCTAAAAGATTTGATGCTAAAATTTGTGCTATTGAAGAGGCAAAAGATACAGATAAGTTAAGTCAAAATGAGTTAGTGAGTATTCTTAGAACTTATGAGATAAACACTAATCAAGATGATGAAGCTAATGCTGATAAGAAAGTTGTGGTTTTTAAAGGGGAAACATCAAACACTTCTGAAGCTCAACCCATCATTACTGAAGTTGACTCTGATGAAGAATTGTTTGATGTATGCCTCAAAAATCCAAACAATGTTGCCTTACTCACTAAGCACTTTAATAAGTTTCTTAAGAAATCTGTGAACAAATCTAGAAACATTCAGCCTAAGATTCAAATCAACACATCAACACCTCAACCAGAAAGGAGGAAAGGTCAATTCACACCAAGACCATCAAAGAGTGAAGGTAAACCAAGGTATGATCCTGAATTTAGAAAATCAGTTCAATGCAATGCTTGTTCTGGTTATGGCCATTATGCAAATGAATGTGCCAATACTAGACTTAAGCAAAAGCTGAATTTTAGTGCTACCTTGAGTGATGAATCTGATGATGACGATCTTGATGAATTAAATCAGAATGAATATTCTAATTTTACCAGAATTGATTATAATGATTCCTCAGATGATGATCTGGATGAAACAGATTCTGATGTTGTACCTGATGCTTCAACATCTACAGCAACATCAGAACAGAGTCACCCAGATTTGAACTGTTTTAATGGTTTGGTTGATGATGCGGGAAAAAGGACTGATGACAAGGAACACCAAAAGCTGTTAGATGATTGGAACAATCAGAAACTCACTCTTAATTCCTTGAATAAAGAGAATGAGGATCTGAAAGACACAATCACCAAGCTAGAAGTTATACTTACCAAAAGAGATCTGGAAATCTGTAACTTAAAGGAGAAATTGATAAATTCCACCTTATGTTTCAAAAAATATTCCAAGAGTGCTTCTGAGGTAAATAATGCTATAGCTACTGGTAAGTCTAATACTCATGGTTTAGGTTATGATGGTACTACTGCTTCTATTTCTGAGAAATTTAGAAAACCTGTGAAATTTGTGAAGGCAAATGTTGTCACATTTGATGCAACATCTGCACAATCAGATCCTCACAAGGTTAAAAGGAAGTATATCTGTCATTACTGTTCTAAAGTTGGTCATATTCGTCCTTACTGTATAAAATTGTTTGAAGAACAGAAAACTTTGAAAATGCTGCATAAAAAACTGTCACATTCTGGTAAACAGTTTATGAAATCTGCATGGAAACCAAAAACTACCTGTAAAGTTGCTCATACCTCCTTAAAAGCATGTCTACCTGATTCTTGGTATTTTGATAGTGGTTGTTCTAGACATATGACAGGTCGTACTGATTTCTTATCTGATTATGTGACCTTGAATAGTGGTAATGTTACATATGGTGGAGGTTCAAAAGGAATGATTCTTGGTAAAGGAACTTTGAATGTTAAAGGTTTTCCTAAGCTTAAAAATGTCTTACATGTTGATGGCTTACTTGCAAATCTGATTAGCATTAGTCAACTTTGTGATGATAATTTGCATGTGAAATTTGATAAAGATTCATGTTATGTTCTTAATAAAGATGAAGTCTGTGTTATGACTGGTACTAGGTCAGCTGATAATTGCTATCTTATTGGAACAAATATGTGTAACTTGTCAAAATATGATGAAAATGTCTTATGGCATCAAAGATTGGGTCATGCAAATTACAGAGCAATGAATAGACTAATCAAAGCAGATGCAGTAAAAGGAATTCCAAAACTAAGTCTTCACAACAAAACTGTATGTGGACCATGCCAAAAAGGTAAGCAGGTAAGAATGTCGCACAAAATGCTGTCACATTGTAGTACACATCGATGTTTTGAATTACTGCACATGGACTTGATGGGTCCTATGGAAACTGAAAGCATTGGAGGAAAGAGGTATTCCTTAGTTGTGGTAGATGATTTTTCTAGATATACCTGGGTAGAGTCTTTAAGAGACAAATCTGAAGCATTTGCTGCATTTAAAATTCTTTATAAGAGGTTCAAAAATGTGTTTAACTTGAAAGTTGGCCGTATTAGAACTGATCATGGTAGGGAATTTGAAAACAGCATGTTTAATGATTTTTGTGATAAAAAGGGTATCTTGCAAGAATATTCATCTCCTAAAACTCCACAACAAAATGGAATTGTTGAAAGAAAGAATAGAACTTTACAAGAAATGGCTAGAGTTATGCTTACATCCAAATGTCTTGCTAAGAAATTTTGGGGGGAAGCATTGAATACTGCATGTCATGTTATTAATAGGGTTTTTATTCGTTCTGGCACAAGTCAAACACCTTATGAGATTTTGAACAACAGAAAACCAAGTGTGAAATATTTTCATGTATTTGGTTGTGTGTGTTATATTCTGAATGATAGGGATCAACTTCATAAGTTTGATTCTAAAAGTGATAAAGGTTTCTTTTTAGGCTATTCTAGAAATAGTAAAGCTTATAGAGTATATAACCTTAGAACTAACACTGTTCAAGAATTTGTTAACGTTGTGTTTGATGATGATAAAGGTCTTACAGATGACAAAGATGAAGAAGATGTATCACAGGTTACTGACACTTCTGAGAATACACTGAAGTCTGAGAATGTTGCACCAAATGTTAACACATCTGGGTCAACATCTACAGAACAGACAGTTGTAACTTCACAAAATGACCAGTACATTCCCAAAACGAATCCTTCTTCAAGAATAGGTAAAAGTCATCCTTCTGACCAGATCATTGGCGATGCTACAGTTGGAGTGCAAACAAGAGGAAGAGTAAGATCAAACAAGGTAGATGTGGTAAGAACAATATGCATGTCTTCTATGTGTAATGTTGTAAATGCTGAATGCTATTTATCTGAAATTGAACCTAAGAGTGCTAAAGAAGCCTTAACTGATGAAAACTGGATTAATGCTATGCATGAAGAACTTGGTCAGTTTGAAAGAAATGAAGTGTGGACACTTGTTCCAAGACCTAGTCATACTAATGTCATTGGAACAAAGTGGATATTCAAGAATAAAACTGATGAATCTGGTAATATTGTTAGAAACAAGGCTAGGTTAGTAGCACAAGGTTACACCCAAGTTGAAGGAGTTGATTTTGATGAAACTTTTGCACCTGTTGCTAGGATAGAATCTATTAGATTGTTGCTAGCTATTGCATGTTTTATTGATATTAAACTTCATCAAATGGATGTAAAGGCTGCATTTCTAAATGGCATATTGAATGAAGAAGCATATGTTGAACAACCTAAAGGATTTGAAGATCCACAATATCCTGATCATGTATATAAACTTAAGAAAGCATTGTATGGTCTTAAACAAGCTCCTAGAGCATGGTATGGTAGGCTTACTGACTTTCTTTTGGAATATGGATTTATTAGAGGAGAAGCTGATAGAACTTTGTTCATTAAGCACACTGAAGGAGATTTACTTATTGCACAAATATATGTTGATGACATTGTGTTTGGTTCTACTTGTGATAAAATGTTGAGTAATTTTGTTGAGGCAATGACTGCAACATTTGAAATGAGTATGATTGGAGACTTGAATTATTTTCTAGGTCTTCAAATCAAACAGTGCAGTGATGGTATTTTCTTCTCCCAGAGTAAGTATGCTAAGAACTTGGTTAAAAGATTTGGTCTTGAGAATTCAAAACCAATGAAAACTCCTATGGGATCTACTTTGAAACTTTGCAAAGATAGTGCTGGAACAGATGTTGATCCAACACTTTACAGATCCATGATAGGTAGTTTATTGTATTTAACCTCTAGTAGACCAGATATTATGTACAGTGTGTGTGTTTGTGCTAGGTACCAAGCAAATCCAAAGGAATCACAACTGAGTGCTGTGAAGAGAATCATCAAGTATGTTTCAGGAACAAGTGACCTTGGAATCTGGTATACTAAGGACACCAACAACATTTTGATTGGTTATAGTGATGCTGATTGGGCTGGAGACATAGATGATAGAAAGAGTACGAGTGGAGGATGTTTTTACATGGGAAACAATCTTGTATCATGGCACAGCAAGAAACAGAATTGTGTTTCACAATCCACTGCAGAATCTGAGTATATTGCTGCTGGAAGCTGCTGCACACAACTCTTGTGGCTGAGCAAGATGTTCCATGACTATGGTATTGAGAATGGTATACTTACTATCTTTTGTGATAATACTAGTGCCATTAACATTTCTAAAAATCCTGTACAACACTCACTCACAAAGCACATTAGCATTAGACACCATTTTATGAGAGATTTAGTAGAGAAGAATATTGTTAAGTTGGAGTATGTACCTACTGAAAAACAGAATGCTGATATCTTTACTAAAGCCTTAGACCATGAGAGATTCTCTATCTTGAGGAAATCTCTTGGCATGAGCACTATCTGAAAAATTCGGATGGATGTTGTCACAAATGCGGTAGCATTTGGGACAACATCATGGGTTGTATAAATTTTATAAGTTGAATTTATTTATTTCTTACTTAGTTAAATAATTCCTTTGTAAAATATCTATGAATCTAAGAACCTTGGAGTGCAAAAATAAACATGTCTTACACCTCTCAAATGCATAAAAATGAGAATGTTATTAGCATACTAAAAGATGTACCAAATCACTGAGTAACTATGGAGCACGGAGTTTGCTACTACGATGCCTTCTTTTCACATATTTTTGTAAAAACATCAACATATTTTTGTAAAAACATCAACATATTTGTAATCCATTAAGTAAGTATGGGGCACGGAGTTCGCTACTACGATGTACTCTACAGGAACAATGGATCAATACAAATTAGATGCTATAACACAAAAAGAAAAAAATATGGTGCAACACAAATGAAGCAAATTCATGTAAAAACCGTGTTGAGGTGTTTGTAACAGTTTTGAGCACAACATTGCCTGATTCGAATTTATTTTTATCTGTTGTAATTATTTAATTATTTATTGAGATTCATTTTATTTATTTAATTAATTACTGACCCTTATCTACTTTTTTCAGATTATGCGAAATTAATTCTGGAAGCTTCTTAATTATTTAATTAATTTAATTAATTGATTTCTCCCACTAATTAACCATGATCTAGGTTGTGGCTAATAATGTGGAAGCACTTTCGAAAATTCTAGATTAATTCTTCTGTTTTATTTTCTTAACCTCCAACTACATTACTCTCTCTATAAATATCGAACATAAGATGCCATTTATTTGCTAATTGTGATTTCTGATTGTGTTGAGTACTAAGATTGCATAATTGTTATTTGGTTGTGTATATCTCAAAGAAGTGTGTGCAAATTTCCATCCTTACCTTGAAATTCCAACCGCCTAACTTAAATGGCTGGAACAAACTCGAATTCCTCACAATCTCTCTCTGATTCGAAAACCTCATCTCACTCTCGCACAAATCCTCTCGAAATTCTTGCTTCCATGGCTTCACAAAACTCTACCGCTTCAAATGCTGACTCAAATGTCTCTGCAACACCATCAACAACTGTTCCCACTCCTCAAACCACTCCTCAAAATGCTCCTCAAACAAACTTTCCTCACGATGCAACCGTTGAACAGGTCACTAGGGCTATCGAAGAGGTGTCTGATACTCTTCGAACTACAGGCCATCTGCCCGTGATGACTTTTGGAGGTATCACGGTGGACATATCAAGCTATTTGGCTGAGCAAACCGCCCAAATGGCTTCTGCTTCAAAAAGCCCCAAATCACCCTCTGTTCACGAACCGCAAACTGAGAACGTTGATGCTTCTGTTGAAGAAGAAGCCACTGCCACGTCTGACCCTGAAGACGTTGAAATGGAGGATGCAAACATTTCTGAAGGTACAAACTCTTCACTCTCTGTTTCAGATGAGTCTGCCCCCATTCCTCTTAAGAAGAATGCACAGAAAGGGAAAAGACAGAGAAGCCCTGTACAAAGAAGGAGGAGATCAAACCGCGTTTTTACTCGTGTGAATTATTCTGAATCCATGAGGAAGAAGAAGAAGGCTGGAGCCGATGCTGGTGAACCTATCCAAGTGTTCACAGATTCTGAAGATGAAGCTCCTGTTGTGGCTGAGAAACCAAAGAAGGCTAAGACTGTTGCTGTTGAAAAATCCAAAAAGAAGGTTGTTGCTGAAGAGAAAGGGAAAGGAAAATCTGTTGCTGAACCAAAAGGCAAAGAGAAGATGATCACTGAAGATGAACCAGCTGAATCAGAATCCAATTCTGATTCTGAAAGATGCTTGAGAGACATTCTGAAGTCTCTTAAGAAAAATGTTGAGCACTATGCTGCTGCAAAGGAAGCTGCACCAGAACCTGAAGATGGTGGCAGTGGAGATAGCTCTTCCAGTGCAGCAAGCAGCCCTGAACAGAGCTCTGTTAAAAGCTCTACTCCAAGTTCAGATGACCTTACTTCTGAAGAGGAAGGTATTTCTGATTCTCTTGATACTCTAGAGAATAGATTGGCCATTTATTCTAAGAGAAAACTGCTGATAGAGAAAAGGATTAATATACCTGACTTTGATAGTAAAGGCATGGTTAGTTTCTTAGAAGAAAGGAATTTGATGCATGCTATGAATTTTGGTGAATCTTTCTTGACAAATTGGGCATATGAATTCTATGCATGTTTGAAAAAGAGCACTGGTAGGAGATCTTCTAAGTGGTATGGGACTGTTAATTTTAGGGGGAGGGATGTACCTTTTACTCCTGAATTGATAAATGAGTTTTTAGAAATTCCCAATGTTGAGGTTGATGAAGAACCTGACATGGATGTGGTCATTTCTGCTATAACTGCTGGTAGGGTAGTTAAATGGACTAGACACATGCTAGCCAAAGACCTCACTTCCCTACACTCTGTGTTATACAAACTCATCATCTACAATTGGATTCCCACCACAAATACTACCAAGATCACTAAGGATCAAGTTGTTTTGATATATAAGATTTCTGTGCTTAAGAAGTTTAATTTGGGTCTCACAATATTCCAACATATGATGAGATTTACTGGGAGAGTTTCTGAGAAAGACAATTTACCCTATCCTGTTCTGATTTCTAACTACTTGAGGCATCATGGATTTGTTGCCAAGAACACTGATGTGTTGAGGGCGAGAGTTCCACTGTTGGCCATAGCTCCTGCCTTACTCACTGGGGATAGAGTAATTGATCTGCCCTTGCTTGCTCCTGGTACTGAACATCAGCAAAGACCCTCTACTTCTGCTCAACCAGAACCAACCAGACCCTCTACTACTGATCATCCTGAATCATCCAGACCAAGACACAGAAATGCAACCCCAAATGTTGAGAACATCCGTATCAACATTTCTGGTAATGTGTATCTTTCACAGGAATTCATCAAACTCCAACTCCAACACTTGCAGGAAACAATAGATGAACTTCAGTTCCTGAAGGACAGGTGGACCAACCTCCTTTCACCTACAACAGGGGGAGTACCACCACCATCCAACTCCAGTGTAGTCATTGAGGAGATACATGAAGATGGAGTTCCAGCTGCTGCTGATGCTGGTGATGGACCTGATGCTGCTGGAGATGCTGCTGTTACTGATGTAGTTGCACACCTTGCATCTACTTATTTTGTTGATGAAGGAGATGATGATGATGCTGCTGAAATGGACACCTTGTATGGTGATCTACCTGGAGAAAGCTGCTAGACAGGGGGAGATCTGAATTCCACAATGGCTATGGTGCAGGAAGTTGATGCTGCAGCTGTTACCACAGCAATATAAGCCATTTATTCAGTTCTACCTTTGTAATTAATGTTTAAGCTGAAATTCTGAAATTCTGATACACTTGTTGTTTATTTTTCTAGATGATAGGATGTTTATTACTGCAACTTGCTTAATGGTTCCACTTGATAATTTGTTTACTGCCTTGCTTAATTTGTTTGCAGATTGTCATATGTTTACTGCAGGTTGTGTATAGTTTTAGTGTCTGTTTCTGTTTATTTTCTTTTTACATTATGTTTTGCTCTGATGTTTGTTTTTTGTTAGTGTCTTACTTAGATTCTAAGTTAATTCTTCCAGTTCAACTTATGATCTTAAGTAAAGTTACTTATGTTGTGAATAAGTGCAGTGTTTATACTTGTTCTGTTTTTGATAAAATTTATCTTGATCTTATGGCACGGATCATTGTAAAATTATCCTTGATCTTCATTTGATTTGATCCAACGGTTACAACAGGTATTGTCTTGACTAGTGCTTAACAATGATGTTAACCTCAACTAAGTACATAATACTGAGTATGTATAGAAATATATGTGCATCAGGTGTGTTGTAGTCGAAAGGTCAAATTGGGGGAGATTGTAGATGTTGTTAATCCTTAAATGCCTTAACATTATCAACAACATCTTAATTTGACCTTCCGAGATTTTTTCTAAGTCTTTTCTGAAATGCTACATTAAATGTTGATCTAAATGTTGTCGCATTTCTGGCAGGATCTAGAAGCTTCTACAAGGATCTGGAACCTGGAAGATTCCAGAACATTGGAGAACATGCTAGAACGGCCTGGAACATTTGGAACGACCTGGAGCATTCAAGAAGGATCTAGAAAGATCATGGAAGTTGAGTTCCTAAAAAATAGGATCTCATTGTGGAAGCCTCTAGAATCAGCACCCCACTACTATAAATACCGATGGAAGGCTTCTCAAATCAGTGTACTCTATTCGATCAACTTCCTAGACCGAGCGTATATCCCTGTTAGGAATTGTGGCCAGTAGAACTACCTTTTAGATCATACGTTCGTATCCCACCCGTATGGCTGTGTGTCTTCTTATCTATTGAGAGTGTAATCATTAGATAGACTAGGCATTTCGACAGTGTATACCTTATACACTTAGTTCGTTTTTAGAACAAGGCACTTGCCTCGTTTGTAGTTTCTATTGTGAATGTTAATGCTGTAACATTTCACACAACATTTGTACTTGAAGATAAGTATTGAATTTCGCCGTAAGGCTAGCATAGATTTTTATTTATAAAATCTATGTTAAAAATTATTTCCATTGTGTCACGTTTGTTTTTAGTGTTTCAAGTCTTCCGCTGTGTGAATCATAATTTCTGATATTCTGTTAGAGTCAGTGTTGTACCAATTGTCACAACATTTAGTACAACATTATTCTACTTAAACTTAAACACTTCATATACATACACCACAGCACACTTTAACAGCAGAAACCACAATGAAAGAGACAAACGGGAAATCGAAGAAGAAGCTTCGTACCATGTCAAGCTTTGAAGAAAACAAACTGGAATTCTACACCAAGGAAGACTTGATAAGATAGGAAATTGATAAGGCATGTGAAGTGGGAAAGAAGCAAGGCTTGATGGACGACGAATCGAAAGCGACAGTGAAGAAACAAATTGAAATTTTGGTGAGCAAGAACAACGGGATAGGCAGAATCGAAAAATCCAAAAGGAAGAGGAGTTCAAAAAAGGTTAGTCAATGAAGATACTCAGTATGAATATTAGAGGCTTGGGGGCGAAAGAGAAGAGAAGAGAAGAGAAGTAAGAGATTTGGGATTTAAGCTTCGAATAGATATGTGTTGCATACATGAATCAAAATTGGAAGGGATTAACTGGGGTCTGTGTCGGTCTATTTGGGGTGGTGGTGATAATTTTGATTAGGTTAGTAGAAATGCAGAAGGTAGATCTGGGGGCATAATTACAGTGTGGAATTCAGAAGTGTTTCAGATGAGCAGTAGTTGGCATACAAATGGGGTTTTGGTCGTGAATGGCACAATGGTGGAGGATGGGTCGAGATGCACAATAATGAATGTATATGCCTCATGTCTCTTGGAGGAAAAACGGGAACTATGGGAGGTGATCTCAACAGTGGCAGAGCAGTATGAAAATGATTGTATATGCGTCATTGGAGATTTCAACTCAGTAAAGATTGAAAGTGAGAGAGAAGGCAGGGGAACAGGGAGTGATAAAAGAGCAACCTTATAGATTTACCACTGACAGGTCGGAGCTATACGTGGTACAGGCCGGATGGGACTTGTAAAAGTCATTTGGATAGAATGCTAGTGAATTCAACTTGGCTGGACAAATGGCCGGATATCAAATTGAGGGGCGTCCGAAGGTCAGTTTCAGATCATTGTCCGATTTTTTCTGATATGGGCCGTAAGGATTGGGGGCCAAGACCTTTTAGGTTCTTTAATTGTTGGATAAATCACGAAAACTTCAAGGAATTCGTGAAGGAAAAATGGCAGAATTATTCGGTTCAAGGGTGTGGAGGATTTGTCCTAAAGGAGAAACTGAAAATGCTCAAACCAGACCTGCGAATATGGAATGAGGAGGTTTTTGGTCACATTGATACAAACATTAAAAATAAGATTGAAAAAATTGAGGAGTTGGATGTGATTGATGAGGTATTTGGCCTGGAAACTGAAGAAGCAGAAAAGAGAGCAAATTTATTTAGTGAATTGTCCAAAAATCTTCAATGTAGAGATTCTATGTTGTTCCAGAAAGCCAAGACAAAATGGATCCTTGAGGGAGATGTGAATTCTAATTTTTTCCATAACATGATCAAAAAAAGATTAAAGCAATATGAGATGTGTGGATTGTGGGTGGATGGAAGATGGGTAGACTCAGTCCAGGGCGTAAAAAATGAAGTATACAATTTTTTTAGCAACCATTTCAATGCCACTCAATTACCGCGGCTGTAGATCCCTTCGAATCTATTCCGCAATGGGCCGTACTTATGTGCAATATTTCACGTGAAATATTAGTATATTTAAGGAAGGGTCAAAATTCGCGGATCTGTAGCGGGTTTGACCGGTCAAACGAATATTTCCGTAAAAATCGCGCAACAGTCGCGCGCATGAGGTTAACAGGATAACGGGTTTCAGGTCTGTGTTACTATAAAGTTAATTATATGTTACTCCAAGACCAAATATGTGTTACTGTAAGTACAAATAACATATAAATTGACTTTTCACAGGAAATATTAATACAAATTAATTTAAGGAAGGATAAAATAGAAAAATATGCTCTTAATCCGTGTTACTATAAATAAAATTATATATTACTATACGGACAAATACGTGTTACTGTAAGGACAAGTAACACACAATTGACTTTTGAGTAACACATATTTGATCTTAAAGTAACACAGAAAACTGTGTTACGATATAAACACAAGTGTATTACTTTATAGAGAAAAATGTGTTACTATATAAATAAAATGTCATTTTTTTAGAGTGAATGAGATATCAACATTAAAAAAGACGAAGAACACTAATTAAAAACACGAAAAACACAACCATGCAGAATAATTTATCGATCCTTACCATTACAAAGACATAAGTATGAATAATTAATTGAAATAAATCTGTGAGTAGTATTATTGTTGATTTTTTCTCATTCAAGGAATTTATTCAAAAAATAAATAATGATTTCTGACCTTATTTTGTGTTTAGCGATCAGAAATCTGAAACAAAACAGATTTTCTGATTTTTTTTTTTTAATTGAAGCAACGCATCAGAAATTTGAATAGAACAGAATTTCTGAAGGTTTTTTTTAATGGAAGAAGTGCAGAAGAAAAGATGAAGAAAGCTGCGCAACGCAGAAGAGACAAGAAAGTTGCGCGAGGAGAGAGGAAAGCTACAATAACGGCATGGAAAGCGATTCGCTCGAGACTGGCAACAAAAGACAAACTGATAACAAAAGGAATCATTTTTAATGACGAGGAAGCAAAATGCGCTGTGTGCTAGGAGCAAGCTGAAAATTTGACGCACATTTTATTCAATTGCAAATTGAGCTGATTCATCTGGGATGAAATCCATAGTTGGCTGCAATGCCAAATGGTACTACATTGGGATCCGGGAGTCAACTTCTTAGCGAATTGTTGGGGAGAGGAAACAAAGGTAAAGTGGTAACAACAATTTGGATCGGAGTGGTTTGGTCGATATGGAACTTGAGGAATGAAGCGAGCTTTAATGGAGTAGTTCCAAATGGTCCAAAAGTTGTGGAGCTAATCAAGTTAAGCCTAAAATCTTGGTTGGGAAGTAAAGTTCAGAAGATACAGGAGTCACGGGCAATGGAATGGATTAACAATCCAATTTACTTATTGTGAGGGTTGTTGTATGTCATTAGCAGTAGAAATGGTGGTATGTATAACTTTATTTGCACTGGTTTCTGATCACATGAATTACCCTTGAGTTGTAATGGAAGTAGTCTTTAAATTGTAATGGGTTGGAATACCCCTTGTACTCAAGTAGTATAATGAAATCTTTTTTCCTGATAAAAAAAATAATTTTAATTTACTTTGCTCCTTAATTGTACAAAGATTTGTGGAATGTCCTGATTAAGAGGACCACTTGGAAATTGATGTAGAAAATGATGTTGATGTAGGAAAAAGCTCCATTGGATTAGGTAGTGCTACTGATACAAGGACATTAGGAGATGGTGAAAATAGAGATGTACGCATAGAAGATTTGAATTACGATGCTGAAAATGAGATGTTTGTAGGTCTATCTCACACTACAAGAAACATGGGAAATAGCGACGAAAATTTTGCGACAAATCTGAATTTCATCGCTAAAATCAATTTTTAGCAACGAAATAGAAATTTTCATCGCTAAATTCTTAGATGGGTTAATTGCAAAAAAAATCACCACCTTTTGAGTATTTATCAATTACAACATATTCTTTTTTTCTTTGCAATTTGATGCACCAACTTTTTAAATTTTGCAATTTAATGCACAATTTTTTTAAATTTTACAATTTGATGCACCAATATATTTTCCGGTCATTTTGCAATGTGAATTCCCCATGTTGTGTGCGATTAGGAAAAAAATACAACATAACATACCGAAAAATTATTTTATGTGATTAAGAAAAAATAAGGTAACATAAAGGAAAACAATTAAGATAGTATATAAATGAATAAATATGATTCTGATTAATGCACGGCTTGTGTGATTAGATTTTTTTTTTTTTTTTTGCAAAACACGTTAATGCACATCAGAAAAATAAATATGATTATATGAATTGTTTTGTTTTGCATAACTTCTTGATTGTTGTTTTTTTTTTTTTTAAATAAAATTATATAGATATCACATTTGTATGGCGGATAAGAGGTTGAGATGGAAAATACCAAATCAATGTCCATAATATCAAAGCGTAAAGATGGAGAATTTAGTCAAAAATCAAGGAAAATATATATTGATGGATTTAGTGTGCAATTTATGTAAAATGTTTTTAAAAATGTGTGTCTTTTATTAAAAAAATTATTAGTTGATAGTCTACGTGTCGACAACGTGGTGAATTCGCTATTTTTGACTTCAAAATAAAATAAAATTTGTCGAAAAATATATTGGTGCATTAAATTGCAAAACATAAAAAGGTGGTGTATCAAATTGCAAAGAAAAAAAGAACATGTTGTAATTGATAAATACACTTAAAGAATATGTTGAAAAATATATTGATAAATTGCTTCATTTCGTTGTTAATAATCAAAATAGCAATGAAAATTATATTTCGTCGCTAATATTTTGCAACGACATATAAATTATCGTCGCAAAATTTTTAGATTTAATATTTGCAACAAAATTTATATATTTCTTCGCTATATTAGCAACAAATTGCTTCATTTTGTTGTTAATAATTAAAACAACAATGACAATTATATTTCGTCGCAAATATTTTGCGATGAAATAGAAATTTTTGTGGCTAATTTCTTGAAATTTATTTTTGCAACAAAATTTATATATTTCATCGCTATATTAGCAACAAATTGTTTCATTTTGTTGTTAATAATAAAAACATCAATGAAAATTATATTTTGTCGCTAATATATTGCGTTGAAATAAAAAAATTTGTAGCTAGTTTCTTGAAATTAATTTTTGCAATAAAATTTATATATTTCATCCCTATATTAGCAACAAATTGCTTCATTTTGTTGTCAATAATCAGAACAACAATAAAAATTATATTTCGTCACTAATATTTTGCAATGAAATAGAATTTTTTGTGGCTAATTTATTGAAATTAAATTTTGCGATGAAATATTTTATACTAACAACAAATTGCTTCATTTTGTTGTTAATAATTAGAACAACAATACAAATTATATTTCATCGCTAATATTTTAGCAATAAAATTGAAATGTGTATGACTAATTTTGTGGATTTAATATGTGCGCGAGAAAATTAAAATATTTCATCACCTTATTAGCAAAAAAATATTTTTTTGTTGTTGATGTTGATATGAGTGTTATGTTTAATGATCCAACACTGACAGCCAAGTGTTGTGTTTAATATTCCCAACACTCATGACAACATCAGAATTTGCCCTTCCTTTTCTCACTAACTTTTATCTTACGCTTGTTGTCTAATGATGTCCCCAGAGCAGTTAGAAGACGTGGGCAACACCAAGTCATGCCACTGCGTGGGAGTGAGAAGTTATTAGGCCATGGTATAACAAGTCCCTAAATTCTAGGAGTGGTGGAGAGAAGTTCTATAACCGCATGATCTCAAGGTTGAGGCGATCATGGGAGTTGATGGCAGTTCGTGAATGAAGCCTATAAATACAGAAGCTGCCCTCAATACAAGATACACAAGAAGAAAAGCTGAAATCGACTACTACTCTATTGAACACTATATACGCTTCTAGTTAGGAATATCTTTGTTTCTTCTTGTAGTTCTTCACATTATTATAAACCCGAATAGTAGTGTGTTAGAACATAGTCTTATTTACTAGGTTGTGTGATTAGATCTATGAGGGAGATAGTTTCATAGAACTTAGTAAATCATTATACACTTTCGTAGTGTAATTATACACCTCAAAGAGGTTGTACTCGTTTCACATATTTTTATATAGTGAACAGCATAGATTATTTTATAATCTATGCAAATTTTGAATATTTCTATTTTCAGTACGTGCATTTTAATTTCCGCTGCATAGTGTTGTCTAGATTGTTCCAACACAACAGACAACATCTCTGATTTCGCACGCACACACTTTCAGTTGGTATCAGAGCCAACTACTTGATACACTAAGTAGAGATTCTGCTTAGAGTGTGTAAAATCTGAAATGGAGTATCCACTTTCACCCGCACTAAAACCTCCTATTCTAGATGGCACGAATTATGCTTTCTGGAAACCAAAGATGAGGATGTACATCAAATCCATTGATGAACGAGCCTGGAGGAGTGTTCTTGCTGGTTGGACTCAACCAAGAACTGTTGCGGATGAAGATAATGAAGCTCGAATCAAGAGAGAGCTCGATTGGACGGCTGAAGAAATCACAACGGCGAGTTACAATTCAAAGGCATTGAATGCAATCTTCACCTCAACAGATGCCTCAATGTTCAAAATCATATCAAACTGCATTTCTTCGAAGGATGCATGGGATAGACTGCAAGAACATTGTGAAGGATCGGATAGCGTACGAAGGACCAGACTACGTATGCTTGGAACTAAGTTTGAAAACCTGAGGATGAAAGAAGATGAAACCATCTCATCTTACAACGAAAAGCTGACTGAGATTTCAAATGAAGCTCATTCTCTTGGTGATCCAATATCAAATAAAAGGTTAGTACATAAAATTCTTAGATCTGTTCCTAAACGTTTTGAACCTAAGATATGTGCTATAGAAGAAGCTAAGGATACTGATGTGATAAGTCAAAATGAATTGGTTGGTATTTTGAAAACTTATGAGATGAACATTTCTGAAAAGACTGATAATGAAAAGAAAGTGCTTGTTTTCAAAGGTGATGCCTCATCATCTGTATCATCAGGTTCTGGAAAGTCTCCTTATGTTACTGAAATTGATTCTGATGAAGATGATATTGAGGAATACCTTAACAATCCTGATTATATGGCTTTCATTACCAAACAATTTAAGACCTTTATGAAGAACAAGAATAATAGGCTTAAGGACAACATTCAACCTAAGGTTCAGATTAATAATACTCAGCAATTGCCTATTAGGAAGAATAATTTTAATCCTTCTAGATAATTAGAAAGAGGTAACAGGTTTAGATCTGACCAAGAGTATAGGAAGAATGTTAAATGTGATGCATGTTCTGGATATGGTCATTATGCTAATGAATGTGCTAACACCATTCTAAAAAAGAAACTTAACTTCAGTGCTACTCTAAGTGATGAGTCTGATGTTGATCATGATCCTGAAAAAGATATTGAAAAAGCTTTCTCTGCTAGAATTCTGTATGATGATACTTTTGATGATGATCTGGACGATTATTATGATGTGAGGACAAATGAGCCATCATTTGAGAAATCACTAAATAATAATGTACCAGAATTTAACTGTTTCACAAGTTCTGTTAATGAGACAGGTACATCAAATAAAGCAGGTTTATCCAGAAGAGATGCTGACATTCAAGACTTGTCTAATACTGTTTTCAAAGTGGAAAGTCTTTTAACAAAGAAGGATAAGGAAATTTCTAAACTCAAAGAAAGGCTAGATGTGTCTGTTCTTGATTTTAAGAAATATTCCTATGAAAAACCTTTAACTAATGAGAAAGTTTGCAAAATATCTTCTGAAACTGAGAAACTTAATCACATCATTAAGTCTCTGAACTTTGAAAATTCTGATTTAAGAGAATCTGCTACTAAGCTTGAAGGCATTCTAACAAGAAAAGATGTGGAGATATCTAAACTTGAAGAGAGATTGAAGGAAGCCTCTCTAAGCTTCAAAAGATTTTCTGATGGAAAGAACAAACTGGAAGAATCTCTTATGACCAACAATTCAAGAAGAACAGGTATTGGCTACCAAGGTAAGAATCAAAAGAAGTCTGAATCTAAGAAACCTACTGTTTTTGTAAAAGATGAAGTGAATTACAATCCTAGTGTTTCTACTAAAACTCAGATTAGTGCAAAAGATGTTATATGCCATTACTGTTTCAAAAAGGGTCATAAAAGTCCTCACTGTTTGAAGAAGAAAAATGATTTGAAACAGTCTGTATTGCCTGGAATGACTCAACATTCAAGATCACATAGTAATTCTGCATGGACTCCAAAAGAAAATACATCTTGTAATGTTGTTCATATGTCTCTGAAAGCATGTATACCTGGATTATGGTACTTTGATAGTGGCTGTTCTAAACACATGACAGGTCAAATTGATTATCTTACTGATTATACTGTTTACAATGGTGGTAATGTCACTTATGGTGGTGGATCAAAAGGGAAAATTATTGGTAAAGGGACATTGAATGTTCCTGGTTTTCCTAAATTATCCAATGTTCTGCATGTTGATGGATTACTGGCCAATCTTATAAGTATTAGTCAATTATGTGATGATGATTTGCATGTTAAGTTTGATAAGAACTCATGTTATGTGCTAGACAAAAACTCTAAATGTATCATGATGGGAAACAGATCTGCTGATAATTGTTATCTTATTGAATCTGAACTTATCTGCAATAAGGCTAAAGTTGATGATAGTATTTTGTGGCACCATAAACTTGGACATGCTAACTATAGACAACTTGATAAACTTGTTAGATTAAAAGCTGTTACAGGTTTACCAGATCTGAAATTCTCAGATAACAAAGTATGTGGACCTTGTCAAAAAGGAAAACAGATCAAGATGTCTCACAAAATGTTGGGACATTGCTCAACTAAACATTGCTTCGAATTACTACACATGGATCTTATGGGTCCTATGGAAACAGAAAGCATTGGAGGTAAAAGGTATTCCTTAGTTGTGGTTGATGATTACTCTAGATTCACATGGATTGAATTCTTAAAAGATAAATCTGAAACTTTTTCCATTTTCAAAATTCTGTATAAAAGATTTAAGAATGTTTTCAATTCTAAAGTATGCAGAATTAGGTCAGATCATGGAAGAGAATTTGAAAACAGTTCTTTTACTGAGTTTTGTGAATCAAAAGGTATAATTCAAGAGTTTTCTTCTCCCAAAACTCCTCAACAAAATGGCATAGCAGAAAGAAAGAACAGAACACTTCAAGAAATGGCTAGAATCATGTTATGTTCTAAGAACTTATCTAAAAGATTTTGGGCTGAAGCTCTTAATACTGCTTGTCATATTGCTAATAGAGTTTATATTAGAACAGATTCTACTAGAACTCCATATGAAATTCTGAACAATAGAAAGCCAAATCTAAAATATTTCCATGTTTTTGGCTGTGTATGTTATATCTTGAATGACAGGGATCAGTTACATAAGTTTGACTCAAAGAGTGATAAAAGTTTCTTTCTTGGTTACTCAAGAAACAGCAAAGCCTATAGGATTTATAACTTTAGGACTGATACTGTACAAGAATCTGTAAATGTTGTTTTTGATGATGATACAAGCATTACAGGTAAAAGCATTGAAGATGAAGACATTTCAGACTTGATTAATGTACCAATCATTACTGAAAATGTTGAACAGGTTCAGAATGTTGAGAAGAATGATGACATACCAGAGGAAACATCTGATAATACAGATCCTGAAAATCTGTATAATCTCCAAAAAACTCCTTCCATAAGGATTCAGAAATATCATCCACAAGACCAAATTATTGGTGGACAGTCTACAGGTGTTCAAACCAGAAGAAGAATGGGAATGAATTCAAAGGATGTGGTAAGATCAATATGTATGTCATGCATGTGTAGCAAGGTAAATCATGAATGCTATCACTCTGAGATTGAACCTAAAATTGTTAAAGAAGCATTAGATGATGAGAATTGGATAGAAGCTATGCATGAAGAACTTAATCAATTTGTTAGGAATGATGTGTGGACATTAGTTCCTAGACCAGAACATATTAATGTTATAGGAACTAAATGGATTTTCAAAAACAAGACTGATGAAATGGGAAACATTATTAGAAACAAAGCTAGGTTGGTTGCTCAAGGATATACACAGGTAGAAGGTGTAGACTTTGATGAAACATTTGCTCCTGTTGCTAGAATAGAATCCATTAGGCTCTTACTTGCCATTGCATGCTATATTGATATAAAACTGCACCAAATGGATGTTAAAGCTGCCTTTCTAAATGGTATTCTAAATGAAGAAGCTTATGTTGAACAACCTAAAGGCTTTGAAAACCCTGATTTTCCTGATCATGTCTATAAATTGAAAAAGGCTCTATATGGCTTGAAACAAGCACCTAGAGCATGGTATGAAAGGTTGACAGATTTCTTAATTGAGTTTGGTTTTATAAGAGGAGAAGCTGATAGAACACTATTCATCAAACATGATAAAAATGATATTATGATTGCTCAAATCTATGTTGATGATATAGTATTTGGTTCTACTTGTGACAATATGCTTAAACACTTTGTGAATGAGATGACATCTACCTTTGAAATGTCTATGGTTGGTGACTTAAATTACTTTCTAGGACTGCAAATCAAACAGCAAAAAGATGGGATTTTTATCTCACAAAGTAAGTATGCTAAAAGTCTAGTAAAAATGTTTGGTTTAGAGAGTGCTAAACATATGAAAACACCTATGGGATCTACTCAGAAACTGAGTAAGGACAGTGTTGGCCAAAATGTTGACTCAACACTGTACAGATCTATGATTGGCAGTCTGTTATATTTGAGTTCCAGCAGACCTGATATTATGTTCAGTGTTTGTTTATGTGCTAAATACCAAGCTAATCCCAAAGAATCACATATGAATGCTGTTAAAAGAATCATTAAGTATGTTGCAGGTACATGTGATTTAGGTATTTGGTACAGCAAAGACACAAACTGCACCTTAATAGGTTACAGTGATGCAGATTGGGCAGGAGACTGTGATGATAGGAAAAGCACAAGTGGTGGCTGTTTCTATATGGGGAACAATCTAATCTCTTGGCACAGTAGAAAACAGAACTGTGTTTCTAAATCAACAGCTGAATCAGAATACATTGCAGCAGGGAGTTGTTGTACTCAATTACTTTGGTTGCAAAAAATGTTTCATGATTATGGCTTACCTAGTGATGTTCTAACTGTGTACTGTGATAATACTAGTGCTATAAATATCTCAAAAAATCCAGTGCAACACTCATTAACAAAGCATATAAGTATTAGACATCACTTTATAAGAGATCTTGTTGAAAAGGAAGTTGTTAAGATGGAGTACATATCTACTGAAAAACAATTAGCTGATATATTCACTAAAGCTCTTGATGATAAGAGGTTTTCTTCTCTACGAAAATCTCTTGGCTTATGTAATATCTGAAAATATGATCAAGGGTGTTGTATCAAATGCGGCAGCATTTGAGACAACACTAAGATAAGTCACTTATGTGTTTCCTTGCTTTAATTTTCGTAATTGTTGAATTAATAAAATTCCTTGTGATTGATAGTTGAATTCTGAATGACTTGTGAAAAATACTAAAGAGCCTATACACCTCTCAAATGCTACAAAAGAAAAATCACATATTAGATGCTTTATAAATCATTGAGTAACTATGGGACACGGAGCTCGCTACTACGATGATCTCTTTTCAAAAGGTGATATAAATTGCATCAATATATTCACAAATCCATTGAGTAACTATGGGGCACGGAGTTCGCTACTACGATGCACTCTCTTCAAAAGATGGATCAATGTGAAGTGTGATAAAAAGAAAAAGAAATTAGAGCAACACATATGATGAAAAATCATGAAAAAACTGTGTTGAGGTGTATAGAATGCCAACAATAGTCAAAACACTCGTTAATTCAGATTCTTATCCCAATTTTCATGGAATTTGTTATTTTTGATAATTATTAAATATTATTCTCTGAAATATTTAATTTGACTCAATCTTGCCTTGTTTTATTATTTCAGTTATTATATTCCGCTCTTATTTAATTTTGTTTTTCCAGATTTTATAATCTCCCTGTTAACCACGATCATTTAGTGGGGAAGTTACTTCCACTACTTCACTTCCCTCACTTCCAAAAAAAATCGTGTAACTTCTTCATCTCAACTCTCCATATAAGATGAATCTCCATTACAGTGTTGGAAAATACTTGAAAAGCCTTGTTAACACAATTAAGCCTGGTAATTACAGATATTAATTATATTTGTAGCACTCAAGTATATCCAGCTCCCTTGGACTCACACTGTTTGAATTCTTACTTACATTGTGTATACAGAATTCGAAAGGTCTCAAAAAAATTAATTTTGCTGTCTTGTTTTGTGTGTACAGGTTCCAATATGTCCACTCCTTCGATCACTGCTGCACACTCAAAACCGAATTCAAGCAACAAAACTTCTCCAGACCCTCTCAATCTCCTTGCTGATATGGCATCATCAAACTCACCATCGTTCACCGTCGGCACAATAGTGGTTCCTTTCGCTTCTGAAGAAGAACCCACTCAAACAACCCCTCTTGAAATCGTACCCTACAATCCATACGATATTCGCACTGAAATCGCGAATGCAAACGCCACTGCAGAAATTTCGACCTCCAACCCACCAGATGAGCCCTCATCTGAAGCTCCCGTACCAGAAAATACCCCAGTCACCTTAGACTTCCCTCTGGGTACCCCGTTCAACACTTTGAAAGAAGCTTTTGAAACCCTAAGCCTGAAAACAAATCACCCTGTTTTAGTGCTTGAGGGAGAAACGCTGGATAATGCCATGTTCAAAGGGGGTGTGGACATGCAAACTCAGCTAGAGTCCTCAGATGAAGAAGTCCTGGCCGCAAAGTTCGAAAGAATACATCGGAACAAAAAGGGCAAAAAGAAAGTTGCTACTGTTCCACTTGCACGAAAATGGCCTGGTGGTAAGAGAAAGTCCCAAAGGAATCTGGGCAAGATTGTTGATTACTCTGGAAAAGGGAAAAAGCCCAGAACGGATGGAAATGCCTCTGAGCCAATTGTTGTATCTGATTCTGAATCAGAACCAGAAACAGAGGCTGAACAACCTGCACCTTCAATGGAAGAAGAAGTGGCTGTTAATGAAGAGGATGTGGACGAAGTTGCTGAGGAAATGGAGGAAGAAAGTGAACCAACTCCACCAGTTCGACGATCGAAAAGGCTCCGAGAGCCCGAAAGTGTTGCCTCTCCGATGGCAACACCAGATCAATCAGAACCCGATCAGTCATCCGATTCATCAGATGAGGATGAACATGAGGTACTTTTCTCTTCTGATGATAGGAATAGTGATTCTGATGAAGATTACAATGATAAGTCAAGCATACAATATAGAACCATAAGAACTAGGCAGATTATAAGTGAAAGATTGATTAAAACTTCTGATTTTGAGGATATGAATCTGCTTGATTGGTTTAAAGAAAGATATTTACTGCATGCTTTGCAATTTGCTTGTCCCTATATTGTTGATTGGGTATATGAATTTTATGCAAACATCCCTCAATTTGCTGGTGATCCCAACTCTACAAGATATGGTACTTTTTGGTTTAGAGGAAATAGGCATATGATTACCCCTAGGAGGATAAATATTTTACTTAAAACTAAGATTATGGAGGATCCTGTTGTTACTGATCATGATGTGATGATAAGCATCTTGACTGGGGGAGTAATCACTAAATGGAGAAGAAGAATTTTGGCCTCTAAACTCACAAGTCTATATTCTGTTTTACATAAGTTGGTGTGTTTTAATTGGCTTCCTACTACAAACAACACCACTCTCACCTTAGAACAAGCTGTCCTGATGTACAAGATTGGACACTTGAAAAGATTTAACCTAGGACAGGTTATCTTCACCAACATGATGACCTTTAAATCTGACATGACTGGGAGAGGTATCCTGCCTTACCCATGCCTTGTGTACACATACATGTTGGACAAAGCATTTGAAAGAATTGAAGATGAGGTCATAAGCACCTATGTCCCAAGTTTTAGCATTTCAAATCAGTTCCTCATCCAAGGTGAAAGGGTGGTTGATCTTCCTTTGAGAAGGAATGATGATGAAGCAGGCCCCAGTAGTGTTCCAGCAAATGATCCCTTCCACAATACCACACTGCCTCCAGAAGGAGTTGCCTCCTCAATATATTTGTCTTCACATTATATTATGAGGCAGATTGATATTTTGCAGGGTTCTATTCTTAACTTGCAGCATTCTGTGGAGGATCTTCTAGTCCAAAAGAAATTTTGGATGGATCTTCTTTCCACTTCAACAGGGGGAGTAGCTGACAGTTCACACAATCAGTCCACTAACATTGTTGACATTGCTCCTACTGTAGATGAACAACCGGATTCAGTTCCTGGCCGAGCTGATGAACCTGCTGTGGACACTGAAATGACTGAGGGAGATGCACAGGATATCCAGGATCTCTATAGTGATCTGGATAAATGATGAGCTTGAAGATAGGGGGAGAGCTTACACAACGGGGGAGTAAATGCAGATTATGGAGATGCAGCTGATACATTTCAGCCCAATCCTTTCCCTTGTGTTAATTTCAGTTCTTTCCTTGTTGTAAAAGCTTTGTACTTATGTTTTTTTTCTCAAACTCTGTCTTTATTACATTCTGTAATTATTTAGGATTTACTTTTGCTCTAGTTATTTAAATCTAAACAAGTTTTTGGTTTAGATGTTGTTTACTTTAATTTGATCTTATGCAGATTGTTACTTCAATCTTTGTTTGGAATATCAAGTGTGTAAACTTCTTAATCAATATCCTTGTTGTGTGAACTTCAGGAATGTTGATGTAGAAAGGTCAAATTGGGGGAGATTGTTGATGTTGATATGAGTGTTATGTTTAATGATCCAACACTAACATCCAAGTGTTGTGTTTAATGTTCCCAACACTCATGACAACATCAGAATTTGCCCTTCCTTTTCTCACTAACTCTTATCTTACGCTTGTTGTCTAATGATGTCCCCAGAGCAGTTAGAAGACGTGGGCAACACCAAGTCATGCCATTGCGTGGGAGTGAGAAGTTATTAGGCCATGGTATAACAAGTCCCTAAATTCTAGGAGTGGTGGAGAGAAGTTCTATAACCGCATGATCTCAAGGTTGAGGCGATCATGGGAGTTGATGGGAGTTCGTGAATGAAGCCTATAATACAGAAGTTGCCCTCAATACAAGATACACAAGAAGAAAAGCTGAAATCGACTACTACTCTATTGAACGCTATATACGCTTCTAGTTAGGAATATCTTTGTTTCTTCTTGTAGTTCTTCACATTATTATAAACCCGAATAGTAGTGTGTTAGAACATAGTCTTATTTACTAGGTTGTGTGATTAGATCTATGAGGGAGATAGTTTCATAGAACTTAGTAAATCATTATACACTTTCGTAGTGTAATTATACACCTCAAAGAGGTTGTACTCGTTTCACATATTTTTATATAGTGAACAGCATAGATTATTTTATAATCTATGCAAATTTTGAATATTTCTATTTTCAGTACGTGTATTTTAATTTCCGCTGCATAGTGTTGTCTAGATTGTTCCAACACAACAGACAACATCTCTGATTTCGCACGCACACACTTTCAATTGTTAATACACATTTCAATTTTATTGCTAAAACAATTCAATAATGAAAATTATATTTCGTCTCTAATATTTTAGTGATGAAATAGAAATTTTCATGTTTAATTCTCATGAATTAAAAATGGTTGTCATTTAAATATAATAAAGGAAAAAAGTTAGAGTGCATACATAGTGTGAAACAATGGAGACGATTCTAACACTATGATGTTTGAAATAATAGGATCAATATAATTTTATTTACACTCATTAATTTGACATATTAAGTTTTTTGTTGGATTTATTTTGGGGTATAATTTTTTTGATTTCATTATGTATAATTTGTTTTATATTTTTCTGTTTTCTTGATTTCATTAATTATTTGTTGTTATTTCTACTAAGCATGAGGGAAGAGTACTACTACAACTATGCATATTAAATCTAGAAAATCAGTTTAAATGTTTAATAATTCTCCAAAATTTTGTGTCTTATATAAATCAGTTTGAATGTTTATAAAAATATTTATAAATATGAAGATGCAAATGAAGATGTGCATAAAGATAAGAGGATGAAGATGCAAATGAAGATGGGCATAAAGATAAGAGGATGAAGATTGAATGTAATATTTATTATTTTTTTGGAATTATTAAAGTAACATTGATTTTTTTACAATTGAATTTTTTTTTAACAATTACAATTATATATATATATATATATATATAATTGTTACAAGTTAAAAATTAATCAATTAATATACGTGAAATAAATTAATTAAATGAGTAAAATTAACTAAATTAGTAAAAATTGAATACATATATAATTAATATTAAAAACTGAACCAAAGAGTTGTCTGCCCGAGTGGTGGGCGTCCATAGCTGGGCACCCATCCACCCGGGATCAATTACCACAAAAAGACCAAATAAATAATCATTTAAATAAAATGGGGAGGAGTATGCAGGTTGGGTGTGGGTGCGGGTGCGGGTCGGTTGGATGCGAGTGTGCGTGGGGTTGGATTGGGTGCGGGTCGGTTGGGTTGGGTTGGGTGTGGGTGTCGGTGCGGGTCGGGTTGGTCGAGTGCGGAAGTGGATTTAGAGAACAATTCGTAAATCCCTTCGAATCTATTCCGCAATGGGCCGTACTTATGTGCAATATTTCACGTGAAATATTAGTATATTTAAGGAAGGGTCAAAATTCGTGGATCTGTAGCGGGTTTGACCGGTCAAACGAATATTTTTGTAAAAATCGCGCAACAGTCGCGCGCATGAGGTTAACAGGATAACGGGTTTCAGGTCTGTGTTACTATAAAGTTAATTATATGTTACTCCAAGACCAAATATGTGTTACTGTAAGTACAAATAACATATAAATTGACTTTTCACAAGAAATATTAATACAAATTAATTTAAGGAAGGATAAAATAGAAAAATATGCTCTTAATCCGTGTTACTATAAATAAAATTATATATTACTGTACGGACAAATACGTGTTACTGTAAGGACAAGTAACACACAATTGACTTTTGAGTAACACATATTTGATCTTAAAGTAACACAGAAAACTGTGTTACGATATAAACACAAGTGTATTACTTTATAGAGAAAAATGTGTTACTATATAAATAAAACGTCATTTTTTTAGAGTGAATGAGATATCAACATTAAAAAAGACGATGAACACTAATTAAAAACACGAAAAACACAACCATGCAGAATAATTTATCGATCCTTACCATTACAAAGACATAAGTATGAATAATTAATTGAAATAAATTTGTGAGTAGTATTATTGTTGATTTTTTCTCATTCAAGGAATTTATTCAAAAAATAAATAATGATTTCTAACCTTATTTTGTGATTAGCGATCAGAAATCTGAAACAAAACAGATTTTCTGATTTTTTTTTTTTTTTAATTGAAGCAGCGCATCAGAAATTTGAATAGAACAGAATTTCTGAAGGTTTTTTTTAATGGAAGAAGTGCAGAAGAAAAGATGAAGAAAGCTGCGCAACGCAGAAGAGACAAGAAAGTTGCGCAAGGAGAGAGAAAGAAGGAACCGGCTACCGGATAAGAATAAAAGAATTGGTGAAATTGCACCATAAGCCTATTGTGAAATATTGTATATAAGTTTTTGGCTTCCGCAATAGGCTTGATGAGGTTGAGAATGCTTTTCTGGTGGCACCTTTCTCTACCGATGAGGTTAAAGAAGCGATTTGCAGCTGCGAGTCGGATAGCAGCCCTGGGCCAGACGGTTTCTCATTTGAGTTCTTTAAAGCATCATGGGATATTTTACAACCGGATATTATGCGAATGATGAACGAGTTTCATCGTTATGGGAAAATTGTAAAGGGGCTTAACCCGTCTTTCATCGTGTTGTTGCCAAAGAAGGAGGGGGCACAAAAATTGGAGGAGTTTCGTCCAATTTCACTTATTGGAAGTGCATATAAAATCATCTCAAAAGTGTTTGCTAAGCGACTGAACAAGGTGTTAGATAGTTTAATCTCAGATCATCAAGCAACTTTCATTGGTGGTCGACAAATTATGGATGGGATTCTAATTTTGAATGAAGCCATAGAAGAATCCAAACGACGGAAAACACCAACATTATTCTTTAAGGTGGATTTTGCCAAGGCCTACGATTCGGTGATATGGGAGTTTCTCGAGGAAATGATGGAAGGGATGAATTTCAACGTCAAATGGAGAGGATGGATTATGGAATGTGTGTCGACAGCGTCAGCCTCAGTTTTTGGTTAACGACAGCCGTCGGATGAATTCAAACTTAAAAGAGGCTCGAGACAAGGTGATCCACTTTCTCCATTCCTCTACCTAGTGGTGGCTGAGGGGTTAAGTATGTTAACATTAGCTGCTGAAGAAAGAGGCATTCTAAAAGGGGCGAGCATCGGAAAGGATAAAATAAAAGTTTCACATTTACAATATGCTGACGACACTGTTTTTTTATGTTCTGGAGATGTAGAGAATGTTAGAGTGATCAAGGCAATATTGAGAATTTTCGAGCTCATCTCAGGCCTAAAGGTGAACTTTAGTAAATGCTCAATTGCAGGTGTGCAATTACCTTCAGAGTCGGTAAATCAGCGGGCTTCAGATTGGGATGCTCAGTTTCAGCGATTCCGTTTACATATCTGGGTATGAAGGTTGGCTGCAATCATAAATTGCACGGGTCATGGAACGACTTGCTTCAGAAAATCAAACAAAGGCTTGAGAAGTGGGATTCAAAACACATTTTGATGGGTGGTAGGGCGACTCTTATTCAGTCTGTCCTGTCTGCTATGCCAATTTACTGTTTATCCTTTTTCAAACTTCCTAAAAAACCATTTGTCAGCTGAAAAAAATGCAAAGGAGATTTTTGTGGGGTGGGAACGAGAATAGATCTAAAATTCATTGGGTAAGTTGGGGGGATGTGTGTAAAGATAAAGAGGTGGGGGTTTGGGTATTAGGGACTTAGAAAATTTTAATTTAGCATTGGTGGGGAAATGGATTTGGAGATTCCTATCGGAGGAGAGTAGGATGTGGGTGAAGGTTTTAAAATCTAAATATAGGGGCTTAGAAGGTGTAGGTGCTTGTGAGGGGGAAAATAGTAGAGGTTTTTCTAAAAGGGGCTTGGGTTGGTGGAAAGACTTGTGTGCTCTATTTCAAGGGTCTGCAGGTCAGGGGATGTGTGAGGAATTTGTCATGATGATAGGTAATGGGCAAAAAACTAAGTCTTGGCATGATAAGTGGGTTGGGGAAGATACATTAAAAGTTAAATTCAGAAGGTTATTTAACCTTAGTCTACAAAAAAATAAACCAGTTAAGGAGATGGGGAGGTGGGAAGGGGAGGAGTGGAAGTGGGAGTAGAAATGGAGAAGGAGACTCTCTGATAGAGAAATTTTTGTTTTTAATGAATTTATTGTGGATGTGAACAGGATAAAACTCGAACAAGGCAAGGAGGATAGTTGGAGCTGGAAATTTTCTAACAGTTGCATATACGATACAAAAGTGGCATATCAAAGGCGTATGAAGGAGATCGAACAGGAAGAGGAGGATCAAATCAGATCAATGGCGTTCAAGAGGCTGTGGAAAAACTGGGCCCCGAGGAAAGCTACAATAACGGCATGGAAAGCGATTCGCTCGAGACTGGCAACAAAAGACAAACTGATAACAAAAGGAATCATTTTTAATGACGAGGAAGCAAAATGCGCTGTGTGCTAGGAGCAAGCTGAAAATTTGACGCACATTTTATTCAATTGCAAATTGAGCTGATTCATCTGGGATGAAATCCATAGTTGGCTGCAATGCCAAATGGTACTACATTGGGATCCGGGAGTCAACTTCTTAGCGAATTGTTGGGGAGAGGAAACAAAGGTAAAGTGGTAACAACAATTTGGATCGGAGTGGTTTGGTCGATATGGAACTTGAGGAATGAAGCGAGCTTTAATGGAGTAGTTCCAAATGGTCCAAAAGTTGTGGAGCTAATCAAGTTAAGCCTAAAATCTTGGTTGGGAAGTAAAGTTCAGAAGATACAGGAGTCACGGGCAATGGAATGGATTAACAATCCAATTTACTTATTGTGAGGGTTGTTGTATGTCATTAGCAGTAGAAATGGTGGTATGTATAACTTTATTTGCACTGGTTTCTGATCACATGAATTACCCTTGAGTTGTAATGGAAGTAGTCTTTAAATTATAATGGGTTGGAATACCCCTTGTACTCAAGTAGTATAATGAAATCTTTTTTCCTGATAAAAAAAATAATTTTAATTTACTTTGCTCCTTAATTGTACAAAGATTTGTGGAATGTCCTGATTAAGAGGACTACTTGGAAATTGATGTAGAAAATGATGTTGATGTAGGAAAAAGCTCCATTGGATTAGGTAGTGCTACTGATACAAGGACATTAGGAGATGGTGAAAATAGAGATGTACGCATAGAAGATTTGAATTACGATGCTGAAAATGAGATGTTTGTAGGTCTATCTCACACTACAAGAAACATGGGAAATAGCGACGAAAATTTTGCGACAAATCTGAATTTCATCGCTAAAATCAATTTTTAGCAACGAAATAGAAATTTTCATCGCTAAATTCTTAGATGGGTTAATTGCAAAAAAAATCACCACCTTTTGAGTATTTATCAATTACAACATATTCTTTTTTTCTTTGCAATTTGATGCACCAACTTTTTAAATTTTGCAATTTAATGCACAATTTTTTTAAATTTTACAATTTGATGCACCAATATATATTTTCCGGTCATTTTGCAATGTGAATTCCCCATGTTGTGTGCGATTAGGAAAAAAATACAACATAACATACCGAAAATTATTTTATGTGATTAAGAAAAAATAAGGTAACATAAAGGAAAACAATTAAGATAGTATATAAATGAATAAATATGATTCTGATTAATCCACGACTTGTGTGATTAGATTTTTTTTATTTTTTTTGCAAAACACGTTAATGCACATCAGAAAAATAAATATGATTATATGAATTGTTTTGTTTTGCATAACTTCTTGATTGTTGTTTTTTTTTTTAAATAAAATTATATAGATATCACATTTGTATGGCGGATAAGAGGTTGAGATGGAAAATACCAAATCAATGTCCATAATATCAAAGCGTAAAGATGGAGAATTTAGTCAAAAATCAAGGAAAATATATATTGATGGATTTAGTGTGCAATTTATGTAAAATGTTTTTAAAAATGTGTGTCTTTTATTAAAAAAATTATTAGTTGATAGTCTACGTGTCGACAACGTGGTGAATTCGCTATTTTCGACTTCAAAATAAAATAAAATTTGTCGAAAAATATATTGGTGCATTAAATTGCAAAACATAAAAAAGTGGTGTATCAAATTGCAAAGAAAAAAAGAACATGTTGTAATTGATAAATACACTTAAAGAATATGTTGAAAAATATATTGATAAATTGCTTCATTTCGTTGTTAATAATCAAAATAGCAATGAAAATTATATTTCGTCGCTAATATTTTGCAACGACATATAAATTATTGTCGCAAAATTTTTAGATTTAATATTTGCAACAAAATTTATATATTTCTTCGCTATATTAGCAACAAATTGCTTCATTTTGTTGTTAATAATTAAAACAACAATGAAAATTATATTTCGTCGCAAATATTTTGCGATGAAATAGAAATTTTTGTGGCTAATTTCTTGAAATTTATTTTTGCAATAAAATTTATATATTTCATCGCTATATTAGCAACAAATTGTTTCATTTTGTTGTTAATAATAAAAACATCAATGAAAATTATATTTTGTCGCTAATATATTGCGTTGAAATAAAAAAATTTGTAGCTAGTTTCTTGAAATTAATTTTTGCAATAAAATTTATATATTTCATCCCTATATTAGCAACAAATTGCTTCATTTTGTTGTCAATAATCAGAACAACAATAAAAATTATATTTCGTCACTAATATTTTGCAATGAAATAGAATTTTTTGTGGCTAATTTATTGAAATTAAATTTTGCGATGAAATATTTTATACTAACAACAAATTGCTTCATTTTGTTGTTAATAATTAGAACAACAATACAAATTATATTTCATCGCTAATATTTTAGCAATAAAATTGAAATGTGTATGACTAATTTTGTGGATTTAATATGTGCGCGAGAAAATTAAAATATTTCATCACCTTATTAGCAAAAAAATATTTTATTGTTGTTGATGTTGATATGAGTGTTATGTTTAATGATCCAACACTGACAGCCAAGTGTTGTGTTTAATGTTCCCAACACTCGTGACAACATCAGAATTTGCCCTTCCTTTTCTCACTAACTCTTACGCTTATTGTCTAATGATGTCCCCAGAGCAGTTAGAAGACGTGGGCAACACCAAGTCATGCCACTGCGTGGGAGTGAGAAGTTATTAGGCCATGGTATAACAAGTCCCTAAATTCTAGGAGTGGTGGAGAGAAGTTCTATAACCGCATGATCTCAAGGTTGAGGCGATCATGGGAGTTGATGGCAGTTCGTGAATGAAGCCTATAAATACAGAAGCTGCCCTCAATACAAGATACACAAGAAGAAAAGCTGAAATCGACTACTACTCTATTGAACGCTATATACGCTTCTAGTTAGGAATATCTTTGTTTCTTCTTGTAGTTCTTCACATTATTATAAACCCGAATAGTAGTGTGTTAGAACATAGTCTTATTTACTAGGTTGTGTGATTAGATCTATGAGGGAGATAGTTTCATAGAACTTAGTAAATCATTATACACTTTCGTAGTGTAATTATACACCTCAAAGAGGTTGTACTCGTTTCACAATTTTTATATAGTGAACAGCATAGATTATTTTATAATCTATGCAAATTTTGAATATTTCTATTTTCAGTACGTGCATTTTAATTTCCGCTGCATAGTGTTGTCTAGATTGTTCCAACACAACAGACAACATCTCTGATTTCGCACGCACACACTTTCAATTGTTAATACACATTTCAATTTTATTGCTAAAACAATTCAATAATGAAAATTATATTTCGTCTTTAATATTTTAGTGATGAAATAGAAATTTTCATGTTTAATTCTCATGAATTTAAAATGGTTGTCATTTAAATATAATAAAGGAAAAAAGTTTGAGTGCATACATAGTGTGAAACAATAGAGACGATTCTAACACTATGATGTTTGAAATAATAGGATCAATATAATTTTATTTACACTCATTAATTTGACATATTAAGTTTTTTGTTGGATTTATTTTGGGGTATAATTTTTTTGATTTCATTATGTATAATTTGTTTTATATTTTTCTGTTTTCTTGATTTCATTAATTATTTGTTGTTATTTCTACTAAGCATGAGGGAAGAGTACTACTTCAGCTATGCATATTAAATCTAGAAAATCAGTTTAAATGTTTAATAATTCTCCAAAATTTTGTGTCTTATATAAATCAGTTTGAATGTTTATAAAAATATTTATAAATATGAAGATGCAAATGAAGATGGGCATAAAGATAAGAGGATGAAGATGCAAATGAAGATGGGCATAAAGATAAGAGGATGAAGATTGAATGTAATATTTATTATTTTTTTGGAATTATTAAAGTAACATTGATTTTTTTACAATTGAATTTTTTTTTAACAATTACAATTATATATATATATATATATATAATTGTTACAAGTTAAAAATTAATCAATTAATATACGTGAAATAAATTAATTAAATGAGTAAAATTAACTAAATTAGTAAAAATTGAATACATATATAATTAATATTAAAAACTGAACCAAAGAGTTGTCTGCCCGAGTGGTGGGCGCCCATAGCTGGGCACCCATCCACCCGGGATCAATTACCACAAAAAGACCAAATAAATAATCATTTAAATAAAATGGGGAGGAGTATGCAGGTTGGGTGTGGGTGCGGGTGCGGGTCGGTTGGATGCGGGTGTGCGTGGGGTTGGATTGGGTGCGGGTCGGTTGGGTTGGGTTGGGTGTGGGTGCGGGTCGGGTTGGTCGAGTGCGGAAGTGGATTTAGAGAACAATTCGTAAATTGGATATCCATAACCAAACATTAGCGACAAAAATATGGGTTTCATCGCTAACATTTGCAACGAAATTAAAATATTTATCGCAAAAAAATTAGTCACGAAATAAGGAGCTATTATTTTAGACACGAAAAAAATTTGTCGCCAATTCTAATATTTTAGTCGCTAACGTGAGTTAGCGATGAAATAATTTTGTCGCGGGATTTGTGGCTATACACCCGTCGCTAACGTGTTTGCGACAAATGTTTGATTGCAGTTTTCGCGGCTAAATTGCAGTTTTCTTGTAGTGTGAAAATGATCCACAATTTGGTTTCACACCACCTTTACCTTCAGGGTTCTATAAAGTGTCCGAGGTCTCCACTCATATAAGAAGTCAACCCAAAAGAAGTAGCCTTTTAGAGAAAATAGGTACTATCAAAGAGATCCCAAATTTGGATAAAGACATTCGCCTCAAGGCATTTGAAAAAAGATGAGTAAAGAGCTAATTATGATCACATATTTGAAATTAATTAATTCTGTATATTTATTACTCCCTCCGTCCCGGTATTATCTGAACATTTACTGTTTGCAAAGATTTTAATGTAAGCATTGTTTATTAGTATTAAAGGTGATAAAGTTGACTTTTATGAGGGATATTATGGGTAATTCAACTTTATTAGATAGAGGATATTTAGTTAGTGTGTAAAAAGTAATGACATGTGGTGTAAATAAGAGATGTTTCAGTGAGTTTTTAAAAGAGTAAAAAGTTACTTTTTCCAAATAAGGAAATGTTCAATTAATAATGGGACAGACGTTTTTGTCAAATGTTCAATTAATAATGGGACGGAGGGAGTATTATTTGAGTCGTATGTTGGATGGAAAATCGTGAAATATTAAAAATCAATAAAAAAAAAGGGTATTCCACAATCCTGTCAAGTTTATGAAAATTCATATAAATCTATTAAAAAGTCAGTCAAACTCTACATGAACTGATCTATTAATTTTCTAAATTCATAGATTTTTTAAAGTAAAAAAAAAATCAATAGAATCTCAATTGAATACACTCACTTAATTTTTTATATTAAATCTTAATAAATGAAATAATAAAAAAAATTCACAAACTAATAATTAGGCGGGTCTTACACTAATATATATAATTATAATTAAATTTGTTTTTTCAATGAAAGCATTTGGATGCCAATTTTGTTGTACTAGCATTCTCGGCAATTGTTATGATGTCCTGAAATACGCTTGTGGTCTGGAGGATGATGTTCGTTTATGCCAAGAGGTATTGCACGACAACCTCACAACAAAATTGGCTTATGCGCAGCTACGTCCACATTATCCGGTAGTTAACTGGGGCTGGGGCAATTGAATCTGAGCGACCTTTATCCCACAACGTCGATCTACGATATTTTTGAGAGATATTCATGAAAGGCTGCCATCGTTTTACTCGGTCTGGCTTTCATGGTCCTAATATATGTATGCTATGCAGGTTTTCTAATGAGAATAAAATGATTTTCATTGAATGTAATCGAGAAGTACAATAGTGTTTATATAAAAAAGAAGGATCAATTTGGAATATACAATCTCATAATTGTAGAAAATCAAATAAAATTTAATCAAGACAAGATATTAGGATTTATTTGATGTTATTATCCCCCTCAAACAAGACGTGGGATTAGGTCCAACTCGTAGCTTGGTTCAAAAATGTTCGAAGGACGGTTGCGATTGCGATAAAGCCTTTGTAAATATATCCGCTAATTGCGAGTCAGACAAAACAATAGACAACACTATTGTTGTCGGAGAATAGAGTAGGGCAAGAAGGCAACCGAACATGCAATTCATTAAGGAACTTGAAGGATGCAAATTAACAACTAGCTCAGAAGCGACATTAGCTCAGATTCACAACTTGAACGGGAAACAATTGGTTGTTTCTTTGCACTCTAAAAAACAAGGTTTCCACTAAGATAGATGGAGTATCCATAGGTGGAATGTCTTGTCTCAACACAACAGGCCCAATCGGCATCAGAGTAAGCCACGACAGTGGGCGATGAGTTATAAGTGAAAGAGAGACCATATAAGGGAGTATGTTTGACATATCACATGATGCGCTTTTGACAGCTTGAAAGTGCTTAATTATCGGGCTATGAAGATGTTGGCTGACAAGATGAACAACAAATACACAAGGATTTAAGTGGTTTGATCTTAACTGATCTACCTCCACACTGTCACATTCACAATAATACCTTTATTATGAATGAATTGTGTTACAAGATACACCTCTTGAGCCTTAGGAAAAATTGACCTTCTAACATGGCTGGCCCCAATTTTGAGAGCCTCAGTTTTTACGGCGGAGGCAATGAGAAACAAGGACATAACCCGTCGCATACAACCACTGCCTCGCCTCGCGCCGGAAATGAAGGAGAATCGGTTCTTTGAAAAAGCGTTGGCCTCGTTAAAACGACAGACTCTGCTCTTTCTTCTTCACCAACTCCGACATTGCTTTTCTTTAGCCGCCTCCGCCATTTCACACCGGAAAATTGGTTCTTTGAAAATAAAATAGAAAAGCAGTTAGCTTTCAGTCAATGTGGGCGAACCCACCTCAGATTGTAAACAAACTATGCATAGTCAAATTTTTCTTGGAGTTTTCTGTTTGCAGCATTTCATAGAAGGGACTATGAGAAGCTTGAAAAAACGTACAGGGGATCTTAAAACGGGAGTGAGAAAAAGTGTTTGGAGAGAGGACATTTAACTTTTGAAATGGGAAATGAGAGAAATGAATGGAATATAAGAGTAGAAAATTGAGTGCAAGGGTATTGTGGACAATTCAAGCTCTTTTGTATCTAGGTGTTATAAAGAATTTTGGATGTATATAGTTGCTATAAGACTTGAAATTTTGTATTCCATAGTAAATAAACTCTTTTTTGTGAGGGAAAATCAACCTATCACTTCCGTCAAAAAAGAAAAAAAAAATTTGAGGAGATTCGAACTAAGGATGGAGCCTTTTTTCTTATTTTACTGTGGTGAAAATTCATAATCATTTGAGAATTGGTGTTATAATCTTAGATTATGCTGTAAAAAATCATGAGAAGCAGCCTTGATTATGTCTCGGTCTTTATTCTCGGTGCCAACTCCGCAACCCCGTTTTGATTTTGTAGAGTATCTCTGGTACTTGTTAGATAAACTATTTTCTGCTAAAAAATAAAAATTGTTGAATAATCAGAAGGAAAATTCAAGTTGTAAGGAGATTGATCAATGGTCATATTCAGAATTTTAGAACTAGGTAACTGTTGATGTTTGAATAGGTGTTGTATTTAATGATCCAACATTTCAGTCAAATGTTGTACTAAATGTGCCAACACCTAATACAACATCAGAATTTGCCCTTTCTCCTTTGACTAACTCTAACTTAACTTGTGTTGCTTAGTGATGTCCCAAATGTAGGTAGAAGACGTGGGCAACACCCAGGTCAGGCAGTTGCACGGGATTGAGTGGTTACTAAGAACCATTGGTCAAAGTCCTACAAATATGGAGTGTGAAGGGAAGTTACAAAAACTACCTTGATCCAATGGCTGAGATGATCAAGGGAGTTGCAAGGCAGTTCGGATTCATGGCTATAAATAGAGGCCACTGCCTTCATTATAAAGACACAACAAGAGAGAAAGCTAAACAAGATTACTATCTATGGAATGCGCAACGCTTCTAGTTAGAAAAATAATTTGTTCTTTCTTGTAGATTAGTGCACACTTATAAACCCGAATATTTGTGTACCTAATCATAGTCTCTATATTAGAATTTATGTTAGATCTATAAGGGAGATAGTTGCATACATTCTAGTATTATTTTCAAACTCAATCTGAGTTGTAGTTGTTCAAAACCTTACGAGGTTGTTGATTTGTTTCACTAATATTAAAAGTTAATATAAGTGATTCGTGTAGATTAATTTTTAATCTACACAAATTTTGAAATACTTCTTTTGCAAAGTGTTGATTAAATTTTCGCTGCTCATTGTTGTCTAGACTGTGCCAACACTACAGACAACATCTCTGATTTCGCACGCGCACACACTTTCAGTTGGTATCAGAGTCAACTACTTGATACACTAAGTAGAGATTCTGCTTAGAGTGTGTGTTTATTTGCAATGGAGTATCCACTTTCACCCGCACTAAAACCTCCAATTCTGGACGGTACGAATTATGCCTTCTGAAAACCTAAAATGAGGATGTACATCAAATCCATTGATGAAAGAGCATGGAGGAGTGTTCTTGCTGGTTGGACTCAACCAAGAACAGCTGTGGATGCGGACAATGAAGCCCAGATCAAGAGAGAGCTCGACTGGACAAATGATGAAATCACAGCCGCAAGTTACAATTCAAAGGCGTTGAATGCAATCTTCACCTCTACTGATGCCTCGATGTTCAAAATTATTTCCAGCTGTATTTCCTCCAAGGATGCATGGGATCGACTACAAGAACATTGTGAAGGATCAGATAGTGTACGAAGGACCAGACTTCGTATGCTTGGAACCAAGTTCGAAAATTTGAGGATGAAAGAAGATGAAACCATTTCATCTTACAATGAAAAGCTGACCGAGATTTCAAATGAGGCTCATTCTCTTGGTGATCCAATATCCAACACAAGGTTAGTACATAAAATTCTTAGATCAGTTCCTAAACGTTTTGAACCTAAGATATGTGTTATAGAAGAAGCTAAGGATACAGATGTTTTAAGCCAAAACGAATTGATTGGTATTTTAAAAACCTATGAGATGAACATATCTGAAAAATCTGATTATGATAAGTGAAAGTGTGTTGGTATGGATGGTATAGTGTTTAAAGTGTTTAAGTGAAAAAACAGATTAATGCTGCACACAATGTTGAGACAAATAGTGCAACACTGATTCTAACAGAATATCAGAAATTATGATTCACATAGCGGAAGACTTGAAACACTAAAAACAAACGTGACACAATGGAAATAATTTTTAACATAGATTTTATAAATAAAAATCTATGCTAGCCTTACGACGAAATTCAATACTTATCTTCAAGTACAAATGTTGTGTGAAATGTTACAGCATTAACATTCACAACAGAAACTACAAACGAGGCAGGTGCCTTGTTCTAAAAACGAACTAAGTGTATAAGGTATACACTGTCGAAATGCCTAGTCTATCTAATGAATACACTCTCAATAGATAAGAAGACACACAGCCATACGGGTGGGATACGAACGTATGAACTAAAAGGTATAACTACTGGCCACAACTCCTAACAGGGATAAACGCTCGGTCTAGGAGATTGATCGAGTAGCACACTCTGAATTATGGAACCTTCAATCGGTATTTATAGAAGTGGGGTGCTGATTCTAGAGGCTTCCATATAAGATCCTATTTTTTAGGATCTCAACTTCCATGATCTTTCTAGATCCTTCCACAATGTTCCAGGTCGTTCTAAGCTGCTTCCAACCTCTTCTAGCTCTTCTAGCACGTTCTCCTAGGTTCTGGAATCTTCCAGGTTCCAGACTCTTGTAGAACCTTCTAGATCCTGCCAGAAATGCGACAACATTTAGATCCAACATTTAATGTAACATTTCAGAAAAGACTTAGAAAAAATCAAGGAAGGTCAAATTAAGATGTTGTTGATAATGTTAAAGCATTTAAGAGTTAACAACATCTACAATCTCCCCCAATTTGACCTTTCGACTACAACACACCTGATGCACATATATTTCTATACATACTCAGTTTTATGTATTTAGTTGAGGTTAACATTATTGCTAAATACTAGTCAAGTCAACACCTGTTGTAACCGTTGGATCAAATCGAATGAAGATCAAGGATAATTTTACAATGATCCGTGCCATAAGATCAAGATAAATTTTATCCAAAATAGAATAAGTATAAACAGTACACTTATTCACAACATAAGTAACTTTACTGAAATCATAAGTTAAGTTTGGAAGAAATAACTTAAGATTTAAGTAAGACTCAAACAAAAGAAATCAGAGCAAAAAAAACAAAAAGAAATACTAACAATCTAAACAAGACTTATATTATCAATAGGCAGTAAGCATATGAGAATTAAAGAGAAGTGTACTTCTAAATTATATTTTCATCAGAGCAAACAAATTTAAGCCAATTGAATAATAAGGCAAGTCAGAAAGACAAAACAAACAACAACTAACAAAGACCTAAAATCAGCAAGCAGTAAGCCAATAAGGATAATTCTTTAAGGCAAGCAATTTAAGCAAACTGGATGCAGTAAACACATAAGAATAATTCTTAAGGCAAACAGTTTAAGCAAACTGAAAATAGAGCAAAGTTAGGAAAAAACAAATACAATAAACAACTAACATATACAACATGCAGTAAGCAAATAATGATAAATAAGAAAACAATTTAAGCATGGAAGCAGTAATCTATCATCATAAATGCAAACAAATTAAGCAAGTTGAATAAAAGACAACCTATCAACTAGAAAGTAAAAACAAAATTTGTAAATCAACTTAAACACAGTAACAACAATGCATAAGATCAAGGGAAGTATAAAAGGCACAAATACTTAAGAAACTAAACATGTGACATATATTGTTGTAACAACAGCTGCAGCATCATGTTCCTTCACATAGTCACTTATAATGTTCAGCCCTCCCCCTGTCTTGTATCAACCTGTTCAGTTTTTACCATAACCTGTTTAGATGTCATAAGGAACATCCATATGTTCATCAGCATTAGCAAATTGATCCTCATCTTCTTCAACAAAAGTGCACGTTGTAGCAAAGTGAACTAAGTGAACTACAACATCTGGTTCAGCAGTCTCTTCATGAATAGCATCAGGTACACAATCAGCTTCTGGTACATCTTCATGGAGCTCTTCACTTCGAACACCAGAAGGGTGATGGTGTTTCTCCCCCTGTGGTAGTAGAAAGCGTCTATAGCCACTGGACTTTAAGGAACTGAAGGCCATCAATAGAGTCATGTAAACGTTTTAGTTGAAGTAAAATAAAAGATCTAGAAACAGAAAAATTTTGACCAATGTGACCATCAATGCGTTCACATTCGGTGCAGCATTTCTCTGTTCAGGTCTTGCTGGAGCTGGTCGAACTGGAATAAGAGCATCTCTGTGATCAGAACTATCTGAATTTTGTAACAAAGCAAATCAACAGTCCTTTCACCAAGTAACAAAGCAAGTGAGATAGTCATCAAGGGTACCTTGCCTCAAATAACCTCAGTTTCCTCAGGTTTAAAATTCATGCCTCGTGAGGTATGAACATATGAACACAGGGTAAGGTAAAATCCCTTTATAAGAAATATCACTATAAACTGCATGTGGTGAAAATAGTTAAATCCAGATTGAAATTCTTCAACACAAAAATCTCATACAACAATATAGCTTGATCCTTATTCACCTTAGTGGAATCTGTAGAGGGTATTAAATTGTAGACAATCAATTTATGGAATACAGAGTATAGAGATGTGTGATCTTTAGCAAGAATAAAAATATATCACCTAGTTAATCTACCCCCAGTTATAGAAGTAGAAATCAAGTTCAAATCAAGTTCATCTTCATCAATCACAAGCTCTATCTCTAAGAGATCATTAATCAATTCTGAAGTAAGTGGAACTGATCTCCCCCTAAATTGTACATTCCCATATCATTTAGAGCTACGTCTACCCGTACTCTTCCTAAGTCAAGCATAAAAATACATATACCCAATAAGACACAAAAGTATCACTCAAAGTTACAGTTTTCAACAATTTCTTTTCAATTAAAAAATTGTATCAATCCTTTACTCTTAAAATCAGCAGTGTTAATTCCCTTTTCCTTTAAGAATTTTCATCTAGATAGTTTAGTGATTTTAGCAACTAACCTATCAGTTTCAGAATCATTATCAGGAAAATCAGCAATGTTAATTATCTTTTCCATTAACAACTTTCATCAAGATAGCTTAGTGATTTTAGCAACTAACCTATCAATCTAAGAATTGTTATAAGGATCAGAATTACCTCCTTTAGAATTTATTTACTCAGCTGATTCAGAGTCCTTACTACTGTTCTTCTCAGAATCATCACTTCCACTGTCATCAGGGTCTAGTGTTGCGGCACTTGCTTCAGCATTTGATGCAGCATTCTTCCTCAGAATCTTCTTAATCTCACGCATAGTGGGATTATCTTCTGGATCAGAATTTTCAATTACTTTGGGCAAGCCTCGTTCAGCAGCAACCTTCTTTCCCTTTGGATCATACTTCCTTTTGACTTATTTCTCAGTAATCACATTTTCTTCCTCCAATTAAGAAAAGAACTTGAATCGGTTCATCAGCAACACTACTTCCTTTATTCTTTCTCCTCAATGTGTTAGAGTAATCAACTCTAGTGAACACATAGCCGGATCTCCTTCGTTGAACATGGGCTAATCGTTTCTCTTTTCTTTCTCAACAATCTTCCTAAATGCAATTTATTCAGATTTATCAGTATAGAAAGAGAAAAATTAGTTTAACCTGAGTTAGCATTCGCGTCGGCCTCCGTCATTTGAGCGTCCTCAGAATCGGATGTCTCAACATTTGCATACTCATTCTGCTCAACAACAGGAAAATCATCAATTACCTTTTCAATCTCCCCCAGAGAGGAAGCAATCGAGGCAATTGCCTCTGTTTCAGTATTAGGACTTGGAAATTGGGGCTTTTATGAGGTGAATGAATCAAGTGTAGTGGTGAGTTTTTCGGTTTTCAGTAGTGAGAAATGTCAATGGACATATTTCCAATCAGTAGAAATAGATTCTCAAAATTCACATTCGATTGAGACATATTCTCAACAGCTTGGTTCAGCTCGTTAAGGGTCGAATCGAGTTGAATGTGAGCAGTTGTAGGAATGGGTATAACTGGAGTTGTTTGGGTAAGTGTTTCAGCTTTTCTTGTAGTAGTTGGTGCGTTTTGGTGTGAAACGGCCATGAAAGCGAAACTATTAAGATTTGAGAGAGATGGAGATGACGGTTTCGTGGGAGTTTGAGTGTGGTGAGGTAGTTTCCTGTCATTAGAGCACCAAGAAATCGAAAAGATAATCACAATAACCGAGACAAACAAGGCTTTAGCAAATCTTAAAATACAATACTCAAATCACTCAAAAAAATGCAATGCTTAGTATATCATGTTATGAGAAGAATATATGAGAGAATGCATAGTTGGAAGTAATACGTTTAAAAATTAAGAACTAACTAAGGAGGATTCTAGAAGAAATTTGATAATGCTCCATAAACTTAGCCACAAAAATAGATCATGGGTAAGTAGTGGATAAAATCATAATTAAATAATTAATTAAATTAAGAACAATCTAGAATATTTAGTATTTAAATGTGTATAATCTGAAATAAACCAAAGACGTGGATTAGTATAATCAGAATAAATAAAATAAATTTCCACAAATAATTAAATAATTACAACTAATAAAAATATAATCGAATCATCTAATGTTGTGCTCAAAACTGTTACAAACACCTCAACACGGTTTTTACATGAATTTACTTCATTTGTGTTGCACCATATTTTTTCTTTTTGTGTTATAGCATCTAATTTGTATTGATCCATTGTTCCTGTAGAGTACATCGTAGTAGCGAACTCCGTGCCCCATACTTACTTAATGGATTACAAACCTCTTGATGTTTTTACCAAATATCACCTTTTGAAAAGAAGGCATCGTAGTAGCGAACTCCGTGCTCCATAGTTACTCAGTGATTTGGTACATCTTTTAGTATGCTAATAAATAACATTCTATTTTTTATGCATTTGAGAGGTGTAAGACATGTTTATTTTTGCACAACAAATTTCAGATTCAAGAATATTTTACAAAGGAATTATTCAACGAAAATAGGAAATAAATCAAATCTGTAACAACTATACAACCTTACGATGTTGTCCTAAATGTTACGACATTTGTAACACCATCCATCCAGGATTATTCAGATACTACACATACCAAGAGATTTCCTCAAAGATGAGAATATCTCAAGGTCAAGACCTTAGTAAATATATCATCATTATGATTTTCAGTAGGTACGTATTCCAACTTCACTATGTTCTTCTCCACTAAATCTCTCATAAAATAATTTATAATGCAAATGTGTTTAGTGAGTGAGTGTTGTACTGAACTTTTAGAAATGTTTATGCACAAGTATTATCACAGAAAATTGTAAGGATATCAATTTCAATTTCATAGGCATGAAACATCTTGCTTAACCACAAGATTGTTTCCCATGTAGAAACATCTTCTACTTCTTACTCTTTTTGTCATCTATATCTCATGCTCAATCCGCATCACTGTATCCAATCAAAGTGTTGTTGGTGTCCTTAGTGTACCATATCCCAAGTTCACTTGTACCTGCATCATACTTGATAATTCTTTTCAAAATATTCAGGTGAGATTCCTTTGGATTAGCTTGGTACCTAGCACAAACAAAAACACTATGCATAATATCTGGTCTATTAGAGGTTAAATAAAGTAAACTTCTTATCATGGACCTATACAATGTTGGATCAACATCCTTACCAACATTGTCTTTGCAAAGTTTTAAAGTAGATCTCATAGAAGTTTTCATTACTTTTTAACTTTCAAAATCAAACCTTTTAACAAAGTTCTTAGCATACATACCTTGAGAGAAGAATATACCATCCTTACATTGCTTGATTTGAAGACCAAGAAAAATAATAATTCAAGTCTCCAACCATACTCATCTCAAATGTTGCAGTCATTGTCTCAACAAATTTCTTAACATTTTAACACAAGTTGAACCAAATACAATGTCATCAGCATATATTTGAGCAGTAAGTAAATCTTCTCCAGTGTGCTTAATAAACAAAGTTATATCAGTTTCTCCTCTAACAAAACGATCAGGGTATAGTGGATCATAAAATCCTTTAAGTTGTTCAACATATGCTTCTTCATTCAAAATGCAATTTAGAAATGCAGCTTATACATCCATTTGATGAAGTTTAATGTCAATAAAACATGCAATTGCTAGCAATAATCTAAAAGATTCTATCCTAGCAACAAGTGCAAAAGTTTCATCAAAATCAATAACCTCAACTTGGGTGTAATCTTGTGCAACTAATCTAGTCTCAATCCTAAAAAAAATGTTATCAAACTCATCAGTTTTATTCTTAAAAAGTTAACTTTGTTCTAATGACATTAGTATGACTAGGTCTTAGAACAAATGTCCATACTTCAAAGTTTTCAAACTGATTAAGTTCATCATGCATAGCATTTATCCAATTTTCATCAGTTAATGCTTCATTCACATTTTTAGGTTCAATTTCAGAATAGTAACACTCTGCATTCACAACATTGTAAATAGAAGACATGCATATTATTCTTACCACATCTACCTTATTTGATCTCACTTTTCCTCTTGTTATTTGATCTCACTTTTCCTCTTGATTGCAATCCAACTGTAGCATCACCTATGATCTGGTCAGAATGATGACTTTTCTCAATTCTTGAAGAATGGTTCGTTTTGGGAACATACTGATTATTCTGTAAAGGTACAACTGACTGTTCTGTAGATGTTGACCCAAATGTGTTAACATTCGGTGCAACATTTTCAAACTTCAGTGTATTCTCAGAATTGTCAGTGACTTGTGATACCTCTTCTTCATCTTTGTCATCTGTAAGACCTTTATCATCATCAAACACAACAGTAACAGATTCTTGAACAGTGTTAGTCCTAAGGTTATAAACTCTATAAGCTTTACTATTTCTAGAATAGCCTAAAGAGAAACCTTACACTTTTAGAATCAAACTTATGAAGTTGATCCATATCATTCAGAATATAACACATACAACCAAATAAATGAAAATATTTCACATTCGGTTTTCAATTGTTCACAATCTCATAAGGTGTTTGAATAGAACCAGATCGAATATAAACTCCATTAATAATATGATATGATGTATTTAATGCTACAACCTAAAATCTCTTAACAAGACTTTTAGAAGTAAGCATGACTCTTATCATTTCTTGTAGAGTTATATTCTTTCTTTCAGCAAAGACATTCCGTTGTGGAGTTTTAGGAGATGAATATTCTTGCAAAATACCATTTTAATCATAAAAATCATTAAACATGCTATTTTCAAATTCCCTACCATGCATGATCAGTTCTAATATGGCCAACTTTCAAGTTAAACACATTTTTGAACCTTTTATAGAGAACTTTAAAAGCAACAAATTAATGTTTCAGATATATCTCTTAAAAACTAAATCCAGGTAAATCTAGAAAAATCATCTACCACAACAAATGAATATATTTTGCCTCCAATGCTTTCAGTTTTCATAGGATCAATTAAAATCCATGTGCGAAACAATTCGAAACATTGATGTGTAGAACAATGTGACAGCATTTCATGCAACACTCTTACCTGCTTACCTCTCTGGCATAGTCCACATACAGTAGTACTCTGAAACTTCTGTTTTGGTAATCATTTTCACTACATCGACTTTGATTAGTCTCTTCACTGATCTATAATGTGCATGTCCCAATTTTTTGATGCAATAAGACATTTTCATCATTCTTTGACAAATTACACACATTTGTTCCAATGAGATAATAATTATCTACTGCCCTAGACAATTTTCATATTCATTAAGAACATACACATGATTCTTTGTCAAATTTTACATGCATATTATCATCACAAAGTTGACTAATACTAATCAAATCAGCAAGCAAGCCATCAAAATGTAAAGCATTTTTTAAGCTCAGGAAAACCTTCAACATTCAAAGTTCCTTTTCCTATAACATGTCCTTTCGAACAACCACTATATGTAACATTACCATCATTCAAGGTCACATAATCAGATAAGTAGTCAATTTGTCATGTCATATGTCTAGAACAACAACTATAAAAAATACCATTGACCAAGTAAACATGCTTTCTAGGAAGTGTGAACAGCATTACAAGTAACATCAGATTTCCATGCAGATTTCAGAAAATGTTTCATAGGATGTGACATCTTTTTAGGCAACATTTTCTCATATCTCAGATCATCAACCATTTTCATGCAGTAAGGACAAATATGATCAATTTTTGAAAAATAATGACATACAAACTTCTTTTCAATATTTTTGACCTTGTGAGAATCTGTTTGTGCAGATGTTACAACATATGTTTTAACATTTGCCTTCACAAACTTCACAGTATATTCAAAATTCTTAGAAAATAGAAGCAGTTTCACCATCATAACGTATACCACAATTTTCAGATTTACCAATAGCTATAACATATATCAGAAGCACTCATAGAAAATTTTATGAAACTTAAAGTAGAGGTGATCAATTTCTCCTTCAGTTTACAAACTTAAAAAATCTCTTCTGGAATGTATGACTTCTAGCTTGGTAATTGTTCCTTTCAGATTCTCATTCTCTTTGTTCAAAGAATTAAGAGTGAGTTTCTGAGAGTTACAATCATCCAACAACTTTTGGTACTTATGATCATCAATCCTTATGCCTGCATCATCAACAAACCCATTAAAACAATTCAAATCTGGGTGACTCTGTTTTGATGTTACCATAAATGTTATGACATTAGGTGCAACATCAGAATCTGTATCATCCAGATCATCATCTAAAGAATTATCATAATCAATCTTGGTATGAAAAGTGAATTCAACATCATTAGATTCATCAGATTCATCAAATTCATCATCTGATTCATCATTTAAGGTAGTGCTAAAATTCAGTTTTTGCTTAAGTCTAATATTGGCACATTAATTTTCATAAAGATCAAATTCAGAACATGCATTGAACTGATTTTCTATTCTAAAGATCATACCTTGGTTTACCTTCACTTTTTGATAACCTTGGTTGAAATTGACTTTTCCTTCTTTCTGGTGGGAGAGTTGATGTGTTGATTTGGATCTTTGGTACATCATAACCTGTAAGTACAGTCCTCCAAGCACGTTCATGTATCAACTTGATATATATGTACAACTTAGGCTTAAAATATGGATAATATGTTCGAGTGCCTAAGTGTAGTGGATATGTGATGTGTTTCCATTGCTAACATATACTAAAAACACACTTAAACGAGGATCTAACCTAGTGTCGTCAGGTATCGGCTCTGATACCAACTGAAAGTGTGTTGGTATGGATGGTATAGTGTTTAAAGTGTTTAAGTGAAAAAACAGATTAATGTTGCACACAATGTTGAGACAAATAGTGCAACACTGATTCTAACAGAATATAAGAAATTATGATTCACACAGCGGAAGACTTGAAACACTAAAAACAAACGTGACACAATGGAAATAATTTTTAACATAGATTTTATAAATAAAAATCTATGCTAGCCTTACGGCGAAATTCAATACTTATCTTCAAGTACAAATGTTGTGTGAAATGTTACAGCATTAACATTCACAACAGAAACTACAAACGAGGCAGGTGCCTTGTTCTAAAAACGAACTAAGTGTATAAGGTATACACTGTCGAAATGCCTAGTCTATCTAATGATTACACTCTCAATAGATAAGAAGACACACAGCCATACGGGTGGGATACGAACGTATGAACTAAAAGGTATAACTACTGGCCACAACTCCTAACAGGGATAAACGCTCGGTCTAGGAGATTGATCGAGTAGCACACTCTGAATTATGGAGCCTTCAATCGGTATTTATAGAAGTGTGGTGCTGATTCTAGAGGCTTCCATATAAGATCCTATTTTTTTGGATCTCAACTTCCATGATCTTTCTAGATCCTTCCACAATGTTCCAGGTCGTTCTAAGCTGCTTCCAACCTCTTTTAGCTCTTCTAGCACGTTCTCCTAGGTTCTGGAATCTTCCAGGTTCCAGACTCTTGTAGAACCTTCTAGATCCTGCCAGAAATGCGACAACATTTAGATCAACATTTAATGTAACATTTCAGAAAAGACTTAGAAAAAATCAAGGAAGGTCAAATTAAGATGTTGTTGATAATGTTAAAGCATTTAAGAGTTAACAACATCTACAATAAGAAAGTACTTGTTTTCAAAGGTGATGCCACATCTTCTGCATCATCAGGTTCTGGAAAATCGCCTTATGTTACTGAAATTGATTCTGATGAAGAGAACATTGATGAATATCTTAATGATCCTGACTACATGGCTTTTATGACTAGACAGTTTAAGACATTCATGAAGAATAAGAAATTCAAAGATAATATTCAACCTAAAGTCCAGATTACTAATAATCAACAATTGCCTGTTAGGAAGAACACTTTTAATCCTTCCAGACAATTAGAAAGAGTAACTAGGTTTAGACCTGACCAAGATTATAGGAAGAATGTTAAATGTGATGCATGTTCTGGATATGGTCATTATGCTAATGAATGTGTTAACACCATTCTAAAAAAGAAACTTAATTTCAGTGCTACTTTAAGTGATGAATCTGATGTTGAACATGATCCTGAAAAAGACATTGAAAAAGCCTTCTCTGCTAGAACTATGTATGATGATACTTTTGATGATGATCTGGATGATTACTACGATGTGAGGACAAATGAGTCATCATTTGGGAAATCACTGATTAATAATACTCCAGAATTTAATTGTTTCACAAGTGTTGTTACAGAGGCAGGTACACCAAGTAAAGCAAGTCTATCCAGAAGAGATACTGATACTTTAGATTTGTCTAACACTGTTCTTAAATTAGAAAGTCTTTTAACCAAGAAGGATAAAGAAATTTCTAATCTAAAAGATAGAGTAGAAGTATCTGTACTTGATTTCAGAAAATATTCTTATGAAAATCCTTTGACTAATGAAGAACAACATATTATATATTCTGAAACTGAAAAATTAAATCGTATTATTAAATCATTAACATTTGAAAATGATGATTTAAGAAATTCAGTTTTAAAACTTGAGAGTGTTCTAACTAAGAAAGATTGTGAGATTGAAAAACTTGAAGAAAAGATGAAAGAAGTGTCTTTAAGCTTCAAGAAATTCTCTGAAGAGGGCAGCGGCGCGACGGGGAGGGTGGCGTGACGGGGTGGCGAAAATGGAGGTGGGCGGAGGTGGCGAAAATGGAGGTGGGAGGTGGAAGGTGGGTGTCTTGTTGAATGAGAAGAGAAAGAATTGAGTTTAGGGTTTTAATGGAGAAAGGGGTAATTTTGGGTTTTCCATGTGGGTGTCCTCATCCAATTTGTGTGTGTTCTCATCCCCTGGGTGTACTCATAGGAAACCCGGGTGCCTTTAGCCGCGCCCTTTAAAATAAATTCGGCCCCTTTCTCCATCTTTGGGCTTTCTTAAACTTGTTGCCCGTAACTCTGAAGGTCCACTTTTGCTTCACAATTGGCCCAACTCTTTTAATTCCTTGAATTTCATTCTCATCAAAATACTTCAATTTTACCTAAATTATATAACAAAATAAAATAAGTTGGAGAACTCAATAAAATCTCAAATTAATTCTCAAATAATATCTAATTAAAACACAAAATATGCAATAATCCCGACTCATCACTCTCTTACACCTGTTGATGTTTCGCACTAAATTTAATTCAATTAACATAGACTTTAAATAATCAAGACATAGTTTGATGTATATCGCCAAATACTCTTAGGATAAAAATCAATGATAACATGTCATCTAGGGGTGTAAATCAGTCGAGTAGTGTTGCAATCGAAACTCGACTCGATCGAACCTAAAATTTTGAAGAATGAGCTCGACTCGATTAGCTATATAGTTTTTAAAATTAATTGTAAATCATATTTATTTTTCTAAATTAAACTCGAGCTCAACTCGATTAATTCGATTTTAATCTTTTTTCGAGTCACGCACAATTTATTTTTCGAGTCAAGCACTAAATTTGATTCAATTAACATCGACTTTAAATAATGAAAGCACAATTTGATGTATATCGTCAAATACTTTTAGAATAAAAATCAATGATAACATGTTATCTAGAGGTGTAAATCAGTCGAGTCGAGTAGTGTTGCGTTCGAAACTCGACTCAATTGTTATACTCGAAGCTCGACTCGAAAATCTAAAATAAAACATGATAATATACTATTTTTATTTATTTTCTATCATTGTATATCTATTTTTAGAAAGAAAAATAAAACAAGTTAAGTTGTACCTGAATACAACGGTGGAAGGATTATAAAATTGAATCTCCCATATCGAGTTATTAGTCTGAATAAAAAGTAAAAAAAAAAACTTGTAAGGTGACTAATCTTCACTTTATAAAATAACTCATAAACATCACAAAAAAATATGAAAGGATTCTTTGTTCTAATTTAGTCTTGTATAATCTTATTTTAAATACATCAAATATTATTTAATAATCCATCATTTGATAAATTAAACATATTTTACATTACAAAATCTCAAATTCAAAAATAATAATAATACGAAACTTATGAATGAAGTAAATATTTAAAAATGATCATAAAATATAGTGTCGCCGTGATTGATGAATTTGGGCTTTGCGGAGCCACCACGCGCAAGGGGTATGCTCTCTCAGTATTTAGGAATTGAAATGTTTTTTCTAATTTTAAACATCAATTCTGAAACATCAATTCCAATTCCAAAGATTCAATTAATCTGGACATTTAATGATCAAGGTAAAATCTAATGTACATGGTCTAATATCTTTAGGGTGGAGTTCAAAGATAGCATGTCATCTACGATTGTAAATCAGTCGAGTCGTGTTGCATTCGAAACTTGACTGAATTGTTATACTTGTAGCTTAAAACGTAAGGGGTATGCTCTCTCATATTTGGAAATTGGAATGTTTCTAGTTTTAGATATATATTTCGAAACACCAATTTCAAAGATCTGTACGTCAGTTGATGATATTTCGCACTAAAGTTCAATTAATCTGGACTTTAAATAACCAAGGCCCATCATATAGAGATTAATGATAACATGTCAAATTTTTTTTTTTTTTTCATTTTTACTAAAGTTAAATTAAATTGAAATAAATCACTCCTAATTCATTTATTAAAATTGAAATTAAATTATTCATTTATTAAAATTAAGGTACTAGGATTTAGTATCTGTAATTAAACTTTATATGTTTAAATTAATGAATGATTCAATTTCAATTTCAATTTAAATTTATTACTTTATGTAATATTCAAATTTAATGAATGATTCAATAACCACATTCTACTTTAATTTCATTTAGGACCTTAATGTAATATTTAAATTCAACTTTGGGTTTAATATTTAAATTCAATTTAGGGTTTAGAACCTAATTAACATTCCAATTTAAATGTAACGAGTGAATGATTCAATGTTAATATTCAAATGAGCGAAAACGAACAAAAAAAATACGAAAAACGAATTTTTTTTGAACCTAGGGTTTAAATTAAACCTATTCAACAAGTCTAATCCCTATTACTACCTAATGCGTATCCTTTTGCAACCATAATCAGTTACATTCAATGCATAACTACACTCTATTTTAATTCCATTTGGGATAAAATATCGTTCTTAAAAAGGAAATTAAGGGTTACTTGTTGAAAAACCCCATTCGCAGGATATTAAAGATATGGAGAAAAATATTTGCAACAAAAAGTGTCTCTATCTTCATTTCGATCTCTATAAAATAAAATGTAGATGAATCCTCTCTCTCGCCCTCCATTTCTACATCCACTGCTTATTTTAACATAAACCTTTGTTCTTCATTTTGTGGTTTTCCATTATCAGCAATTTCATTTTATTTGTTTTTTTACGATTCATATTGAAGGATTAGCGTTTCTAGGGTTCTTCCAATCAACGTTGTTTTAGTTAAATGTTTGATCATATATTTTTGAGAAAGTTGTTCTGAAATAGAATAAAAATGTGGTTCTTCCAATCAAACTTGTGTTAGTTTTGTGTTTTTTGGGAAAATTTCAAGATGAAATTATTTGTTTGATTGATATTTTTGAGATTTGTTTTGGGGTTTTTGTTTAATTGGATGTTTTTAATTTTAAGTGGGAATGAAATTTTAGAAATGTTACTAATGATACTTGTTTGTTAAACTTCTGTAGGGAATTTTGAAGGGTACAGAGAGCAGGTGTTTTGAATACAGAGCAAATGTTTTGAATAGGTGTTTTGAACACAGAACAGAGGTGTTTTGTTGAATACAGAGCCAACAGGTATTTTGATTTTTTGTACTTGAATATTTATATGTATACGTAACTGATTATTTGTGTGGCAAATGAAATTTTGAAGGTAGGCGTGTTTTTTATCAGATCATGTCTAAAGGTATAATGGAATCTACTAAGGATAGCACTGGGAAGGATAAAGAAACTGTAGAATCTTATCAGTTTTGTTGGAGGGCTCATTGGAGGCCAGGTGGCAGTACTCGTGTCTATAAGGATGTACTCGTGTCAATAAGGAACTCGATCGTGCAAAAACTGAAATGGAAGGTTTCAGAATCATTTCATAAAGCTTGGGGAGTGAGGCATCGTTCAGGGAACGTGAAATTAAAGCAATAAGGCCAATTTCCATGTACATGGTCTAATATGTTTAGGGTAGAGATCAAAGATAACATGTCATTTATGGTTGCAAATCAGTCGAGTCGAGTAGTGTTGCGTTCGAAACTCGACTCAATTGTTATACTTGAAGCTTAAAACGCAAGGGGTACACTCTCTCGTATTTGGAAATTGGAATGTTTCTAGTTTTAGATATAAATTCCGAAACACCAATTCCGAAACAATTCTTCCACTTGCACTTTCATCGTGAGAGTTAGTTTTAGTTGTTTACTTTGTGTTTATTTCTTTTATTAGTATTTACTTAATCCTCTCGTTTAGCTTCTATAACACTATTATCGTCCAAAGACTCAGTTGAATGAATGTGGAGCCCCAAATCTATAAGTCGAAATAGTGTTATAGAAGCTAAACGAGATGATTAAGTAAATACTAATAAGAAAAATAAACACTAAGTAAACAACTAAAACTAACTCTCACGATGAAAGTGTAAGTGAAATAATTGTTTCGGGTGTCTTCCTTATGTGGGATCACTAATGAATTAACCAACTAATCACAATAATTAGACCTAATGTATTGAATTATGCTAAAGACTATCACATATATGTGTAGACCAATCCCTCATGAAGCTTAGGTGAACACGTGCACTAATTAGCAATTATAGGATCTAATTAGTACCACAAGCTCCTAGGATAGCGACCCGTAAATACTTTTAACACGATTATTTAAGACTCGCCCTCTCACTAATCTTCTAGACAACCTCTATTTGATTAATGTCTAATGTTGTCGATCTAATCAATCAATCCTCTATCGGTTAAGCTAATTACTATTTAACTTCAATTAATTAATCAAGGCTCACGCACACACTCCAATCATGCAAACTCATCTCTCGTTGCAATAAACATAATAAAAAATGCTAGCTAATATGAATGATCAACCAATTAAATCAAACAAACCACAACATTAGAAACAATTAACCAACAAGACATAGGTTAATTATGCAATTACTATGTTAATCCACTAATTATCCATATAATTTCAACATCCAAAATAATCGAAGCTTAGCCCATAACTAAAACAATAAAGGTAAGAGAACACATGGAAAATAAGTAATAAAACATTGATTAAAGAAAGATATCACTTCATATATTTTTATAATTCTCCAAATCTATAGTAATGGCGTGGTGGGCTCACTTCATATGCAAATTTGTGAAATGGGCCAAATAATTAAGTATTGCAAGTGGGCCGAATCAATATTAAATTGGGCCCAATATAAATTCAGCTACTCAGAGCTGCCCCCAACGAGACACTCTCCTCCTGAAGCTCACGCATGCTCCCAAAAATGGGCGCAGTTATACACACCAACCTATTGAGGACACCCACCGATTAAGTACTCACATCATAAGTTGAGGACACCCACGTAAAAATCTCAAAAATACCCCCCTCATTTCAAATTCTAATTAAATCTTTTTATCTTTCCCCATTTCTCTCATATTTTCTCACACAAGGGTGCACCCACCTCCCCCTCCCTCCCAATCGGCGTCGCTGCCCACCTCCCCTCCCTTCAGTCGGCGTTGTCGCATGCCCTCGCCCCCACAACTCCCTCCCCTCTCTCTCCAGTCGTTGCCCTACTCCCAACGGCGCAGCCGATCGCACCCCTCCACCTTTGTGTCCTCTCCTCTCCGCCGCCATCTCCCTCAAGTCGCTGCAGCGCCGCCGCTGCTTTGAAGAAGGACGCGGCCGTCGTTGCTCTCCTCCCAGCGACGCGACCGTTAATTCGCACCCCTCCTCCCTCGTGCCCTCTCGTCGCCGCAATTGCTTTGAAGAAGGACGTGGCCGCTGTTGCTCTCCTCCCAGCGACGCGGTCGTTCGTACCCCTCTCCTCTCCGCCACAATCTCCCCTCACCTTCGCTGCCGCTTTAGGTAAGTTTACGAAAATTAGGGTTTTTTCAGTTTGTTAGAGATTATTTTCGAACAACTTGTATTTTTTCATGAAAAAAATTCGAACAATTTGTGTATGTTGGGGAAAATTTTTCGAACAACTTGAGTTTGTTCAATAAAATATTTCGAACAAGATTTTCAGTTTTTTTTTTTCGGACAAATGAAAGTTGTGCATGAATTTTTTTCGAACACATTGAGTTTGTTGGGTAAAAATATTCGTACATCTTAACTTTGTTCAATTAATATTTTTGAACATCTTAAGATATATTTTTTTTGTTGAAATTTTGTGTTTTTGGAGTTTTTTTGTTTTCGTCGTGGTGGTGGAGATGATTCTGTAGTGAAATAGAATGGGTGGGTGTACTCATCTTCGTTTTTTTCATAAATTTTACACGAGGGGTATATGGGACATTTCACATGTCCTGAAAGATCAAAAAAATGTTTTGTGGGTGTACTCAATAGATTGGTGTGTGTATAATTGCGCCCCAAAAAAATATAAGGAACGAGTGGGCTTTTTCCCCCCTTTCATTTGGGCTTCCATCTTTTTTTTCGACTTCATTCTCGTTTCATTTCTTCAATTGACGTCACAAAATAATCGAAGTGTGTTTTGCTCCAAATGTGCTCTTTTTTCTATAAAAATAGCAAACACCATTTTTTCTCCAAATAAAGTGTAATTAATCAATTTAGTGTAAATAATGCAAGAAATCATATCAAATTAAGCAAAATAAATTTATGAATTTTAAGCAACTTTCACACTAATCAATACTCAATGCTCGAAACTCAACTTGATCGAACCTAAAATTTTAAAGATTGAGCTCGACTTGATTACTTATATAGTTTTCAAAATTAATTGTAAAACATTTTTTTTTCTAAATTAAACTCGAGTCACAATTATTTTCTCATGTAGGTTTATTTTTGCCGAAGCATATTTTAGCCACGATCAATTATTAATTTGGTGGAAAATTACTCTGTATCACCAATATTGTTGTCAAATATCTCAAAAGGAAACACCCCACGTGTAGGACTTCTAGAGAATTATATTACACATGTTGGTAACACCCTTAAGGTTAACTTCTAGAGAATTATATTATATTAAAAAAAAAATTAATTCAAAATCACAAATAATAAACGTATAGACGAAGTAATTATTTTTAAATAGATTATACTAAATTTTAGTATTGAATGATAGTTTTGGGTTTTGTGGAAACACCCCACGTGTAGGGTATGCTCTCTTATTTGGAATCTTGCTAGTCTTCGACATAATATTCAAAACACAATTCTCAAACATTTGTACTACTGTTGCACTAAATTAGATTCCAATTAATATACTAATAAATTTACTTGATAAACTTTAAATAATTAAAACATAATTTTATGTATATTTATAGGGTAAATTAATAATTCAAATTAATTAGCAATTTTTTAGAAAAGACTATAACAAAAAATTATACTATAAAGAGTAGTTAAAATAGTTGTTAATTAAAGTAAGAAAATAAAACCTATCATTATTATGATTTCACCGCATAATTTAAAATATTAAGTAAATATTTATAGTGCCGCCCGTGATTGATGAATTTGGGGGTTTGCGGAAGCCACCGCGCGCAAGGGGTATCTCTCAGTATTTGGAAATTGGGATGTTTCTCATTTTATAGACATAGATTCCAAATCACCAATTCCCAAGGTTTGACACCAAATTTCAATTCATCTAGTTAAGATAGAGATCAAAGATAGTATGTTCTCTCGAGTGTAAATCAGTCGAGTCGAGTAGTGTTGCGTTCAAAATTCGACTCGATTACCTATATAATTTTTTAAATTAGTTGTAAAACAATTTTTTTCTAAATTAAATGCGAGCTCGATTACTTCAATTTCGATATTTTTCCGAGTCAAGCTAGCACAAGTAGCTCGCGAGTTGACTCAACTCACTTACATCTATTGATGTTTCGCACTAAAGCTGATTCAATTAACATAGACTTTAAATAATCAAGGCAAAGTTTGATGTATATCGCTAAATATTTTTAGAATAAAAATCAATGATAACATGTCATCTAGGGGTGTAAATCAGGAGAAAATTTCATTTTACGTCCTGTAACTTAGGCCTAATCCAGAATATATCCTTTAAGTTTTCACATTTTCAATTTGCGTCCTAGGGTGTCCGATTTACATTCTTTTTGGTTCAATTTACGTCCTTTCCACCGGAAAATTGAAAATCCGGTCAAATAGTCCAATTTACATCCTTTATGTTTGAAAATTAATAATTAAAAAATTTTAAAAATATCATTAAAAATTAAAAAATCTCATTAAAAACTTATAAATTGTGTAAAATAAGTATAAAAAATCTAAAAAAAATTATAAATTCTACAATTCAAAAAATCTGAAAATGTGTAAATTTAATTTTTTTTCTTCTAAAAACTCAGAAAAATAAAAAAATCTATAATTTCTACAATTCAAAAAATCTGAAAATATGTAAATTTAATTTTGTTTTTCTAAAATCTCATAAAAAAAAATCTATAAATTAAAATTTAAAAAATGTTTAAAATAAAAAATACCACAATTTTAAAAATATCGTGAAAATGAATTTGGGACGGTTCCAAAATCGATCAAGTTGTGGAACTTCCACTCAACCTAGACAGTAAGTTCGAAACTCTCGTGTGATCCAAAATTTTTAGGAGTTCGAGCAAAATTTTAATGGCAGACGGTAATGAATCAAGTCTAATTTTTAATGAAATGTTAATAATTTTTATTATTCTTATTAGATTTTTAGAATTAGTAATTTTTCATCTACACATTTTTAATAAATTAATGAGATTTTTTGAGTTTTTAGAAATTTTAATGAGATTTTGAATTTCTTAATTTTTAAATTACACATTTTCCATTCTTTGAATTGTAGAATTTTTTATTTTATGTATTTTCAAAATTTTAGAATTTTTTTTTGTTTTACACCTTTTATAATTTGTAATGATATTTTTTGAAATTTTATTGATATATTTTGAATTTTATTTACACATTTTATATTTTTTAATTTTAAGGAGATTTTTGGATTTTAAATGATATTTTAGATTTTTTAAATCTTTAATGAGATTTTTAGAAAATTTTAATTATTAAATTTTAATTTTCAAACTTAAAGGACATAAATTGGACTATTTGGTCGGAATCCCAATTTATTCCTCATATTCCGGTGAGTTTTAAAATTTTCCGGCGGAAAGGACGTAAATTGGACTAAAAAGGACGAAAATCGAAAAAGTAAAATAAAAAAGGATACAAATTGGATTAGGCCTAAGTTACAGGACTTAAAATGAAATTTTCTCTCTGTAAATCAGTCGAGTTGCGTTTGAAACTCGACTCAATTGTTATACCGAAGCTCGAAATTTAACTTGATCGAATCTAAATTTTTAAAGATCGAGCTCGACTCGATTACCTATATAGTTTTCAAAATTAATTGTGAAACATATATATATATATATATATATATTTAAATTAAACTCGAGCTCGACTCGATTACTTCGATTTCGATCTTCTTCCGAGTCAAGCTAGCAAAAGAGCTCGCGAGTTGGCTCAACTCACTTACATTGGTTGATGTTTCACACTAAAGTTGATTCAATTAATCTAGACTTTAAATAATCAAGCACTACAAAATATTGGCCAAAAGGCAACGACAATTGGCAACGGCAGGCGGGCCAATGCGATTTGGTAACGACATTTAATGACCGATGCGAAAAGGGGATGGTAGTGGGCCTCGATGCCATTTGGTAACGGCATTTAATGGCCGATGCAGAAAGGGGACGACAGTGGGCCCCGATGTCATTTGGTAACGGGCCCCCGATGCTAAATGGCAACGGCAGTGGGCCCCACTAAAAGTTTGCTTAAAATTAATTCAATATTAAACATAACTAACAAATGTGAAACATTCACTAGTTTCGTGTACAAATTGGACATGGAATCCTAATTAACTCATCATACACGTAATTTTAATTCCACCCCATAATTTAAATAAGTGGGAAAATGAAAAGAAAAAAAAAAGTTAAAAAAAATCACGCATAAGTCAATCAAAAATTTTGCACTCAGATTTGTGTACTATACGAACAAATTTATGTCTCGTTCCTCATTTGTGCTAATTTAATCAAATCGTCTGTAGATCGTAAACTAAAGTATAAATCGTCTTTTTTAAATCGTAAGTTAAACCGTGTTTATAAAACCATTCGATTTGAAACCATAATTTTTCGATCGATTTTGTTCGAACCGAAATTTTGCTCATATTTTTCCTACACAATATGTAATAAACATGTAAAATTCATTCTCAATAAATAAAAAAAAAATCTGCTTCTATAAATAATCCAGTATTTGTAAACTGGAGTAGTAATAGTATTAAATATAATTATAAATAAAGTATATAATATATTTTATATATATAATATAAGTTTGATTTGATTTGATTTTTTCATTAATGAAAATTGACAATATATACTAAAAAAATTAATTCTCAAAACTGAAAATTGAACCGTAAACTAAAAATCGAATTGTAAATAAAAAACTGAACCATATGCATATTTAATGGTTTAATTTAATTCGAATTGGACTATCAGGGGTACCACGAGAAGAAAAGGGAGAAGAAGACGGAGAAGACGACGAAGATGAAGCTGAAGATGAAGATGATGAAAATGAATGATGATTGATGTTGTTAATTGTTAGACAATGTTATCTAAATATTAATTGTTAGACAATGTTATCTAAATATTAATTCCTTAATTATATTCCTTATTTATATTTTAGTGTTAATCGTTACGCCGAGGTCGTCGGGGGCGTCGCACAACGTTCATGATCTTAGCCAGGTTGAGGATCGGGATGATACTGAGGATGATGGTGGTGATGATGAGGAGTGATACATTTTTATATTACTTTGTTATGTGTGATGTTATTATATTACATTGACGTTGAAGATTAATTTTTATTTTAATGTTGTGTGTGATGTTATTTTAATTGACGTGAACATGCTAATTATGATTATAATTAATGTTGTTTGTGATGTTATTTTAATTGAAAATGAACTAGAGAATAATTTTATAATAGATGAAAATATTTTTAATTAAATGGATAAGTGAAAATAATTATATATATTTAATGTTGTGAAATGAAAATTAGAATGAATTTAAATGATGTGATTAGAATAAATTTAAATGTATAAGTGAAAATAATTATATTCAATGTTGTATGTAATTATAATGTTGTGAAATTAAAAATTAGAATGAATTTAAATGTTGTAAATTGAGGATTAGAATAAATTTAAATAGTGTGAATTGATACGTAATTAAATTATTTAATTTGAAAAACATAATTTAGTTAATTTGAAAAACATAATTTAGAAATAATTATGATATGCTTTGATAAATAATTTAATAAGCAACCATTAAAGTTAGAATGGATTGAATTAAAGAATTAAAAACTAAAATTAAATTGAATATATATTAATTGTATTCACAACATGTCGACTAAAACTCCTAGCCTAAACGGCACACAGGGGGCGCTCAAAAGCCTTCGAGACCGGGAGGTCCCGAGTTTGAACCCCCCAATTCGCGAAAAATGCCAGAATTTCCGAAAAATGGGTGGCCCAGCGGTGGGGGTGGGTGTTGGTGGCCTCGATACCTGGGTTCGAAACCCAGATTCGTCTTTTTTAAATGTTAATAAAAAGGCGACGGCAAAAAGGGGACGGGAGTGGTCCCGATGCGAAAAGGGGACGGCAGTGGCCCCGATGCAATTTGGTAACGGCAGTGGGCCCGTTGCCAAAAGGTAACGGCCACCTGCCGATGCCAAAAGGCAACGGTTTTCCCCAAATCCGATGCCATTTAAATAGCATCGAGCATCTTGGCATCGGCACACTACCGTTGCCTTCATCATTAGTCAGGACAGATCCGATGCCTTCCCCATCCCCATTTCCCCATTATTTTGTAGTGAAGACACAATTTAATGTAGGGTTGGTCTGCTATGGACTCGAGTGCATGTTGTGCACCCTAGTCCATGTTGTACTTTTACTGATTTACACTTTTTGGTAAATGGTGTTCCACTTTTCAATTATTAAACTGTATAATAATATTTTTAGTCATAGTGACTTACACTTTTTAGTAATATTGTGTTGTACTTTTCAATTTTATAACATACACTTTTCTTTAGACTAGGGTGCACAACATGCACTCGAGTGCATACTAGACTTTATCTTTAATGTATATCGCCAAATACTTTTAAGATAAATCTCAGTGATAACATATCATCGATCTAGGGATGTAAATCAGTCGAGTAGTGTTGTGTTCGAAACTCGACTCAATTGTTATACTCGAAGCTCGACTCAATCGAACCTAAAAATATGAAATGATTCTTTGTTCTAATTTAGTCTTGTAATCTTATTTTAAATACATCAAATATTAATTAATAATCCATCATTTGATAAATTAAACATATTTTAAATTTACTAAATCTCAAATCCAAAAAATAAATAAAAATTACTGTAATAATAATTAGAAAACCTTATAGCCCATTCACCCCACCCACATGTACCCCACGTCTTTGCCTCTTCGAAGTCCCAATAGCAAAGTCTGACATTGTGTAAAAATCAAAACAGTAATTTTTGTTTAAGTTAAAATCAAAACAGTAATTTTGTTCAAGTTAAAATCAAAACAGTAATTCTGTGTAAAAAAAAAAACCGTTTTATTCAAGTATACAATGTATTATGGGAAAGCTGCCATACTTGCTATTCCCTCACTAAACTTTCTATTAATTTTTAAAGGGAAAATATCAATTTTGGTCACCGAGTTTTACTTCTTTTCATATTTGGTCACCCACATTTGATCACTATCAAAATTGGTCACTCAGTTATTATATTCTATCAAAATTGATCATTCCGTTAGTCAATCTGTCATTGACTAACGGAGAAAGAGTTTTGAGCTCAAAATTTTCAAAACATTAAAAACTTTTGATGCATCTTCTAGAAACTAATGAAACAAACGCAGTAGTAAGAATGAAACATGTGAAACGCGTTCTCATGCGGAATTTTCATTATATTTATCCTTGATTAGAAAGAATTCTCAAACGTGATTCAATCAACTTGCTGGGTAGTCAAAAAAAATTCAATAAATTTTTAATAATTATTTAACTCAATTATGAATTCATTTGTTGTTGGTTTACTTTTTAGAACGTGATTCAATCAACTTTGCTGGTAGTCAAAAAATTTCAGTAAGTTTTTAATAATTATTTAACTCAATTATGAATTCATTTGTTGTTGGTTTACTTTTTATTTTACAGGAAAATGAGAAACTCGGTTTACTTTTTATTTTACAGGAAAATCAGAAACTCAAGATAGAATGAAACTTTGTACTCTTGTTTTTTTTTAAGAATTGTACTCTGTTTTTCAATTCTTGGTTTCATATTGAATTTGTATAATAATTGGAGATATAAATTTGGAAAAATATCAATTTTGGTCTTTTTGACTACCCACGTTCCAAAAGATGCATGAGAATTCTTTCTAATAAAGAATAAATATAATGAAAATTTCAAGATGCATGAGAATTCTTTTGACCTATTACGGATAAATATAATGAGAATTTCTTCTGATCTATAAGATAAAACTAAGATTCTTCAATGGGTATTCACGCTCGGGTAGGTTCCACATGTTTCATTCTTGCTACTTCTTTTGTTTCATTAGTTTGTAGAAGATGCATCAGAAGTTTTTAATGTTTTGAAAATTTTGAGCTCAAAACTCTTTCTCCGTTAGTCAATAACAGATTGACTAACGGAATTATCAATTTTGATAGAATATAATAAGTGAGTGACCAATTTTGATAGTGATCAAATGTGGGTGATCAAATATGAAAAGAGGTAAAAATGGATGACCAAAATTGATATTTTCCCATTTTTAAACAAAGATTAAAGTAAATTACTAAATAATGATTTAAAGAGAGAAAAAAAATAAGACATAAAAATTAAAATTGAGTGTTATTATATGTAAATAAATAAATTTAAGTAATACTAGTATTTGTCAAACTGCAAAACCGAATTAAAAAATCATTGGTTACGGTTCAAAAACCGAACCGCAACCAGTAAAATGGAGTTCGATTTTGGTTCAGTAAAAAATGTCGATTATTCGGTTCCGATTAAACTAACAACTTTCAATTTATATATTTAAATTTAATGAAAGAATTATTTAATTTTAATTTAAGTTTAGTACATTAGGTAATATTCATATTCAATTTAGGGTTTGGGGTTTAAAACCTTATATGTATTCAATTTATATATTTAAATTTAATGAATCAATTACAATTTCACTCTAAGTTTAATACCTTTGCTAGACGGAGTGCTAATATAATCGCACACGTTGTGGCAAGGAAGTCCCGTCATTTCGATTGTAATCATTGTTGGATAGACCCACCAAATTATGTGGTAGGGCTATCGACCTTTACATGCGTTTGCAATAATAGAAGCTAATCTTGTCTTGTCTGGCTTAAAAAAATTTCTAGTACTTTGGTAATATTTAAATTTAATGATTCAATTTCAACATTCAAATGGGTGAAAATAAATAAAAGAAAAAATGAGCAAAAAATGAAGAGAAAAAAAATGGATCGAACTTGTAGTTTAGAGAAGTAGCCGGCTCGATTTCGATTTCAAAATCGGAACTGATTGATTGAACATGTTACGAGATCGATCCACTACAAAACCGATGCATGATTATCCATAACCGCAATCTAGTTTAGTTTCTCATTTAGGGTTAAAAAAAAAAAAAAAAAAAAGTAAGTGATATTTTCTTGTTAACCTAGTTTAGCTATACATTTCAAGTTTAGCTATACATTTCAGATATGAATGATTCATTTAAAATTTCAGTTTAGATTTAATACCTTGTTTGATATTTAAAATTTCAATTAGGGTTAAGTTTACATTTAGTACTTTACTCCCTTACAACTTTTTAAAACAAGATTTAGACAATTTTTTTGAAACGAAGATGTAATATATTCAAATTTAATGAATGAATGATTCTATTTCAATTTAAGTTTAGTAATATTTAAATTCAACTTAGGATTCATGGTTTAGAACCCTAACATTCCAATTTAAATGTAATGAGTGAATGATTCAATATCAATATTCAAATTAGCGAAAATGGAAAAAAAAATAAAAAATGAAAAGTGACCTAGGGTTTAAATTAAACCGATTCAACAATATGTATAATCCTTGTTATACAAAATGGCGTATCCGTTTACAACCATATGCTGTTAGCATAACTATACTCTTAAAAAGGAAATTAAGGGTTATTTGTTCATAAACCCCAGGATATTCTAGATATGAAAAAAATGAAATTCAAATATAGAAGATTAGCAGAATGCAATAAAAAAATAAAAAGTGTCTTGACGGTGGACACGTCTCGATCTTCATTTCTCTTGACGGTGGACACGTCTCGATCTTCATTTCTCTTGACGGTGGACACGTCTCGATCTTCATTTCTCTATAAAATGCAGAGAATCCTCTCCCTCTCTCTCCATTTCTACATACACAGTTGTACGTGTCTTAGTCTAAACCTTGTTCTTCATTTCGTGTTTTCCACCATCTGCAATTCCATTTTATTTGTTTTTTTGCGATTCACGGAAGGATTTGCTTTTTTATTCTAAGGTTTTCCAGTCAAACTATTCTTGAGAAAGTTGTTGTGTGCGCAGTTTTCTTCTTTTTTTTTTTTTTTCTTTGTGATTTTCTGCGTTAGTTGTGTTAGGTTTTCTGTGTTTTTGGGAAAATTTTCAAGATGAAATTGTTTGTTTGATTGATATTTTGAGATTTTTGTTTTGAGTTTTTGTTTACTTTAATAATTGGAGGTGTTTAATTTTGAGTGGGAATGAAATCATGAAAATGTTACTAATGATTGTTTGTTAAACTTTTGTAGGGAATTTTGAAGGATACAAAGAGTGTGTCTTGAATATAGAGCAGAGGAGGTGTTTTGTTGAATACAGAGCAGAGCAGGTATTTTGATTGTTCTGTACTTTTTTTTTTACTTGAATATTTATGTGTATTCGTAAATTATTTGTGTGGCTAATGGAATTTTGAAGGTAGGCTTCATCACGGTGTCTTGAATACAGAGCAGAGAAGTGTTTTCTTGAATACAGAGTAGAAGAGCAGGTGTTTTGAGTTATGTATTTTTTTTTTTTTTACTTGAATATTTATGTGTTTGATCAGATCATATCTAAGGTGTAATGGAATCAAGTAAAGATAACACTGGAAAGGAAAGGGTAAACAAACTGCAGAAGCCAGTCCAGTGAAAAAAATAGTCTTGACAAAGGAAAAACTGCAATGTTTCCATCATCAGACTGGTCACCATTGCGTCAAGATTGGTTCCAGAACATTGCCACCAAATCAGAAGAATGAATGAGTTTTTAGATAGTGTTCATGATTTACCTAGAAAAAATCGGCCCCAAACCAAAAAAATCTATTTTTTTATTTACCGCTAGAATCATAAGCCCAAATTCAAAATATACAAAAAGAGATTTAAATGAAACATTAGAATCAAAGAATGTAACCAAATAAAAAATGTTGTGCGGTGGTGGGCCATTGCCTTCATCTCTTTCTATAAAAGGCACAATAACTCTCTCCTCTCTCCATTCTACTCCATCTCTTGTAAAAGGCACAATAACTCTCTCCTCTCTCCATATCGTTCATCCTTTCCATTATCAGCAATTTGTTCGAGTTCGATCCGCTAGCTCTCAACAATTCCATCAGTTTCGTGTTTTGGGGGAAAATCTCGAGGTTTAAGCGATGAAAGAGGTGAGTTCAGTATACACACTTTTTGTATAAAATTTGTTTGTTTGATGTTCTTCTGTTTTTGCGAATTTATCTTCGATCCAGTATTTGATTTGTAGAATCGTAGATTTAGTTGTTTACCAAGCTTCATATCGTTCATCCTTTCCATTATCAGCAATTTGTTCGAGTTCGATCCGCTAGCTCTCAACAATTCCATCAGTTTCGTGTTTTGGGGGAAAATCTCGAGGTTTAAGCGATGAAAGAGGTGAGTTCAGTATACACACTTTTTGTATAAAATTTGTTTGTTTGATGTTCTTCTGTTTTTGCGAATTTATCTTCGATCCAGTATTTGATTTGTAGAATCGTAGATTTAGTTGTTTCTGTATGTATTTCAGTTTTATGCAATTGGTTTGGGTGTATTTCAGTTTTTAGTGGAAATGAAATCTGGAAATGTTATACTACTAATTTTGCTTGTTTGCTAAATTTCATTTTAATCAATACAGAGTACGTGCATTTTTTTTAATTTTTTTCAGATTTTTGTACTTGTTTATGTGTAATTGTTAGCTCATCAAAGTAATTTCTGTATTTCAGTTTTATGCAATTGGTTTGGGGATATTTCAGTTTTGAATGGAAATGAAATCTGGAAAAGTTATTCTAATTTTACTTGTTTGTAGAACTTCATTTTAATGAATACAGAGTGCATTTTTATTTTATTTTTCTGATTTTTGTACTTGTTTATGTGTAATTGTGAATGGTTGGGGAATATGAAATATTTGCTGAAGCTTATCTTCTTATGTTTATTTGTTGACTAGGTAATGTCTAAAAGTGGATTCGGACACTGAGAGGAGTAGACGAACGACAGGGTCTTACCTGTCTATTTGGAGGGCTCAAACGGCTTCTTCTTTTGGGCGTCGTTCATTTTCGAACTTTGTGATACTATGGTGTATAAATTCCACGATGATAATCATGGTGAGGTTATCTCTGAAATTACACGCACGGATTTAGAGCCTTACCTTGGGGTGCATTATCCTGCGACAGATATTCCATACGCAGCTAGTTTTTCTTGTTCAAGCTAAACCGTGTTAGGATGATATATGACTGTAGAGCTCAACCCGTTAGGATAATCCAAAGTGAAGAATTGGAAATACCTATTTGTTTGGTGTATTCTACGCTTCGTTCTCCTCATGGATGTCATTGTCAGTACATGAGAAACATGGGGTCGATTGCCTCGTTGGTGATGGCAATTCTTGTTAATGACGACAATATCACCTTTTGGAAAACCAAGCCTTAATTATGAAACAATGCTCGTTTGTACCTTTTCATCATGTATTGATGTATGTTTGTTTGTTTGAGTGTGCATCATGTTTGTAAGTATTTATGTAACACTGGATCGATTTTTTCTTTGAATAAGAAATGCATTATCGTATTTTACTCTCTCCGTTTTTTTAATAAATGATGTTTTAATCTTTTTCTCTTTCTTTTGTACACAATTAAATAATGTTTTAGTATTTTTTACACTGTTTATTTCAACTTTGAAAAATCTTTTAATTTCTAATTTACTTTTATTAACTAATCAGCTCAAGATAAATCTTCTCTCTATACAAACTTGTCATATAAATTAAAAATATTTTCTCTATAAAAAATTTGTATTACAAAATTAATGTGATTAGAAACCTCATTTATTATTTAAGTGTATACTTGTCAATACACACTCTTTCTGAAACACCAATTCCAAAGATATGTACATTTGTTGATGATGTTTAAGTTGATTCAATTAATATGAACTTTAAATAATGTAAGGTACAATTTGATGTATATGGTCAAATATTCTTAGGATAGAGATCAATGATAACATGTTATCTAGGATTGTAAATCAGTCGAGTCGGGTAGTGTTGTGTTCGAAACTCAACTCGATCGAATCTAAAATTTTAAAGATATTATAACCTCTATTCATCTAAATGTTATTGTACAATATAATAGAACATGATAATTTACAATTTTAAAATTGAATTATTAAAGTTATCCAATTATTAGTCGAGATTTTATCTTTTAAAAGAAAAAAAAACTATTAAGAATTACAACTTTTAAGTTTTAACCCCTTTAAAATACAGTGTTCTGCCTAAATTAAACACTTGAATTGTTCCATTTTACTTCTATGTCAATAATATTTAAAAAAAAAAAAATCGCACTTATTATCCATAAATTATATTCTCATTTGTGTTATTAGTTCGTCTACCTTGTTTGTTTTCATACAATGGTAAATATCATATTTTTATTTTTAGCCATCGCCTAATTACTTATAATGTCATTCAATTTTACTCATAATTCACAAACAATCATTGTATTTACAATACTTTAAAATGTCCATACTTTATCTGCTTTTATTTTAAAAATTGTACCAAAAAATATATATGAAAATATAATTCGCAAAAGAATGGAGTAATGATTAGTGTGAAAATGGCTTGAAATTCATATATTTAATTTGCATAATTTTATAGAATTTCATGCATTATTTACATTAAATTAAATTTACACCTGAAATGAGAAAGGTACGTGTATTTCTATTTTTAGAGCAAAGTGATTGGACGAGAAATTAAGATAGATCGAGGCGCAAATTTGATTTTTCATTTAATTAAACAGCTGGCCCACTTCAGCAATTTTCAGCGGCCCAACATAGAAAGAAAGAAAAGCAAGTGGGTTGGGGTATATACCCCTCCAGCTTTGTTTAATACACACCCCCTTCATTTTTTTTAATTCTATATATATGAAATACCAATTTTACCCTTCAACTAAAATACAAAGATAGATACACTTCCCTTACATTCTAAACCCTAACCCTAATTTTTTTCTTTTCTTCTTCCCCACTTCATTTTTTCCCAATTCTTCCATCTTCTTCCTCCTAAATTCATGGCCGCCGTAATCTTGATAGTGATTACGAGAATGGTCATGTCCTTGGTATTGATAATGATGGTGGTTATGATGATCTTGATAGTGATTTTTAGGGGTTAATGTTTATGTTATAATATTAAGTGATATGAATTGTATGGATGATCAACACTTATTCATTTATGATTACGAGTTTTAGAATTTATCATTTTTTGTTACGACGTTGGTTATTTTAGATTGTATTTGAGTTTAAGTTACAATATATTTGTTGGATTTGATTATATATTTGAATCGTAATTGTTTGTTGATTTCAATTGATTTTGATAGAGCTTTTTAATATAGCAATAAATATCAAATATTCCACATTGAAAAATCTTTCATAATTGAATATTATACATGTTTGTTGGAATTGGTATTGGAATTTGATTTGAATAAATTTCCAATAATTGAAGTTCCAATGGCCAATATGTGTTGGAAAAATTCCAACGGAATATAACTATTGGAATTGATGATGAAATCTGTGATGGAAAATTTCCAACAACTGAAATTCCAAAGGACAAAAATCGTTGGAAAAAATTCCAACGGAAAATTACCGTTGGATTTGTCGATGGAATTTACGATGGAAACAAATTCAATAGGTGAAAATTCCAACATTCACGGTCCGTTGGAATGTACTGTTGGAATTTTTTTCTGTTGGATTTTTCATTGGAATTTTGCAATTCCAACGCTCACTTTTCCAACGATCATGTTTTCGTTGGAATTTCCGTTGGAATCATTGATTCCAACGGAAAAAACGCAAAAAACCGTTGGAATTTGGATGTTTTCTTGTAAATATCATTTTATTTTTATCTTTAGTCATCGCCTAATTAATTATTGTACCAAAAAATATATATGAAAATATAATTCACAAACGAATGGAGTAACAAAGTGTAGTTCAATTTTACGTATAAGATTTTATCATTCAAAACTTCCCCACAATTTTCCAAACATACTATTTTCGTTCCACATAAATTTGTATATTTAATATATTGAAACGCTTCACGTTAATTTTCATACTTTATAACTAGTGTTGTTAAACGAACTGAGCTCCTCGTGAGCTCGATTCGGCTCGAGCTCGTTAGATACTCGATTTACTAACAAGTCGATTCAAGTTTGATTCATTAGACTCGATATATTTTTTTCTTTTAATTTCGTTAGGCTCGGCTTGATAGCTTCTTTAGACTGATTAATGGGTCGAGTCAAAAAAAATTAATTTGTCAATATTATCGAGTCGAGCTCAAACTTCAAGTACTTAGCTCAGCTCAAATAATAAAAATATAGATGAAGTAAATGTTTTAAATTAGATCATAAATTTGAGTGCTGATTGATGATTTTGGGAAAACCTAGAGGTATGCTCTCATATTTGAAATGTTGCTAGTTTTAAATTGAATGGAACCCTAAACAACGCTGTTTTGTATATTTAAAAAAATTAAAAATAAAATAAAAAAAGCACCATCCGAATCGGTGCTCCGCCTAGGCCCCGTCTATCCGCCTAGAACCGCTCAGGACCGACTAATCTCCCTGGCGCCTAACGTGTGCAGATTAGTGATTAACTGGAATTTTTTCACCGCCTAGACGGGCCTAGGCACCATTTTTGCATCCTTGCTCAAAATTGACGGATGCTCTATCTATTGCCGTTAATGGGCCATTAGAGCCCAAACACATTGTATGAATCAATGGGTCCATCTCACAGCTGCAGTGTGCGTGCGTGTCCGCCCAGAAAAGGATATTAATCCCTTTTAAAACAATTCGGCCCCTTTCTTCATTTTTGGGCTTTCTTAAACTTGTGGCCCGTAACTCTAGAGGCCCACTTTTGCTTCACAATTGGCCCAACTCTTTTAATTCCTTGAATTTTACCAGAATTATATAACAAAATAAAATAAGTAGGAGAACTCAATAAAATCTCAAATTAATATCTAATTAAAACACAAAAATCTGCAATAATCCCGACTCATCACTCTCTTACACATGTTGATGTTTCGCACTAAATTTAATTCAATTAACATAGACTTTAAATAATCAAGGCATAGTAATGTATATCGCCAAATACTCTTAGGATAAAGAGCAATGATAACATGTCATCTAGGGGTGTAAATCAGTCGAGTAGTGTTGCGATCGAAACTCGACTCGATCGAACCTAAAATTTTGAAGATTGAGCTCGACCCGATTACCTATATAGTTTTTAAAATTAATTGTAAAACATATTTATTTTTCTAAATTAAACTCGAGCTCGACTCGATTAATTCAATTTTAATCATTTTCCGAGTCAAGCTAGCTCAAGTAACTCGCGACTTGACTCAACTCACTTACATCTGTTGATGTTTCGCACTAAATTTGATTCAATTAACATCGACTTTAAATAATGAAAGCACAATTTGATGTATATCGCCAAATACTTTTAGGATAAAAATCAATAATAACATGTTATCTAGGTGTGTAAATCAATCGAGTCGAGTAGTGTTGCATTCGAAACTCGACTCAATTGTTATACTCGAAGCTCGACTCGATCGAATCTAAAATAAAACATGATAATATACTATTTTTATTTATTTGCTATCACTGCATATCTACTTTTAGAAAGAAAAATAAAACAAGTTAAGTTGTACCTGAATACAACGGTGGAAGGATTATAAAATTGAATCTCCCATATCGAGTTATTAGTCGGGATAAAAAGTAAAAAAAAAAAAAAAAAAAACTTGTAAGGTGACTAATCTTCAATTTATAAAATAACTCGTAAACATCACAAAAAAATATGAAAGGATTCTTTGTTCTAATTTAGTCTTGTATAATCTTATTTTAAATACATCAAATATTAAATAATATCCATCATTTGATAAATTAAACATATCTCTCGTATTTGGAAATTGAAATGTTTCTAGTTTTAGATATATATTTCGAAACACCAATTCCAAAAATATGTACGTCTGTTGATGATGATCACACCAAAGTTCAATTAATTTGGACTTTAAATAACCAAGCCCATCAAATAGAGATTAATGATAACATGTCAACTTTTTTTTTTTGTTCATTTTTACTAAAGTTAAATTAAATTGAAATGAAATCACTCCTAATTCATTTATTAAAATTGAAATTAAATTATTCATTTATTAAAATTAAGGTACTAGGATTTAGTATCTGTAATTAAACTTTATATGTTTAAATTAATGAATGATTCAATTCAAATTTAAGTTTATTACTTTATGTAATATTCAAATTTAATGAATGATTCAATAACCACATTCTAGTTTAATTTCATTTAGGACCTTAATGTAATATTTAAATTCAACTTTGGGTTTAATATTTAAATTCAATTTAGGGTTAGGGTTTAGAACCTAATTAACATTCCAATTTAAATGTAACGAGTGAATAATTCAATGTCAATATTCAAATGAGAGAAAACGAACAAAAAAATTACGAAAAACGGATTTTTTTTGAACCTAGGGTTTAAATTAAACCTATTCAACAAGTCTAATCCCTATTACTACATAATGCGTATCCTTTTGCAACCATAATCAACCATAATCAGTTACATTCAATGCATAACTACACTCTATTTTAATTTCATTTGGGATAAAATACAGTTCTTAAAAAGGAAATTAAGGGTTACTTGTTGAAAAACCCCATTCGCAGGATATTAAAGATATGGAGAAAAATATTTGCAACAAAAAGTGTCTCTATCTTCATTTAGATCTCTATAAAATAAAATGCAGATAAATCCTCTCTCTCACCCTCAATTTCTAACCTAAACCTTTGTTCTTCATTTTGTGGTTTTCCATTATCAGCAATTTCATTTTATTTGCTTTTTTACGATTCATCGAAGGATTAACGTTTCTAGGGTTCTTCCAATCAACGTTGTTTTAGTTGAATGTTTGGTCATTTATTCTTGAGAAAGTTGTTCTGAAATAGAATGAAAACGTGGTTCTTCCAATCAAACTTGTGTTAGTTTTGTGTTTTTTGGGAAAAATTCGAGATGAAATTATTTGTTTGATTGATATTTCTGAGATTTGTTTTGGAGGTTTTTTTGTTTACTCGGATGTTTTTAATTTTAGGTGGGAATGAAATTTTAGAAATGTTACTAATGATACTTGTTTGTTAAACTTCTGTAGAGAATTTTGAAGGATACAGAGAAGGTGTTTTGAATACAGAGCAGATGTTTTGAATACAGAGCACATGTGTTTTGTTGAATACAGAGTGAGAAGGTGTTTTGTTGAATACAGTGCCAGCAGGTATTTTGATTTTTTGTACTTGGAATATTTAAGTGTATTCGTAATTGATTATTTGTGTGGCTAATGAAATTTTGAAGGTAGGCGTGTTTTTTATCAGATCATGTCTAAAGGTATAATGGAATCGACTGAGGATAGCACTGGGAAGGGTAAAGAAACTGTAGAATCATATCATTTTCGTTGGAGGGCTCATTCGGAGGCCAGGTGGCAGTACTCATGTCAATAAGGAAGTACTCGTGTCAATAAGGAACTCGATCGTACAAAAACTGAAATGTAAAGTTTCAGAATCATTTCAAAAAGCTTGGGGAGTGAGGCATCGTTCAGGGAACGTGAAATTAAAATTAAAGCAATAAGGCCAATTTCCATGTACATGGTCTAATATGTTTAGGGTAGAGATCAAAGATAACATGTCAATTTATGGTTGTAAATCAGTCGAGTCGAGTAGTGTTGCGTTCGAAACTCGACTCAATTGTTATACTTGAATCTTAAAACGCAAGGGGTACACTCTCTCGTATTTGGAAATTAGAATGTTTCTAGTTTTAGATATAAATTATGAAACACCAATTCCAAATATCTGTACGTCTGTTGATGATATTTCGCACCAAAGTTCAATTAATCTGGACTTTAAATAACCAAGGCCCATCAGATAGAGATCAATGATAACATGTCATCTAGGGATGTAGTCGAGATGTAGTCGAATAGCGTTGTATTCGAAACTCGGCTCAATTGTACGTCTGTCTGTTGATGATGTTTCGCACCAAAATTCAATTAATCTGGACTTTAAATAACCAATGCCCAATTTAATATATATGGTCAAGTATCTTTAGGATAGAGATCAATGATAATATGTCATTAGGGGTGTAAATCAGGCGAGTCGAGTAGTGTGCGTTGCGTTCAAAACTCGACTCAGTTGTTATACTCAAAGCTCGACTTAATATATCGAACCTAAAATTAAACATGATAATATACTATTTCTATTTATTTTGTATCACTTTATATGTATATTTAGAAAGAATCTGAATAATAATAATAATAATTAGAAAACCAGCACTCACCCCCACACCCCCCCCCCCCACCCACCCACCCACCCACATGTGCCCCACTTCCTTGCCCCTTCGAAGTCCCAATCGCAAAGTCACAGTTAAATAATTATATATAAAAAATTAATTACTCCGTATAAAACTATGTTTAAGTTAAAATAAGGGAAAATATCAATTTTGGTCACCCAGTTTCACCTCTTTTCATATTTGGTCACTCACATTTAGTCACTATCAAAATTGGTCACCCAGTTATTATTTTCTAATAATAGGTCAGAAGGAATTCTGCATCTTCCACTGCTTTACTTTTTATTTTATGGATAATTAGGAAATGAGAAACTCAGGAGATAGAAATTTATTTCAATTAATTTCAATGCCCAATTGTTTGACTAACATTTTAAGAAATCTGCAAATGATCTTAATAGAAAAATATTTAGAACGAAAAAAAGTTTATGAAATATTCTTGAATGCATAATTTTAGAAAACTATTTACAATTAATCTTCACCTTATGCTCCAATAATTATAAATTGGGAAATAAATTGAAATAAATTTATATCTCCAATTATTATAAAAATTCAATATGAAACTAAGAATTGAAAAACAGAGTACAATTGTTCAAAAAAAACAAGAGTACAAAGTTTCATTCTATCTCTTGAGTTTTTCATTTCCTGTAAAATAAAAAGTAAACCAACAACAAATGAATTAATAATTGAGTTAAATAATTATTAAAAACTTATTGAAATTTTTTGACTACCAGCAAGTTGATTGAATCACGTTCTAGAAAGTAAACCAACAACAAATGAATTCATAGTTAAATAATTATTAAAAATTTACTGAAATTTTTTGACTACACAGCAAGTTGTCACGTCCAGAAGATGCATGAGAATTCTTTCTGATTAAGGATAAATATAATGAAAATTCCTTCAAAAGATGCATGAAATAAGAAATAATGTACTCCCTCCATCCCGCTATAAGTTTCCCCTTTCTTTTGGTTGTTTTGATTAAGAAATATGATTAAATAATAGGTGTAGTACAAGTGATGTGATGGTGAGAGAGAAAATAATAGATAAGTATGAGATGAAGTAAAATAAAATAATAGATAAAGTATAAGTGATGTGATTGGGAGAGAGAAAATCATATGCCAAAAGTGGAAAAAAATGAAATGAGAAACTTAAAAGTGAGAAACTTATAGTGGGACGGAGGGAGTATAATTTTTGTGATTGACTAAGATTCTTCAATGTAGGTTCCACATGTTTCATTCTTGCTACTGCGTTTGTTTCATTAGTTTCTAGAAGATTATGATTAAGTTTTTAACGTTTTGAAAATTTTGAGCTCAAAACTCTTTCTCCGTTAGTAAATGACAGATTGACTAATAGAATTATCAATTTTGATAGAATATAATAAGTGAGTGACCAATTTTAATAGTGACTAAATGTGGGTGACCAAATATGAAAAGAGGTAAAACTGATTGACCAAAATTGATATTTTCCCTTAAAATAAAAACAGTAACATTGTGTAAAAAAAATCCCGTTTTATTCGAGTATACAATATAATGTCTTATGGGAAAGCTGCCATACTTGCTATTCCCTCGCTAAACTTTCTATTAATTTTTTACACAAAGATTAAAATAAATTATTAAATAATGATTTAAAGAGAGAAAAAAATAAGACATAAAAATTAAAATTGAGTGTTATTATATGTAAATAAGTATGAAGTGTAAAAAAATAAATTTAAGTAATACTTGTATTTTTCAAAGTGTAAAATTGAACCAAAAAATCATAGGTTACGGTTCAAAAACCGAATTGCAACCAGTAAAATGGAGTTCGATTTTGGTTCCGTAAAAAATGTCGGTTATCCAGTTCCGGTTAAACTAACAATTTTCAATTTTTTTTTGTTCATTTTTACTAAAGTTAAATTAAATTGAAATGAAATCACTCCTAATTCATTTATTAAAATTGAAATTAAATTATTCATTTATTAAAATTAAGACACTAGGATTTAGTATATGTAATATTTAATTTATATATTTAAATTTAATGAATCGATTACAATTTCACTCTAAGTGTTAAAATTTCAATTTAGGGTTTAGTACATTATGAGATATTCAATTTATATGTTTAAATTAATGAATGATTCAATTTTAATTTAAGTTTAGTACTTTGTAATATTCAAATTTAATGAATGATTCAATTTCAATTTAAGTTTAAGTGTAGTACTTTAGTAATATATAAAGAAAAAATGAGCAAAAAATGAAGAGAACAAAAAATCGATCGAACCTGTAGTTTAGAGCAGTAGCGGCTCGATTCGGATATCAAAACCGGAACCGACCGGTTGAACATGTTGCGAGATCCACTGCAAGACCGATGCATGATTACCCATAACCACATTCTAGTTTAATTTCATTTAAGACCTTAATGTAATATTTAAATTCAATTTATGGTTTAATATTTAAATTCAATGTAGGGTTAGGGTTTAGTACCTAATTAACATTCCAATTTAAATGTAATGAGTGAATGATTCAATGTCAATATTCAAATGAGCGAAAACGAAAAAAAAAATACGAAAAATGAATTTTTTTTGGAACCTAGGGTTTAAATTAAACCTATTCAACAAGTCTAATCTTTATTATACAAAATGGCGTATCCTTTTGCAACCATAAGCATAAGCAGTTACATTCAATGCATAACTACACTCTATTTTAATTTCATTTGGGATAAAATACCGTTCTTAAAAAGGAAATTAAGAATTATTTGTTCATAAACCCCATTCGCAGGAAAAAATGAAATTCAAATATAGAAAAAAATATTTGCGGGGGTGTCTATTTTTATTTCGAACTCTATAAAATACAGAGGAATCTTCTTTCTATCACCCTTCACACCCTCTCTTTCCATTTCTACATACACTTACGTATTTTAAGTTCTTCATTTTGTGGTTTTCCATTATCATCAATTCCATTTTATTTGTTTTTTTTTTTTTTTGCAATTCACTGAAGGATTTGCGTTTCTAGATTCCAATCAACTTTGTTTTATTTGAATGTTTGGACATATATTCTTGAGAAAGTTGTTCTGAAATAGAATGAAACGGTGGTTCTTCCAATCAAACTTGGGTTAGTTTTGTGTTTTTTGAGAAATTTTGAGATGAAATTGTTTGTTTGATTGATATTTCTGAGATTTGTTTTGGGGGGTTTTTGTTTACTTGGAGGTGTTTAATTTTGTGTGGAAATTTTGGAAATGTTACTAATGATACTTGTTTGTTACACTTTTGTAGGGAATTTTGAAGGATACATAAAAGTTGTTTTGAATATAGAGAGCAGGTGTTTTAAATACAGAGCAGGTGTTTTGTTGAATACAGAGCAGAGAGAGAAGGTGTTTTGTTGAATACAGAGCAGAGAGAGAAGGTGTTTTGTTGAATACAGAGCAGAGAGAGAGAAGGTGTTTTGTTGAATACAGAGCAGAGAGAGAAGGTGTTTTGTTGAATACAGAGCAGAGAGAGAAGGTGTTTTGTTGAATACAGAAGAGAGGTGTTTTTATTTTTTGTACTTGAATATTTATGTGTATTCGTAACTGATTAATTGTGTGGCTAATGAAATTTTGAAGGTAGGCTGCAGGGTGTTTTTGATCAGATCATGTCTATAAATGTGCAATGAAATCGAATAAGGATAGCACTGAAAAGGGTAAAGAAACTGTAGAATCTTATGTTGGAGGGCTCATTGGAGGCCATTAGAGAGTGGCAATACTCGTGTCAATAAGGAACTCGATCGTGCAAAAACTGAAATGGAAGGTTTTAGAATGATTTCAAAAAGTTTGGGGAGTGAGACACTTCAAATAAACCTCCTAGATGGAGATGGAGATGGAAAGCAGCCAGTACTATGGCTTTAGTGCCTTTTCTTGAATCTTCAAAATAACTTTGTATAGGCCATGAAAAAAATAGACTTGACAAAGGAAAAGCGGTAATGCTTTCATTGTCAAACTTGTTAGCATTGCGTCAAGATTAACTCCAGAACAATTGCAAATTCTACCTGCCAGAACAAGGTACTCTTACGGTGCTTATAATTTTAGTAGAATTTGTATTTTTATTGCTACATAATATTCTTTAATCAAAAAAATTCACCATATTTGTAAAAAAAAATATATGTAGACAATAATAATATCGAGCTTAATATCGAAAAATTTGTATTAGAAAATTAATGTGATTAGAAATCGCATTAATTATTTAAGTGTATACTTGTCAATACACACCCTTTCAGAAACGCTAATTCCAAAGATCTGTACATTTGTTGATGATGTTTCACACCAAGTTAATATTCAATGTTGCTGCAATTAACATGTTCTAAAATGCTAGCTAATATGATTGACCAACCAATTAAATCAAACAAACCACAACATTAGAAACAATTAACCAACAACACATATGTTAATCATGTAATTACTACGTTAATCCACTAATTACCCACATAATTTCAACACCCAAAACAATCAAAGCTTAGCCCACAATTAAAACAATAAATACAAAAAAACACATAAAAAATAAGTAATAAAACATAGATTAAAGAAAGATATCACCTCATTTGTCTTTATAATTCTCCAAAACTAACACTAACATGAAACACTAGATTAAAATCTATAGTGTGGGCTCACTTCATATGCAAATTGGTGAAATGGGCCAAATAATTAAGTATTGCAAGTGGGCCGAATCAATATTAAATTGGGCCCAATATAGATTCAGCTACTCATAGATGGCCCTGACTATATACCCCTCCGCCTTTGTTAAGTATACTTCCCCTCTACATTTATTAATTTAATATTAATGTAAAATATCAAATTTACCCTTTTAATAAATATATCAAAAATAAACACACCCCTATAACCCTAAAAAATGCAGCCGCCTCCCCCCAATTCTGTCGCCGTCGCCGCCGTCAGCCACCCCTCCGGTCGCAGCCCCCTCAAATAAATTTAGAAATTAAAAAATAAACTAAAAAATTTAAAAAAAATCAACAAACCAGAGTCGACCAAAAACACTTCCGTCGACCCTGGTTTGTCGACTAAACACACTTTCGTTGGTAAGATTTAGTCGAAAGAAAAAAAAAGTTAAAAAATTTGAAATTTTCGACAAAGATGGATCGATCAAAAGGACTCCTGTCGACCAGAATTTATCGACGAGAGAGTTTTTGGGCAATTGATTATTATCGAAAATAATAAAAAAAAAAGAAGGGAAAACCTGCAATTGATTATTTTCGACGACGATAACGATGTTTGGCGAGGAAAAACCCCAAGGAGTTGGCCTAGTGGCATAGGCCTGGGACGTAGGAGTATGCTCCTCTCTAGGTCTCAGGTTCAAACCCTCTAAGGTGCAAACAATTTCTATGGGGTCATGTCCATACAGAGCGCAAAGCTCTGGCTTTAAACGGGACCCCCGCAAGTGGGCGGTGGGATTGGTCCCCCGGGATTAGTAAGTTATAGAATCGGATACCCGAGACTTAAAAAAAAAAGCGATGTTTGGCGAGGGAGGAGGGCAGGGCGGCAGGCCATGGACGACGGGAAGGCAGCCGCGTGTAGGTGGGGGTCGTGCCGGTGACCTCTATAGCGGAATAGAGCAGAAATTAAAAAAAAACACTTACCTCAGCGGCAACCATTTTTTCACGGATGAGCGTGGGGGCAGCGCTGGGATGAGGAGCGCGGGGGCTGGGGAAGATTGGATGGGGCGCCATGGGATGAGGAGCGCGGCGGCGGCGCTGGGAAAAGGAGGGGCGGCTTAAAAAAAAAAAAGGAAAGAGAGAGCCGCGCGCTGGGCGAAAAAGGCTGGGGCGGCGCTGTGAGAAGAAGGCTGGGCCGCGCGCAGGGGGTGGGGGCGTCGCCGACGCCAGCACCAGGCATGGGCGTTGGTTTAGTGGATAGGTGGGGAAGAGAGTTAGTTTTAGGGTTTTAAAAAAATTGAGGGAGAAGGAAGAAAATAAGGAAAAGAATGATGGTATTTAGGGTAATTTGTTAGGAGCACATCTAACCTTTGTCACATTGAGGGGTATACAAATCGGGGGAGTATGCACAGAGCTGGAGGGGTATATAGCCAGCCCCCTCCCATTTGAGCTTCCATCTTTTTTCCGACTTTATTCACGTTCCATTTCTTCAATTGACGTCGTAAAATAATCGAGGCGTGTTTTGTTTTAAATGTGTTATTTTTCCTATAAAAATAGTAAACAACACTATTTTTCTAAATTAAACTCGAGTTCGACTCGATTACTTCGATTTCGATCCTTTTTCGAATTAAGTTAGCACAAGTAGCTTGTGAACTCACTTACATCTGTTGATGTTTCACACTAAATTTGATTCAATTAATATAGACTTTAAATAATCAAGGCACAGTTTGATGTATATTGCCAAATATTTTTAGGATAAAAATCAATGATAATATGTCATCTAGAGGTGTAAATCAGTCGAGTAGTGTTACGTTCGAAATTCGAACCAATTGTAATACTCGAAGCATGACTCGATCGAATCTAACATAAAACATGATAATATACCATTTTTACTTTTTTTCTATCACTGTGTGTCTATTTTTAGAAAGAAAAATAAAACAAGTTAAGTTTTACTTGAATACAACGGTAGAAGGATTGTAAAATTGATTCTCCAATATCAAGTTATTAGTCGGGATAAAAAGTAAAATAAAAAAATTGTAAGGTGACTAATTATGTTCAATTTATAAAATAACTCATAAACATCACAAAAAATCTGAAATAATTATTTGTTCTAATTTAGTCTTGTATAATCTTATTTTAAATACATCAAATATTAATTAATAATCCATCATTTGATAAATTAATACATATTTTACATTCACAAAATCTCAAATCCAATTATAACAATAATAATTAGAAAACATCTATAGCCCACTCACTTATTCCCTCCGTTTTTTTAGCAGTAGTTTCTCAACCTCTTTATGTTTTCATTCATTTGACAACCACCTAGTAGAAATTTTTAAGAAAATAAACACACAATTTTATGTATATATCACAAAATACTGTATATCATCCGTTTCAGAAGAAGTTTCCCAATATTTTTGTTCGTTTCAATAAAAGTGTTTTATTCATTTGACAATCAAAACTAAATATCGCCCAGTAGAAATCCCATGAAAAAAAAATTAAAACACAATTTTACGTATATCGTCAATACCATATTTGTAGGATAAATATCAATGCTACTATTAGTGTATATATATATCACAAATTCATAATATATTGGGATTATCATTTGTATCATGTCGTCCATATAAACAACGTAATATGCGAACACGCATTCCATACAGCGAACAACACCATTGTTTAGTATAAATGTATTCCCTCCGTTTTTCAGCAGAACTTTTCCAAAAAAAATAGGTTTGTTTCAATAAAACTTTTCATACATTTTCACAATCGATAGTGAATATCACCTAGTAGAAATCCTAAGAAAAATTAAATTAACACAAAATTTTATGTACATCGACAATATTATATTTATAGGATAAAGATCAATGCTAGTACTAGTTTATGTATATATCACAAATTCAATAATATACAAGGGGGCGCAACAACATTACTCTAACCGGGGGCGGTGCTGATTAGTGTGAAAATTGCTTGAAATTCATGTATTTAATTTGCATAATTTGATAGGATTTCGTGCATTATTTACACTAAATTGATTAATTGCACTTGAGGGAAAATTATTTTTTCAGGACCGCAATTTAGGGGGGTTTGCAAAAAGAGGACTGTAACTTTACGGGCTGGTAAAATTAGGCCTGTAACTTCTTTTTTTCTCAATTTTAGGACAAATTAGCTCAATCAACCAAATTTCGGGCTAATTGAAGCCCATTTTTCGGGCCACACTTATTCATTGCAAAAAGAGGACTGTAACTTTTTTAATGCAAATTTAAGAAACATGACAAAATAAATAAAAAATACTCGTAAACTTTTAAAAATTAAATTTGAAAGTTGTAGATGTAATAATTTGTTTTGAATTAGAAAACATTATTTATGTTTAAAGAAACAAATATATACTACATATAAATTATAGTGAATTGAAAGAACAAAATATTATAAATTGGGATGATAAATTTTTAATTGTTAATTGAAAAGATTGTCACAATTTTTAAATATAAATATAGTTTTTAAATGTTTAATTAGTACATTATAGATTGTATTTACATAAATAATGCTTATAAATTTTATTGAAGAATTTTTTTTATAGATTTATTATTGAGAGGATTATAGTAAACATTAATTACAAAATTTCGATCAAACATTTTCCAATATTTTTATTTAAACTATTCGATTCGAAATTTTATGGAAAATTTTGTATAATATTTTAAAATAATATAAGACATGAAAATGGATCTAATTGATGAAGGGAATATAAACTAGAGTATATTTTAAAAATTATATATTTACTAGTGAAGACCCGCGTAACACGCCTGATTGAAGATAATTTATTATATTAATATTTTGACAAAAAAATTATAAGACAGACTCATACATATTTTTAACACTTATAAATTTTATGAAGTGTTATAACCTTATTTAAATCGTATTTTAAAATAAAGACTATATATAAAGTAAAATACAAACTCTAGAGTAAAGTTCAATCCCATTCATGAAAGTCAATTTCACACAAGATATTCATTTTTTTTAAGTAACATTAAAAATTAAGATTTTAAAGTTTATTTTATTATAAAAGTTATATTTGATTTTACTTTAGAAAATTTTCCTCGTGAGACCCAGCTCCAAAAGAAAATAAAAGAGTTTTATTTTTTTAAGATTATAAAAAATGCATTAAAATACAAACGCGAATTTTAGAATTTAAATTGTTAAAAATTGGGGAAGATGAGTGGTAGAAGAAGTGGTTAGAGACAATTTTAAACCTATTAAAAAACTGTTTTAAAAGGAAAAAAAAAGTAAAATTATGAGAAAATTATAAAATATGAATATTGAATTTGTATTGAGACACATAGAAAAAAAAAGATTCCAAATTATTATAATAGGAATATTAATTGATCCTAAAATTGCATTAAAAAAAGTTGCGTTCCTCTTTTTGCCATAAATAAGTTTGGCCCGAACAATGGGCCTCAATCAGCCCGAAATTGGATTGACTGGGCTAATTTGGCCTGAAATTGCGAAAAAAAGAAGTTACGGGCCTAATTTTGCCAGCCCGCAAAGTTACGGTCCTCTTTTTGCAAACACCCCTAAGTTGCGGTCCTGAAAAAATAATTTTCCCTTGCACTTGATTTGGAGAAAATGTGTGTTTTGCTAATTTTGTAGGTGAATTGAGGATTTTTGAAGTAAAACACATCGCAATTATTTTGTGAAGTCAATCAAAAGAATTAAAGGATGGGGTATATACCCTCCAACTTTGTTTAATATACTCCTCCTAATTTTTATTAATTCAATATATATATATATATATATATATATATATATATATAATACAAATTTTACCCCTTTTACTAAATCATGTTAGATACATACACTCCCCCTAAAATCCTAACCCTAATGCATTAATCCTAATTTTGCAACTCAGCCGTCGCCGCTGCTCCTCCGGCAACCACCATCACCTCCGGCGATCAACCACCTTCTCTCTTCTCTTACATCCACAAATTTTTTTTAAAAAAATAAAAATTCAACAACAAAACTTAGAAATAAACTTCCACTAATCCACAAAACTTAACAAAACTCAACATCAAACCCTAAACCAAAAACTTAAAAATTCAAACAAAATAAAATTTTATTTTCGACAAACCAGAGTCGATCGAAAATTCTCCCGTCGACAATGGATTGTCGACCAAAAACAATTCGGTTGACTCTGGTTTATCAACCAATTTTATTTTTAAAAAAAATTAAATTTTCGTTAATATTGAGTCGACCAAAAATAATCTCGTCGACAACCATTTGTCGATGAGAGTGTTTTTGGTCGATTCAATATTATTGAAAAAAAACCCTGGAGAAACGTATGGGCAGCGCGGCCAACGAGAGGGTGTGGAGGGGGCACGGCGGGTGGGCGGGCGGGGGCTCAACGACGGCGGCGGATTTGATGGGGGGGTTAGTTGCAGAAAACGAGAAAAAAAAAAGATGTTGCGAGGGCATCTTGCAGCGCGAGGTCTTGCTGCGTACGGCGGCGGGGCGGATCTGTTGCGGGGGCTTGTCTGCGGCGGTGCAGTGAGGGGCTGGGCGGCGCAGGCACTGGGGAAGAAGATGAGGGCGGCGATGATAAGAAGATGAGGCGGTGAGGGGCTGCGCTAGACGAGAAACGAGGGAGGAGGGCGGCGGCGAACGCTCGACGATGGGCAGCGGCGGTAGATGGGAAGAAAGAAAGAGAAGTATGAGAGAGAAAGAGAAGAATGAGAAGAAGATAAGAAAAATTAGGGTTAGGGTTATAAGGGGTGTTTATGTATCTATAATATTTTATTAAGGGGTAAAATTTGTATTTCATATATATTTTGAATTAATAAAAAGAAAGGGGGAGTGTATTAAACAAAGCTGGAGGGTATATACCCTATCCCAAGAATTAATTGACAAGAGAAGATATTGAGGCCCATTTCCACAACCAATTTCATGCACAATGCCACGAGGAATGAAGAGAAGAAGGGGCTGCAATTTTAATTTATTAAGGCCCATTTTGGGGCCCAACATGGAAAGAAAGGAAAGCAAGCAACTTGATTATTTGCTACTGGGCCATGCACAAGAGTTGAACAAAGTAAATTAACAAAGCAGTGGATTTAGCATCTTGAAGGGGCCAATATATATACTCTCCTGTCCACGCTTACTCTTTTTTATACATTGTTTTTAAAAAAATCATATTTTATTTATAAAGAATATATTTGAGATAACGAGTAAAGAATATATTTGATAGATACTCAATCTTGTTATTAAAGTAAAAAGAAATATTCAAAAGTAAACTATTTAAATAGAATGAACTTACTTTTTGTGGACCTAAAGAAACACGTGAGCACACACTTTTGGTGGATGGAGGGAGTATATTGACTTTTCATTTTCTATAATGTAATAGATAGATTTTCATGGAATATTTCATTTTATTGTTAGCTTTGTTTGAAGATTCAACACAAGACAATTTGAGGTGATATTTTCCCTTAATTTCATATTTTATTGTTTATTTTTTATGAGTTTGATTTCAATTGTTAATTTAGTTATGGGCTAAAATTTGATTACTTTAGATGTTGGAATTACGTGGGTAATTAGTGAGTTTATGAATTAATTGCATGGTTTAGCTTATCATGTCTTGGTGACAATTGTTTCTAGTGTTGTGGTTTGTGTGATTCAATTTATTAATTGATCCTGTTAGCTAGCATTTTCGATTATATTAATTGCAACGAGGTTTGGGTTTGCATGATTGGGGTGTGGGTGTGAGCATTGATTAATTAATTGAAGTTAAATAGTAATTAGTTTAACCGAGAGATGGTTGATTGCTTAGATCGACAATATTAGACATTAATCGATTAGAGGTCGTCTAAGTGATTAATGAGAGGGCGAGTCCTAAACATTAGTAACCGTGTTGAAAGTGTTTACGAGTCACTATCATAGGAGTTTATGGTACTAATTAGATCTTATAATTGCTAATTAGTGCACGTGTTCACCTAAGCTTCACGAGGGATTGGTATACACGTATATGTGATAGTCTTTAGCATAATTCAAGACATTAGGTCTAATTAGTGTGATTAATTGGTTAATTCATTAGTGATCCCACATAAGGAAGACACCCGAAACAATTCTTCCATTTGCACTTTTATCGTGTGAGTTAGTTTTAGTTGTTTACTTAGTGTTTATTTTTCTTATTAATATTTACTTAATCCTCTCGTTTAGCTTCTATAACACTATTATCGTCCAAAGACCTAGTGTAGATACCTAAATTTTATCGGTCCCTCCAATTGATTTGAGCCTCTAAAGCCCAAAAAATTAATTTAAAATTCAAGACGGGCCTCTAAAGTCCAACAAACCAAATCAAGCCCAATTCTTAGCCCATCAAGTAATTCAAATTTTTGAATTAAAGCCCTAACCACTTGCACAAATATCTCCTTGGCCCATAAGAAACCCTAGGTTCTACACCTATAAATAGAGGCCTCATTTCATTCATTTCAGGATCAAGAAATCAGAAGCATTCAAGGCTCTAAAATTCTCTGCAGAGATTTTAGAGTGTTCTTCAGCAATTGAAGGAGCTTCAAAGGCGTTCTTCGTGCAAAGCAGCAAGAAGCAGTGTTCGAGTGGAGATCAAGGTGCTAAAGCAGTGTTCGAGTGGAGATCAAGGTGCTAAGCCTCTTCGATTCGGCGTTTCTTCAAGGCGTTCTTCGTGCAAAGCAGCAAGAAGCAGTGTTCGAGTGGAGATCAAGGTGCTAAGCCTATTCGATTCGGCGTTTCTTCAAAGTTCTTCGTGGATCTTCAACGGAAAAGTCCCGATAAGTTCCGAAAAAGTCCCGATAAGTCCCGAAAATCAACGTTTAATCCAAAATACGGCGTCAAGCCTTTGGATTAACGTTACAAAGTCCCAAATTCAAGAACGATCTTCAACGACGTTCATCCAAAAAGTCTCTAAATTCGGCGTTTAATCCAAAATACGGTGCTAAGCCTTTGGATTAACGTTATAAAAGCCCCAAATACAAGATCGGAAAGGATTCGGCTGCGGATCCAGCTCCAAAAGCTCAAGAAGTCCAAGTAAAGTTCAAGAAGAGAGAATCAGAGGAGAAATTAGAGATTGTAACCCACAAATACTCGGTTTTAATCCGAAATTAAATAAAATTGTTCGCATTTTCGCGTTTTTATATTTAATTCACGAATTTGTGTTTACACCTAGTTGAATGAATGTGGAGCCCCAAATCTATAAGTCGAAAATAGCAATCAACCAATTAAATCAAACAAACCACAACATTAGAAACAATTAACCAACAAGACATAGGTTAATTATCCAATTACTATGTTAATCCATTAATTATTCACATAATTTCAACATCCAAAACAATCGAAGCTTAGCCCATAACTATAACAATAAAGGCAAAAAAACACATGAAAAATAAGTAATAAAACATTGATTAAAGAAATATATCGTTTTTATAATTCTCCAAATCTATAGTAATGGCGTGTGGGCTCACTTAATATGCAAATTGGTGAAATGGGACAAACAATTAAGTATTGCAAGTGGGCCGAATCAATATTAAATTGGGTCCAATATAAATTCAGCTAGTGCGCGGCTATATGCACCCGGATTTCCTATGAGTACACCCACCAAACATTTTTTTAATCTTTCAGAACATGTGAAATGTCCCATATACCCCTATGGTAAAATTTATGAAAAAACGAAGATGAGTACACCCACCTGTTCTATTCCATAGAATTATCTCCACCACCACAAAAACAAACACATTTTTTAAAAAAAAAACTCTAAAAATTGCAACAAAAATAAATCCAAAACACCAACTGTTCGAAAAAATTTCTAAAACAAACTCAATATGTTCCAAATTTTTTCCAAAACAAATTCAATACTTTCGAAATTTTTTCCAAAACAAACTCAATATGTTCGAAAATAATTCCAAAACAACTCAAATTTGTCCGAAAAAAAAGATCGAACATCTTGTTCGAAAATTATTCTAAAACAAACTCAAGTTGTTCGAAATTTTTTCCAAAATAAACACAATATGTTCGAATTTTTTTCCAAAAACAAATTCAATATGTTCGAAAATAATTACCGAACTACTAAAAACCCTAATTTTCCTAAATTTTGTAAAATTTTCAAAACCCTAAGGGGAGAGGTGCCCGCGTAAAAAATTTCTAAAATTTTCGAACATCTATAAAAATTGTAAAAAAAAAAAACTTACCTTCGCGTGGGTGCCGGCGACGTGCGAACGGCCACGAAGAGAAGGGGGAGAGCCCTCGAACGGCGTCGGTGGGCGGCGCGACAGCCCTCGAACGGCGTCGGTAGCCGTCTTCTTGAAACAGGGAGGAGGAGCGAACGAGGGAGGGGTGCGAACGGTCGCCCGCCGCTTGACTTCTTCTTCAACAGCGCGGCCGCTTCGCTTGGAGAAGGGGCGACGACGGCCGCGTCCTTCTTTAAGGCGGCGACGACGCGGCGACTTGGGAACAGAGGAAGAGAAGCGGGGGCTGGGGGAGAGGATCCGCCACCGGCGTGCCTGGCTTGGGAGGCGAAGAGGCGGCGCTGCAGACGGGCGGGCGACGCCGGGACGCAGGAAGAGGGGCGGCGCCGACGAGAGAAATGGAGGTGGGTGTCCTGAATTTTGAGAATGAAGGTGGGAGAATGAAGGGTTTTATTGTAGGAGAGGGTAAATTTGGGATTTCCACGTGGGTGTCCTCATCCATTTTGTGTGTGTCCTCATCGCGTGGGTGTCCTCATAGGATCTGTGTGTGCCTTTAGCCGCGCCCATTCAGCTACTCACAGCTGCCCCCAATGAGGCTCTCTCCTCCTCAAGCTTACGCATGCTCCCAAAAATGGGCGCAGTTATATACACACTAACTTATTGAGGACACCCACTGAATAAATACACACACCATAAGATAAGTACACCCACGTGGAAATCTAAAAAATACCCCTCTCATTTTAAACCCTAATTTAAATTCTTTTATCTTCCTACATTTCTCTCACATTTTCACACACATGCACCCACCTGCCCCTCCCTCCCAATCGGTGTCGCCGCCCACCTCCCCTCCCTTCAGTTGGCGCTGCCGCCCGCCCTCGCCCCACAACGCCCTCCCCTCCCCTTTCCCTCCAGTCGTCGCTCTCCTCCCAACGGTGCGGCCGATCGCACCTCTCCTCCTTCGTGTCCTCTCCTCTCCGCCGCCATCTCCCTTCAGTCACTGCAGCGCCACCGCTGCTTTGAAGAAGGACACGGCCGCTGTCGCTCTACTCCCAGCGACGCCGCCGTTCGCACCCCTCCTCTCTCGTGCCCTCTCGTCGCCGCAACTGCTTTGAAGAAGGACGTGGCCGCTGTCGCTCTCCTCCAAGCAACGCGGCCGTTCGCACCTCTCCTCTCGCCGCCGTCGCTTTAGGTTAGTTTACGGAAATTAGGGTTTTTTCAGTTTGTTAGGGATTATTTTCGAACAACTTGTGTTTGTTCATGAAAAATTTTTGAACAATTATGTATGTTGGGGGAAAAATTTCGAACAACTTGAGTTTGTTCAATAAAAAAATTCAAACAAGATGTCCGATTTTTTTTTCGGACAAATGAAAGTTGTTCATGAATTTTTTTCGAATACATTGAGTTTGTTGGGTAAAAATTTTGGTACATCTTAACTTTGTTCAATTAATATTTTCGAACATTTTAAGAAATTTTTTATTTTTATTTTTGTTGAAATTTTGTATTTTTGGAGTTTTTTTGTTTCGGTTGTGGTGGTGGAGGAGTTGATTCTGTAGTGAAATAGAATGGGTGGGTGTACTCATCTTCGTTTTTTTTTCATAAATTTCACGTGGGGTATATGGGACATTTCACATGTCCTGAAAGATCAAAAAAATGTTTGGTGGGTGTACTCAATAGATTGGTGTGTGTATAACCGCGCCCCCCAAAAATATAAGGAAGGGATCTTTATTTAAAGGGCCTAGTCAATATAAAACCTCGTTTAAAAGGTCTTCCTTCTTAATTTTTTATTTAAATGACCCTCTTTTTAAATAATTGGTTGCTTTTTTGCGTTGTCTTGTGAGAGAAATTTAGGGGGGCTTCTGATTAATATTAGTCAAAGGCTATTTAAACAAAATTTAAAGTGAAAGGGGTTACCGGAAATAATTTCTCTATAAGGAATGAGTGGGCTTTCCGCCTTTTTCATTTGGGCATATCCATCTTTTTTTCGGACTTCATTCTCGTTTCATTTCTTCAATTAACGTCACAAAATAATCGAGGCGTGATTTGCTGTAAATGTGTTCTTTTTTCTATAAAAATAGCAAACAATATTTTTTCTCCCAATCAAGTGCAATTAATCAATTTAGTGTAAATAATGCAAGAAATCATATCAAATTAAGCAAAATAAATTCAATGAATTTCAAGCAATTTTCACACTAATCAATACTCAAAGCTCGAAACTCAACCTGATCAAGCCTAAAACTTTAAAGATTGAGCTCGACTCGATTACTTATATAGTTTTCAAAATTAATTGTAAATTTTTTTTTTTTTTGTAAATTAAACTCGAGTCACAATTATTTTCTCATGTAGGTTTATTTTTGCCGAAGCATATTTTTAGCCACGATCAATTATTAATTTGGTGGAAAATTACTCTGTATCACCAATATTGTTGTCAAATATCTCAAAAGGACTTCTACAGAATTATATTACATATTAAAAAAAAATTAAATTCAAAATCACAAATAATAAACGTATAGACGAAGTAATTATTTTTAAATAGATTATACTAAATTTTAGTGTTGAATGATAGTCTTGGTTTTGTGGAAACACCCCACGTGTAGGGGTATGCTCTCTTATTTGGAACATCTGTAATACTGTTGCTGCCTTGCACTAAATTAGATTCCAATTAATATACTACGGAGTAATAAATTTACTTGATAAACTTTAAATAATTAAAACATAATTTTATGTATATTTATAAGGTAAATTAATAATTAAAATTTTAAAAAGACTATAACAAAAAATTATACTATAAAGAGTAGTTAAAATAGTTGTTAATTAAAGTAAGAAAATAAAACCTATCATTATTATGATTTCACCGCATAATTTAAAATATTAAGTAAATATTTATAGTGCCGCCCGTGATTGATGAATTTGGGGGTTTGCGGAAGCCACCGCGCGCAAGGGGTATCTCTCATTATTTGGAAATTGGGATGTTTCTCATTTTATAGACACAGATTCCAAATCACCAATTCCAAGGTTTGACACCAAACTTCAATTCATCTAGTCATATATCTTTAAGATAGAGATCAAAGATAACAGGTTGTCTCGGGTGTAAATCAGTCGAGTCGAGTCGAGTCGAGTCGAGTAGTGTTGCGTTCAAAATTCGATTCAATTGCTATACTTAAAGCTCGAAACTCGATCGAATCTAAACTCGATTCGATTACCTATATAATTTTTAAAATTATTTGTAAAACATATTTTTTTCTAAATTAAATGCGAGCTCGACTCGATTACTTCGATTTCGATATTTTTCCGAGTCAAGCTAGCACAAGTAGCTCGTGAGTTGACTCAACTCATTTACATCTGTTGATGTTTCACACTAAAGTTGATTCAATTAACATAGACTTTAAATAATCAAGGCAAAGTTTGATGTATATCGCTAAAAATTTTATAATAAAAATCAATGATAACATGTCATCTAGGGGTGTAAATCAGTCGAGTCGAGTTGCGTTTGAAACTCGACTCAATTGTTATATCGAAGCTCGAAATTTAACTTGATCGAATCTAAACTTTTAAAGATCGAGCTCGACTCGATTACCTATATAGTTTTCAAAATTAATTGTAAAACATATATATATATATATAAATTAAACTCAGGCTCGACTCGATTACTTCGATTTCGATCTTCTTCCGAGTCAAGCTAGCAAAAGTAGCTCGCGAGTTGACTCAACTCACTTACATTGGTTGATGTTTCGCACTAAAGTTGATTCAATTAATCTAGACTTTAAATAATCAAGACACAATTTAATGTATATCGCCAAATACTTTTAAGATAAAGATCATTGATAACATGTCATCGATCTAGGGGTGTAAATCAGTCGAGTCAAGTCGAGTAGTGTTGCGTTCGAAACTCGACTCAATTGCTATACTCAAAGCTCGACTCAATCGAACCTAAAAATACGATGAATCTTTGTTCTAATTTAGTCTTGTAATCTTATTTTAAATACATCAAATATTAATTAATAATCCATCCTTTGATAAATTAAACATATTTTAAATTTACTAAATCTCAAATCCAAAAAAAAATATTACTGTAATAATAATTAGAAAACCTTATAGCCCACCCACATGTACCCCACTACTTTGCCTCTTCGAAGTCCCAATAGCAAAGTCTGACATTGTGTAAAAATCAAAACAATAATTTTGTTTAAGTTAAAATCAAAACAGTAATTTTGTTCAAGTTAAAATCAAAACAGTAATTCTGTGTAAAAAAAAAAAAAAAACCGTTTTATTCAAGTATACAATGTCTTATGGGAAAGCTGTCATACTTGCTATTCCCTCACTAAACTTTCTATTAATTTTTAAACAAAGATTAAATTAAATTACTAAATAATGATTTAAAGAGAGAAAAAAAAAGACATAAAAATTAAAATTGAGTGTTATTATATGTAAATAAATAAATTTAAGTAGGTAAAGTCTAGTATGCACTCGAGTGCATGTTGTGCACCCTAGTCTAAAGAAAAGTGTAAGTTATTAAAGTGAAAAGTACAACACAATATTACTAAAAAGTGTAAGTCACTATAACTAAAAATATTATTATACAGTTTAATAATTGAAAAGTGCAACACCATTTACCAAAAAGTGTAAGTCAGTAAAACTGAAAAGTGTAACATGGACTAGGGTGCACAACATTCACTCGAGTCCATAGCAGACCAACCCATTTAAGTAATACTAGTATTTGTCAAATTGCAAAACCGAATTAAAAAACCACTGGTTACGGTTCAAAAACCGAACCGCAACCAGTAAAATGGAGTTCGATTTTGGTTCAGTAAAAAATGTCGATTATTGGGTTCCGATTAAACTAACAACTTTCAATTTATATATTTAAATTTAATGAAAGAATTATTTAATTTTAATTTTTATTTAGTACATTAGGTAATATTCATGTTCAATTTAGGGTTTGGGGTTTAAAACCTTATGTGTATTCAATTTATATATTTAAATTTAATGAATCAATTACAATTTCACTCTAAGTTTAATACCTTTGCTAGACGGAGTGCTAATATAATCGCACACGTTGTGGCAAGGGAGTTCCGTCATTTCGATTGTAATCATTGTTGGATAGACCCACCAAATTATGTGGTAGGACTATCGACCTTTACATGCGTCTGCAATAATAGAAGCTAATCTTGTCTTGTCTGGCTTAAAAAAAAAAATAGTACTTTGGTAATATTTAAATTTAATGATTCAATTTCAACATTCAAATGGGTGAAAATAAATAAAAGAAAAAATGAGCAAAAAATGAAGAGAAAAAAAATCGATCGAACCTGTAGTTTAGAGAAGTAGTCGGCTCGGTTTCGATTTCAAAATCGGAACCGATTGATTGAACATGTTACGAGATCCACTGCAAAACCGATGCATGATTACCCATAACCGCAATTTAGTTTAGTTTCTCATTTAGGGTTAAAAAAAAAAGGAAAGTAAGTGATATTTTCTTGTTAACCTAGTTTAGCTATATATTTCAGTTATGAATGATTCATTTAAAATTTCAGTTTAGATTTAATACCTTGTTTGATATTTAAATTTTCAATTAGGGTTAAGTTTACATTTAGTACTTTACTCCCTTACAACTTTTTAAAATAGGATTTAGACAATTTTTTTGAAACGAAGATGTAATATATTCAAATTTAATGAATGAATGATTCTATTTCAATTTAAGTTTAGTAATATTTAAATTCAACTTAGGATTCATGGTTTAGAATCCTAACATTCCAATTTAAATGTAATGAGTGAATGATTCAATATCAATATTCAAATAAGCTAAATTTAAATGTAATGAGTGAATGATTCAATATCAATATTCAAATAAGCGAAAACGAAAAAAAAAAAAAAAAAGAAAAGTGACCTAGGGTTTAAATTAAACCGATTCAACAATATGTATAATCCTTATTATACAAAATGGCATATCCGTTTGCAACATATGCCGTTAGCATAACTGTACTCTTAAAAAGGAAATTAAGGGTTATTTGTTCATAAAACCCCAGGATATTCTTAGATATGAAAAAAATGAAATTCAAATATAGAAAAAGAGATTTGCAGAATGAAATAAAAAATAAAAAGTGTCTGAGAGTGGACACGTCTCGATCTTCATTTCTCTATGATGGTGGACACGTCTCGATCTTCATTTCTCTATAAAATGCGATTCCACCATCTGCATTTCCATTTCTACATACACACAGTTGTACGTGTCTTAGTCTAAACCTTGTTCTTCATTTCGTGTTTTCCACCATCTGCAATTCCATTTTATTTGTTTTTTTGCGATTCACGGAAGGATTTGCTTTTTTATTCTAAGGTTCTTCCCGTCAAACTATTCTTGAGAAAGTTGTTGTGTGCGCAGTTTTCTTCTTTTTTTTTTTTTTTTTTTTTTTTTTTTTTTCTTTCTTTCTTTGTGATTTTTTGCGTTAGTTGTGTTAGGTTTTCTGTGTTTTTGGGAAAATTTTCAAGATGAAATTGTTTGTTTGATTGATATTTTGAGATTTTTGTTTTGGGTTTTTGTTTACTTTAATAATTGGAGGTGTTTAATTTTGAGTGGGAATGAAATCATGAAAATGTTACTAATGATTGTTTGTTAAACTTCTGTAGGGAATTTTGAAGGATACAAGGAGGGTGTCTTGAATATAGAGCAGAGGAGGTGTTTTGTTGAATACAGAGCAGAGCAGGTGTTTTGATTGTTCTGTACTTTTTTTTTTATTTGAATATTTATGTGTATTCGTAACTGATTATTTGTGTGGCTAATGGAATTTTGAAGGTAGGCTTCATCACGGTGTCTTGAATACAGAGCAGAGAAGTGTTTTCTTGAATACAGAGTAGAAGAGCAGGTGTTTTGATTGTTATGTATTTTTTTTTTTTACTTGAATATTTATGTGTATTCGTAACTGTTTATTTGTGTGGTTAATGAAATTTTGAAGGTAGGTTTGATCAGATCATATCTAAGGTGTAATGGAATCAAGTAAAGATAACACTGGAAAGGAAAGGGTAAACAAACTGCAGAAGCCAGTCCAGTGAAAAAAATAGTCTTGACAAAGGAAAAACTGCAATGTTTCCATCATCAGACTGGTCACCATTGCGTCAAGATTGGTTCCAGAACATTGCCACCAAATCAGAAGAATGAATGAGTTTTTAGATAGTGTTCATGATTTACCTAGAAAAAATCGGCCCCAAACCAAAAAAAATCTATTTTTTTATTTACCGCTAGAATCATAAGCCCAAATTCAAAATATACAAAAAGAGATTTAAATGAAACATTAGAATCAAAGAATGTAACCAAATAAAAAATGTTGTGGGGTGGTGGGCCATTGCCTTCATCTCTTTCTATAAAAGGCACAATAACTCTCTCCTCTCTCCGTTCTACCAAGCTTCATATCGTTCATCCTTTCCATTATCAGCAATTTGTTCGAGTTCGATCCGCTAGCTCTCAACAATTCCATCAGTTTCGTGTTTTGGGGGAAAATCTCGAGGTTTAAGCGATGAAAGAGGTGAGTTCAGTATACACACTTTTTGTATAAAATTTGTTTGTTTGATGTTCTTCTGTTTTTGCGAATTTATCTTCGATCCAGTATTTGATTTGTAGAATCGTAGATTTAGTTGTTTCTGTATGTATTTCAGTTTTATGCAATTGGTTTGGGTGTATTTCAGTTTTTAGTGGAAATGAAATCTGGAAATGTTATACTACTAATTTTGCTTGTTTGCTAAATTTCATTTTAATCAATACAGAGTACGTGCATTTTTTTTAATTTTTTTCAGATTTTTGTACTTGTTTATGTGTAATTGTTAGCTCATCAAAGTAATTTCTGTATTTCAGTTTTATGCAATTGGTTTGGGGATATTTCAGTTTTGAATGGAAATGAAATCTGGAAAAGTTATTCTAATTTTACTTGTTTGTAAAACTTCATTTTAATGAATACAGAGTGCATTTTTATTTTATTTTTCAGATTTTTGTACTTGTTTATGTGTAATTGTGAATGGTTGGGGAATATGAAATATTTGCTGAAGCTTATCTTCTTATGTTTATTTGTTGACTAGGTAATGTCTAAAAGTGGATTCGGACACTGAGAGGAGTAGACGAACGACAGGGTCTTACCTGTCTATTTGGAGGGCTCAAACGGCTTCTTCTTTTGGGCGTCGTTCATTTTCGAACTTTGTGATACTATTGTTGAGGATGTTCAAAAGCTTACCGGGTTTGATAGAGTTATGGTGTATAAATTCCACGATGATAATCATGGTGAGGTTATCTCTGAAATTACACGCACGGATTTAGAGCCTTACCTTGGGGTGCATTATCCTGCGACAGATATTTCATACGCAGCTAGTTTTTCTTGTTCAAGCTAAACCGTGTTAGGATGATATATGACTGTAGAGCTCAACCCGTTAGGATAATCCAAAGTGAAGAATTGGAAATACCTATTTGTTTGGTGTATTCTACGCTTCGTTCTCCTCATGGATGTCATTGTCAGTACATGAGAAACATGGGGTCGATTGCCTCGTTGGTGATGGCAATTCTTGTTAATGACGACAATATCACCTTTTGGAAAACCAAGCCTTAATTATGAAACAATGCTCGTTTGTACCTTTTCATCATGCATTGATGTATGTTTGTTTGTTTGAGTGTGCATCATGTTTGTAAGTATTTATGTAACATGGATCGATTTTTTCTTTGAATAAGAAATGCATTATCGTATTTTACTCTCTCCGTTTTTTAATAAATGATGTTTTAATCTTTTTCTCTTTCTTTTGTACACAATTAAATAATGTTTTAGTATTTTTTACACTGTTTATTTCAACTTTGAAAAATCTTTTAATTTCTAATTTACTTTTATTAACTAATCAGCTCAAGATAAATCTTCTCTCTATACAAACTTGTCATATAAATTAAAAATATTTTCTCTATAAAAAATTTGTATTACAAAATTAATGTAATTAGAAATCTCATTTATTATTTAAGTGTATACTTGTCAATACACACTCTTTCTGAAATACCAATTCCAAAGATATGTACATTTGTTGATGATGTTAAGTTGATTCAATTAATATGAACTTTAAATAATGTAAGGTACAATTTGATGTATATGGTCAAATATTCTTAGGATAGAGATCAATGATAACATGTTATCTAGGATTGTAAATCAATCGAGTCGGGTAGTGTTGTGTTCGAAACTCGACTCGATCGAATCTAAAATTTTAAAGATATTATAACCTCTATTCATCTAAATGTTATTGTACAATATAATAGAACATGATAATTTACAATTTTAAAATTGAATTATTAATGTTATCCAATTATTAGTCGAGATTTTATCTTTTAAAAGAAAAAAAAACTATTAAGAATTACAACTTTTAAGTTTTAACCCCTTTAAAATACAGTGTTCTGCCTAAATTAAACACTTGAATTGTTCCATTTTACTTCTATGTCAATAATATTTAAAAAAAAAAAAACTCGCACTTATTATCCATAAATTATATTCTCGTTTGTGTTATTAGTTCGTCTACCAAGTTTGTTTTCATACAATGGTAAATATCATATTTTTATTTTTAGCCGGCCATCGCCTAATTACTTATAATGTCATTCAATTTTACTCATAATTCACAAACAATCATTGTATTTACAATACTTTAAAATATCCATACTTTATCTGCTTTTATTTTAAAAATTGTACCAAAAAATATATATGAAAATATAATTCGCAAAATAATGGAGTAATGATTAGTGTGAAAATTGCTTGAAATTCATATATTTAATTTGCATAATTTTATAGAATTTCATGCATTATTTACATTAAATTAAATTGACTAATTACACTTGAAATGAGAAAGGTACGTGTATTTCTATTTTTAGAGCAAAGTGATTGGACGAGAAATTAAGATAGATCTGAGGCGCAAATTTGATTTTTCATTTAATTAAACAGGGGTTGGGGTATATACCCCTCCAGCTTTGTTTAATACACACCCCATTCATTTTTTTTAATTCTATATATATATATGAAATAACAATTTTACCCTTCAACTAAAATACAAAGATAGATACACTCCCCTTACATTCTAAACCCTAACCCTAATTTTTTTCTTTTCTTCTTCCCCACTTCATTTTTTCCCATTTCTTCCATCTTCTTCCTCCTAAATTCATGGCCGCCGTAATCTTGATAGTGATTACGAGAATGGTCATGTCCTTGGTATTGATAATGATGGTGGTTATGATGATCTTGATAGTGATTTTTAGGGGTTAATGTTTATGTTATAATATTAAGTGATATGAATTGTATGGATGATCAACACTTATTCATTTATGATTACGAGTTTTAGAATTTATCATTTATTGTTACGACGTTGGTTATTTTAGATTGTATTTGAGTTTAAGTTACAATATATTTGTTGGATTTGATTATATATTTGAATCGTAATTGTTTGTTGATTTCAATTGATTTTGATAGAGCTTTTTAATATAGCAATAAATATCAAATATTCCACATTGAAAAATCTTTCATAATTGAATATTATACATGTTTGTTGGAATTGGTATTTGAATTTGATTTGAATAAATTTCCAATAATTGAAGTTCCAATGGCCAATATGTGTTGGGAAAATTCCAACGGAATATAACTATTGGAATTGATGATGAAATTTGTGATGGAAAATTTCCAACAACTGAAATTCCAAAGGACAAAATTCGTTGGAAAAAATTCCAACGGAAAATTACCGTTGGATTTGTCGATGGAATTTACGGTGGAAACAAATTCAATCGGTGAAAATTCCAACATTCACGGTCCGTTGGAATGTACTGTTGGAATTTTTTTCTGTTGGATTTTTCATTGGAATTTTGCAATTCCAACGCTCACTTTTCCAACGATCATATTTTCGTTGGAATTTCCGTTGGAATCATTGATTCCAACGGAAAAAACGCAAAAAACCGTTGGAATTTTGATGTTTTCTTGTAAATATCATTTTATTTTTATCTTTATTCATCGCCTAATTAATTATTTACAAATACTTTAAAATACTCATATTTTATCTGCTTTTATCTTAAAAATTGTACCAAAAAATATATATGAAAATATAATTCACAAACGAATGGAGTAACAAAGTGTAGTTCAATTTTACGTATAAGATTTTATCATTCAAAACTTCTCCACAATTTTCCAAACATACTATTTTCGTTCCACATAAATTTGTATATTTAATATATTTTTTTTTTTGATCGGTAAAATGAATTTTATTCAAACTGGGCACAAGAGATACCCAAAACTAATTTAGTGTACAAATCTTATCATCGCATAGAGAACAGGAGAAATGAAACTACACAGTATTCAAAACTATGCACTTGAGTGGATCTGTCACCCAAGTCCTAAAGGATGCAGTGTTTCAGGTGGGATATTTGATTGTGACCCAACTCCATAGTCTTGCCCTTAGCTCCTCCTTTATTTTTGTGATTGAGAAAGTCTCGTTTCTGAAGAGGATTGCGTTTCTCCATTTCCATATGAGCCATACCATACATAACCATGTACATGTGGCGATCTTCTTCCCATTTCTTCCTTTGATGAGGCCTCCGAAACCTAGGAAATGATCTAGTAATTCTGATGGTAGTGCTGACGGTATTTTGAGCCAAGTCAGACACTCCGTCCACACTTGGTTTACTTGTGGGCATTCCAGGAAGATGTGTTTCTCAGTCTCCTCGCTCACACCACATAATACACACCTTAGGTCATCGTTCTGCTTGAGGATGTTTCTTCTTCTAAGGTTGGATCTTGTTGGCAGCCTTCCCCATAAGAGCCTCCATGCGTGCGCTTTGACTTTTGAGGGTGCAAAGTTTTTCCATATGCTTTTGAATCCTTGAATCATCCTGTCGTCCGGTCTAATCTCTTGGCTTTGGTTGAACAGGGTCGAGTATGTTGCTTTTGTATATTTAATATATTGAAACGCTTCACGTTAATTTTCATACTTTATAACTAGTGTTGTTAAACGAACTGAGCTCCTCGTGAGCTCGATTCGGCTCGAGCTCGTTAGATACTCGATTTACTAACAAGTCGATTCAAGTTTGATTCATTAGACTCGATATATTTTTTTCTTTTAATTTCGTTAGGCTCGGCTTGATAGCTTCATTAGACTGATTAATGGGTCGAGTAAAAAAAAATTAATTTGTCAATATTATCAAGTCGAGCTCAAACTTCAATAACTTAGCTCAGCTCAAATAATAAAAATATAGATGAAGCAAATGTTTTAAAATAGATCATAAATTTGAGTGCTGATTGATGATTTTGGGAAAACCTAGAGGTATGCTCTCTTATTTGAAATGTTGCTAGTTTTAAATTGAATGGAACCCTAAACAACGTTGTTTTGTATATTTAAAAAAATTAAAAATAAAATAAAAAATTAAAGCACCATCCGAATCGGTGCTCCGCCTAGGCCCCGTCTATCCGCCTAGAACTGCCCAGGACCGACTAATCTCCCTGGCGCCTAACGTGTGCAGATTAGTGATTAACTGGAATTTTTTCACCGCCTAGACGGGCCTAGGCACCATTTTTGCATCCTTGCTCAAAATTGACAGATGCTCTATCTATTGCCGTTAATGGGCCATTAGAGCCCAAACACATAGTATGAATTAATGGGTCCATCTCACAGCTGCAGTGTGCGTGCGTGTCCGCCCAGAAAAGGATATTAATCCCTTTTAAAACAATTCGGCCCCTTTCTTCATTTTTGGGCTTTCTTAAACTTGTGGCCCGTAACTCTAGAGGCCCACTTTTGCTTCACAATTGGCCCAACTCTTTTAATTCCTTGAATTTTACCTGAATTATATAACAAAATAAAATAAGTAGGAGAACTCAATAAAATCTCAAATTAATATCTAATTAAAACACAAAAATCTGCAATAATCCCGACTCATCACTCTCTTACACCTGTTGATGTTTCGCACTAAATTTAATTCAATTAACATAGACTTTAAATAATCAAGGCATAGTTTAATGTATATCGCCAAATACTCTTAGGATAAAGAGCAATGATAACATGTCATCTAGTGGTGTAAATCAGTCGAGTAGTGTTGCGATCGAAACTCGACTCGATCGAACCTAAAATTTTGAAGATTGAGCTCGACCCGATTACCTATATAGTTTTTAAAATTAATTGTAAAACATATTTATTTTTCTAAATTAAACTCGAGCTCGACTCGATTAATTCAATTTTAATCATTTTCCGAGTCAAGCTAGCTCAAGTAACTCGCGACTTGACTCAACTCACTTACATCTGTTGATGTTTCGCACTAAATTTGATTCAATTAACATCGACTTTAAATAATGAAAGCACAATTTGATGTATATCGCCAAATACTTTTAGGATAAAAATCAATAATAACATGTTATCTAGGTGTGTAAATCAATCGAGTCGAGTAGTGTTGCATTCGAAACTCGACTCAATTGTTATACTCGAAGCTCGACTCGATCGAATCTAAAATAAAACATGATAATATACTAATTTTATTTATTTTCTATCATTGCATATCTACTTTTAGAAAGAAAAATAAAACAAGTTAAGTTGTACCTGAATACAACGGTGGAAGGATTATAAAATTGAATCTCCCATATCGAGTTATTAGTCGGGATAAAAAGTAAAAAAAAAAAAAAAAAAACTTGTAAGGTGACTAATCTTCAATTTATAAAATAACTCGTAAACATCACAAAAAAATATGAAAGGATTCTTTGTTCTAATTTAGTCTTGTATAATCTTATTTTAAATACATCAAATATTAAATAATATCCATCATTTGATAAATTAAACATATCTCTCGTATTTGGAAATTGGAATGTTTCTAGTTTTAGATATATATTTCGAAACACCAATTCCAAAAATATGTACGTCTGTTGATGATGATCACACCAAAGTTCAATTAATCTGGACTTTAAATAACCAAGCCCATCAAATAGAGATTAATGATAACATGTCAACTTTTTTTTTTTTCATTTTTACTAAAGTTAAATTAAATTGAAATGAAATCACTCCTAATTCATTTATTAAAATTGAAATTAAATTATTCATTTATTAAAATTAAGGTACTAGGATTTAGTATCTGTAATTAAACTTTATATGTTTAAATTAATGAATGATTCCATTCAAATTTAAGTTTATTACTTTATGTAATATTCAAATTTAATGAATGATTCAATAACTACATTCTAGTTTAATTTCATTTAGGACCTTAATGTAATATTTAAATTCAACTTTGGGTTTAATATTTAAATTCAATTTAGGGTTAGGGTTTAGAACCTAATTAACATTCCAATTTAAATGTAACGAGTGAATAATTCAATGTCAATATTCAAATGAGAGAAAACGAACAAAAAAATTACGAAAAACGGATTTTTTTTGAACCTAGGGTTTAAATTAAACCTATTCAACAAGTCTAATCCCTATTACTACATAATGCGTATCCTTTTGCAACCATAATCAGTTACATTCAATGCATAACTACACTCTATTTTAATTTCATTTGGGATAAAATACAGTTCTTAAAAAGGAAATTAAGGGTTACTTGTTGAAAAACCCCATTTGCAGGATATTAAAGATATGGAGAAAAATATTTGCAACAAAAAGTGTCTCTATCTTCATTTCGATCTCTATAAAATAAAATGCAGATGAATCCTCTCTCTCACCCTCAATTTCTAACCTAAACCTTTGTTCTTCATTTTGTGGTTTTCCATTATCAGCAATTTCATTTTATTTGCTTTTTTACGATTCATCGAAGGATTAGCGTTTCTAGGGTTCTTCCAATCAACGTTGTTTTAGTTGAATATTTGGTCATTTATTCTTGAGAAAGTTGTTCTGAAATAGAATGAAAACGTGGTTCTTCCAATCAAACTTGTGTTAGTTTTGTGTTTTTTTGGGAAAAATTCGAGATGAAATTATTTGTTTGATTGATATTTCTGAGATTTGTTTTGGGGTTTTTTTATTTACTCGGATGTTTTTAATTTTAGGTGGGAATGAAATTTTAGAAATGTTACTAATGATACTTGTTTGTTAAACTTCTGTAGGGAATTTTGAAGGATATAGAGCAGGTGTTTTGAATACAGAGCAGATGTTTTGAATACAGAGCACAGGTGTTTTGTTGAATACAGAGTGAGAAGGTGTTTTGTTGAATACAGTGCCAGCAGGTATTTTGATTTTTTGTACTTGGAATATTTAAGTTTATTCGTAACTGATTATTTGTGTGGCTAATGAAATTTTGAAGGTAGGCGTGTTTTTTATCAGATCATGTCTAAAGGTATAATGGAATCGACTGAGGATAGCACTGGGAAGGGTAAAGAAACTGTAGAATCATATCAGTTTCGTTGGAGGGCTCATTCGGAGGCCAGGTGGCAGTACTCATGTCAATAAGGAAGTACTCGTGTCAATAAGGAACTCGATCGTACAAAAACTGAAATGTAAAGTTTCAGAATCATTTCAAAAAGCTTGGGGAGTGAGGCATCGTTCAGGGAACGTGAAATTAAAATTAAAGCAATAAGGCCAATTTTCATGTACATAGTCTAATATGTTTAGGGTAGAGATCAAAGATAACATGTCAATTTATGGTTGTAAATCAGTCGAGTCGAGTAGTGTTGCGTTCGAAACTCGACTCAATTGTTATACTTGAAGCTTAAAACGCAAGGGGTACACTCTCTCGTATTTGGAAATTAGAATGTTTCTAGTTTTAGATATAAATTCCGAAACACCAATTCCAAAGATCTGTACGTCTGTTGATGATATTTCGCACCAAAGTTCAATTAATCAGGACTTTAAATAACCAAGGCCCATCAGATAGAGATCAATGATAACATGTCATCTAGGGATGTAGTCGAGATGTAGTCGAATAGCGTTGTATTCGAAACTCGACTCAATTGTACGTCTGTTGATGATGTTTCGCACCAAAATTCAATTAATCTGGACTTTAAATAACCAATGCCCAATTTAATATATATGGTCAAGTATCTTTAGGATAGAGATCAATGATAATATGTCATTAGGGGTGTAAATCAGGCGAGTCGAGTAGTGTGCGTTGCGTTCGAAACTCGACTCAATTGTAATACTCAAAGCTCGACTTAATATATCGAACCTAAAATTAAACATGATAATATACTATTTCTATTTATTTTCTATCACTTTATATGTATATTTAGAAAGAATCTAAATAATAATATTAATAATTAGAAAACCACCACTCACCCCCACCCCCCACCCACATGTGCCCCACTTCCTTGCCCCTTCGAAGTCCCAATCGCAAAGTCACAGTTAAATAATTATATATAAAAAATTAATTATTCCGTATAAAACTATGTTTAAGTTAAAATAAGGAAAAATATGAATTTTGGTCACCCAGTTTCACCTCTTTTCATATTTGGTCCCTCACATTTAGTCACTATCAAAATTGGTCACCCATTTATTATTTTCTATCAAAATCTTTTCATATTTGGTCACTCACATTTAGTCACTATCAAAATTGGTCACCCAGTTATTATTTTCTATCAAAATTGGTCACTCTGTTGGTAAATCTGTCATTGACTAATGGAGAAAGAGTTTTAAGCCGTGAAATTTCTCAAAACCGCAAAAATATTTATAATAGGTCAGAAGGAATTCTGCATCTTCCACTGGTTTACTTTTTATTTTATAGATAATTAGGAAATGAGAAACTCAGGAGATAGAAATTTATTTCAATTAATTTCAATGCCCAATTGTTTAACTAACCTTTCAAGAAATCTGCAAATGATCTTAATAGAAAAATATTTAGAACGAAAAAAAGTTTATGAAATTTTCTTGAATGAATAATTTTAGAAAACTATTTACAATTAATCTTCACCTTATGCTCCAATAATTATAAATTGGGAAATAAATTGAAATAAATATATCTCCAATTATTATAAAAATTCAATATGAAACTAAGAATTGAAAAACAGAGTACAATTGTTCAAAAAAAAACAGAGTACAAAGTTTCATTCTATCTCTTGAGTTTCTCCTTTCCTGTAAAATAAAAAGTAAACCAACAACAAATGAATTCATAATTGAGTTAAATAATTATTAAAAACTTATTGAAATTTTTTTACTACGATTGAATCACGTTCTAGAAAGTAAACCAACAACAAATGAATTCATAGTTAAATAATTATTAAAAATTTACTGAAATTTTTTGACTACACAGCAAGTTGTCACGTCCAGAAGATGCATGAGAATTCTTTCTGATTAAGGATAAATATAATGAAAATTCCTTCAAAGATGAATGAAATAAGAAATAATGTATAATTTTTGTGATTGACTAAGATTCTTCAAAATGTAGGTTCCACATGTTTCATTCTTGCTACTGCGTTTGTTTCATTAGTTTCTAGAAGATTATGATTAAGTTTTTAACGTTTTGAAAATTTTGAGCTCAAAACTCTTTCTCCGTTAGTCAATGACAGATTGACTAACAGAATTATCAATTTTGATAGAATATAATAAGTGAGTGACCAATTTTGATAGTGACTAAATGTGGGTGACCAAATATGAAAAGAGGTAAAACTGGGTGACCAAAATTGATATTTTCCCTTAAAATAAAAACAGTAACATTGTGTAAAAAAAATCCCGTTTTATTCGAGTATACAATATAATGTCTTATGGGAAAGCTGCTATACTTGCTATTCCCTCGCTAAACTTTCTATTAATTTTTTACACAAAGATTAAAATAAATTATTAAATAATGATTTAAAGAGAGAAAAAAATAAGACATAAAAATTAAAATTGAGTGTTATTATATGTAAATAAGTATGAAGTGTAAAAAAATAAATTTAAGTAATACTTGTATTTTTCAAAGTGTAAAATTGAACCAAAAAATCATAGGTTACGGTTCAAAAACCGAATTGCAACCAGTAAAATGGAGTTCGATTTTGGTTCCGTAAAAAATGTCGGTTATCCAGTTCCGGTTAAACTAACAATTTTCAATTTTTTTTTGTTCATTTTTACTAAAGTTAAATTAAATTGAAATGAAATCACTCCTAATTCATTTATTAAAATTGAAATTAAATTATTTATTTATTAAAATTAAGGCACTAGGATTTAGTATATGTAATATTTAATTTATATATTTAAATTTATTAAATTTAAATTTAATGAATCGATTACAGTTTCACTCTAAGTGTTAAAATTTCAATTTAGGGTTTAGTACATTATGAGATATTCAATTTATATGTTTAAATTAATGAATGGTTCAATTTTAATTTAAGTTTAGTACTTTGTAATATTCAAATTTAATGAATGATTCAATTTCAATTTAAGTTTAAGTGTAGTACTTTAGTAATATATAAAGAAAAAATGAGCAAAAAATGAAGAGAACAAAAAATCGATCGAACCTGTAGTTTAGAGCAGTAGCGGCTCGATTCGGATATCAAAACCGGAACCGATCGGTTGAACATGTTGCGAGATCCACTGCAAGACCGATGCATGATTACCCATAACCACATTCTAGTTTAATTTCATTTAAGACCTTAATGTAATATTTAAATTCAATTTATGGTTTAATATTTAAATTCAATGTAGGGTTAGGGTTTAGTACCTAATTAACATTCCAATTTAAATGTAATGAGTGAATGATTCAATGTCAATATTCAAATGAGCGAAAACGAAAAAAAAAAAAAAACGAAAAATGATTTTTTTTTGGAACCTAGGGTTTAAATTAAACCTATTCAACAAGTCTAATCTTTATTATACAAAATGGCGTATCCTTTTTTTTTATGGAAGTTAAATACCCATCCTTTTGTGTGGCTAATGAAATTTTGAAGGTAGGGCAGGGTGTTTTTGATCAGATCATGTCTATAAATGTGCAATGAAATCGACTAAGGATAGCACTTGAAAGGGTAAAGAAATTGTAGAATCTTATGTTGGAGGGCTCATTGGAGGCCATTAGAGAGTGGCAATACTCGTGTCAATAAGGAACTCGATCGTGCAAAAACTGAAATGGAAGGTTTTAGAATGATTTCAAAAAGTTTGGGGAGTGAGACACTTCAAATAAACCTCCTAGATGGAGATGGAAAGCAGCCAGTACTGTGGCTTTAGTGCCTTTTCTTGAATCTTCAAAATAACTTTGTATAGGCCATGAAAAAAATAGACTTGACAAAGGAAAAGCGGTAATGCTTTCATTGTCAAACTTGTTAGCATTGCGTCAAGATTAACTCCAGAACAATTGCAAATTCTACCTGCCAGAACAAGGTACTCTTACGGTGCTTATAATTTTAGTAGAATTTGTATTTTTATTGCTACATAATATTCTTTAATCAAAAAATTTCACCATATTTGTAAAAAAAATATATGTAGACAATAATAATATCGAGCTTAATATCGAAAAATTTGTATTAGAAAATTAATGTGATTAGAAATCGCATTAATTATTTAAGTGTATACTTGTCAATACACACCCTTTCAGAAACGCTAATTCCAAAGATCTGTACATTTGTTGATGATGTTTCACACCAAGTTAATATTCAATGTTGCTGCAATTAACATGTTCTAAAATGCTAGCTAATATGATTGACCAACCAATTAAATCAAACAAATCACAACATTAGAAACAATTAACCAACAACACATATGTTAATCATGTAATTACTACGTTAATCCACTAATTACCCACATAATTTCAACACCCAAAACAATCAAAGCTTAGCCCATAATTAAAACAATAAATACAAAAAAACACATAAAAAATAAGTAATAAAACATAGATTAAAGAAAATATCACCTCATTTGTCTTTATAATTCTCCAAAACTAACACTAACATGAAACACCAGATTAAAATCTATAGTGTGGGCTCACTTCATATGCAAATTGGTGAAATGGGCCAAATAATTAAGTATTGCAAGTGGGCCGAATCAATATTAAATTGGGCCCAATGTAGATTCAGCTACTCATAGATGGCCCTGACTATATACCCCTCTGCCTTTGTTAAGTATACTTCCCCTCTACATTTATTAATTTAATATTAATGTAAAATATCAAATTTACCCTTTTAGTAAATATATCAAAAATAAACACACCCCTATAACCCTAAAAAATGCAGCCGCCTCCCCTCAATTCTGTCGTCGTCGCCGCCGTCAGCCACCCCTCCGGTCGCAGCCCCCTCAAATAAATTTAGAAATTAAAAAATAAACTAAAAAATTTTAAAAAAATCGACAAACCAGAGTCGACCAAAAACACTTCCGTCGACCCTGGTTTGTCGACTAAACACACTTTCGTTGGTAAGATTTACTCGAAAGAAAAAAAAAGTTAAAAAATTTGAAATTTTCGACAAAGATGGATCGATCAAAAGGACTCTTGTCGACAAGAATTTATCGACGAGAGAGTTTTTGGGCAATTGATTATTATCGAAAATAATAAAAAAAAAGAAGGGAAAACCTGCAATTGATTATTTTCGACGACGATAACGATGTTTGGCGAGGAAAAACCCCAAGGAGTTGGCCTAGTGGCATAGGCTTGGGACGTAGGAGTATGCTCCTCTCTAGGTCTCAGGTTCGAACCCTCTAAGGTGCAAACAATTTCTATGGGGTCATGTCCATACAGAGCGCAAAGCTCTGGCTTTAAACGGGACCCCCGCAAGTGGGCGGTGGGATTGGTCCCCCGGGATTAGTCAGTCATAGAATCGGATACTCGAGACTTAAAAAAAAAAAGCGATGTTTGGCGAGGGAGGAGGGCGCGTTTGGGTGGAGGAAGGCAGGGCGGCAGGCCATGGACGACGGGAAGGCAGCCGCGTGTAGGTGGGGGTCGTGTCGGTGACCTCTATAGCGGAATAGAGCAGAAATTAAAAAAAAAACACTTACCTCAGCGGCAACCATTTTTTCACGGATGAGGAGCGTGGGGGCAGCGCTGGGATGAGGAGCGCGGGGGCTGGGGAAGATTGGATGGGGAGCCAGGGGATGAGGAGCGCGGCGGCGGCGCTGGGAGAAGGAGGGGCGGCTTAAAAACATGTCATCTAGAGGTGTAAATCAGTCGAGTAGTATTACGTTCGAAATTCGACCCAATTGTAATACTCGAAGCATGACTCGATCGAATCTAATATAAAACATGATAATATACCATTTTTACTTTTTTTCTATCACTGTGTGTCTATTTTTAGAAAGAAAAATAAAACAAGTTAAGTTGTACTTGAATACAACGTTAGAAGGATTGTAAAATTGATTCTCCAATATCAAGTTATTAGTCCGGATAAAAAGTAAAATAAAAAAATTGTAAGGTGACTAATTATGTTCAATTTATAAAATAACTCATAAACATCACAAAAAATCTGAAATAATTATTTGTTCTAATTTAGTCTTGTATAATCTTATTTTAAATACATCAAATATTAATTAATAATCCATCATTTGATAAATTAATACATATTTTACATTCACAAAATCTCAAATCCAATTATAACAATAATAATTAGAAAACATCTATAGCCCACTCACTTATTCCCTCCGTTTTTTTAGCAGTAGATTCTCAACCTCTTTATGTTTTCATTCATTTGACAACCACCTAGTAGAAATTTTTAAGAAAATAAACACACAATTTTATGTATATATCACAAAATACTGTATATCATCCGTTTCAGAAGAAGTTTCCCAATATTTTTGTTCGTTTCAATAAAAGTGTTTTATTCATTTGACAATCAAAACTAAATATCGCCCAGTAGAAATCCCAAGAAAAAAAAATTAAAACACAATTTTACGTATATCGTCAATACCATATTTGTAGGATAAATATCAATGCTACTATTAGTGTATATATATATCACAAATTCATAATATATTGGGATTATCATTTGTATCATGTCGTCCATATAAACAACGTAATATGCGAACACGCATTCCATACAGCGAACAACACCATTGTTTAGTATAAATGTATTCCCTCCGTTTTTCAGCAAAACTTTTCCAAAAAAAATAGGTTTGTTTCAATAAAACTTTTCATACATTTTCACAATCGATAGTGAATATCACCTAGTAGAAATCCTAAGAAAAATTAAATTAACACAAAATTTTATGTACATCGACAATATTATATTTATAGGATAAAGATCAATGCTAGTACTAGTTTATGTATATATCACAAATTCAATAATATACAAGGGGGCGCAACAACATTACTCTAACCAGGGGCGGTGCTGATTAGTGTGAAAATTGCTTGAAATTCATGTATTTAATTTGATAGGATTTCGTGCATTATTTACACTAAATTGATTAATTGCACTTGATTTGGAGAAAATGTGTGTTTTGCTAATTTTGTAGGTGAATTGAGGATTTTGGAAGTAAAACACGTCGCAATTATTTTGTGAAGTCAATCAAAAGAATTAAAGGATGGGGTATATACCCTCCAACTTTGTTTAATACACTCCTCCTAATTTTTATTAATTCAATATATATATATATATAATACCAATTTTACCCCTTTTACTAAATCATGTTAGATACATACACTCCCCCTAAAACCCTAACCCTAATGCATTAATCCTAATTTTGCAACTCAGCCGTCGCCGCTGCTCCTCCGGCAACCACCATCACCTCCGGCGATCAACCACCTTCTCTCTTCTCTTACATCCACAAATTTTTTTAAAAAAAATAAAAATTCAACAACAAAACTTAGAAATAAACTTCCACTAATCCACAAAACTTAACAAAACTCAACAACAAACCCTAAACCAAAAACTTAAAAATTCAAACAAAACAAAATTTTATTTTCGACAAACTAGAGTCGATCGAAAATTCTCCCGTCGACAATGGATTGTCGACCAAAAACAATTTGGTTGACTCTGGTTTATCAACCAATTTTATTTTTAAAAAAATTAAATTTTCGTTAATATTGAGTCGACCAAAAATAATCTCGTCGACAACCATTTGTCGATGAGAGTGTTTTTGGTCGATTCAATATTATTGAAAAAAAACCCTGGAGAAACGTATGGTCAGCGCGGCCAAAGAGAGGGTGTGGAGGGGGCACGGCGGGTGGGCGGGCGGGGGCTCAACGGCGGCGGCGGATTTGGGGGGGTTAGTTGCAGAAAACGAAAAAAAAAAAGATGCTGCGAGGGCATCTTGCAGCGCGACGTCTTGCTGCGTACGGCGACGGGGCGGATCTGTTGCGGGGGCTTGTCTGCGGCGGTGCGGTGAGGGGCTGGGCGGCGCAGGCACTAGGGAAGAAGATGAGGGCGGCGACGATAAGAAGATGAGGCGTTGAGGGGCTGCGCTAGATGAGAAACGAGGGAGGAGGGCGGCGGCGGCGAACGCTCGACGATGGGCAGCGGCGGTAGATGGGAAGAAAGAAAGAGAAGTATGGGAGAGAAAGAGAAGAATGAGAAGAAGATAAGAAAAATTAGGTTTAGGGTTATAAGGGGGTGTTTATGTATCTATAATATTTTATTAAGGGGTAAAATTTGTATTTTATATATATTTTGAATTAATAAAAAGAAAGGGGGAGTGTATTAAACAAAGCTGGAGGGTATATACCCCATCCCAAGAATTAATTGAGAAGAGAAGATATTGAGGCCCATTTCCACAACCAATTTCATGCACAATGCCACGAGGAATGAAGAGAAGAAGGGGCTGCAATTTTAATTTATTAAGGCCCATTTTGGCGCCCAACATGGAAAGAAAGGAAAGCAAGCAACTTGATTATTTGCTACTGGGCCATGCGCAAGAGTTGAACAAAGTAAATTAACAAAGCAGTGGTTTAGCATCTTGTGGTTTGTGTGATTCAATTTATTAATTGATCCTTTTAGTTAGCATTTTCGATTATGTTAATTGCAACGAGGTTTGGGTTTGCATGATTGGGGTGTGGGTGTGAGCATTGATTAATTAATTGAAGTTAAATAGTAATTAGTTTAACCGAGAGATGGTTGATTGCTTAGATCGACAATATTAGACATTAATCGATTAGAGGTCGTCTAAGTGATTAATGAGAGGGCGAGTCCTAAACATTAGTAACCGTGTTGAAAGTGTTTACGAGTCACTATCATAGGAGTTTATGGTACTAATTAGATCTTATAATTGCTAATTAGTGCACGTGTTCACCTAAGCTTCACGAGGGATTGGTATACACGTATATGTGATAGTCTTTAGCATAATTCAAGACATTAGATCTAATTATTGTGATTAATTGGTTAATTCATTAGTGATCCCACATAAGGAAAACACCCGAAACAATTCTTCCACTTGCACTTTTATCGTGTGAGTTAGTTTTAGTTGTTTACTTAGTGTTTATTTTTCTTATTAATATTTACTTAATCCTCTCGTTTAGCTTCTATAACACTATTATCGTCCAAAGACCTAGTGTAGATACCTAAATTTTATCGGTCCCTCCAATTGATTTGAGCCTCTAAAGCCCAAAAAATTAATTTAAAATTCAAGACGGGCCTCTAAAGTCCAACAAACCAAATCAAGCCCAATTCTTAGCCCATCAAGTAATTCAAAATTTTGAATTAAAGCCCTAACCACTTGCACAAATATCTCCTTGGCCCATAAGAAACCCTAGGTTCTACACCTATAAATAGAGGCCTCATTTCATTCATTTCAGGATCAAGAAATCAGAAGCATTCAAGGCTCTAAAATTCTCTGCAGAGATTTTAGAGTGTTCTTCAGCAATTGGAGGAGCTTCAAAGGCGTTCTTCGTGCAAAGCAGCAAGAAGCAGTGTTCGAGTGGAGATCAAGGTGCTAAGCCCTCTTCGATTCGGCGTTTCTTCAAGGCGTTCTTCGTGCAAAGCAGCAAGAAACAGTGTTCGAGTGGAGATCAAGGTGCTAAGCCTCTTCGATTCGGCGTTTCTTCAAAGTTCTTCGTGGATCTTCAACGGAAAAGTCCCGATAAGTCCCGAAAAAGTCCCGATAAGTCCCGAAAATCAACGTTTAATCCAAAATACGGCGTCAGCCTTTGGATTAACGTTACAAAGTCCCAAATTCAAGAACGATCTTCAACGACGTTCATCCAAAAAGTCTCTAAATTCGGCGTTTAATCCAAAATACGGTGCTAAGCCTTTGGATTAACGTTATAAAAGCCCCAAATACAAGATCGGAAAGGATTCGGCTGCGGATCCAGCTCCAAAAGCTCAAGAAGTCCAAGTAAAGTTCAAGAAGAGAGAATCAGAGGAGAAATTAGAGATTGTAACCCACAAATACTCGGTTTTAATCCGAAATTAAATAAAATTGTTCGCATTTTTGCATTTTTATATTTAATTCACGAATTTGTGTTTACACCTAGTTGAATGAATGTGGAGCCCAAATCTATAAATCGAAAATAGCAATCAACCAATTAAATCAAACAAACCACAACATTAGAAACAATTAACCAACACGACATAGGTTAATTATCCAATTACTACGTTAATCCATTAATTATTCACATAATTTCAAAATCCAAAACAATCGAAGCTTAGCCCATAACTATAACAATAAAGGCAAAAAAACACATGAAAAATAAGTAATAAAACATTGATTAAAGAAATATATCGTTTTTATAATTCTCCAAATCTATAGTAATGGCGTGTGGGCTCACTTAATATGCAAATTGGTGAAATGGGACAAATAATTAAGTATTGCAAGTGGGCCGAATCAATATTAAATTGGGTCCAGTATAAATTCAGCTAGTGCGCGGCTATATGCACCCGTATTTCCTATGAGTACACCCACCAAACATTTTTTTAATCTTTCAGAACATGTGAAATGTCCCATATACCCCTATGGTAAAATTTATGAAAAAAACGAAGATGAGTACACCCACATGTTCTATTCCATAGAATTATCTCCACCACCACCAAAACAAACACATTTAAAAAAAAAAAAACTCTAAAAATTGCAACAAAAATAAATCCAAAACACCAACTGTTCGAAAAAATTTCTAAAACAAACTCAATATGTTCCAAATTTTTTCCAAAACAAATTCAATACGTTCGAAATTTTTTCCAAAACAAACTCAATATGTTCGAAAATAATTCCAAAACAACTAAAATTTGTCCGAAAAAAAAGATCGAACATCTTGTTCGAAAATTATTCCAAAACAAACTCAAGTTGTTCGAAATTTTTTCCAAAATAAACACAATATGTTCGAAATTTTTTCCAAAACAAATTCAATATGTTCGAAAATAATTACCGAACTACTAAAAACCCTAATTTTCCTAAGTTTTGTAAAATTTTCAAAACCCTAAGGGGAGAGGTGCCCGCGTAAAAATTTTCTAAAATTTTCTAACATCTATAAAAATTGTAAAAAAAAAAAACTTACCTTCGCGTGGGTGCCGGCGACGTGCGAACGGCCACGAAGAGGAGGGGGAGAGCCCTCGAACGGTGTCGGTAGCCGTCTTCTTGAAACAGTGAGGAGGAGCGAACGAGGGAGGGGTGCGAACGGTCGCCCGCCGCTTGACTTCTTCTTCAACAGCGCGGCCGCGTCGCTTGGAGAAGGGGCGACGACGGCCGTATCCTTCTTTAAGGCGGCGACGACGCGACGACTTGGGAACAGAGGAAGAGAAGCGGGGGCTGGGGGAGAGGATCCGCCACCGGCGTGCCTGGCTTGGGAGGCGAAGAGGCGGCGCTGCAGACGGGCGGGCGACGCCGGGACGCAGGAAGAGGGGCGGCGCCGACGAGAGAAATGGAGGTGGGTGTCCTGAATTTTGAGAATGAAGGTGGGAGAATGAAGGGTTTTATTGTAGGAGAGGGTAAATTTGGGATTTCCACGTGGGTGTCCTCATCCATTTTGTGTGTGTCCTCATCGCGTGGGTGTCCTCATAGGATCTGTGTGTGCCTTTAGCCGCGCCCATTCAGCTACTCACAACTGCCCCCAATCAGGCACTCTCCTCCTGAAGCTTACGCATGCTCCCAAAAATGGGCGCAGTTATATACACACTAACTTATTGAGGACACCCACTGAATAAATACACACACCATAAGATAAGTACACCCACGTGGAAATCTAAAAAACACCCCTCTCATTTTAAACCCTAATTTAAATTCTTTTATCTTCCTTCATTTCTCTCACATTTTCACACACATGCACCCACCTGCCCCTCCCTCCCAATCGGTGCCGCCGCCCACCTCCCCTACCTTCAGTTGACGCTGCCGCCCGCCCTCGCCCCACAACGCCCTCCCCTCCCCTTTCCCTCCAGTCGTCGCTCTCCTCCCAACGGTGCGGCCGATCGCACCTCTCCTCCTTCGTGTCCTCTCCTCTCCGCCGCCATCTCCCTTCAGTCACTGCAGCGCCACCGCTGCTTTGAAGAAGGACACGGCCGTTGTCGCTCTACTCCCAACGACGCCGCCGTTCGCACCCCTCCTCTCTCGTGCCCTCCCGTCGCCGCAACTGCTTTGAAGAAGGACGTGGCCGCTGTCGCTCTCCTCCCAGCAACGCGGCCGTTCGCACCTCTCCTCTCCGCCACCATCTCCTCTCGCCGCCGCTGCTTTAGGTTAGTTTACGAAAATTAGGGTTTTTTCAGTTTGTTAGGGATTATTTTCGAACAACTTGTGTTTGTTCATGAAATTTTTTTGAACAATTATGTATGTAGGGGGAAAAATTTCGAACAACTTGAGTTTGTTCAATAAAAAAATTCAAACAGGATGTCCGATTTTTTTTTCGGACAAATGAAAGTTGTTCATGAATTTTTTTCGAATACATTGAGTTTGTTGGGTAAAAATTTTCGTACATCTTAACTTTGTTCAGTTAATATTTTCGAACATCTTAAGAAATTTTTTATTTTTATTTTTGTAGAAATTTTGTATTTTTTGAGTTTTTTTGTTTCGGTTGTGGTGGTGGAGGAGTTGATTCTGTAGTGAAATAGAATGGTTGGGTGTACTCATCTTCGTTTTTTTTTCATAAATTTCACGTGGGGTATATGGGACATTTCACATGTCCTGAAAGATCAAAAAAATGATTGGTGGGTGTACTCAATAGATTGGTGTGTGTATAACCGCGCCCCCCAAAAATATAAGGAAGGGATCTTTATTTAAATGGCCTAGTCAATATAAAACCTCGTTTAAAAGGTCTTCCTTCTTAATTTTTTTATTTAAATGACCCTCTTTTTAAATAATCGGTTGCTTTTTTGCGTTGTCTTGTGAGAGAAATTTAGGGGGACTTCTGATTAATATTAATCAAAGGCTATTTAAACAAAATTTAAAGTGAAAGGGGTTACCGGAAATAATTTCTCTATAAGGAATGAGTGAGCTTTCCGCCTTTTTCATTTGGGCTTCCATCTTTTTTTCGGACTTCATTCTCGTTTCATTTCTTCAATTAACGTCACAAAATAATCGAGGTGTGTTTTGCTCTAAATGTGTTCTTTTTTCTATAAAAATAGCAAACAATATTTTTTCTCCCAATCAAGTGCAATTAATCAATTTAGTGTAAATAATGCAAGAAATCATATCAAATTAATCAAAATAAATTCAATGAATTTCAAGCAATTTTCACACTAATCAATACTCAAAGCTCGAAACTCAACCTGATCAAGCCTAAAACTTTAAAGATTGAGCTCGACTCGATTACTTATATAGTTTTCAAAATTAATTGTAAAACTTTTTTTTTTTTGTAAATTAAACTCGAGTCACAATTATTTTCTCATGTAGGTTTATTTTTGCCGAAGCATATTTTTAGCCACGATCAATTATTAATTTGGTGGAAAATTACTCTGTATCACCAATATTGTTGTCAAATATCTCAAAAGGACTTCTACAGAATTATATTACATATTAAAAAAAAATTAAATTCAAAATCACAAATAATAAACGTATAGACGAAGTAATTATTTTTAAATAGATCATACTAAATTTTAGTGTTGAATGATAGTCTTGGGTTTTGTGGAAACACCCCACGTGTAGGGGTATGCTCTCTTATTTGGAACATCTGTAATACTGTTGCTGCCTTGCACTAAATTAGATTCCAATTAATATACTAATAAATTTACTTGATAAACTTTAAATAATTAAAACATAATTTTATGTATATTTATAGGGTAAATTAATAATTAAAATTTTAAAAAGACTATAACAAAAAATTATACTATAAAGAGTAGTTAATTAAAGTAAGAAAATAAAACCTATCATTATTATGATTTCACCGCATAATTTAAAATATTAAGTAAATATTTATAGTGCCGCCCGTGATTGATGAATTTGGGGGTTTGCGGAAGCCACCCGCGCGCAAGGGGTATCTCTCATTATTTGGAAATTGGGATGTTTCTCATTTTATAGACATAGATTCCAAATCACCAATTCCAAGGTTTGACACCAAACTTAAATTCATCTAGTCATATATCTTTAAGATAGAGATCAAAGATAATAGGTTGCCTCGGGTGTAAATCAGTCGAGTCGAGTCGAGTCGTGTTGCGTTCAAAATTCGATTCAATTGCTATACTTAAAGCTCGAAACTCAATCGAATCTAAGCTCAATTCGATTACCTATATAATTTTTAAAATTATTTGTAAAACATATTTTTTTCTAAATTAAACGCGAGCTCGACTCGATTACTTCGATTTCGATATTTTTCCGAGTCAAGCTAGCACAAGTAGCTCGCGAGTTGACTCAACTCATTTACATCTGTTGATGTTTCACACTAAAGTTGATTCAATTAACATAGACTTTAAATAATCAAGGCAAAGTTTAATGTATATCGCTAAAAATTTTATAATAAAAATCAATGATAAAATGTCATCTAGGGGTGTAAATCAGTCGAGTCGAGTTGCGTTTGAAACTCGACTCAATTGTTATATCGAAGCTCGAAATTTAACTTGATCGAATCTAAACTTTTAAAGATCGAGCTCGACTCGATTACCTATATAGTTTTCAAAATTAATTGTAAAACATATATATATATATATATATATAAATTAAACTCAGGCTCGACTCGATTACTTCGATTTCGATCTTCTTCCGAGTCAAGCTAGCAAAAGTAGCTCGCGAGTTGACTCAACTCACTTACATTGGTTGATGTTTCGCACTAAAGTTGATTCAATTAATCTAGACTTTAAATAATCAAGACACAATTTAATGTATATCGCCAAATACTTTTAAGATAAAGATCATTGATAACATGTCATCGATCTAGGGGTGTAAATCAGTCGAGTCAAGTCGAGTAGTGTTGCGTTCGAAACTCGACTCAATTGCTATACTCAAAGCTCGACTCAATCGAACCTAAAAATACGATGAATCTTTGTTCTAATTTAGTCTTGTAATCTTATTTTAAATACATCAAATATTAATTAATAATCCATCCTTTGATAAATTAAACATATTTTAAATTTACTAAATCTCAAATCCAAAAAAAAATATTACTGTAATAATAATTAGAAAACCTTATAGCCCACCCACATGTACCCCACTACTTTGCCTCTTCGAAGTCCCATTAGCATTGTGTAAAAATCAAAACAATAATTTTGTTTAAGTTAAAATCAAAACAGTAATTTTGTTCAAGTTAAAATCAAAACAGTAATTCTGTGTAAAAAAAAAAAAAAACCGTTTTATTCAAGTATACAATGTCTTATGGGAAAGCTGTCATACTTGCTATTCCCTCACTAAACTTTCTATTAATTTTTAAACAAAGATTAAATTAAATTACTAAATAATGATTTAAAGAGAGAAAAAAAAAAGACATAAAAATTAAAATTGAGTGTTATTATATGTAAATAAATAAATTTAAGTAGGTAAAGTCTAGTATGCACTCGAGTGCATGTTGTGCACCCTAGTCTAAAGAAAAGTGTAAGTTATTAAAGTGAAAAGTACAACACAATATTACTAAAAAGTGTAAGTCACTATAACTAAAAATATTATTATACAGTTTAATAATTGAAAAGTGCAACACCATTTACCAAAAAGTGTAAGTCAGTAAAACTGAAAAGTGTAACATGGACTAGGGTGCACAACATTCACTCGAGTCCATAGCAGACCAACCCATTTAAGTAATACTAGTATTTGTCAAATTGCAAAACCGAATTAAAAAACCACTGGTTACGGTTCAAAAACCGAACCGCAACCAGTAAAATGGAGTTCGATTTTGGTTCAGTAAAAAATGTCGATTATTGGGTTCCGATTAAACTAACAACTTTCAATTTATATATTTAAATTTAATGAAAGAATTATTTAATTTAAATTTAAATTTAGTACATTAGGTAATATTCATATTCAATTTAGGGTTTGGGGTTTAAAACCTTATGTGTATTCAATTTATATATTTAAATTTAATGAATCAATTACAATTTCACTCTAAGTTTAATACCTTTGCTAGACGGAGTGCTAATATAATCGCACACGTTGTGGCAAGGGAGTTCCGTCATTTTGATTGTAATCATTGTTGGATAGACCCACCAAATTATGTGGTAGGGTTATCGACCTTTACATGCGTCTGCAATAATAGAAGCTAATCTTGTCTTGTCTGGCTTAAAAAAAAATTAGTACTTTGGTAATATTTAAATTTAATGATTCAATTTCAACATTCAAATGGGTGAAAATAAATAAAAGAAAAAATGAGCAAAAAATGAAGAGAAAAAAAATCGATCGAACCTGTAGTTTAGGGAAGTAGTCGGCTCGGTTTCGATTTCAAAATCGGAACCGATTGATTGAACATGTTACGAGATCCACTGCAAAACCGATGCATGATTACCCATAACCGCAATTTAGTTTAGTTTCTCATTTAGGGTTAAAAAAAAAAAGGAAAGTAAGTGATATTTTCTTGTTAACCTAGTTTAGCTATATATTTCAGTTATGAATGAATCATTTAAAATTTCAGTTTAGATTTAATACCTTGTTTGATATTTAAATTTTTAATTAGGGTTAAGTTTACATTTAGTACTTTACTCCCTTACAACTTTTTAAAATAGGATTTAGACAATTTTTTTGAAACGAAGATGTAATATATTCAAATTTAATGAATGAATGATTCTATTTCAATTTAAGTTTAGTAATATTTAAATTCAACTTAGGATTCATGGTTTAGAATCCTAACATTCCAATTTAAATGTAATGAGTGAATGATTCAATATCAATATTCAAATAAGCTAAATTTAAATGTAATGAGTGAATGATTCAATATCAATATTCAAATAAGCGATAACGGAAAAAAAAAAAAAAAATGAAAAGTGACCTAGGGTTTAAATTAAACCGATTCAACAATATGTATAATCCTTATTATACAAAATGGCATATCCGTTTGCAACCATATGCCATTAGCATAACTGTACTCTTAAAAAGGAAATTAAGGGTTATTTGTTCATAAACCGCAGGATATTCTTAGATATGAAAAAAATGAAATTCAAATATAGAAATAGAGATTTGCAGAATGAAATAAAAAATAAAAAGTGTCTGAGAGTGGACACGTCTCGATCTTCATTTCTCTATGATGGTGGACACGTCTCGATCTTCATTTCTCTATAAAATGCGATTCCACCATCTGCATTTCCATTTCTACATACACACAGTTGTACGTGTCTTAGTCTAAACCTTGTTCTTCATTTCGTGTTTTCCACCATCTGCAATTCCATTTTATTTGTTTTTTTGCGATTCACTGAAGGATTTGCTTTTTTATTCTAAGGTTCTTCCAGTCAAACTATTCTTGAGAAAGTTGTTGTGTGCGCAGTTTTCTTTTTTTTTTTTTTTTCTTTGTGATTTTTTGCGTTAGTTGTGTTAGGTTTTTTGTGTTTTTGGGAAATTTTTTAAGATGAAATTGTTTGTTTGATTGATATTTTGAGATTTTTGTTTTGGGTTTTTGTTTACTTCATCAATTGGAGGTGTTTAATTTTGAGTGGGAATGAAATCATGAAAATATTACTAATGATACTTGTTTGTTAAAATTCTGTAGGGAATTTTGAAGGATACAATGAGGGTATCTTGAATATAGAGCAGAAGAGAAGGTGTTTTGTTGAATACAGAGCAGAGTGTTTTGATTGTTCTATACTTTTTTTTTACTTAATATTTATGTGTATTAGTAACTGATTATTTGTGTGGCTAATGGAATTTATGGAATTTTGAAGGTAGGCTTCATCACGGTGTCTTGAATACAGATCAGAGAAGTGTTTTCTTGAATACAGAGTAGAAGAGCAGGTGTTTTGATTGTTCTGAATTTTTTTTTTTACTTGAATATTTATGGGTATTCATAACTGTTTATTTGTGTGGTTAATGAAATTTTGAAGGTAGATTTGATCAGATCATATATCTTAAGGTGTAATGGAATCAAGTAAAGATAACACTGGAAAGGGTAAACAAATTGCAGAAGCCAGTCCAGTGACTTCCGTGCCCCTTCTTGAATCTTCAAAACAACCACCTATAGACCATGAAAAAAATAGTCTTGACAAAGGAAAAGATTACGACGCCCAAGAGAAGAAGCCGTTTGAGCCTTCGGATAAATTCCCCAACATAAGCATGGCGACTATGGCCATGTTAGGGAGAAATATGGAAAAAAAGTATGAGACTGAAACTAAAGGCAATATCACATTTTGGAAAACCAAGCCTTAGTATGAAACGCTCGTTTGTACTTTTTTGTAAGTATTTATGCAACATTGAATCGTTTTTTCGTTGAATAAGAAATGCATTATCGTATTATTCTTCCTCTATTTTTTAATAAATGATGTTTTAATCTTTTTCTCTTAGTTTTGTACACATTTAAATAATGTTTTAGAATTTTTACACCTTTATTTCAATTATACCCTCCTCTAACCTCAGAAAATTTGTGTACCCATTGAATCATCGTTTCGAAGTTGGAAAATCCAGAATCGGTCACTCATACGGTCTAATTACCTATTTAGAAATTATTTTTAGAAGAAATCGACCAAAACCAAAATAGTCAAAATTTTTATTTTACCGCGAGATCATAAAGTGTAATTCAAAATATTAAAAAAGAGATTAAGAATGTAACCCAAAAAAAAATAAAAAAAATTGTACGGTGGTGGTGGGCCACTGCCTTCATCTCTCTCTATAAAACGCACAACAACTCTCTCTCCATTCTACTCCATCTCTCTCTCTCTCTCTCTCTAAAAGGCACATGCAATTGGTTTCGGTGTATTTCAGTTTTTAGAGGAAATGTTATACTACTAATTTTGCTTGTTTGCTAAATTTCATTTTAATCAATACAGAGTACGTGCATTTTTTTAATTTTTTTCAGATTTTTGTACTTGTTTATGTGTAATTGTTAGCTCATCAAAGTAATTTCTGTATTTCAGTTTTATGCAATTGATTTGGGGATATTTCAGTTTTGAATGGAAATGAAATCTGGAAATGTTATTCTAATTTTACTTGTTTGTAAAACTTCATTTTAATGAAGACAGAGTACGTGCATTTTTTTTATTTTTTCTGATTTTTGTACTTGTTTATGTGTAATTGTGAATGGTTGGGGAATATGAAATATTTGCTGAAGCTTATCTTCTTATGTTTATTTGTTGACTAGGTAATATCTAAACGTGGATTCGGATACTGAGAGGAGTAGACAAACGGCAGCATCTTACCAGTCTATTTGGAGGGCTCATTGGAATCCGGAAAGCAGCATCTTACGAACGGAGGGACGTGGTGGCGTACTTATGTGAATAAGAAACTTGATCGTGCAAAAACTGAAATGGAAGGTTTTAGAATGATTTGAAAAAGTTTGGAAGTGAGGCGTCGTTCGGGGAGCGTGAAATTAAAGCAATAAGACGAATTTTCATCTTTTTGAAGTCATTTCAAAGAAACCTCCTAAGTGGATGTCTGATAAATCTAAATCTGGGATCTTCCTTTAAGAGCAATCTGGGATCTTCCTTTAAGAGCATATAGTCTCATATGTTATGCCTCTCAAATAAACCTCTTAGGTGGAAAGCTGATGAAGAAGTAAGTTGTGACTTCAGTGTCCTGTGTCTTGGAGTGTGGAAAGATATTATAACTACTAAAGAAGCAACTCATGCGACTTCAGCCTGAAGTAGCATGACTTGCATCTTTAGCCGTTATAACATCCTTCCACGATCCAAGACATGGCACTGAAGTCACTGAACTTGCTTTTTAACTGTTTCTTTAACTGTTTTACACGTAAGAGGTTTATTTGAAGTGACATAACACAAGACATGGCACTGAAGTCACTGAACTTGCTTTTTAACTGTTTCTTTAACTGTTTTACACGTAAGAGGTTTATTTGAAGTGACATAACACATGGGACTATATGCTCTTAAAAAAAATTCTATAGATTTACCATGCATCACTTAGGAACTTAGGAGGTTTCTTTGAGGTGTCTTCAAAGATGGAAATTGACCTTATTACTTTAATTTCACGCTTAAGCGATGCCTCACCCCAAGCTTTTTGAAATCATTCTGAAACCTTCCATTTCAATTTTTGCACGATCAAGTTCCTTATTCACATGAGTACTGCCACCATCTAAAATTTTATAGAGAGAAAGGATTCCTCTACATTTTATAGAGATCGAGATGAAGATGAAGATGGAGACACTGTTTGTTTTGTTGCATATATATTTTTCCATATCGGTAAAACTGGGTTTATGAGCCCTTAATTTCATTTTTAAGAACTGTATTTTAATTATCCCAAATTAAAATAGAGTGCAGTTATGCATTGAATGTAACTGCTTATTGTACACCATTTTGTATAATAGGGATTAGACTTGTTGAATCGGTTTAATTTAAACCCTATGTTTAAAAAAAAAAATCGTTTTTCGTATTTTTTGTTTGTTTTCTTTCATTTGAATGTTGACATTGAATCATTCACTCGTTACATTTAAATTGAAATGTAAAGTTTCTAAACTCTAAACCATAAGTTGAATTTAAATATTACATTAATGTTCTAAACTTAAATTGAAATGGAATCATCTAATTCATTAAATTTGAATATTAGTTTCAAAAAATTTGTTGGTTTTGATTCTGAATCTTGTTTTAAAAAGTTGTAAGAGCTAATCTGGACATTTAATAACCAAGGTCCAATTTAATGTACATGGTCTAATATCTTTAGGTTAGAGTTCAAAGATAGCATGCCATCTACGATTGTAAATCAGTCGAGTCGAATAGTGTTGCGTTCGAAACTCGACTTAATTGTTACACTTGAAGCTTAAGACGCAAGGGTATGCTCTCTCTTATTTGGAAATTGGAATGTTTTTTCTAATTTTAGACATGAATTCCGAAACACCAATTCAATTCCAATTCCAAAGATTCAATTAATCTGGACATTAAATAACCAAGGTCCAATTTAATGTACATGGTTTACGATTGTAAATCAGTCGAGTCGAGTAGTGTTGCGTTCGAAACTCGACTCAATTGTTATACTTAAAGCTTAAAACGCAAGAGGTATGCTTGAAATATTTCTAGTTTTAGATATAAATTCCAAAACACCAATTCCAAAGATCTGTATGTTTGTTGATGATGTTTCACACCAAAGTTTAATTAATCTGGACTTTAAATAACCAAGGTCCAATTTGATGTATATGGTCAAATATCGTTTAAATTAATAAATGATTCAACTTTCATTTAAGTTTAGTAATTTGTGTAATATTCAAATTTAATGAACGGTTCAATTTCAATTTAAGTTTAAATTTAGTACTTTAGTAATACGTAAAGAAAAAATGAGCAAAAAATGAAGAGAAAAAAAATCGATCGAACCTGTAGTTCAGAGTAGTAGCCGGCTCGATTCGGATTTCAAATTCGGAACCAATCAATTGAACATGTTGCGAGATCCACTGCAAGACCGATGTATAATTACCCATAACCACATTCTAGTTTAATTACATTTAAGACCTTAATGTAATATTTAAATTCAACTTAGGGTTTAATATTTAAATTCAATTTAGGGTTAGGGTTTAGAACCTCAACATTCCAATTTAAATGTAATGAGTGAATGGTTCAATGTCAATATTCAAATGAGCTAAAACCAAGAAAAAAAATACGAAAAATGATTTTTTTTTGGAACCTACGGTTTAAATTAAACCTATTCAACCAGTTTAATCCCTGGTACTACAAAATGGCGTATCCTTTTGCAACCATATAAGCAGTTACATTCAATGCATAACTCCACTCTATTTTAATTTCATTTGGGATAAAATACAGTTCTTAAAAAGGAAATTAAGGGTTCATAAACCCAGTTTTACAGATATTAGAGATATCAAAAAAATAAATATAGAAAAAAAATATTTAAGTTCTTCATTTTGTGGTTTTCCATTATCACCCATTCCATTTTATTTGCTTTTTTTTCGATTCATAAGTAGTTGAATGTTTGGTCATATATTCCGAAGATATTCCGGAGAAAGTTGTTCTGAAATAGAATGAAACCGTGGTTCTTCCAATCAAACTTGAGTTAGTTTTGTGTTTTTTGGGAAAATTTCGAGATAAAATTGTTTGATTGATTGATATTTCTGAGATTTGTTTTAGGGTTTTTGTTTACTTGGAGGTGTTTAATTTTGTGTAGGAATGAAATTTTGGAAATGTTACTAATGATACTTATTTGTTAAACTTTTTGTAGGGAATTTTGAAGGAGCAGGTATTTTGAATACAGAGGTGTTTTGAATACAGAGGTGTTTTGAATAGGTGTTTTGAATACAGAGCAGGGAAGGTGTTTTGTTGAATACAGAGCAGAGAGGTATTTTAATTTTTTGTACTTGAATATGTGTATTCGTAACTGATTATTTGTGTGCCTAATGAAATTTTAAAGGTAGGCTGCATCAAGGTGTTTTTGATCATATCATGGATGTAGTGGAATCGACTAAAGATATCACTGGAAAGATTAAAGAAATTGTAGAATCTTATCAGTCTCGATGGAGGGCTCATTGGAGGCCATCAAATCCTGTGGCTTTAGTGCCTTTTCTTGAATCTTCAAAACAAGACCATGAAAAAAATACACTTGACAAAGGAAAAGCTATAATGGTTTCATTGTCAGACTTATTAGCATTGCATCAAGATTGGCTTTCAGAACCATTACTCAAATGTCTCATTGCAACCAAATCAAAAAAATGAATCAAAGACACTTTGGATAACATAGATGAGAATAACTCATAGCCGATTTATGACTGAAAATGATATTTTTAAATCGCCCAGTAAAATTCATAGTCAAACACCATTTCATTCATATCTTGTAAATATAGATACATTTTGTATCTATAAATACCTCTCTTGTAAACACTTTAATGTCACTCAATGATTATAAAATGTATCTATATTTACAAGATATGAATAAATATTTAGATCAAATATTTTAAAAGATAAGGATAAATCATAATATTAAAAGATACAAATCTTTATAATATTATATTCCTAATAATTTCTTGGTCGTGTTAACAGAAAAGTAAAGGTTCAATTGGTCATGGGCCAAATAATTAAGTATTGCAAGTGGGCCGAAACAATATTAAATTGGGTCCAATAAAAATTCAGCTTGGGTTGGGGTATATACCCCTCCAGCTTTGTTTAATACACGCCCCCGATACACACACTCCCCTCAAAACACTTTTAAGATAGATGCACTCCCCCTAAATTACCTTATATACCCTAAATTGGGTCCAATTAAAATTCTACCTTATAGATACACACCCCCAAAAACATAACTCTCTTCATCTTCTCCAAGAATCTTCTTTCTTCCTCTCAATTTTTTTTTACTTTCTCCAACATTCACACCAGCTGCAGCCACCGCCGCTAGCCGCCCCAGTCACCTGCCCACCGCCTCTCGTCGCTCGCCGCTCCCACCTACCCACAGCCCGTCGCTCGCCGCCCCCACCTGTCCACCGCCCGTCGCCCAGTTTTTTTTTCTACCTCCTCCTCCTCCCCCGTCGCCGCCCCCTCCCTACCTCCGTCGCCCTACTCGCCCCCTCCCTCCCAAGGCGTCGCTGCTCCTCCTCCCCCAGCTATAACGGCGCTCCCATTTTCTTCTTTTTTTCCCTCTCTGCAACAGGCGGCGCCGCCTCCTTTGTCGAGCGACGCCGACGGCTCTTCCTCCCCCAGCCAGCCACGCTCTGCCGTCTTCCTCCCACTTCGGCCGCCGCTTCCGCTTCCATCAGGTTTTTTTTTTTTTTATTTCGACAAAAAAAGTGTTGATCAAAAATACTTTCATCGATAATAAAGGGTCGATCAGAGTATTTATGGTCAATCATTTATTGTCGAAAATTTTAATTTTTAATTTTTTAATTTTTTTTCGACGAACCAGTGTCGACGGAGAAGTGTTTGGTCGACGAACCAGTGTCGACGGAGAGGCGTTTGGTCGACGAACCAGTGTCGACGAAGAGGCGTTTGGTCGACGAACCAGTGTCGACGGAGAGGCGTTTGGTCGACGAACCAGTGTTGACGGAGAGGTGTTTGGTCACGAATTGATACGCTTGATTTTGCTGTTTTATTTGACATAGCATTTGTGGTCTCTGCTCCTTAACATATAAATATAGCTAATTCATTTTCTTTTATCCAATATACGCTCATGTTTCTTTGTTTCTTGAATGAAGAATATAATCTTGGAGTTTTGATGTTTTGGTTACTCACTGTCATAAGAACAATCAAGCGTTTGTTTTTGTGGTTGTGTTGTTTTGTGGTGGTGGCGGCGGAGGTGGAATTCTAGGTTTTTGGTTAGAGTTGTTTTTAAATTGAAGTGGGAGTGTATCTATCTTAATATATTTTAATAGAAGGATAAAATTGGTATTTTACATGAATATTTAATTAATAAAAATGAAGGGGGAGTGTATTAAACAAAGCTGGAGGGGTATATACCCCAACCCATTCAGCTTCTCACAGCTGCCCCCTAAGAGTATAAGGAATGAGTGGGCTTTCCCCCCTTTTTCATTTGGGCTTCCATTTTTTTTTTCCAACTTTATTTTCGTTTCATTTCTTCAATTAACGTCGTAAATTAATCGAAGCGTGTTTTACTTTAAATGTGCTCTTTTTCCTATAAAAATAGCAAACAACACCCTTTTCTCCCAATCAAGTTCAATTAAACAATTTAGTGTAAATAATGCAATAAATCCTATCAAATTAAGTAAAATAAATTCATAAATTTCAAGCAATTTTCACACAAATCAATACTCAAAGCTCGAAACTCAACTTGATTGAGCCTAAATTTTTAAAGATTGAGCCTGACTCGATTACATATATAGTTTTTTAAAATTAAATGTAAAACATATTACTTTTTCTAAATTAAACTCGATTACTTCGATTTTTTTCTGTAAAATTCAACTCGATTACTTTGATTTCGATCTTTTTCCATGACAAGCTAGCACAAGTAGTTCGCGAGTTGGCTCAACTCACTGGTGTGCTGTCGCCGGCACCCAAAAATAATTATCTTAAATACCCACCATGTAGTAGGGAAGTAAGAGTCGATCCCACATAGAACAGTGTAATTTAATTAACTAGTTCATGTTATAAAAGCAATTAAAAAAAAAAGGGGAAATTGATTGGTTGGCTAACAAACTACTAAGAAGCAAGAAATAATAAATTGCAATATAAAATAACGAGACTCAAATAATGGAAATGATCTAGGTCTTGGATAGCTTCCCCTAATTAATTATACCAATTTAATCAACGACCCTATAATCTCAATCTAATCTCAAATCTTATCCCTAAACCAGTGGTACGACCAAACTAACTCGAATTGTTTCTTACGTTTAATTAATCAGCATGTACGACCCCCAATTAATCTATCCCTACGAATAACCTAAAACATGTATCTAAAGTTCAACTCGAGTAACGCATTCAAGAATTAAAACAATAGGATAAACTAGACAATGAATACGAGACACTCGTTTCATGAAACCTAGATGTTAATACTCCCTAAGGTGTTATGTCTTAGTTGCTACAAATCCCACAATATTATAACAATTACGAATTATAATTTATAGGAGAACTAGAATTGATATAAGAATAAAATTGGATGATCAAGCCTATTAAACTCTTAATTCAAACATGCATAGCATCTACTCAAGTAATAATAAAATCGAGATATAAATCAAAATCAATCAAAATTTATATAATTAAAAATGCATAATTATCACAAGTTTCACATCCTCGTGCTAGAATAACAATCTACCTACTAAATATAATTAAAAGAATTATAAATAAAATCAAACTCATTGTTCACGACTGCTGTCTGCTTCCAATCCCAGATCAATTCGGCGGATGACTTCCTCCTCTCTCAAAACCAGTGTGGTAAAAGGCAGAAATCACTAAGCTGGCGTTTTCGACCGCCTAGTGCCTAGACCGTCTAATCGGCGCCTAAGCGCTGCCTAGAATTTCCTTTTTTTTTTTTGTACTTCAGTAATTATTAATTAATATGACTAACTTCCTAATGTGGCGGTACCTATATCATTATTAATTTATTACATTTCTAATGCAAGTGCAAGTGTGCAATACACCAAACTCTCAAACTAATAAAAAAAAGTGAAAAAACAGAGCATACGAGTCTCAAACTATTATACTCAAACTCTATAATTAATTAATTACTTGATTAGTAATTTAGTATACCGCTATACTCAAACTCTCAAACTACTAGTATATACCGTCTATACTACATCACTGTTAAATGTATACCAAATAAAATAATAATAATAAAAAAAAAACAGAGCAACACTGTGCGATGCCGACGCGAGCGAGCTGCGAGGCCAAGGGACACAACACTCAGGGGAGTGGCTGCGCAGCTGCTCGCTTTTCACTTTCAGAAATGATTCAAATTGAATGGAACCCTAACATCATTACTTAAAAAAACGACGTTGTTTTGTATCTTATATGTAATATTCAAAATTGAAATTAAATTATTCATTTATTAAAATTAAGGTACTATGATTTAGTATCTTATATGTAATATTCAAAATTTCAATTTAAGGTTTAGCACATTATGAAATATACAATTTATATGTTTAAATTAATGAATGATTCAACTTTCATTTAAGTTTAGTAATTTGTGTAATATTCAAATTTAATGAACGGTTCAATTTCAATTTAAGTTTAAATTCAGTACTTTAGTAATATGTAAAGAAAAAATGAGCAAAAAATGAAGAGAAAAAAAATGGATCGAACCTGTAGTTCAGAGTAGTTGAACATGTTGCGAGATCCACTATAAGACCGATGTATGATTACCCATAACCACATTCTAGTTTAATTACACAATTAAATAATGTTTTAGTATTTTTTACACTGTTTATTTCAACTTTGAAAAATCTTTTAATTTCTAATTTACTTTTATTAACTAATCAGCTCAAGATAAATCTTCTCTCTGTACAAACTTGTCATATAAATTAAAAATATTTTCTCTATAAAAAATTTGTATTACAAAATTAATGTGATTAGAAACCTCATTTATTATTTAAGTGTATACTTGTCAATACACACTCTTTCTGAAACACCAATTCCAAAGATATGTACATTTGTTGATGATGTTAAGTTGATTCAATTAATATGAACTTTAAATAATGTAAGGTACAATTTGATGTATATGGTCAAATATTCTTAGGATAGAGATCAATGATAACATGTTATCTAGGATTGTAAATCAGTCGAGTCGGGTAGTGTTGTGTTCGAAACTCGACTCGATCGAATCTAAAATTTTAAAGATATTATAACCTCTATTCATCTAAATGTTATTGTACAATATAATAGAACATGATAATTTACAATTTTAAAATTGAATTATTAAAGTTATCCAATTATTAGTCGAGATTTTATCTTTTAAAAGAAAAAAAAACTATTAAGAATTACAACTTTTAAGTTTTAACCCCTTTAAAATACAGTGTTCTGCCTAAATTAAACACTTGAATTGTTCCATTTTACTTCTATGTCAATAATATTTAAAAAAAAAAAAAAAAAACTCGCACTTATTATCCATAAATTATATTCTCATTTGTGTTATTAGTTCGTCTACCAAGTTTGTTTTCATACAATGGTAAATATCATATTTTTATTTTTAGCCATCGCCTAATTACTTATAATGTCATTCAATATTTTACTCATAATTCATAAACAATCATTGTATTTATTTACAATACTTTAAAATATACATACTTTATCTGCTTTTATTTTAAAAAATTGTACCAAAAAATATATATGAAAATATAATTCGCAAAAGAATGGAGTAATGATTAGTGTGAAAATTGCTTGAAATTCATATATTTAATTTGCATAATTTTATAGAATTTTATGCATTATTTACATTAAATTAAATTGACTAATTACACTTGAAATGAGAAAGGTACGTGTATTTCTATTTTTAGAGCAAAGTGATTGGACGAGAAATTAAGATAGATCGAGGCGCAAATTTGATTTTTCATTTAATTAAACAGCTGGCCCACTTCAGCAATTTTCAGCGGCCCAACATAGAAAGAAAGAAAAGCAAGTGGGTTGGGGTATATACCCCTCCAGCTTTGTTTAATACACACAGCCTTCATTTTTTTTAATTCTATATATATGAAATACCAATTTTACCCTTCAACTAAAATACAAAGATAGATACACTCCCCTTACATTCTAAACCCTAACCCTAATTTTTTTCTTTTCTTCTTCCCCACTTCATTTTTTCCCATTTCTTCCATCTTCTTCCTCCTAAATTCATGGCCGCCGTAATTTTGATAGTGATTACGAGAATGGTCATGTCCTTGGTATTGATAATGATGGTGGTTATGATGATCTTGATAGTGATTTTTAGGGGTTAATGTTTATGTTATAATATTAAGTGATATGAATTGTATGGATGATCAACACTTATTCATTTATGATTACGAGTTTTAGAATTTATCATTTTTTGTTACGACGTTGGTTATTTTAGATTGTATTTGAGTTTAAGTTACAATATATTTGTTGGATTTGATTATATATTTGAATCGTAATTGTTTGTTGATTTCAATTGATTTTGATAAAGCTTTTTAATATAGCAATAAATATCAAATATTCCACATTGAAAAATCTTTCATAATTGAATATTATACATGTTTGTTGGAATTGGTATTGGAATTTGATTTGAATAAATTTCCAATAATTGAAGTTCCAATGGCCAATATGTGTTGGAAAAATTCCAACGGAATATAACTATTGGAATTGATGATGAAATTTGTGATGGAAAATTTCCAACAACTGAAATTCCAAAGGACAAAATTCGTTGGAAAAAATTCCAACGGAAAATTACCGTTGGATTTGTCGATGGAATTTACGGTGGAAACAAATTTAATAGGTGAAAATTCCAACATTCACGGTCCGTTGGAATGTACTGTTGGAATTTTTTTCTGTTGGATTTTTCATTGGAATTTTGCAATTCCAACGCTCACTTTTCCAACGATCATATTTTCGTTGGAATTTCCGTTGGAATCATTGATTCCAACGGAAAAAACGCAAAAAACCGTTGGAATTTTGATGTTTTCTTGTAAATATAATTTTATTTTTATCTTTATTCATCGCCTAATTAATTATTTACAAATACTTTAAAATACTCATATTTTATCTGCTTTTATCTTAAAAATTGTACCAAAAAATATATATGAAAATATAATTCACAAACGAATGGAGTAACAAAGTGTAGTTCAATTTTACGTATAAGATTTTATCATTCAAAACTTTCTCACAATTTTCCAAACATACTATTTTCGTTCCACATAAATTTGTATATTTAATATATTGAAACGCTTCACGTTAATTTTCATACTTTATAACTAGTGTTGTTAAACGAACTGAGCTCCTCGTGAGCTCGATTCGGCTCGAGCTCGTTAGATACTCGATTTACTAACAAGTCGATTCAAGTTTGATTCATTAGACTCGATATATATTTTTCTTTTAATTTCGCTAGGCTCGGCTTGATAGCTTCATTAGACTGATTAATGGGTCGAGTAAAAAAAAATTAATTTGTCAATATTATCAAGTCGAGCTCAAATTTCAATAACTTAGCTCAGCTCAAATAATAAAAATATAGATGAAGCAAATGTTTTAAAATAGATCATAAATTTGAGTGTTGATTGATGATTTTGGGAAAACCTAGAGGTATGCTCTCATATTTGAAATGTTGCTAGTTTTAAATTGAATGGAACCCTAAACAACGTTGTTTTGTATATTTAAAAAAAATAAAAATAAAATAAAAAATTAAAGCACCATCCGAATCGGTGCTCCGCCTAGGCCCCGTCTATCCGCCTAGAACTGCCCAGGACCGACTAATCTCCCTGGCGCCTAACGTGTGCAGATTAGTGATTAACTGGAAATTTTTCACCGCCTAGATGGGCCTAGGCACCATTTTTGCATCCTTGCTCAAAATTGACGGATGCTCTATCTATTGCCGTTAATGGGCCATTAGAGCCCAAACACATTGTATGAATTAATGGGTCCATCTCACAGCTGCAGTGTGCGTGCGTGTCCGCCCAGAAAAGGATATTAATCCCTTTTAAAACAATTCAGCCCCTTTCTTCATTTTTGGGCTTTCTTAAACTTGTGGCCCGTAACTCTAGAGGCCCACTTTTGCTTCACAATTGGCCCAACTCTTTTAATTCCTTGAATTTTACCTGAATTATATAACAAAATAAAATAAGTAGGAGAACTCAATAAAATCTCAAATTAATATCTAATTAAAACACAAAAATCTGCAATAATCCCGACTCATCACTCTCTTACACCTGTTGATGTTTCGCACTAAATTTAATTCAATTAACATAGACTTTAAATAATCAAGGCATAGTTTAATGTATATCGCCAAATACTCTTAGGATAAAGAGCAATGATAACATGTCATCTAGTGGTGTAAATCAGTCGAGTAGTGTTGCGATCGAAACTCGACTCGATCGAACCTAAAATTTTGAAGATTGAGCTCGACCCGATTACCTATATAGTTTTTAAAATTAATTGTAAAACATATTTATTTTTCTAAATTAAACTCGAGCTCGACTCGATTAATTCAATTTTAATCATTTTCCGAGTCAAGCTAGCTCAAGTAACTCGCGACTTGACTCAACTCACTTACATCTGTTGATGTTTCATACTAAATTTGATTCAATTAACATCGACTTTAAATAATGAAAGCACAATTTGATGTATATCGCCAAATACTTTTAGGATAAAAATCAATAATAACATGTTATCTAGGTGTGTAAATCAATCGAGTCGAGTAGTGTTGCATTCGAAACTCGACTCAATTGTTATACTCGAAGCTCGACTCGATCGAATCTAAAATAAAACATGATAATATACTAATTTTATTTATTTTCTATCATTGCATATCTACTTTTAGAAAGAAAAATAAAACAAGTTAAGTTGTACCTGAATACAATGGTGGAAGGATTATAAAATTGAATCTCCCATATCGAGTTATTAGTCGGGATAAAAAGTAAAAAAAAAAAAAAAAAACTTGTAAGGTGACTAATCTTCAATTTATAAAATAACTCGTAAACATCACAAAAAAATATGAAAGGATTCTTTGTTCTAATTTAGTCTTGTATAATCTGATTTTAAATACATCAAATATTAAATAATATCCATCATTTGATAAATTAAACATATCTCTCTTATTTGGAAATTGGAATGTTTCTAGTTTTAGATATATATTTCGAAACACCAATTCCAAAAATATGTACGTCTGTTGATGATGATCACACCAAAGTTCAATTAATCTGGACTTTAAATAACCAAGCCCATCAAATAGAGATTAATGATAACATGTCAACTTTTTTTTTTGTTCATTTTTACTCAAGTTAAATTAAATTGAAATGAAATCACTCCTAATTCATTTATTAAAATTGAAATTAAATTATTCATTTATTAAAATTAAGGTACTAGGATTTAGTATCTGTAATTAAACTTTATATGTTTAAATTAATGAATGATTCCATTCAAATTTAAGTTTATTACTTTATGTAATATTCAAATTTAATGAATGATTCAATAACTACATTCTAGTTTAATTTCATTTAGGACCTTAATGTAATATTTAAATTCAACTTTGGGTTTAATATTTAAATTCAATTTAGGGTTAGGGTTTAGAACCTAATTAACATTCCAATTTAAATGTAACGGGTGAATAATTCAATGTCAATATTCAAATGAGAGAAAACGAACAAAAAAATTACGAAAAACGGATTTTTTTTGAACCTAGGGTTTAAATTAAACCTATTCAACAAGTCTAATCCCTATTACTACATAATGCGTATCCTTTTGCAACCATAATCAGTTACATTCAATGCATAACTACACTCTATTTTAATTTCATTTGGGATAAAATACAGTTTTTAAAAAGGAAATTAAGGGTTACTTGTTAAAAAACCCCATTTGCAGGATATTAAAGATATGGAGAAAAATATTTGCAACAAAAAGTGTCTCTATCTTCATTTCGATCTCTATAAAATAAAATGCAGATGAATCCTCTCTCTCACCCTCAATTTCTAACCTAAACCTTTGTTCTTCATTTTGTGGTTTTCCATTATCAGCAATTTCATATTATTTGCTTTTTTACGATTCAGTGAAGGATTAGCGTTTCTAGGGTTCTTCCAATCAACGTTGTTGTTTTAGTTGAATGTTTGGTCATTTATTCTTAAGAAAGTTGTTCTGAAATAGAATGAAAACGTGGTTCTTCCAATCAAACTTGTGTTAGTTTTGTGTTTTTTTGGGAAAAATTCGAGATGAAATTATTTGTTTGATTGATATTTCTGAGATTTGTTTTGGGGTTTTTTTTTTACTCGGATGTTTTTAATTTTAAGTGGGAATGAAATTTTAGAAATGTTACTAATGATACTTGTTTGTTAAACTTCTGTAGGGAATTTTGAAGGATATAGAGCAGGTGTTTTGAATACAGAGCAGATGTTTTGAATACAGAGCACAGGTGTTTTGTTGAATACAGAGTGAGAAGGTGTTTTGTTGAATACAGTGCCAGCAGGTATTTTGATTTTTTGTACTTGGAATATTTAAGTGTATTCGTAACTGATTATTTGTGTGGCTAATGAAATTTTGAAGGTTGGCGTGTTTTTTATCAGATCATGTCTAAAGGTATAATGGAATCGACTGAGGATAGCACTGGAAAGGGTAAAGAAACTGTAGAATCATATCAGTTTCGTTGGAGGGCTCATTCGGAGGCCAGGTGGCAGTACTCATGTCAATAAGGAAGTACTCGTGTCAATAAGGAACTCGATACAAAAACTGAAATGTAAAGTTTCAGAATCATTTCAAAAAGCTTGGGGAGTGAGGCATCGTTCAGGAAACGTGAAATTAAAATTAAAGCAATAAGGCCAATTTCCATGTACATGGTCTAATATGTTTAGGGTAGAGATCAAAGATAACATGTCAATTTATGGTTGTAAATCAGTCGAGTCGAGTAGTGTTGCGTTCGAAACTCGACTCAATTGTTATACTTGAAGCTTAAAACGCAAGGGGTACACTCTCTCGTATTTGGAAATTAGAATGTTTCTAGTTTTAGATATAAATTCCGAAACACCAATTCCAAAGATCTGTACGTCTGTTGATGATATTTCGCACCAAAGTTCAATTAATCTGGACTTTAAATAACCAAGGCCCATCAGATAGAGATCAATGATAACATGTCATCTAGGGATGTAGTCGAGATGTAGTCGAATAGCGTTGTATTCGAAACTCGGCTCAATTGTACGTCTGTTGATGATGTTTCGCACCAAAATTCAATTAATCTGGACTTTAAATAACCAATGCCCAATTTAATATATATGGTCAAGTATCTTTAGGATAGAGATCAATGATAATATGTCATTAGGGGTGTAAATCAGGCGAGTCGAGTAGTGTGCGTTGCGTTCGAAACTCGACTCAATTGTAATACTCAAAGCTCGACTTAATATATCGAACCTAAAATTAAACATGATAATATACTCTTTCTATTTATTTTCTATCACTTTATATGTATATTTAGAAAGAATCTAAATAATAATAATAATAATTAGAAAACCACCACTCAACCCCACCCCCCACCCACATGTGCCCCACTTCCTTGCCCCTTCGAAGTCCCAATCGCAAAGTCACAGTTAAATAATTATATATAAAAAATTAATTACTCCGTATAAAACTATGTTTAAGTTAAAATAAGGAAAAATATCAATTTTGGTCACCCAGTTTCACCTCTTTTCATATTTGGTCACTCACATTTAGTCACTATCAAAATTGGTCACCCAGTTATTATTTTCTATCAAAATCTTTTCATATTTGGTCACTCACATTTAGTCACTATCAAAATTGGTCACCCAGTTATTATTTTCTATCAAAATTGATCACTCTGTTGGTAAATCTGTCATTGACTAATGGAGAAAGAGTTTTAAGCCGTGAAATTTCTCAAAACCGCAAAAATATTTATAATAGGTCAGAAGGAATTCTGCATCTTCCACTGGTTTACTTTTTATTTTATAGATAATTAGGAAATGAGAAACTCAGGAGATAGAAATTTATTTCAATTAATTTCAATGCCCAATTGTTTAACTAACATTTCAAGAAATCTGCAAATGATCTTAGAAAAATATTTAGAACGAAAAAAAGTTTATGAAATTTTCTTGAATGAATAATTTTAGAAAACTATTTACAATTAATCTTCACCTTATGCTCCAATAATTATAAATTGGGAAATAAATTGAAATAAATATATCTCCAATTATTATAAAAATTCAATATGAAACTAAGAATTGAAAAACAGAGTACAATTGTTCAAAAAAAAACCAGAGTACAAAGTTTCACTCATTTCTGTAAAATAAAAAGTAAACCAACAACAAATGAATTCATAATTGAGTTAAATAATTATTAAAAACTTATTGAAATTTTTTTACTACGATTGAATCTAAACCAACAACAAATAAATTCATAGTTAAATAATTATTAAAAATTTACTGAAATTTTTTGACTACACAGCAAGTTGTCACGTCCAGAAGATGCATGAGAATTCTTTCTGATTAAGGATAAATATAATGAAAATTCCTTCAAAGATGAATGAAATAAGAAATAATGTATAATTTTTGTGATTGACTAAGATTCTTCAAAATGTAGGTTCCACATGTTTCATTCTTGCTACTGCGTTTGTTTCATTAATTTCTAGAAGATTATGATTAAGTTTTTAACGTTTTGAAAATTTTGAGCTCAAAACTCTTTCTCCGTTAGTCCATGACAGATTGACTAACAAAATTATCAATTTTGATAGAATATAATAAGTGAGTGACCAATTTTGATAGTGACTAAATGTGGGTGACCAAATATGAAAAGAGGTAAAACTGGGTGACCAAAATTTCCCTTAAAATAAAAACAGTAACATTGTGTAAAAAAAATCCCGTTTTATTCGAGTATACAATATAATGTCTTATGGGAAAGCTGCTATACTTGCTATTCCCTCGCTAAACTTTCTATTAATTTTTTACACAAAGATTAAAATAAATTATTAAATAATGATTTAAAGAGAGAAAAAAATAAGACATAAAAATTAAAACTGAGTGTTATTATATGTAAATAAGTATGAAGTGTAAAAAAATAAATTTAAGTAATACTTGTATTTTTCAAAGTGTAAAATTGAGTTACGTTCAAAAACAGAATTGCAACCAGTAAAATGGAGTTCGATTTTGGTTCCGTAAAAAATGTCGGTTATTCAGTTCCGGTTAAACTAACAATTTTCAATTTTTTTTTTGTTCATTTTTACTAAAGTTAAATTAAATTGAAATGAAATCACTCCTAATTCATTTATTAAAATTGAAATTAAATTATTTATTTATTAAAATTAAGGCACTAGGATTTAGTATATGTAATATTTAATTTATATATTTAAATTTATTAAATTTAAATTTAATGAATCGATTACAATTTCACTCTAAGTGTTAAAATTTCAATTTAGGGTTTAGTACATTATGAGATATTCAATTTATATGTTTAAATTAATGAATGGTTCAATTTTAATTTAAGTTTAGTACTTTGTAATATTCAAATTTAATGAATGATTCAATTTCAATTTAAGTTTAAGTGTAGTACTTTAGTAATATATAAAGAAAAAATGAGCAAAAAATGAAGAGAACAAAAAATCGATCGAACTTGTAGTTTAGAGCAGTAGCGGCTCGATTCGGATATCAAAACCGGAACCGACCGGTTGAACATGTTGCGAGATCCACTGCAAGACCGATGCATGATTACCCATAACCACATTCTAGTTTAATTTCATTTAAGACCTTAATGTAATATTTAAATTCAATTTATGGTTTAATATTTAAATTCAATGTAGGGTTAGGGTTTAGTACCTAATTAACATTCCAATTTAAATGTAATGAGTGAATGATTCAATGTCAATATTCAAATGAGCCAAAACGAAAAAAAAAATACGAAAAATGAATTTTTTTTGGAACCTAGGGTTTAAATTAAACCTATTCAACAAGTCTAATCTTTATTATACAAAATGGCATATCCTTTTTTTTTTTTTTTTGCCTAGGTAGTGGTGCTCTAACCACTTGAGCTATCCCACTTTGTCAATGGCGGATCCTTTTGCAACCAAAAGCATAAGCAGTTACATTCAATGCATAACTACACTCTATTTTAATTTCATTTGGGATAAAATACCGTTCTTAAAAAGGAAATTAAGGATTATTTGTTCATAAACCCCATTCGCAGGAAAAAATGAAATTCAAATATAGAAAAAAATATTTGCGGGGGTGTCTATTTTCATTTCGAACTCTATAAAATGCAGAGGAATCTTCTTTCTATCACCCTTCACCCCCTCTCTTTCCATTTCTACATACACATACGTATTTTAAGTTCTTCATTTTGTGGTTTTCCATTATCATCAATTCCATTTTATTTGTTTTTTTTTTTTGCAATTCACTGAAGGATTTGCATTTCTAGATTCCAATCAACTTTGTTTTATTTGAATGTTTGGACATATATTCTTGAGAAAGTTGTTCTGAAATAGAATGAAACAGTGGTTCTTCCAATCAAACTTGGGTTAATTTTGTGTTTTTTGAGAAATTTTGAGATGAAATTGTTTGTTTGATTGATATTTCTGATATTTGTTTTGGGGTTTTTGTTTACTTGGAGGTGTTTAATTTTGTGTGGAAATTTTGGAAATGTTACTAAGGATACTTGTTTGTTAAACTTTTGTAGGGAATTTTGAAGGATACATAAAAGTTGTTTTGAATATAGAGAGCAGGTGTTTTAAATACAGAGCAGGTGTTTTGTTGAATACAGAGCAGAGAGAGAAGGTGTTTTGTTGAATACAGAAGAGAGAGGTATTTTTATTTTTTGTACTTGAATATTTACGTGTATTCGTAACTGATTATTTGTGTGGCTAATGAAATTTTGAAGGTAGGCTGCAGGGTGTTTTTGATCAGATCATGTCTATAAATGTGCAATGAAATCGACTAAGGATAGCACTGAAAATGGTAAAGAAACTGTAGAATCTTATGTTGGAGGGCTCATTGGAGGCCATTAGAGAGTGGCAATACTCGTGTCAATAAGGAACTCGATCGTGCAAAAACTGAAATGGAAGGTTTTAGAATGATTTCAAAAAGTTTGGGGAGTGAGACACTTCAAATAAACCTCCTAGATGGATGGAGATGGAAAGCAGCCAGTACTGTGGCTTTAGTGCCTTTTCTTGAATCTTCAAAATAACTTTGTATAGGCCATGAAAAAAATAGACTTGACAAAGGAAAAGCGGTAATGCTTTCATTGTCAAACATGTTAGCATTGCGTCAAGATTAACTCCAGAACAATTGCAAATTCTACCTGCCAGAACAAGGTACTCTTACAGTGCTTATAATTTTAGTAGAATTTGTATTTTTATTGCTACATAATATTCTTTAATCAAAAAATTTCACCATATTTGTAAAAAAAAATATATGTAGACAATAATAATATCGAGTTTAATATCGAAAAATTTGTATTAGAAAATTAATGTGATTAGAAATCGCATTAATTATTTAAGTGTATACTTGTCAATACACACATTAGAAACAATTAACCAACAACACAATGTTAATCATGTAATTACTACGTTAATCCACTAATTACCCACATAATTTTAACACCCAAAACAATCAAAGCTTAGCCCATAATTAAAACAATAAATACAAAAAAACACATAAAAAATAAGTAATAACACATAGATTAAAGAAAATATCACCTCATTTGTCTTTATAATTCTCCAAAACTAACACTAACATGAAACACTAGATTAAAATCTATAGTGTGGGCTCACTTCATATGCAAATTGGTGAAATGGGCCAAATAATTAAGTATTGCAAGTGGGCCGAATCAATATTAAATTGGGCCCAATATAGATTCAGCTACTCATAGATGGCCCTGACTATATACCCCTCTGCCTTTGTTAAGTATACTTCCCCTCTACATTTATTAATTTAATATTAATGTAAAATATCAAATTTACCCTTTTAGTAAATATATCAAAAATAAACACACCCCTATAACCCTAAAAAATGCAGCCGCCTCCCCCCAATTCTGTCGTCGTCGCCGCCGTCAGCCACCCCTCCGGTCGCAGCCCCCTCAAATAAATTTAGAAATTAAAAAATAAACTAAAAAATTTAAAAAAAATCGACAAACCAGAGTCGACCAAAAACACTTCCGTCGACCCTGGTTTGTCGACTAAACACACTTTCATTGGTAAGATTTACTCGAAAGAAAAAATAGTTAAAAAATTTGAAATTTTCGACAAAGATGGATCGATCAAAAGGACTCCTGTCGACAAGAAATTATCGACGAGAGAGTTTTTGGGCAATTGATTATTATCGAAAATAATAAAAAAAAAAAAAGAAGGGAAAACCTGCAATTGATTATTTTCGACGACGATAACGATGTTTGGCGAGGAAAAACCCCAAGGAGTTGGCCTAGTGGCATAGGCTTGGGACGTAGGAGTATGCTCCTCTCTAGGTCTCAGGTTCGAACCCTCTAAGGTGCAAACAATTTCTATGGGGTCATGTCCATACAGAGCGCAAAGCTCTGGCTTTAAACGGGACCCCCGCAAGTGGGCGGTGGGATTGGTCCCCCGGGATTAGTCAGTCATAGAATCGGATACCCGAGACTTAAAAAAAAAAGCGATGTTTGGCGAGGGAGGAGGGCGCGTTTGGGTGGAGGAAGGCAGGGCGGCAGGCCATGGACGACGGGAAGGCAGCCGCGTGTAGGTGGGGGTCGTGCCGGTGACCTCTATAGCGGAATAGAGCAGAAATTAAAAAAAACACTTACCTCAGCGGCAACCATTTTTTCACGGATGAGGAGCGTGGGGGCAGTGCTGGGATGAGGAGCGCGGGGGCTGGGGAAGATTGGATGGGGCGCCAGGGGATGAGGAGCGCGGCGGCGGCGCTGGGAGAAGGAGGGGCGGCTAAAAAAAAAAAAGGAAAGAGGGAGTCGCGTGCTGGGCGAAAAAGCCTGGGGCGGCGCTGTGAGAAGAAGGCTGGGCCGCGCGCAGGGGGTGGGGGCGTCGCCGACGCCGGCACCAGGCATGGGCGTTGGTTTAGTGGATAGGTGGGGAAGAGAGTTAGTTTTAGGGTTTTAAAAAAATTGAGGAAGAAGGAAGAAAATAAGGAAAAGAATGATGGTATTTAGGGTAATTTGTTAGGAGCACATCTAACCTTTGTCACATTGAGGGGTATACAAATCGGGGGAGTATACACAAAGCTGGAGGGGTATATAGCCAGCCCCCTCCCATTTGAGCTTCCATCTTTTTTCCGACTTTATTCACGTTCCATTTCTTCAATTGACGTCGTAAAATAATCGAGGCGTGTTTTGTTTCAAATGTGTTATTTTTTTTCCTATAAAAATAGTAAACAACACTATTTTTCTAAATTAAACTCGAGCTCGACTCGATTACTTCGATTTCGATCCTTTTTCGAATTAAGTTAGCACAAGAAGCTTGTGAAATCACTTACATCTGTTGATGTTTCACACTAAATTTGATTCAATTAATATAGACTTTAAATAATCAAGTCACAGTTTGATGTATATTGCCAAATATTTTTAGGATAAAAATCAATGATAACATGTCATCTAGAGGTGTAAATCAGTCGAGTAGTGTTACGTTCGAAATTCGACCCAATTGTAATACTCGAAGCATGACTCGATCGAATCTAACATAAAACATGATAATATACCATTTTTACTTTTTTTCTATCACTGTGTGTCTATTTTTAGAAAGAAAAATAAAACAAGTTAAGTTGTACTTGAATACAACGGTAGAAGGATTGTAAAATTGATTCTCCAATATCAAGTTATTAGTCGGGATAAAAAGTAAAATAAAAAAATTGTAAGGTGACTAATTATGTTCAATTTATAAAATAACTCAGAAACATCACAAAAAATCTGAAATAATTATTTGTTCTAATTTAGTCTTGTATAATCTTATTTTAAATACATCAAATATTAATTAATAATCCATCATTTGATAAATTAATACATATTTTACATTCACAAAATCTCAAATCCAATTATAACAATAATAATTAGAAAACATCTATAGCCCACTCACTTATTCCCTCCGTTTTTTTAGCAGTAGATTCTCAACCTCTTTATGTTTTCATTCATTTGACAACCACCTAGTAGAAATTTTTAAGAAAATAAACACACAATTTTATGTATATATCACAAAATACTGTATATCATCCGTTTCAGAAGAAGTTTCCCAATATTTTTGTTCGTTTCAATAAAAGTGTTTTATTCATTTGACAATCAAAACTAAATATCGCCCAGTAGAAATCCCAAGAAAAAAAAATTAAAACACAATTTTACGTATATCGTCAATACCATATTTGTAGGATAAATATCAATGCTACTATTAGTGTATATATATATCACAAATTCATAATATATTGGGATTATCATTTATATCATGTCGTCCATATAAACAACGTAATATGCGAACACGCATTCCATACAGCGAACAACACCATTGTTTAGTATAAATGTATTCCCTCCGTTTTTCAGCAAAACTTTTCCAAAAAAAATAGGTTTGTTTCAATAAAACTTTTCATACATTTTCACAATCGATAGTGAATATCACCTAGTAGAAATCCTAAGAAAAATTAAATTAACACAAAATTTTATGTACATCGACAATATTATATTTATAGGATAAAGATCAATGCTAGTACTAGTTTATGTATATATCACAAATTCAATAATATACAAGGGGGCGCAACAACATTACTCTAACCAGGGGTGGTGCTGATTAGTGTGAAAATTGCTTGAAATTCATGTATTTAATTTGCATAATTTGATAGGATTTCGTGCATTATTTACACTAAATTGATTAATTGCACTTGATTTGGAGAAAATGTGTGTTTTGCTAATTTTGTAGGTGAATTGAGGATTTTTGAAGTAAAACACGTCGCAATTATTTTGTGAAGTCAATCAAAAGAATTAAAGGATGGGGTATATACCCTCCAACTTTGTTTAATACACTCCTCCTAATTTTTATTAATTCAATATATATATATATATATATATATATATATATATATAATACCAATTTTACCCCTTTTACTAAATCATGTTAGATACATACACTCCCCCTAAAACCCTAACCCTAATGCATTAATCCTAATTTTGCAACTCAGCCGTCGCCGCTGCTCCTCCGGCAACCACCATCACCTCCGACGATCAACCACCTTCTCTCTTCTCTTACATCCACAAATTTTTAAAAAAAAAAAAAAAATTCAACAACAAAACTTAGAAATAAACTTCCACTAATCCACAAAACTTAACAAAACTCAACAACAAACCCTAAACCAAAAACTTAAAAATTCAAACAAAACAAAATTTTATTTTCGACAAACCAGAGTCGATCGAAAATTCTCCCGTCGACAATGGATTGTCGACCAAAAACAATTCGGTTGACTCTGGTTTATCAACCAATTTTATTTTTAAAAAAAATTAAATTTTCGTTAATATTGAGTCGACCAAAAATAATCTCGTCGACAACCATTTGTCGATGAGAGTGTTTTTGGTCGATTCAATATTATTGAAAAAAAACCCTGGAGAAACGTATGGGCAGCGCGGCCAAAGAGAGGGTGTGGAGGGGGCACGGCGGGTGGGCGGGCGGGGGCTCAACGGCGGCGGCGGATTTGGGGGAGTTAGTTGCAGAAAACGAAAAAAAAAAAAAAAAAGATGCTGCGATGGCATCTTGCAGCGCGACGTCTTGCTGCGTACGGCGGCGGGGCGGATCTGTTGCGGGGGCTTGTCTGCGGCGGTGCGGTGAGGGGCTGGGCGGCGCAGGCACTGGGGAAGAAGATGAGGGCGGCGACGATAAGAAGATGAGGCGGTGAGGGGCTGCGCTAGACGAGAAACGAGGGAGGAGGGCGGCGGCGAACGCTCGACGATGGGCGGCGGCGGTAGATGGGAAGAAAGAAAGAGAAGTATGGGAGAGAAAGAGAAGAAGATAAGAAAAATTAGGGTTAGGGTTATAAGGGGGTGTTTATGTATCTATAATATTTTATTAAGGGATAAAATTTGTATTTCATATATATTTTGAATTAATAAAAAGAAAGGGGGAGTGTATTAAACAAAGCTGGAGGGTATATACCCCATCCCAAGAATTAATTGAGAAGAGAAGATATTGAGGCCCATTTCCACAACCAATTTCATGCACAATGCCACGAGGAATGAAGAGAAGAAGGGGCTGCAATTTTAATTTATTAAGGCCCATTTTGGGGCCCAACATGGAAAGAAAGGAAAGCAAGCAACTTGATTATTTGCTACTGGGCCATGCACAAGAGTTGAACAAAGTAAATTAACAAAGCAGTGGATTTAGCATCTTGAAGGGGCCAATATATATACTCTCCTGTCCACGCTTACTCTTTTTTTTATACATTGTTTTTAAAAAATTCATATTTTATTTATAAAGAATATATTTGAGATAACGAGTAAAGAATATATTTGATAGATACTCAATCTTGTTATTAAAGTTAAAAGAAATATTCAAAAGTGAACTATTTAAATAGAATGAACTTACTTTTTGTGGACCTAAAGAAACAAGTGAGCACACACTTTTGGTGGATGGAGGGAGTATATTGACTTTTCATTTTCTATAATGTAATAGATAGATTTTCATGGAATATTTCATTTTATTGTTAGCTTTGTTTGAAGATTCAACACAAGACAATTTGAGGTGATATTTTCCCTTAATTTCATATTTTATTGTTTATTTTTTATGAGTTTGATTTCAATTGTTAATTTAGTTATGGGCTAAAATTTGATTACTTTGGGTGTTGGAATTACGTGGGTAATTAGTGAGTTTATGAATTAATTGCATGGTTTAGCTTATCATGTCTTGGTGACAATTGTTTCTAGTGTTGTGGTTTGTGTGATTCAATTTATTAATTGATCCTTTTAGCTAGCATTTTCGATTAAGTTAATTGCAACGAGGTTTAGGTTTGCATGATTGGGTGTGGGTGTGAGCATTGATTAATTAATTGAAGTTAAATAGTAATTAGTTTAACCGAGAGATGGTTGATTGCTTAGATCGACAATATTAGACATTAATCGATTAGAGGTCGTCTAAGTGATTAATGAGAGGGCGAGTCCTAAACATTAGTAACCGTGTTGAAAGTGTTTACGAGTCACTATCATAGGAGTTTATGGTACTAATTAGATCTTATAATTGCTAATTAGTGCACGTGTTCACCTAAGCTTCACGAGGGATTGGTATACACGTATATGTGATAGTCTTTAGCATAATTCAAGACATTAGGTCTAATTATTGTTATTAATTGGTTAATTCATTAGTGATCCCACATAAGGAAGACACCCGAAACAATTCTTCCACTTGCACTTTTATCGTGTGAGTTAGTTTTAGTTGTTTACTTAGTGTTTATTTTTCTTATTAATATTTACTTAATCCTCTCGTTTAGCTTCTATAACACTATTATCGTCCAAAGACCTAGTGTAGATACCTAAATTTTATCGGTCCCTCCAATTGATTTGAGCCTCTAAAGCCCAAAAAATTAATTTAAAATTCAAGACGGGCCTCTAAAGTCCAACAAACCAAATCAAACCCAATTCTTAGCCCATCAAGTAATTCAAAAATTTGAATTAAAGCCCTAACCACTTGAACAAATATCTCTTTGGCCCATAAGAAACCCTAGGTTCTACACCTATAAATAGAGGCCTCATTTCATTCATTTCAGGATCAAGAAATCAGAAGCATTCAAGGCTCTAAAATTCTCTGCATAGATTTTAGAGTGTTCTTCTGCAATTGGAGGAGCTTCAAAGGCATTCTTCGTGCAAAGCAGCAAGAAGCAGTGTTCGAGTGGAGATCAAGGTGCTAAGCCTCTTCGATTCGGCGTTTCTTCAAGGCGTTCTTCGTGCAAAGCAGCAAGAAGCAGTGTTCGAGTGGAGATCAAGGTGCTAAGCCTCTTCGATTCGGCGTTTCTTCAAAGTTCTTCGTGGATCTTCAACGGAAAAGTCCCGATAAGTCCCGAAAAAGTCCCGATAAGTCCCGAAAATCAACGTTTAATCCAAAATACGGCGTCAAGCCTTTGAATTAACGTTACAAAGTCCCAAATTCAAGAACGATCTTCAACGACGTTCATCCAAAAAGTCTCTAAATTCGGCGTTTAATCCAAAATACGGTGCTAAGCCTTTGGATTAACGTTATAAAAGCCCCAAAATACAAGATCGGAAAGGATTCGGCTGCGGATCCAGCTCCAAAAGCTCAAGAAGTCCAAGTAAAGTTCAAGAAGAGAGAATCAGAGGAGAAATTAGAGATTGTAACCCACAAATACTCGGTTTTAATCCGAAATTAAATAAAATTGTTCGCATTTTCGCGATTTTATATTTAATTCACGAATTTGTGTTTACACCTAGTTGAATGAATGTGGAGCCCCAAATCTATAAGTCGAAAATAGCAATCAACCAATTAAATCAAACAAACCACAACATTAGAAACAATTAACCAACAAGACATAGGTTAATTATCCAATTACTACGTCAATCCATTAATTATTCACATAATTTCAACATCCAAAATAATCAAAGCAAAGCCCATAACTATAACAATAAAGGCAAAAAAACACATGAAAAATAAGTAATAAAACATTGATTAAAGAAATATATCATTTTTATAATTCTCCAAATCTATAGTAATGGCGTGTGAGCTCACTTAATATGCAAATTGGTGAAATGGGACAAATAATTAAGTATTGCAAGTGGGCCGAATCAATATTAAATTGGGTCCAATATAAATTCAGCTAGTGCGCGGCTATATGCACCCGGATTTCCTATGAGTACACCCACCAAACATTTTTTTAATCTTTCAGAACATGTGAAATGTCCCATATACCCCTATGGTAAAATTTATGAAAAAAACGAAGATGAGTACACCCACCTGTTCTATTCCATAGAATTATCTCCACCACCACCAAAACAAACACATTTTAAAAAAAAAAAAACTCTAAAAATTGCAACAAAAATAAATCCAAAACACCAACTGTTCGAAAAAATTTCTAAAACAAACTCAATATGTTCCAAATTTTTTTCAAAACAAATTCAATACGTTCGAAATTTTTTCCAAAACAAACTCAATATGTTCGAAAATAATTCCAAAACAACTCAAATTTGTCCGAAAAAAAAGATTGAACATCTTGTTCGAAAATTATTCCAAAACAAACTCAAGTTGTTCGAAATTTTTTCCAAAATAAACTCAATATGTTCGAAATTTTTTCCAAAATAAATTCAATATGTTCGAAAATAATTACCGAACTACTAAAAACCCTAATTTTCCTAAATTTTGTAAAATTTTCAAAACCCTAAGGGGAGAGGTGCCGGCATAAAAATTTTCTAAAATTTTCGAACATCAATAAAAATTGTAAAAAAAAAACTTACCTTCGCGTGGGTGCCGGCGACGTGCGAACAGCCACGAAGAGGAGGGGGAGAGCCCTCGAACGGCGTCGGTGGGCGGCGCGACAGCCCTCGAACGACGTCGGTAGCCGTCTTCTTGAAACAGGGAGGAGGAGCGAACGAGGGAGGGGTGCAAACGGTCGCCCGCCGCTTGACTTCTTCTTCAACAGCGCGGCCGCGTCGCTTGGAGAAGGGGCGACGACTACCGCGTCCTTCTTTAAGGCGGCGACGACGCGGCGACTTGGGAACAGAGGAAGAGAAGCGGGGGCTGGGGGAGAGGATCCGCCACCGGCGTGCGTGGCTTGGGAGGCGAAGAGGCGGCGCTGTAGACGGGCGGGCGACGCCGGGACGCAGGAAGAGGGGCGGCGCCGATGAGAGAAATGGAGGTGGGTGTCCTGAATTTTTAGAATGAAGGTGGGAGAATGAAGGGTTTTATTGTAGGAGAGGGTAAATTTGAGATTTCCACGTGGGTGTCCTCATCCATTTTGTGTGTGTCCTCATCGCGTGGGTGTCCTCATAGGATCTGTGTGTGCCTTTAGCCGCGCCCATTCAGCTACTCACAACTGCCCCCAATCAGGCACTCTCCTCCTGAAGCTTACGCATGCTCCCAAAAATGGGCGCAGTTATATACACACTAACTTATTGAGGACACCCACTGAATAAATACACACACCATAAGATAAGTACACCCACGTGGAAATCTAGAAAACACCCCTCTCATTTTAAACCCTAATTTAAATTCTTTTATCTTCCTTCATTTCTCTCACATTTTCACACACATGCACCCACCTGCCCCTCCCTCCCAATCGGTGCCGCCGCCCACCTCCCCTACCTTCAGTTGACGCTGCCGCCCGCCCTCGCCCCACAACGCCCTCCCCTCCCCTTTCCCTCCAGTCGTCGCTCTCCTCCCAACGGTGCGGCCGATCGCACCTCTCCTCCTTCGTGTCCTCTCCTCTCCGCCGCCATCTCCCTTCAGTCACTGCAGCGCCACCGCTGCTTTGAAGAAGGACACGGCCGTTGTCGCTCTACTCCCAGCGACGCCGCCGTTCGCACCCCTCCTCTCTCGTGCCCTCCCGTCGCCGCAACTGCTTTGAAGAAGGACGTGGCCGCTGTCGCTCTCCTCCCAGCAACGCGGCCGTTCGCACCTCTCCTCTCCGCCACCATCTCCTCTCGCCGCCGCTGCTTTAGGTTAGTTTACGAAAATTAGGGTTTTTTCAGTTTGTTAGGGAATATTTTCGAACAACTTGTGTTTGTTCATGAAATTTTTTTGAACAATTATGTATGTAGGGGGAAAAATTTCGAACAACTTGAGTTTGTTCAATAAAAAAATTCAAACAGGATGTCCGATTTTTTTTTTTTGGGACAAATGAAAGTTGTTCATGAATTTTTTTCGAATACATTGAGTTTGTTGGGTAAAAATTTTCGTACATCTTAACTTTGTTCAGTTAATATTTTCGAACATCTTAAGAATTTTTTTTTTTTTTTTTTTGTTGAAATTTTGTATTTTTGGAGTTTTTTTGTTTCGGTTGTGGTGGTGGAGGAGTTGATTCTGTAGTGAAATGGAATGGGTGGGTGTACTCATCTTCGTTTTTTTTCATAAATTTCACGTGGGGTATATGAGACATTTCACATGTCCTGAAAGATCAAAAAAATGATTGATGGGTGTACTCAATAGATTGGTGTGTGTATAACCGCGCCCCCCAAAAATATAAGGAAGGGATCTTTATTTAAAGGGCCTAGTCAATATAAAACCTCGTTTAAAAGGTCTTCCTTCTTAATTTTTTTTATTTAAATGGCCCTCCTTTTAAATAATTGGTTGCTTTTTTGCGTTGTCTTGTGAGAGAAATTTTGGGGGACTTCTGATTAATATTAGTCAAAGGCTATTTAAACAAAATTTAAAGTGAAAGGGGTTACCGGAAATAATTTCTCTATAAGGAATGAGTGGGCTTTCCGCCTTTTTCATTTGGGCTTCCATCTTTTTTTCGGACTTCATTCTCGTTTCATTTCTTCAATTAACGTCAAAAAATAATCGAGGTGTGTTTTGCTCTAAATGTGTTCTTTATTCTATAAAAATAGCAAACAATATTTTTTCTCCCAATCAAGTGCAATTAATCAATTTAGTGTAAATAATGCAAGAAATCATATCAAATTAATCAAAATAAATTCAATGAATTTCAAGCAATTTTCACACTAATCAATACTCAAAGCTCGAAACTCAACCTGATCAAGCCTAAAACTTTAAAGATTGAACTCGACTCGATTACTTATATAGTTTTCAAAATTAATTGTAAAACTTTTTTTTTTTCTAAATTAAACTCGAGTCACAATTATTTTCTCATGTAGGTTTATTTTTGCCGAAGCATATTTTTAGCCACGATCAATTATATATTAATTTGGTGGAAAATTACTCTGTATCACCAATATTGTTGTCAAATATCTCAAAAGGACTTCTACAGAATTATATTACATATTAAAAAAAAATTAAATTCAAAATCACAAATAATAAACGTATAGACGAAGTAATTATTTTTAAATAGATTATACTAAATTTTAGTGTTGAATGATAGTCTTGGGTTTTGTGGAAACACCCCACGTGTAGGGGTATGCTCTCTTATTTGGAACATCTGTAATACTGTTGCTGCCTTGCACTAAATTAGATTCCAATTAATATACTAATAAATTTACTTGATAAACTTTAAATAATTAAAACATAATTTTATGTATATTTATAGGGTAAATTAATAATTAAAATTTTAAAAAGACTATAACAAAAAATTATACTATAAAGAGTAGTTAATTAAAGTAAGAAAATAAAACCTATCATTATTATGATTTCACCGCATAATTTAAAATATTAAGTAAATATTTATAGTGCCGCCCGTGATTGATGAATTTGGGGGTTTGCGGAAGCCACCGCGCGCAAGGGGTATCTCTCATTATTTGGAAATTGGGATGTTTCTCATTTTATAGACATAGATTCCAAATCACCAATTCCAAGGTTTGACACCAAACTTCAATTCATCTAGTCATATATCTTTAAGATAGAGATCAAAGATAATAGGTTGTCTCGGGTGTAAATCAGTCGAGTCGAGTCGAGTAGTGTTGCGTTCAAAATTCGATTCAATTGCTATACTTAAAGCTCGAAACTCGATCGAATCTAAGCTCGATTCGATTACCTATATAATTTTTAAAATTATTTGTAAAACATATTTTTTTCTAAATTAAACGCGAGCTCGACTCGATTACTTCGATTTCGATATTTTTCCGAGTCAAACTAGCACAAGTAGCTCGCGAGTTGACTCAACTCATTTACATCTGTTGATGTTTCACACTAAAGTTGATTCAATTAACATAGACTTTAAATAATCAAGGCAAAGTTTAATGTATATCGCTAAAAAATTTATAATAAAAATCAATGATAACATGTCATCTAGGGGTGTAAATCAGTCGAGTCGAGTTGCGTTTGAAACTCGACTCAATTGTTATATCGAAGCTCGAAATTTAACTTGATCGAATATAAACTTTTAAAGATCGAGCTCGACTCGATTACCTATATAGTTTTCAAAATTAATTGTAAAACATATATATATATAAATTAAACTCAGGCTCGACTCGATTACTTCGATTTCGATCTTCTTCCGAGTCAAGCTAGCAAAAGTAGCTCGCGAGTTGACTCAACTCACTTACATTGGTTGATGTTTCGCACTAAAGTTGATTCAATTAATCTAGACTTTAAATAATCAAGACACAATTTAATGTATATCGCCAAATACTTTTAAGATAAAGATCATTGATAACATGTCATCGATCTAGGGGTGTAAATCAGTCGAGTCAAGTCGAGTAGTGTTGCGTTCGAAACTTGACTCAATTGCTATACTCAAAGCTCGACTCAATCGAACCTAAAAATACGATGAATCTTTGTTCTAATATAGTCTTGTAATCTTATTTTAAATACATCAAATATTAATTAATAATCCATCATTTGATAAATTAAACATATTTTAAATTTACTAAATCTCAAATCCAAAAAAAAATATTACTGTAATAATAATTAGAAAACCTTATAGCCCACCCACATGTACCCCACTACTTTGCCTCTTCGAAGTCCCAATAGCAAAGTCTGACATTGTGTAAAAATCAAAACAATAATTTTGTTCAAGTTAAAATCAAAACAGTAATTTTGTTCAAGTTAAAATCAAAACAGTAATTCTGTGTAAAAAAAAAAAAAAAAAACCGTTTTATTCAAGTATACAATGTCTTATGGGAAAGCTGTCATACTTGCTATTCCCTCACTAAACTTTCTATTAATTTTTAAACAAAGATTAAATTAAATTACTAAATAATGATTTAAAGAGAGAAAAAAAAAGACATAAAAATTAAAATTGAGTGTTATTATATGTAAATAAATAAATTTAAGTAGGTAAAGTGTAGTATGCACTCGAGTGCATGTTGTGCACCATAGTCTAAAGAAAAGTGTAAGTTATTAAAGTGAAAAGTACAACACAATATTACTGAAAAGTGTAAGTCACTGTAACTAAAAATATTATTATACAGTTTAATAATTGAAAAGTGCAACACCATTTACCAAAAAGTGTAAGTCAGTAAAACTGAAAAGTGTAACATGGACTAGGGTGCACAACATTCACTCGAGTCCATAGCAGACCAACCAATTTAAGTAATACTAGTATTTGTCAAATTGCAAAACCGAATTAAAAAACCACTGGTTACGGTTCAAAAACCGAACCGCAACCAGTAAAATGGAGTTCGATTTTGGTTCAGTAAAAAATGTCGATTATTGGGTTCCGATTAAACTAACAACTTTCAATTTATATATTTAAATTTAATGAAAGAATTATTTAATTTTAATTTAAATTTAGTACATTAGGTAATATTCATGTTCAATTTAGGGTTTGGGGTTTAAAAACTTATGTGTATTCAATTTATATATTTAAATTTAATGAATCAATTACAATTTCACTCTAAGTTTAATACCTTTGCTAGACGGAGTGCTAATATAATCGCACACGTTGTGGCAAGGGAGTTCCGTCATTTCGATTGTAATCATTGTTGGATAGACCCACCAAATTATGTGGTAGGGCTATCGACCTTTACATGCGTCTGCAATAATAGAAGCTAATCTTGTCTTATCTGGCTTAAAAAAAAAAATAGTACTTTGGTAATATTTAAATTTAATGATTCAATTTCAACATTCAAATGGGTGAAAATAAATAAAAGAAAAAATGAGCAAAAAATGAAGAGAAAAAAAATCGATCGAACCTGTAGTTTAGAGAATTAGTCGGCTCGGTTTCGATTTCAAAATCGGAACCGATTGATTGAACATGTTACGAGATCCACTGCAAAACCGATGCATGATTACCCATAACCGAGATTTAGTTTAGTTTCTCATTTAGGGTTAAAAAAAAAAAAGGAAAGTAAGTGATATTTTCTTGTTAACCTAGTTTAGCTATATATTTCAGTTATGAATGATTCATTTAAAATTTCAGTTTAGATTTAATACCTTGTTTGATATTTAAATTTTCAATTAGGGTTAAGTTTACATTTAGTACTTTACTCCCTTACAACTTTTTAAAATAGGATTTAGACAATTTTTTTGAAACGAATATGTAATATATTCAAATTTAATGAATGAATGATTCTATTTCAATTTAAGTTTAGTAATATTTAAATTCAACTTAGGATTCATGGTTTAGAATCCTAACATTCCAATTTAAATGTAATGAGTGAATGATTCAATATCAATATTCAAATAAGCTAAATTTAAATGTAATGAGTGAATGATTCAATATCAATATTCAAATAAGCGAAAACGAAAAAAAAAAAAAATGAAAAGTGACCTAGGGTTTAAATTAAGGGGGGTGTATTCAATTGAGATTCTGTTGGATTTTTTTGGACTTTTAAAATCTGGGGGTATTCAATCCGGATTTTTAAAATTCTTTCAAAATTTTGAGGTATTCAATACGGATTTTAAAAAGTCTTTAGAAATCTTTAGGTATTCAACAATTTGTGGATTTTAATACTCTATGGATTTCGTTGGATTCTCTTTCAAAAATATAAATAAATTTCACTAATCAAAATCTCTTCTAAAAAGTAGAGATTTCACCGGATTCTCTTAGAAGACTCTAGAAGAGAAGAAAAAAAAAACTTTGTTAACTATGTTCTTTGATAAGCATCACAGATTCTTCACCACCATTATTATTATTATCGTGAAAAAAATTACATTTCTGTATTTTAAAATTATATTCTTTCTTTAAAAATTATAGTATATCGGACACCGTCAATAATATCTAATCGACGTCAATTCCCCATTACGACTTCCCCATTACGTGGTGTTCGATATCATCTAAAAGATTTTGGTGGTCAAGGTCGTCACCCTAGAAATGCAATTATTCAATCAAATTTTTGGTATTTTCAAATTGCAATTCACAAGTTCGCTGGATTACATAACTTTTTTCGGAAAGAAGGTCGCTCTGATGAATTCCCAGTCGAATATAAAGAAGATAAAGATTCACCACATCTCGACATGAAAGAGGAAAATTTGGAATTGCTTTCTCAAAGACAACTACAACAAACAAAGAACTTATGCATGGAGAACTAGTATGGCTAACTATGTGAAAATGAGGTCGAGGTATAACTGTGATGAAAATGAAAATGAGAATAATAATGATAAATAATAAAAAAAAATTGAACTAGCTTTTAGGGGCGTAGTTTATGGAAATCCATGTAAATCAATAAAAAAATGTGTATTTAAGAATCCTGTAAAATCTATAAAAATTCATATAAATTAATAAAAAAGTCAGTCAAACTCTGTATAGAGTCTATGGATTTTCTAAATTCACTGACTTTTTAAAGTCCAAAAAAATCCAACAGAATCTCAATTGAATACACCCTTCTAAACCGATTCAACAATATGTATAATCCTTATTATACAAAATGGCATATCCGTTTGCAACCATATGCCGTTAGCATAACTGTACTCTTAAAAAGGAAATTAAGGGTTATTTGTTCATAAACCCAGGATATTCTAGATATGAAAAAAATGAAATTCAAATATAGAAAAAGAGATTTGGAGAATGCAATAAAAAATAAAAAGTGTCTGAGAGTGGACACGTCTCGATCTTCATTTCTCTATGATGGTGGACACGTCTCGATCTTCATTTCTCTATAAAATGCGATTCCACCATCTGAATTTCCATTTCTACATACACACAGTTGTACGTGTCTTAGTCTAAATCTTGTTCTTCATTTCGTGTTTTCCACCATCTGCAATTCCATTTTATTTGTCTTTTGCAATTCACTTAAGGATTTGCTTTTTTATTCTAGGGTTCTTCCAGTCAAACTATTCTTGAGAAAGTTGTTGTGTGCGCAGTTTTTTTTTTCTTTGTGATTTTTTGCGTTAGTTGTGTTAGGTCGTTAGTTGTTTACTTCATTAATTGAAGGTGTTTAATTTTGAGTGGGAATGAAATCATGAAAATATTACTAATGATACTTGTTTGTTAATCTTCTGTAGGGAATTTTGAAGGATACAATGAGGGTATCTTGAATATAGAGCAGAAGAGGAGGTGTTTTGTTGAATACAGAGCAGAGTGTTTTGATTGTTCTGTACTTTTTTTTACTTAATATTTATGTGTATTCGTAACTGATTATTTGTGTGGCTAATGGAATTTATGGAATTTTGAAGGTAGGCTTCATCACGGTGTCTTGAATACAGATCATAGAAGTGTTTTCTTGAATACAGAGTAGAAGAGCAGGTGTTTTGATTGTTCTGAATTTTTTTTTTTACTTGAATATTTATGGGTATTCATAACTGTTAATTTGTGTGGTTAATGAAATTTTGAAGGTAGATTTGATCAGATCATATCTTAAGGTGTAATGGAATCAAGTAAAGATAACACTGGAAAGGGTAAACAAACTGCAGAAGCCAGTCCAGTGACTTCCGTGCCCCTTCTTGAATCTTCAAAACAACCACCTATAGACCATGAAAAAAATAGTCTTGACAAAGGAAAAGCTCCAATGTTTACATCGTCAGACTTGTCAGCATTGCGTCAAGATTACGACGCCCAAGAGAAGAAGCCGTTTGAGCCTTCGGATAAGTTGTCAGCATTGCGTCAAGATTACGACGCCCAAGAGAAGAAGCCGTTTGAGCCTTCGGATAAGTTCCCCAACATAAGCATGGCGGCTATGGCCATGTTAGGGAGAAATATGGAAAAAAAGTATGAGACTGAAACTAAAGGCAATATCACATTTTGGAAAACCAAGCCTTAGTATGAAAGCGCTCGTTTGTACTTTTTTGTAAGTATTTATGCAACATTGAATCGTTTTTTCGTTGAATAAGAAATACATTATCGTATTATTCTTCCTCTATTTTTTAATAAATGATGTTTTAATCTTTTTCTCTTAGTTTTGTACACATTTAAATAATGTTTTAGAATTTTTTACACCTTTATTTCAATTATACCCTCCTCTAACCTCAGAAAATTTGTGTACCCATTGAATCATCGTTTCGAAGTTGGAAAATCCAGAATCGGTCACTCATACGGTCTAATTACCTATTTAGAAATTATTTTTAGAAGAAATCGACCAAAACCAAAATAGTCGAATTTTTTATTTTACCGCCAGTTCATAAAGTGTAATTCAAAATATTAAAAAAGAGATTAAGAATGTAACCCAAAAAAAAAATAAAAAATTGTACGGTGGTGGTGGGCCACTGCCTTCATCTATCTCTATAAAACGCACAACAACTCTCCCTCCATTCTACTCCATCTCTCTCTCTCTCTCTAAAAGGCACATGCAATTGGTTTGGGTGTATTTCAGTTTTTAGAGGAAATGTTATACTACTAATTTTGCTTGTTTGCTAAATTTCATTTTAATCAATACAGAGTACGTGCATTTTTTTAATTTTTTTCAGATTTTTGTACTTGTTTATGTGTAATTGTTAGCTCATCAAAGTAATTTCTGTATTTCAGTTTTATGCAATTGATTTGGGGATATTTCAGTTTTGAATGGAAATGAAATCTGGAAATGTACTTATGTGAATTCGGATACTGAGAGGAGTAGACAAACGGCAGCATCTTACCAGTCTATTTGGAGGGCTCATTGGAATCCGGCAAGCAGCATCTTACCAACGGAGGGACGTGGTGGCGTACTTATGTGAATAAGAAACTTGATCGTGCAAAAACTGAAATGGAAGGTTTTAGAATGATTTGAAAAAGTTTGGAAGTGAGGCGTCGTTCGGGGAGCGTGAAATTAAAGCAATAAGACGAATTTTCATCTTTTTGAAGTCATTTCAAAGAAACCTCCTAAGTGGATGTCTGATTGATAAATCTAAATCTGGGATCTTCCTTTAAGAGCATATAGTCTCATATGTTATGCCTCTCAAATAAACCTCTTAGGTGGAAAGCTGATGAAGAAGCAAGTTGTGACTTCAGCGTCCTGTGTCTTGGATTGTGGAAAGATATTATAACTACTAAAGAAGCAAGTCATGCGACTTCAGCCTGAAGTAGCATGACTTGCATCTTTAGCCGTTATAACATCCTTCCACGATCCAAGACATGGCACTGAAGTCACTGAACTTGCTTTTTAACTGTTTCTTTAACTGTTTTCCACGTAAGAGGTTTATTTGAAGTGACATAACACATGGGACTATATGCTCTTAAAAAAAATTCTATAGATTTACCATGCATCACTTAGGAGGTTTCTTTGAGGTGTCTTCAAAGATGGAAATTGACCTTATTACTTTAATTTCACGCTTAAGCGATGCCTTACCCCAAGCTTTTTGAAATCAATCTGAAACCTTCCATTTCAATTTTTGCACGATCAAGTTCCTTATTTACATGAGTACTGCCACCATCTAAAATTTTATAGAGAGAAAGGATTCCTCTACATTTTATAGAGATCGAGATGAAGATGAAGATGAAGATGGAGACACTGTTTGTTTTGTTGCATATATATTTTTCCATATCGGTAAAACTGGGTTTATGAGCCCTTAATAAGAACTGTATTTTAATTATCCCAAATTAAATTAAAATAGAGTGCAGTTATGCATTGAATGTAACTGCTTATTGTACACCATTTTGTATAATAGGGATTAGACTTGTTGAATCGGTTTAATTTAAACCCTATGTTTAAAAAAAAAATCATTTTTCGTATTTTTTGTTTGTTTTCTTTCATTTGAATGTTGACATTGAATCATTCACTCGTTACATTTAAATTGAAATGTAAAGTTTCTAAACTCTAAACCATAAGTTGAATTTAAATATTACATTAATGTTCTAAACTTAAATTGAAATGGAATCATCTAATTCATTAAATTTGAATATTAGTTTCAAAAAATTTGTTGGTTTTGATTCTGAATCTTGTTTTAAAAAGTTGTAAGAGCTAATCTGGACATTTAATAACCAAGGTCCAATTTAATGTACATGGTCTAATATCTTTAGGTTAGAGTTCAAAGATAGCATGCCATCTACGATTGTAAATCAGTCGAGTCGAATAGTGTTGCGTTCGAAACTCAACTTAATTGTTACACTTGAAGCTTAAGACGCAAGGGTATGCTCTCTCTTATTTGGAAATTGGAATGTTTTTTCTAATTTTAGACATGAATTCCGAAACACCAATTCAATTCCAATTCCAAAGATTCAATTAATCTGGACATTAAATAACCAAGGTCCAATTTAATGTACATGGTTTATGATTGTAAATCAGTCGAGTCGAGTAGTGTTGCGTTCGAAACTCGACTCAATTGTTATACTTAAACCTTAAAACGCAAGAGGTATGCTTGGAATATTTCTAGTTTTAGATATAAATTCCAAAACACCAATTCCAAAGATCTGTATGTTTGTTGATGATGTTTCACACCAAAGTTTAATTAATCTGGACTTTAAATAACCAAGGTCCAATTTGATGTATATGGTCAAATATCGTTTAAATTAATAAATGATTCAACTTTCATTTAAGTTTAGTAATTTGTGTAATATTCAAATTTAATGAACGGTTCAATTTCAATTTAAGTTTAAATTTAGTACTTTAGTAATATGTAAAGAAAAAATGAAGAGAAAAAAAATCGATCGAACCTGTAGTTCAGAGTAGTAGCCGGCTCGATTCGGATTTCAAATTCGGAACCAATCAATTGAACATGTTGCGAGATCCACTGCAAGACCGATGTATAATTACCCATAACCACATTCTAGTTTAATTACATTTAAGACCTTAATGTAATATTTAAATTCAACTTAGAGTTTAATATTTAAATTCAATTTAGGGTTAGGGTTTAGAACCTCAACATTCCAATTTAAATGTAATGAGTGAATGATTCAATGTCAATATTCAAATGAGCTAAAACCAAGAAAAAAAATACGAAAAATGATTTTTTTTTTGGAACCTACGGTTTAAATTAAACCTATTCAACCAGTTTAATCCCTAGTACTACAAAATGGCGTATCCTTTTGCAACCATATAAGCAGTTACATTCAATGCATAACTCCACTCTATTTTAATTTCATTTGGGATAAAATACAGTTCTTAAAAAGGAAATTAAGGGCTCATAAACCCAGTTTTACAGATATTAGAGATATCAAAAAAATAAATATAGAAAAAAAATATTTACGGATATATCTATCTTTATTTCGATCTCTATAAAATACAGAGTAATCCTCTCTCTCATCCCTTCACTCTCTTTCTCTCCATTTCTACATACACACAGTACATTTCTACATACATATACAGTTGTACGTATTTTAACCTAAACCTTTGTTTTTCATTTTGTGGTTTTCCATTATCACCCATTCCATTTTATTTGCTTTTTTTTTTTTCGATTCATAAGGAATTGCGTTTCTAGGGTTCTTCCCATCAACACTGTTTTAGTTGAATGTTTGGTCATATATATATTCTGGAGAAAGTTGTTCTGAAATAGAATGAAACCGTGGTTCTTCCAATCAAACTTGGGTTAGTTTTGTGTTTTTTGGGAAAATTTTGAGATAAAATTGTTTGATTGATTGATATTTCTGAGATTTGTTTTAGGGTTTTTGTTTACTTGGAGGTGTTTAATTTTGTGTAGGAATGAAATTTTGGAAATGTTACTAATGATACTTATTTGTTAAACTTTTTGTAGGGAATTTTGAAGGAGCAGGTGTTTTGAATAGGTGTTTTGAATACAGAGCAGTGAAGGTGTTTTGTTGAATACAGAGCAGAGAGTATTTTAATTTTTTTACTTGAATATTTATGTGTATTCGTAACTGATTATTTGTGTGCCTAATGAAATTTTAAAGGTAGGCTGCATCAAGGTGTTTTTGATCATATCATGGATGTAATGGAATCGACTAAAAATATCACTGGAAAGATTAAAGAAATTGTAGAATCTTATCAGTCTTGATGGAGGGCTCATTGGAGGCCATCAAATCCTGTGGCTTTAGTGCCTTTTCTTGAATCTTCAAAACAAGACCATGAAAAAAATACACTTGACAAAGGAAAAGCTATAATGGTTTCATTGTCAGACTTATTAGCATTGCGTCAAGATTGGCTTCAGAACCATTACTCAAATGTCTCATTGCAACCAAATCAAAAAAATGAATCAAAGACACTTTGGATAACATAGATGAGAATAACTCATAGCCGATTTATGACTGAAAATGATATTTTTAAATCGCCCAGTAAAATTCATAGTCAAACACCATTTCTTGGTCGTGTTAACAGAAAAGTAAAGGTTCAATTGGTCATGGGCCAAATAATTAAGTATTGCAAGTGGGCCGAAACAATATTAAATTGGGTCCAATATAAATCCAGCTTCTCACAGCTGCCCCCTAAAGAGTATAAGGAATGAGTGGGCTTTCCCCCCTTTTTCATTTGGGCTTCCATTTTTTTTTTCCAACTTTATTTTCGTTTCATTTCTTCAATTAGCGTCGTAAATTAATCGAAGCGTGTTTTACTTTAAATGTGCTCTTTTTCCTATAAAAATAGCAAACAACACCCTTTTCTCCCAATCAATTTCAATTAAACAATTTAGTGTAAATAATGCAATAAATCCTATCAAATTAAGTAAAATAAATTCATGAATTTCAAGCAATTTTCACACAAATCAATACTCAAAGCTCGAAACTCAACTTGATTGAGCCTAAATTTTTAAAGATTGAGCCTGACTCGATTACATATATAGTTTTTTAAAATTAAATGTAAAACATATTACTTTTTCTAAATTAAACTCGATTACTTCGATTTTTTTCTGTAAAATTCAACTCGATTACTTTGATTTCGATATTTTTCCAAGACAAGCTAGCACAAGTAGTTCGCGAGTTGGCTCAACTCACTGGTGTGCTGTCGCCGGCACCCAAAAATAATTATCTTAAATACCCACCATGTAGTAGGGAAGTAAGGGTCGATCCCACATAGAACAGTGTAATTTAATTAACTAGTTCATGTTATAAAAGCAATTAAAAAAAAAGGGGGAAATTGATTGGTTGGCTAACAAACTACTAAGAAGCAAGAAATAATAAATTATAATATAAAATAACGAGACTCAAATAATGGAAATGATCTAGGTCTTGGATAGCTTCCCCTAATTAATTATACCAATTTAATCAACGACCCTATAATCTCAATCTAATCTCAAATCTTATCCCTAAACCAGTGGTACGACCAAACTAACTCGAATTGTTTCTAACGTTTAATTAATCAGCATGTACGACCCCCAATTAATCTATCCCTACGAATAACCTAAAACATGTATCTAAAGTTCAACTCGAGTAACGCATTCAAGAATTAAAACAATAGGATATATATAAACTAGACAATGAATACGAGACACTCGTTTCATGAAACCTAGATGTTACTACTCCCTAAGGTGTTATGTCTTAGTTGCTACAAATCCCACAATATTATAACAATTACGAATTATAATTTATAGGAGAACTAGAATTGATATAAGAATAAAATTGGATGATCAAGCCTATTAAACTCCTAATTCAAACATGCATAGCATCTACTCAAGTAATAATAAAATCGAGATATAAATCAAAATCAATCAAAATTTATATAATTAAAAATGCATAATTATCACAAGTTTCACATCCTCGTGCTAGAATAACAATCTACCTACTAAATATAATTAAAAGAATTATAAATAAAATCAAACTCATTGTTCACGACTGCTGTCTGCTTCCAATCCCAGATCAATTCGGCGGATGACTTCCTCCTCTCTCAAAACCAGTGTGGTAAAAGGCAGAAATCACTAAGTTGGCGTTTTCGACCGCCTAGTGCCTAGACCGTCTAATCGGCGCCTAAGCGCTGCCTATAATTTCCTTTTTTTTTTTGTACTTCAGTAATTATTAATTAATATGACTAACTTCCTAATGTGGCAGTACCTATATCATTATTAATTTATTACATTTCTAATGCAAGTGCAAGTGTGCAATACACCAAACTCTCAAACTAATAAAAAAAAGTGAAAAAACAGAGCATACGAATCTCAAACTATTATACTCAAACTCTATAATTAATTAATTACTTGATTAGTAATTTAGCTCAAACTCTCAAACTACTAGTATATACCGTCTATACTACATCACAGTTAAATGTATACTAAATAAAATAATAATAATAAAAAAAAAAACAGAGCAACACTGTGCGATGCCGACGCGAGCGAGCTGCGAGGCCAAGGCACACAACACTCAGGGGAGTGGCTGCGCGGCTGCTCGCTTTTCACTTTCAGAAATGATTCAAATTGAATGGAACCCTAATATCATTACTTAAAAAAACGACGTTGTTTTGTATCTTATATGTAATATTCAAAATTGAAATTAAATTATTCATTTATTAAAATTAAGGTACTATGATTTAGTATCTTATATGTAATATTCAAAATTTCAATTTAGGGTTTAGCACATTATGAAATATACAATTTATATGTTTAAATTAATGAATGATTCAACTTTCATTTAAGTTTAGTAATTTGTGTAATATTCAAATTTAATGAACGGTTCAATTTATAAGACCGATGTATGATTACCCATAACCACATTCTAGTTTAATTACATTTAAGACCTTAATGTAATATTTAAATTCAACTTAGGGTTTAATATTTAAATTCAATTTAGGGTTAAGGTTTAAAACTTCAACATTCCAATTTAAATGTAATGAGTGAATGATTCAATGTCAATATTCAAATTAGCTAAAACGAAGAAAAAAATACGAAAAACGATTTTTTTGGAACCTAGGGTTTAAATTAAACCTATTCAACAAGTTTAATCCCTAGTACTACAAAATGGCGTATCCTTTTGCAACCATATAAGCAGTTACATTCAATGCATAACTGCACTCTATTTTAATTTCATTTGGGATAAAATACAGTTCTTAAAAAGAAAATTAAGGGCTCATAAACCCAATTTTACAGATGGGTATATCTATCTTTATTTCGATCTCTATAAAATGCAGAAGAATCCTCCCTCTCTCACCCCTTCACTCTCTCCCTCTCCATTTCTACATACACACAGTTGTACGTATTTTAACCTAAACCTTTGTTCTTCATTTTGTGGTTTTCCATTATCACCAATTCCATTTTATTTGCTTTTTTTCGATTCATTGAAGGAATTGTTGGATTTCTAGGGTTCTTCCCATCAACGCTGTTTTAGTTGAATGTTTGTTCATATATTCTGGAGAAAATTGTTCTGAAATAGAATGAAACCGTGGTTCTTCCCATCAAACTTGTGTTAAACATGTGTTAGTTTTGGGTTTTTTTGGGAAATTTTGAGATAAAATTGTTTGTTTGATTTATATTTTCGAGATTTGTTTTGGGGTTTTTGTTTACTTGGAGTTGTTTAATTTTGTGTGGAAATGAAATTTTGGAAATGTTACGATACTTGTTTGTTAAACTTCTGTAGGAAATTTTGAAGGATACATAGCAGTTGTTTTGAATACAGAGCAGCGAGAGAAGGTGTTTTGTTGAATACAGAGCGAGAGAAGGTGTTTTGTTGAATACAGAGCAGAGAGGTATTTTGATATTTTGTACTTGAATATTTATGTGTATTCGTAACTGATTATTTGTGTGGCTAACGAAATTTTGAAGGTAGGCTGCATCGGGGTGTTTTTGATCAGATCATGTCTAAATGTGTAATGTAATCGACTAAGGATAGCACTGGGAAGGGTAAAGAAACTGTAAATCTTATGTTGGAGGGCTCATTGAAGGCTATTAGAGGGTGGCAGTACTCGTGTCAATGTCAATAAGGAACTCGATCGTGCAAAAACTGAAATGGAAGGTTTTAGAATGATTTCAAAAAGTTTGGGGAGGGAGACACTTCAAATAAACCTCCTAGATGGAGATGGAAAGCAGCCAGTACTGTGGCTTTAGTGCCTTTTCTTGAATCTTCAAAATAACTTTGTATAGGCCATGAAAAAAATAGACTTGACAAAGGAAAAGCGGTAATGCTTTCATTGTCAAACTTGTTAGCATTGCGTCAAGATTAACTCCAGAACAATTGCAAATTCTACCTGCCAGAACAAGGTACTCTTACAGTGCTTATAATTTTAGTAGAATTTGTATTTTTATTGCTACATAATATTCTTTAATAAAAAAATTTCACCATGTTTGTAAAAAAAATATATGTAGACAATAATAATATCGAGCTTAATATCGAAAAATTTGTATTAGAAAATTAATGTGATTAGAAATCGCATTAATTATTTAAGTGTATACTTGTCAATACACACCCTTTCAGAAACGCTAATTTCAAAGATCTGTACATTTGTTGATGATGTTTCACACCAAGTTAATATTCAATGTTGCTGCAATTAACATGTTCTAAAATGCTAGCTAATATGATTGACCAACCAATTAAATCAAACAAACCACAACATTAGAAACAATTAACCAACAACACATATGTTAATCATGTAATTACTACGTTAATCCACTAATTACCCACATAATTTCAACACCCAAAACAATCCAAGCTTAGCCCATAATTAAAACAATAAATACAAAAAAACACATAAAAAATAAGTAATAAAACATAGATTAAAGAAAGATATCACCTCATTTGTCTTTATAATTCTCCAAAACTAACACTAACATGAAACACTAGATTAAAATCTATAGTGTGGGCTCACTTCATATGCAAATTGGTGAAATGGGCCAAATAATTAAGTATTGCAAGTGGGCCGAATCAATATTAAATTGGGCCAATATAGATTCAGCTACTCATAGATGGCCCTGACTATATACCCCTCCGCCTTTGTTAAGTATACTTCCCCTCTACATTTATTAATTTAATATTAATGTAAAATATCAAATTTACCCTTTTAGTAAATATATAAAAAATAAACACACCCCTATAACCCTAAAAAATGCAGCCGCCTCCCCCCAATTCTGTCGCCGTCGCCGCCGTCAGCCACCCCTCCGGTCGCAGCCCCCTCAAATAAATTTAGAAATTAAAAAATAAACTAAAAAATTTAAAAAAAATCGACAAACCAGAGTCGACCAAAAACACTTCCGTCGACCCTGGTTTGTCGACTAAACACACTTTCGTTGGTAAGATTTAGTCGAAAGAAAAAAAAAGTTAAAAAATTTGAAATTTTCGACAAAGATGGATCGATCAAAAGGACTCCTGTCGACAAGAATTTGTCGACGAGAGAGTTTTTGGGCAATTGATTATTATCGAAAATAATAAAAAAAAAAAAAGAAGGGAAAACCTGCAATTGATTATTTTCGACGACGATAACGATGTTTGGCGAGGAAAAACCCCAAGGAGTTGGCCTAGTGGCATAGGCTTGGTGCTCCTCTCTAGGTCTCAGGTTCGAACCCTCTAAGGTGCAAACAATTTCTATGGGGTCATGTCCATACAGAGCGCAAAGCTCTGGCTTTAAACGGGACCCCCGCAAGTGGGCGGTGAGATTGGTCCCCCGGGATTAGTCAGTCATAGAATCGGATACCCGAGATTTAAAAAAAAAAGCGATGTTTGGCGAGGGAGAAGGGCGCGTTTGGGTGGAGGAAGGCAGGGCGGCAGGCCATGGACGACGGGAAGGCAGCCGCGTGTAGGTGGGGGTCGTGCCGGTGACCTCTATAGCGGAATAGAGCAGAAATTAAAAAAAACACTTACCTCAGCGGCAACCATTTTTTCACGGATGAGGATCGTGGGGGCAGCGCTGGGATGAGGAGCGCGGGGGCTGAGGAAGATTGGATGGGGCGCCAGGGGATGAGGAGCGCGGCGGCGGCGCTGGGAGAAGGAGGGGCGGCTTAAAAAAAAAAAAAAAAAAAGGAAAGAGGGAGCCGCGCGCTGGGCGAAAAAGGCTGGGGCGGCGCTGTGAGAAGAAGGCTGGGCCGCGCGCAGGGGGTGGGGGCGTCGCCGACGCCGGCACCAGGCATGGGCGTTGGTTTAGTGGATAGGTGGGGAAGAGAGTTAGTTTTAGGGTTTTAAAAAAATTGAGAAAGAAGGAAGAAAATAAGTAAAATAATGATGGTATTTAGGGTAATTTGTTAGGAGCACATCTAACCTTTGTCACATTGAGGGGTATACAAATCGGGGGAGTATACACAGAGCTGGAGGGGTATATAGCCAGCCCCCTCCCATTTGAGCTTCCATCTTTTTTCCGACTTTATTCACGTTCCATTTCTTCAATTGACGTCGTAAAATAATTGAGGCGTGTTTTGTTTCAAATGTGTTATTTTTCCTATAAAAATAGTAAACAACACTATTTTTCTAAATTAAACTCGAGCTCGACTCGATTACTTCGATTTCGATCCTTTTTCGAATTAAGTTAGCACAAGTAGCTTGTGAACTCACTTACATCTGTTGATGTTTCACACTAAATTTGATTTAATTAATATAGACTTTAAATAATCAAGGCACAGTTTGATGTATATTGCCAAATATTTTTAGGATAAAAATCAATGATAACATGTCATCTAGAGGTGTAAATCAGTCGAGTAGTGTTACGTTCGAAATTCGACCCAATTGTAATACTCGAAGCATGACTCGATCGAATCTAATATAAAACATGATAATATACCATTTTTACTTTTTTTCTATCATTGTGTGTCTATTTTTAGAAAGAAAAATAAAACAAGTTAAGTTGTACTTGAATACAACGGTAGAAGGATTGTAAAATTGATTCTCCAATATCAAGTTATTAGTCGGGATAAAAAGTAAAATAAAAAAATTGTAAGGTGACTAATTATGTTCAATTTATAAAATAACTCATAAACATCATAAAAAATCTGAAATAATTATTTGTTCTAATTTAGTCTTGTATAATCTTATTTTAAATACATCAAATATTAATTAATAATCCATCATTTGATAAATTAATACATATTTTACATTCACAAAATCTCAAATCCAATTATAACAATAATAATTAGAAAACATCTATAGCCCACTCACTTATTCCCTCCGTTTTTTAGCAGTAGATTCTCAACCTCTTTATGTTTTCATTCATTTGACATCCACCTAGTAGAAATTTTTAAGAAAATAAACACACAATTTTATGTATATATCACAAAATACTGTATATCATCCGTTTCAGAAGAAGTTTCCCAATATTTTTGTTCGTTTCAATAAAAGTGTTTTATTCATTTGACAATCAAAACTAAATATCGCCCAGTAGAAATCCCAAGAAAAAAAAATTAAAACACAATTTTACGTATATCGTCAATACCATATTTGTAGGATAAATATCAATGCTACTATTAGTGTATATATATATCACAAATTCATAATATATTGGGATTATCATTTGTATCATGTCGTCCATATAAACAACGTAATATGCGAACACGCATTCCATACAGCGAACAACACCATTGTTTAGTATAAATGTATTCCCTCCGTTTTTCAGCAGAACTTTTCCAAAAAAAATAGGTTTGTTTCAATAAAACTTTTCATACATTTTCACAATCGATAGTGAATATCACCTAGTAGAAATCCTAAGAAAAATTAAATTAACACAAAATTTTATGTACATCGACAATATTATATTTATAGGATAAAGATCAATGCTAGTACTAGTTTATGTATATATCACAAATTCAATAATATACAAGGGGGCGCAACAACATTACTCTAACCAGGGGCAGTGCTGATTAGTGTGAAAATTGCTTGAAATTCATGTATTTAATTTGCATAATTTGATAGGATTTCGTGCATTATTTACACTAAATTGATTAATTGCACTTAATTTGGAGAAAATGTGTGTTTTGCTAATTTTGTAGGTGAATTGAGGATTTTTGAAGTAAAACACATCGCAATTATTTTGTGAAGTCAATCAAAAGAATTAAAGGATGGGGTATATACCCTCCAACTTTGTTTAATACACTCCTCCTAATTTTTATTAATTCAATATATATATATAATACCAATTTTACCCCTTTTACTAAATCATGTTAGATACATACACTCCCCCTAAAACCCTAACCCTAATGCATTAATCCTAATTTTGCAACTCAGCCGTCGCCGCTGCTCCTCCGGCAACCACCATCACCTCCGACGATCAACCACCTTCTCTCTTCTCTTACATCCACAATTTTTTTTTAAAAAAATAAAAATTCAACAACAAAACTTAGAAATAAACTTCCACTAATCCACAAAACTTAAAAAAACTCAACAACAAACCCTAAACCAAAAACTTAAGAATTCAAACAAAACAAAATTTTATTTTCGACAAACCAGAGTCGATCGAAAATTCTCCCGTCGACAACGGATTGTCGACCAAAAACAATTCGGTTGACTCTGGTTTATCAACCAATTTTCGTTAATATTGAGTCGACCAAAAATAATCTCGTCGACAACCATTTGTCGATGAGAGTGTTTTTGGTCGATTCAATATTATTGAAAAAAAACCCTGGAGAAACGTATGGGCAGCGCGGCCAACGAGAGGGTGTGGAGGGGGCACGGCGGGTGGGCGGGCGGGGGCTCAACGACGGCGGCGGATTTGGGGGGTTAGTTGCAGAAAACGGAAAAAAAAAAAAAAGATGTTGCGAGGGCATCTTGCAGCGCGACGTCATGCTGCGTACGGCGGCGGGGCGGATCTGTTGCGGGGGCTTGTCTGCGGCGGTGCGGTGAGGGGCTGGGCGGCGCAGGCACTGGGGAAGAAGTTGAGGGCGGCGACGAGAAGAAGATGAGGCGGTGAGGGGCTGCGCTAGACGAGAAACGAGGGAGGAGGGCGGCGGCGAACGCTCGACGATGGGCAGCGGCGGTAGATGGGAAGAAAGAAAGAGAAGTATGGGAGAGAAAGAGAAGAATGAGAAGAAGATAAGAAAAATTAGGGTTAGGGTTATAAGGGGGTGTTTATGTATCTATAATATTTTATTAAGGGGTAAAATTTGAATTTCATATATATTTTGAATTAATAAAAAGAAAGGGGGAGTGTATTAAACAAAGCTGGAGGGTATATACCCATCCCAAGAATTAATTGAGAAGAGAAGATATTGAGGCCCATTTCCACAACCAATTTCATGCACAATGCCACGAGGAATGAAGAGAAGAAGGGGCCGCAATTTTAATTGGGCGCGGTTATACACACACCAACCTATTGAGGACACCCACCAGACTTTTTTTTAATAAAAGAGGGCATGCAAAATGTCCAATATACCCCTCTACCCCTCGTGTAAATTAAAAAAAAAATTAAAGAAGAGTACACCCACCAGTTATATTCATCGACAAACACCGTCCAAAATCTTCCCCCACCACCACCTCCCCAAAAACAAACATGAAACAGAAACATACTCCAAGGTAAGCTGTTCTAAAATTTCAACAAAATTTTTTAAAACACAAAATTTCAACAAAATTAAATTTCTTAATGTGTTCGAAAATTTTTAATGAAAAATCTCAATTTGTCCGAAAAAAATTCATGAACACCATTCATTTGTGCGAAAAAAAAACATCGGACATCTTGTTCGAAATTTTTTTCTCAACAAACACAAATTGTTCTAATTTTTTTCCAAAACAAACACAAATTGTTCTAATTTTTTTCCAAAACAAACACCAATTGTTGAAAAAAAAACAATGAACAAAATCAAATTTCTTAAAAAAAAAAATCTACTTTCCTAAACCCTAAACTCACAGAACACAGATTCCAAACCAAAAAATTGAACAAAAATAATAAACTCAAAACCAAAAAAACCAAAAGAAGGGGGAGAAGAATGGATTTCTTAACAGATCTGAAAATAAAAAAATACAAAACCTTCTTCGAAACACGCGGCGGCGGCATCTTCAAACGGCATCTTTCTTCAAAATGGGTCGATTGCTGGTGGAGACGGGGCAGCGACGTCCTTCTTCAAAAGACGCGACGGCAGCGACTTTCTTCGAAACACACGACGGCGGCATCTTCAAACGGCATCGATCGACGCAGGTGTGAGGGGAGGCAGCGTCGCCGGCGACGCTGGGGAGTGGAAGGAACGTAGGCGACGCCGGCGACGTAGAGAGGGGGAGCAGCGCCGGTGTAGTGAGGGGAGGAAAGAATGAAAAAAAATTAGGGTTTGGGGTGGAGAGAAAGTGGGAGGGGGTGTACCGCATAAAATGAGAAATATGATTAAGAGGAAGAATAGGGGTATTTTTGATATTTTCAAGTGGGTGTCCTCATCTCAATGAGTGTGTCCTCATCGCGTGGGTGTGCTCAATACATTGGTGTGCGTCTATAACCGCGCCCTTTTAATTTATTAAGGCCCATTTTGGGGCCCAACATGGAAAGAAAGGAAAGCAAGCAACTTGATTATTTGCTACTGGGCCATGCACAAGAGGAACAAAGTAAATTAACAAAGCAGTGGATTTAGCATCTTGAAGGGGCCAATATATATACTCTCCTGTCCACGCTTACTCTTTTTTTTATACATTGTTTTTAAAAAAATCATATTTTATTTATAAAGAATATATTTGAGATAACGAGTAAAGAATATATTTGATAGATACTCAATCTTGTTATTAAAGTAAAAAGAAATATTCAAAAGTGAACTATTTAAATAGAATGAACTTACTTTTTGTGGACCTAAAGAAACAAGTGAGCACACATTTTTGGTGGATGGAGGGAGTATATTGACTTTTCATTTTCTATAATGTAATAGATAGATTTTCATGGAATATTTCATTTTATTGTTAGCTTTGTTTGAAGATTCAACACAAGACAATTTGAGGTGATATTTTCCCTTAATTTCATATTTTATTGTTTATTTTTTATGAGTTTGATTTCAATTGTTAATTTAGTTATGGGCTAAAATTTGATTACTTTGGGTGTTGGAATTACGTGGGTAATTAGTGAGTTTATGAATTAATTGCATGGTTTAGCTTATCATGTCTTGGTGACAATTGTTTCTAGTGTTGTGGTTTGTGTGATTCAATTTATTAATTGATCCTGTTAGCTAGCATTTTCGATTATGTTAATTGCAACGAGGTTTGGGTTTGCATGATTGGGGTGTGGGTGTGAGCATTGATTAATTAATTGAAGTTAAATAGTAATTAGTTTAACCGAGAGATGGTTGATTGCTTAGATCGACAATATTAGACATTAATCGATTAGAGGTCGTCTAAGTGATTAATGAGAGGGCGAGTCCTAAACATTAGTAACCGTGTTGAAAGTGTTTACGAGTCACTATCATAGGAGTTTATGGTACTAATTAGATCTTATAATTGCTAATTAGTGCACGTGTTCACCTAAGCTTCACGAGGGATTGGTATACACGTATATGTGATAGTCTTTAGCATAATTCAAGACATTAGGTCTAATTATTGTGATTAATTGGTTAATTCATTAGTGATCCCACATAAGGAAGACACCCGAAACAATTCTTCCACTTGCACTTTTATCGTGTGAGTTAGTTTTAGTTGTTTACTTAGTGTTTATTTTTCTTATTAATATTTACTTAATCCTCTCGTTTAGCTTCTATAACACTATTATCGTCCAAAGACCTAGTGTAGATACCTAAATTTTATCGGTCCCTCCAATTGATTTGAGCCTCTAAAGCCCAAAAAATTAATTTAAAATTCAAGACGGGCCTCTAAAGTCCAACAAACCAAATCAAACCCAATTCTTAGCCCATCAAGTAATTCAAAAATTTAATTAAAGCCCTAACCACTTGAACAAATATCTCTTTGGCCCATAAGAAACCCTAGGTTCTACACCTATAAATAGACGCCTCATTTCATTCATTTCAGGATCAAGAAATCAGAAGCATTCAAGGCTCTAAAATTCTCTGCAGAGATTTTAGAGTGTTCTTCAGCAATTGGAGGAGCTTCAAAGGCGTTCTTCGTGTAAAGCAGCAAGAAGCAGTGTTCGAGTGGAGATCAAGGTGCTAAGCCTCTTCGATTCGGCGTTTCTTCAAGGCGTTCTTCGTGCAAAGCAGCAAAAAGCAATGTTCGAGTGGAGATCAAGGTGTTAAGCCTCTTCGATTCGGCGTTTCTTCAAAGTTCTTCGTGGATCTTCAACGGAAAAGTCCCGATAAGTCCCGAAAAAGTCCCGATAAGTCCCGAAAATCAACGTTTAATCCAAAATACGACGTCAAGCCTTTGGATTAACGTTACAAAGTTCCAAATTCAAGAACGATCTTCAACGACGTTCATCCAAAAAGTCTCTAAATTCGGCGTTTAATCCAAAATACGGTGTTAAGCCTTTGGATTAACGTTATAAAAGCCCCAAATACAAGATCGGAAAGGATTCGGCTGCGGATCCAGCTCCAAAAGCTCAAGAAGTCCAAGTAAAGTTCAAGAAGAGAGAATCAGAGGAGAAATTAGAGATTGTAACCCACAAATACTCGGTTTTAATTCGAAATTAAATAAAATTGTTCGCATTTTGGCGTTTTTATATTTAATTCACGAATTTGTGTTTACACCTAGTTGAATGAATGTGGAGCCCCAAATCTATAAGTCGAAAATAGCAATCAACCAATTAAATCAAACAAACCACAACATTAGAAACAATTAACCAACAAGTCATAGATTAATTATCCAATTACTACGTTAATCCATTAATTATTCACATAATTTCAACATCCAAAATAATCAAAGCTTAGCCCATAACTATAACAATAAAGGCAAAAAAACACATGAAAAATAAGTAATAAAACATTGATTAAAGAAATATATCGTTTTTATAATTCTCCAAATCTATAGTAATGGCGTGTGGGCTCACTTAATATGCAAATTGGTGAAATGGGACAAATAATTAAGTATTGCAAGTGGGCCGAATCAATATTGGGTCCAATATAAATTCAGCTAGGGCGCGGCTATATGCACCCGGATTTCCTATGAGTACACCCACCAAACATTTTTTTAATCTTTCAGAACATGTGAAATGTCCCATATACCCCTATGATAAAATTTATGAAAAAAACGAAGATGAGTACACCCACCTGTTCTATTCCATAGAATTATCTCCACCACCACCAAAACAAACACATTTTTAAAAAAAAAACTCTAAAAATTGCAACAAAAATAAATCCAAAACACCAAATGTTCGAAAAAATTTCTAAAACAAACTCAATATGTTCCAATTTTTTTCCAAAACAAATTCAATACGTTCGAAATTTTTTCCAAAACAAACTCAATATGTTCGAAAATAATTCCAAAACAACTCAAATTTGTCCGAAAAAAAAGATCGAACATCTTGTTCGAAAATTATTCCAAAACAAACTCAAGTTGTTCGAATTTTTTTCCAAAATAAACACAATATGTTCGAAATTTTTTCCAAAACAAATTCAATATGTTCGAAAATAATTACCGAACTACTAAAAACCCTAATTTTCCTAAATTTTCTAAAATTTTCGAACATCTATAAAAATTGTAAAAATAAAAACTTACCTTCGCGTGGGTGCCGGAGACGTGCGAACGGCCACGAAGAGGAGGGGGAGAGCCCTCGAACGGCGTCGGTGGGCGGCGCGACAGCCCTCGAACGGCGTCGGTAGCCGTCTTCTTGAAACAGAGAGGAGGAGCGAACGAGGGAGGGGTGCAAACGGCCGCCCGCCGCTTGACTTCTTCTTCAACAGCGCGGCCGCGTCGCTTGGAGAAGGGGCGACGACGGCCGCGTCCTTCTTTAAGGCGGCGACGACGCGGCGACTTGGGAACAGAGGAAGAGAAGCGGGGGCTGGGGGAGAGGATCCGCCACCGGCGTGCGTGGCTTGGGAGGCGAAGAGGCGGCGCTGTAGACGGGCGGGTGACGCCGGGACGCAGAAATAGGGGCGGCGCCGACGAGAGAAATGGAGGTGGGTGTCCTGAATTTTGAGAATGAAGGTGGGAGAATGAAGGGTTTTATTGTAGGAGAGGGTAAATTTGAGATTTCCACGTGGGTGTCCTCATCCATTTTGTGTGTGTCCTCATCGCGTGGGTGTCCTCATAGGATCTGTGTGTGCCTTTAGCCGCGCCCATTCAGCTACTCACAGCTGCCCCCAATCAGGCACTCGCCTCCTGAAGCTTACGCATGCTCCCAAAAATGGGCGCAGTTATATACACACTAACTTATTGAGGACACCCACTGAATAAATACACACACCATAAGATAAGTACACCCACGTGGAAATCTAAAAAACACCCCTCTCATTTTAAACCCTAATTTAAATTCTTTTATCTTCCTTCATTTCTCTCACATTTTCACACACATGCACCCACCTGCCCCTCCCTCCCAATCGGTGCCGCCGCCCACCTCCCCTCCCTTCAGTTGGCGCTGCCGCCCGCCCTCCCCTCCCCTTTCCCTCCAGTCGTCGCTCTCCTCCCAACGGTGCGGCCGATCGCACCTCTCCTCCTTCGTGTCCTCTCCTCTCCGCCGCCATCTCCCTTCAGTCACTGCAGCGCCACCGCTGCTTTGAAGAAGGACACGGCCGTTGTCGCTCTACTCCCAGCGACGCCGCCGTTCGCACCCCTCCTCTCTCGTGCCCTCCCGTCGCCGCAACTGCTTTGAAGACGGACGTGGCCGCTGTCGCTCTCCTCCCAGCAACGCGGCCGTTCGCACCTCTCCTCTCCGCCACCATCTCCTCTCGCCGCCGCCGCTTTAAGTTAGTTTACGAAAATTAGGGTTTATTCAGTTTGTTAGGGATTATTTTCGAACAACTTGTGTTTGTTCATGAAATTTTTTTGAACAATTATGTATGTTGGGGGAAAAATTTCGAACAACTTGAGTTTGTTCAATAAAAAAATTCAAACAGGATGTCCGATTTTTTTTTCGGACAAATGAAAGTTGTTCATGAATTTTTTTCGAATACATTGAGTTTGTTGGGTAAAAATTTTCGTACATCTTAACTTTGTTCAGTTAATATTTTCGAACATCTTAAGAAATTTTTTATTTTTATTTTTGTTGAAATTTTGTATTTTTGGAGTTTTTTTGTTTGGGTTGTGGTGGTGGAGGAGTTGATTCTGTAGTGAAATAGAATGGGTGGGTGTACTCATCTTCGTTTTTTTTTCATAAATTTCACGTGGGGTATATGGGACATTTCACATGTCCTGAAAGAACAAAAAAATGTTTGGTGGGTGTACTCAATAGATTGGTGTGTGTATAACCGCGCCCCCCAAAAATATAAGGAAGGGATCTTTATTTAAAGGGCCTAGTCAATATAAAACCTCGTTTAAAAGGTCTTCCTTCTTAATTTTTTTATTTAAATGACCCTCTTTTTAAATAATTGGTTGCTTTTTTGCGTTGTCTTGTGAGAGAAATTTAGGGGGACTTCTGATTAATATTAGTCAAAGGCTATTTAAACAAAATTTAAAGTGAAAGGGGTTACCGGAAATAATTTCTCTATAAGGAATGAGTGGGCTTTCCGCCTTTTTCATTTGGGCTTCCATCTTTTTTTCGGACTTCATTCTCGTTTCATTTCTTCAATTAACGTCACAAAATAATCGAGGCGTGTTTTGCTCTAAATGTGTTCTTTTTTCTATAAAAATAGCAAACAATATTTTTTCTCCCAATCAAGTGCAATTAATCAATTTAGTGTAAATAATGCAAGAAATCATATCAAATTAAGCAAAATAAATTCAATGAATTTCAAGCAATTTTCACATTAATCAATACTCAAAGCTCGAAACTCAACCTGATCAAGCCTAAAACTTTAAAGATTGAGCTCGACTCGATTACTTATATAGTTTTCAAAATTAATTGTAAAACTTTTTTTTTTTCTAAATTAAACTCGAGTCACAATTATTTTCTCATGTAGGTTTATTTTTGCCGAAGCATATTTTTAGCCACGATCAATTATTAATTTGGTGGAAAATTACTCTGTATCACCAATATTGTTGTCAAATATCTCAAAAGGACTTCTACAGAATTATATTACATATTAAAAAAAAATTAAATTCAAAATCACAAATAATAAACGTATAGACGAAGTAATTATTTTTAAATAGATTATACTAAATTTTAGTGTTGAATGATAGTCTTGGGTTTTGTGGAAACACCCCACGTGTAGGGGTATGCTCTCTTATTTGGAACATCTGTAATACTGTTGCTGCCTTGCACTAAATTAGATTCCAATTAATATACTAATAAATTTACTTGATAAATTTAAATAATTAAAACATAATTTTATGTATATTTATAGGGTAAATTAATAATTAAAATTTTAAAAAGACTATAACAAAAAATTATACTATAAAGAGTAGTTAAAATACTTGTTAATTAAAGTAAGAAAATAAAACCTATCATTATTATGATTTCACCGCATAATTTAAAATATTAAGTAAATATTTATAGTGCCGCCCGTGATTGATGAATTTGGGGGTTTGCGGAAGCCACCGCGCGCAAGGGGTATCTCTCATTATTTGGAAATTGGGATGTTTCTCATTTTATAGACATAGATTCCAAATCACCAATTCCAAGGTTTGACACCAAACTTCAATTCATCTAGTCATATATCTTTAAGATAGAGATCAAAGATAACAGGTTGTCTCGGGTGTAAATCAGTCGAGTCGAGTCGAGTAGTGTTGCGTTCAAAATTCGATTCAATTGCTATACTTAAAGCTCGAAACTCGATCGAATCTAAACTCGATTCGATTACCTATATAATTTTTAAAATTATTTGTAAAACATATTTTTTTCTAAATTAAACGCGAGCTCGACTCGATTACTTCGATTTCGATATTTTTCCGAGTCAAGCTAGCACAAGTAGCTCGCAAGTTGACTCAACTCATTTACATATGTTGATGTTTCACACTAAAGTTGATTCAATTAACATAGACTTTAAATAATCAAGGCAAAGTTTGATTTATATCGCTAAAAATTTTATAATAAAAATCAATGATAACATGTCATCTAGGGGTGTAAATCAGTCGAGTCGAGTTGCGTTTGAAACTCGAATCAATTGTTATATCGAAGCTCGAAATTTAACTTGATCGAATCTAAACTTTTAAAGATCGAGCTCGACTCGATTACCTATATAGTTTTCAAAATTAATTGTAAAACATATATATATATATATATATATATATATATATATATAAATTAAACTCAGGCTCGACTCGATTACTTCGATTTCGATCTTCTTCCGAGTCAAGCTAGCAAAAGTAGCTCGCGAGTTGACTCAACTCACTTACATTGGTTGATGTTTCGCACTAAAGTTGATTCAATTAATCTAGACTTTAAATAATCAAGACACAATTTAATGTATATCGCCAAATACTTTTAAGATAAAGATCATTGATAACATGTCATCGATCTAGGGGTGTAAATCAGTCGAGTCAAGTCGAGTAGTGTTGCGTTCGAAACTCGACTCAATTGCTATACTCAAAGCTCGACTCAATCGAACCTAAAAATACGATGAATCTTTGTTCTAATTTAGTCTTGTAATCTTATTTTAAATACATCAAATATTAATTAATAATCCATCATTTGATAAATTAAACATATTTTAAATTTACTAAATCTCAAATCCAAAAAAAAATATTACTGTAATAATAATTAGAAAACCTTATAGCCCACCCACATGTACCCCACTACTTTGCCTCTTCGAAGTCCCAATAGCAAAGTCTGACATTGTGTAAAAATCAAAACAATAATTTTGTTTAAGTTAAAATCAAAACAGTAATTTTGTTCAAGTTAAGATCAAAACAGTAATTCTGTGTAAAAAAAAAAAAAAACCGTTTTATTCAAGTATACAATGTCTTATGGGAAAGCTGTCATACTTGCTATTCCCTCACTAAACTTTCTATTAATTTTTAAACAAAGATTAAATTAAATTACTAAATAATGATTTAAAGAGAGAAAAAAAAAGACATAAAAATTAAAATTGAGTGTTATTATATGTAAATAAATAAATTTAAGTAGGTAAAGTGTAGTATGCACTCGAGTGCATGTTGTGCACCATAGTCTAAAGAAAAGTGTAAGTTATTAAAGTGAAAAGTACAACACAATATTACTAAAAAGTGTAAGTCACTATAACTAAAAATATTATTATACAGTTTAATAATTGAAAAGTGCAACACCATTTACCAAAAAGTGTAAGTCAGTAAAACTGAAAAGTGTAACATGGACTAGGGTGCACAACATTCACTCGAGTCCATAGCAGACCAACCAATTTAAGTAATACTAGTATTTGTCAAATCGCAAAACCGAATTAAAAAACCACTGGTTACGGTTCAAAAACCGAACCGCAACCAGTAAAATGGAGTTCGATTTTGGTTCAGTAAAAAATGTCGATTATTGGGTTCCGATTAAACTAACAACTTTCAATTTATATATTTAAATTTAATGAAAGAATTATTTAATTTAAATTTAAATTTAGTACATTAGGTAATATTCATGTTCAATTTAGGGTTTGGGGTTTAAAACCTTATGTGTATTCAATTTATATATTTAAATTTAATGAATCAATTACAATTTCACTCTAAGTTTAATACCTTTGCTAGATGGAGTGCTAATATAATCGCACACGTTGTGGCAAGGGAGTTCCGTCATTTCGATTGTAATCATTGTTGGATAGACCCACCAAATTATGTGGTAGGGCTATCGACCTTTACATGCGTCTGCAATAATATAAGCTAATCTTGTCTTGTCTTGTCTGGCTTAAAAAAAAAAAATAGTACTTTGGTAATATTTAAATTTAATGATTCAATTTCAACATTCAAATGGGTGAAAATAAATAAAAGAAAAAATGGGCAAAAAATGAAGAGAAAAAAAATCGATCGAACCTGTAGTTTAGAGAATTAGTCGGCTCGGTTTCGATTTCAAAATCGGAACCGATTGATTGAACATGTTACGAGATCCACTGCAAAATCGATGCATGATTACCCATAATCGAGATTTAGTTTAGTTTCTCATTTAGGGTTAAAAAAAAAAAGGAAAGTAAGTGATATTTTCTTGTTAACCTAGTTTAGCTATATATTTCAGTTATGAATGATTCATTTAAAATTTCAGTTTAGATTTAATACCTTATTTGATATTTAAATTTTCAATTAGGGTTAAGTTTACATTTAGTACTTTACTCCCTTACAACTTTTTAAAATAGGATTTAGACAATTTTTTTGAAACGAAGATGTAATATATTCAAATTTAATGAATGAATGATTCTATTTCAATTTAAGTTTAGTAATATTTAAATTCAACTTAGGATTCATGGTTTAGAATCCTAACATTCCAATTTAAATGTAATGAGTGAATGATTCAATATCAATATTCAAATAAGCTAAATTTAAATGTAATGAGTGAATGATTCAATATCAATATTCAAATAAGCGAAAACGAAAAAAAAGAAAAAAAAGAAAAGTGACCTAGGGTTTAAATTAAACCGATTCAACAATATGTATAATCCTTATTATACAAAATGGCATATCCGTTTGCAACCATATGCCGTTAGCATAACTGTACTCTTAAAAAGGAAATTAAGGGTTATTTGTTCATAAACCCCAGGATATTCTAGATATGAAAAAAATGAAATTCAAATATAGAAAAAGAGATTTGGAGAATGCAATAAAAAATAAAAAGTGTCTGAGAGTGGACACGTCTCGATCTTCATTTCTCTATGATGGTGGACACGTCTCGATCTTCATTTCTCTATAAAATGCGATTCCACCATCTGCATTTCCATTTCTACATACACACAGTTGTACGTGTCTTAGTCTCTTAGTCTAAATCTTGTTCTTCATTTCGTGTTTTCCACCATCTGCAATTCCATTTTATTTGTCTTTTGCAATTCACTTAAGGATTTGCTTTTTTATTCTAGGGTTCTTCCAGTCAAACTATTCTTGAGAAAGTTGTTGTGTGCGCAGTTTTTTTTTTTTCTTTGTGATTTTTTGCGTTAGTTGTGTTAGGTTTTTTGTGTTTTTGGGAAATTTTTTAAGATGAAATTGTTTGTTTGATTGATATTTTGAGATTTTTGTTTTGGATTTTTGTTTACTTCATTAATTGGAGGTGTTTAATTTTGAGTGGGAATGAAATCATGAAAATATTACTAATGATACTTGTTTGTTAAACTTCTGTAGGGAATTTTGAAGGATACAATGAGGGTATCTTGAATATGGAGCAGAAGAGAAGGTGTTTTGTTGAATACAGAGCAGAGTGTTTTGATTGTTCTGTACTTTTTTTTTACTTAATATTTATGTGTATTCGTAACTGATTATTTGTGTGGCTAATGGAATTTATGGAATTTTGAAGGTAGGCTTCATCACGTGTCTTGAATACAGATCATAGAAGTGTTTTCTTGAATACAGAGTAGAAGAGCAGGTGTTTTGATTGTTCTGAATTTTTTTTTTTTACTTGAATATTTATGGGTATTCATAACTGTTTATTTGTGTGGTTAATGAAATTTTGAAGGTAGATTTGATCAGATCATATCTTAAGGTGTAATGGAATCAAGTAAAGATAACACTGGAAAGGGTAAACAAACTGCAGAAGCCAGTCCAGTGACTTCCGTGCCCCTTCTTGAATCTTCAAAACAACCACCTATAGACCATGAAAAAAATAGTCTTGACAAAGGAAAAGCTCCAATGTTTACATCGTCAGACTTGTCAGCATTGCGTCAAGATTACGACGCCCAAGAGAAGAAGCCGTTTGAGCCTTCGGATAAGTTGTCAGCATTGCGTCAAGATTACGACGCCCAAGAGAAGAAGCCGTTTGAGCCTTCGGATAAGTTCCCCAACATAGCATGGCGGCTATGGCCATGTTAGGGAGAAATATGGAAAAAAAGTATGAGACTGAAACTAAAGGCAATATCACATTTTGGAAAACCAAGCCTTAGTATGAAAGCGCTCGTTTGTACTTTTTTGTAAGTATTTATGCAACATTGAATCGTTTTTTCGTTGAATAAGAAATGCATTATCGTATTATTCTTCCTCTATTTTTTAATAAATGATGTTTTAATCTTTTTCTCTTAGTTTTGTACACATTTAAATAATGTTTTAGAATTTTTTACACCTTTATTTCAATTATACCCTCCTCTAACCTCAGAAAATTTGTGTACCCATTGAATCATCGTTTCGAAGTTGGAAAATCCAGAATCGGTCACTCATACGGTCTAATTACCTATTTAGAAATTATTTTTAGAAGAAATCGACCAAAACCAAAATAGTCGAATTTTTTATTTTACCGCCAGATCATAAAGTGTAATTCAAAATATTAAAAAAGAGATTAAGAATGTAACCCAAAAAAAAAAAAAAAAATTGTACGGTGGTGGTGGGCCACTGCTATCTCTATAAAACGCACAACAACTCTCTCTCCATTCTACTCCATCTCTCTCTCTCTCTCTAAAAGGCACATGCAATTGGTTTGGGTGTATTTCAGTTTTTAGAGGAAATGTTATACTACTAATTTTGCTTGTTTGCTAAATTTCATTTTAATCAATACAGAGTACGTGCATTTTTTTAATTTTTTTCAGATTTTTGTACTTGTTTATGTGTAATTGTTAGCTCATCAAAGTAATTTCTGTATTTCAGTTTTATGCAATTGATTTGGGGATATTTCAGTTTTGAATGGAAATGAAATCTGGAAATGTACTTATGTGAATTCGGATACTGAGAGGAGTAGACAAACGGCAGCATCTTACCAGTCTATTTGGAGGGCTCATTGGAATCCGGCAAGCAGCATCTTACGAACGGAGGGACGTGGTGGCGTACTTATGTGAATAAGAAACTTGATCGTGCAAAAACTGAAATGGAAGGTTTTAGAATGATTTGAAAAAGTTTGGAAGTGAGGCGTCGTTCGGGGAGCGTGAAATTAAAGCAATAAGACGAATTTTCATCTTTTTGAAGTCATTTCAAAGAAACCTCCTAAGTGGATGTCTGATTGATAAATCTAAATCTGGGATCTTCCTTTAAGAGCATATAGTCTCATATGTTATGCCTCTCAAATAAACCTCTTAGGTGGAAAGCTGATGAAGAAGCAAGTTGTGACTTCAGTGTGCCTAATGAAATTTTAAAGGTAGGCTGCATCAAGGTGTTTTTGATCATATCATGGATGTAATGGAATCGACTAAAGATATCACTGGAAAGATTAAAGAAATTGTAGAATCTTATCAGTCTTGATGGAGGGCTCATTGGAGGCCATCAAATCCTGTGGCTTTAGTGCCTTTTTCTTGAATCTTCAAAACAAGACCATGAAAAAAATACACTTGACAAAGGAAAAGCTATAATGGTTTCATTGTCAGACTTATTAGCATTGCGTCAAGATTGGCTTCAGAACCATTACTCAAATGTCTCATTGCAACCAAATCAAAAAAATGAATCAAAGACACTTTGGATAACATAGATGAGAATAACTCATAGCCGATTTATGACTGAAAATGATATTTTTAAATCGCCCAGTAAAATTCATAGTCAAACACCATTTCTTGGTCGTGTTAACAGAAAAATAAAGGTTCAATTGGTCATGGGCCAAATAATTAAGTATTGCAAGTGGGCCGAAACAATATTAAATTGGGTCCAATATAAATCCAGCTTCTCACAGCTGCCCCTAAGAGCATGTTTGCTTCATGGGTTGTGATAAGATGGGTTTAGATGTGGTGGGTTGACTAGATAAATCCAAGGGGGAGGCTAAATAAACCCAAGGGAAGGCTAGGTTGTCTAAACCCACGGAATCTAGTTTATTAAAACCGGGTCAAATTATAAACACGGGTCAAGGTGTTTAAAGTTATGAGAAACCAAACATGGGAGAAGATGGGTTTACATATCAAACCCATCACTAAACCCACCTAAACCCATAAAGCAAACATGCCCTAAGAGTATAAGGAATGAGTGGGCTTTCCCCCCCTTTTTCATTTGGGCTTCCATTTTTTTTTTCCAACTTTATTTTCGTTTCATTTCTTCAATTAACGTCGTAAATTAATCGAAGCGTGTTTTACTTTAAATGTGCTCTTTTTCCTATAAAAATAGCAAACAACACCCTTTTCTCCCAATCAAGTTCAATTAAACAATTTAGTGTAAATAATGCAATAAATCCTATCAAATTAAGTAAAATAAATTCATGAATTTCAAGCAATTTTCACACAAATCAATACTCAAAGCTCGAAACTCAACTTGATTGAGCCTAAATTTTTAAAGATTGAGCCTGACTCGATTACATATATAGTTTTTTAAAATTAAATGTAAAACATATTACTTTTTCTAAATTAAACTCGATTACTTCGATTTTTTTCTGTAAAATTCAACTCGATTACTTTGATTTCGATATTTTTCCAAGACAAGCTAGCACAAGTAGTTCGCGAGTTGGCTCAACTCACTGGTGTGCTGTCGCCGGCACCCAAAAATAATTATCTTAAATACCCACCATGTAGTAGGGAAGTAAGGGTCGATCCCACATAGAACAGTGTAATTTAATTAACTAGTTCATGTTATAAAAGCAATTAAAAAAAAAAGGGGGGGGGAAATTGATTGGTTGGCTAACAAACTACTAAGAAGCAAGAAATAATAAATTGCAATATAAAATAACGAGACTCAAATAATGGAAATGATCTAGGTCTTGGATAGCTTCCCCTAATTAATTATACCAATTTAATCAACGACCCTATAATCTCAATCTAATCTCAAATCTTATCCCTAAACCAGTGGTACGACCAAACTAACTCGAATTGTTTCTTAAGTTTAATTAATCAGCATGTACGACCCCCAATTAATCTATCCCTACGAATAACCTAAAACATGTATCTAAAGTTCAACTCGAGTAACGCATTCAAGAATTAAAACAATAGGATAAACTAGACAATGAATACGAGACACTCGTTTCATGAAACCTAGATGTTACTACTCCCTAAGGTGTTATGTCTTAGTTGCTACAAATCCCACAATATTATAACAATTACGAATTATAATTTATAGGAGAACTAGAATTGATATAAGAATAAAATTGGATGATCAAACCTATTAAACTCCTAATTCAAACATGCATAGCATCTACTCAAGTAATAATAAAATCGAGATATAAATCAAAATCAATCAAAATTTATATAATTAAAAATGCATAATTATCACAAGTTTCACATCCTCGTGCTAGAATAACAATCTACCTACTAAATATAATTAAAAGAATTATAAATAAAATCAAACTCATTGTTCACGACTGCTGTCTGCTTCCAATCCCAGATCAATTCGGCGGATGACTTCCTCCTCTCTCAAAACCAGTGTGGTAAAAGGCAGAAATCACTAAGCTGGCGTTTTCGACCGCCTAGTGCCTAGACCGTCTAATCGGCGCCTAAGCGCTGCCTAGAATTTCCTTTTTTTTTTTTTTTGTACTTCAGTAATTATTAATTAATATGACTAACTTCCTAATGTGGCAGTACCTATATCATTATTAATTTATTACATTTCTAATGCAAGTGCAAGTGTGCAATACACCAAACTCTCAAACTAATAAAAAAAAGTGAAAAACAGAGCATACGAGTCTCAAACTATTATACTCAAACTCTATAATTAATTAATTACTTGATTAGTAATTTAGTATACCGCTATACTCAAACTCTCAAACTACTAGTATATACCGTCTATACTACATCACTGTTAAATGTATACTAAATAAAATAATAATAATAATAATAAAAAACAGAGCAACACTGTGCGATGCCGACGCGAGCGAGCTGCGAGGCCAAGGGACACAACACTCAGGGGAGTGGCTACGCGGCTGCTCGCTTTTCACTTTCAGAAATGATTCAAATTGAATGGAACCCTAACATCATTACTTAAAAAAACGACGTTGTTTTGTATCTTATATGTAATATTCAAAATTGAAATTAAATTATTCATTTATTAAAATTAAGGTACTATGATTTAGTATCTTATATGTAATATTCAAAATTTCAATTTAGGGTTTAGCACATTATGAAATATACAATTTATATGTTTAAATTAATGAATGATTCAACTTTCATTTAAGTTTAGTAATTTGTGTAATATTCAAATTTAATGAACGGTTCAATTTCAATTTAAGTTTAAATTCAGTACTTTAGTAATATGTAAAGAAAAAATGAGCAAAAAAATGAAGAGAAAAAAAATGGATCGAACCTGTAGTTCAGAGTAGTTGAACATGTTGCGAGATCCACTATAAGACCGATGTATGATTACCCATAACCACATTCTAGTTTAATTACATTTAAGACCTTAATGTAATATTTAAATTCAACTTAGGGTTTAATATTTAAATTCAATTTAGGGTTAAGGTTTAAAACTTCAACATTCCAATTTAAATGTAATGAGTGAATGATTCAATATCAATATTCAAATTAGCTAAAACGAAGAAAAAAAATACGAAAAACGATTTTTTTGGAACCTAGGGTTTAAATTAAACCTATTCAACAAGTTTAATCCCTAGTACTACAAAATGGCGTATCCTTTTGCAACCATATAAGCAGTTACATTCAATGCATAACTGCACTCTATTTTAATTTCATTTGAGATAAAATACAGTTCTTAAAAAGAAAATTAAGGGCTCATAAACCCAGTTTTACAGATGGGTATATCTATCTTTATTTCGATCTCTATAAAATGCAGAAGAATCCTTCCTCTCTCACCCCTTCACTCTCTCCCTCTCCATTTCTACATACACACAGTTGTACGTATTTTAACCTAAACCTTTGTTCTTCATTTTGTGGTTTTCCATTATCACCAATTCCATTTTATTTGCTTTTTTTCGATTCATTGAAGGAATTGTTGGATTTCTAGGGTTCTTCCCATCAACGCTGTTTTAGTTGAATGTTTGTTCATATATTCTGGAGAAAATTGTTCTGAAATAGAATGAAACCGTGGTTCTTCCCATCAAACTTGTGTTAAACATGTGTTAGTTTTGGGTTTTTTGGGAAATTTTGAGATAAAATTGTTTGTTTGATTTATATTTCCGAGATTTGTTTTGGGGTTTTTGTTTACTTGGATATGTTTAATTTTGTGTGGAAATGAAATTTTGGAAATGTTACGATACTTGTTTGTTTGTTAAACTTCTGTAGGAAATTTTGAAGGATACATAGCAGTTGTTTTGAATACAGAGCATTCGTAACTGATTATTTGTGTGGCTAATGAAATTTTGAAGGTAGGCTGCATCGGGGTGTTTTTGATCAGATCATGTCTAAAGGTGTAATGTAATCGACTAAGGATAGCACTGGGAAGGGTAAAGAAACTGTCGACTAAGGATAGCACTGGGAAGGGTAAAGAAACTGTAAATCTTATGTTGGAGGGCTCATTGAAGGCTATTAGAGAGTGGCAGTACTCGTGTCAATGTCAATAAGGAACTCAATCGTTCAAAAACTGAAATGGAAGGTTTTAGAATGATTTCAAAAAGTTTGGGGAGTGAGGCACTTCAAATAAACCACCTAGATGGAGATGGAAAGCAGCAGTACTGTGGCTTTAGTGCCTTTTCTTGAATCTTCAAAACAACCTTGTATAGGCCATGAAAAAAATAGACTTGATAAAAGAAAAGCGTTAATGCTTTCATCGTCAGATTTGTTAGCATTGCGTTAAGATTGACTCCAGAACAATTGCAAATTCTACCTGCCAGAACAAGGTACTCTTAGCGTGCTTATAATTTTAGTAGAATTTGCATTTTTATTGCTACATAATATTCTTTAATCAAATTTTTTCACCATATTTGTAAAAAAAAAATATATGTAGACAATAATAATATCGAGCTTAATATCGAAAAATTTGTATTAGAAAATTAATGTGATTAGAAATTGCATTAATTATTTAAGTGTATACTTGTCAATACACACCCTTTCTGAAACACTAATTCCAAAGATCTCTACTTGTTGATGATGTTTCACACAAAGTTAGTATATAATGTTGCTGCAATTAACATGTTCGAAAATGCTAGCTATAATATGATTGACCAACAAATTAAATCAAACAAACCACAACATTAGAAAAAATTAACCAAAAAATTTAAATCATGCAATTACTGCGTTAATCCACTAATTAGCCACATAATTTCAACACCCAAAACAATCAAAGCTTAGCCCATAATTAAAACAATAAATGCAAAAAACACATAGAAAATAAGTAATAAAACATAGATTAAAGAAAGATATCACCTCATTTGTCAATCTAATTTTCCAAAACTAACAATAACATGAAACACTAAATTAAAATTTATAGTGGTGGGCTCACTTCATATGCAAATTGGTGAAATGGGCCAAATAATTAAGTATTACAAGTGGGCCGAATCAATATTAAATTGGGCCCAATATAAATTCTGCTACTCACAGCTGTCCCCAAATGGCCTGACTGTATACTCCTCCGGCTTTGTGAAGTATACTTCCCCTCTACATTTATTAATTTAATATTAGTGTAAAATATCAAATTTACCCTTTTAGTAAATATATCAAAGATAAACACACCCCTATAACCCTAAAAAATACAGCCGCCTCCCCCCAATTCTGCCACCACCGCTGTCAGCCACCCCTCCGGTCGCAGCCCCCTCAAATAAATTTAGAAATTAAAAAATAAACTTAAAAATTAAAAAAAAATCGACAAACCAGAGTCGACCAAAAACACTTCCGTCGACCCTGGTTTGTCGACTAAACACACTTTCGTTGGTAAGATTTAGTCGAAAGAAGAAAAAAAGTTAACAATTTTGAAATTTTCGACAAAGATGGATCGACCAAAACGACTCCCGTCGACAACAATTTGTCGACGAGAGAGTTTTTTGGCGATTGATTATTATCGAAAATTTAAAAAAAAAAAGAAGGGAAAACCTGCAATTGATTATTTTCGACGACGATAACGATGTTTGGCGAGGGAGGAGGGCGCGTTTGGGAGGGGGAAGGCAAGGCGGCAGGCCATGGATGACGGGAAGGCGGCCGCGTGCAGGTGGGGGTCTTGCCGGTGACCTCTATAGCGGAATAGAGCAGAAATTAAAAAAAAACACTTACCTCAGCGACAACCATTTTTTCACGGATGAGAAGCGTGGGTGGGGGCAGCGCTGGGATGAGGAGCGCGGGGGCTGAGGAAGATTGTATGGGGCGCCAGGGGATGAGGAGCGCGGCGGCAGCTCTGGGAGAAGGAGGGGCGGCCGCCGCCGACACAAAATTAAAAAAAAAAAAAAAAGGAAAGAGGGGCCGCGCGCTGGGCGAAGAAGGCTGGGGCGGCGCTGTGAGAAGAAGGCTGGGCCGCGCGCAGGGGGTGGGGGCGTCGCCAATGCCGGCACCGGGCATGGGCGTTGGTTTAGTGGATGGGTGGGGAAGAGAGTTAGTTTTAGGGTTTTTAAAAAATTGAGGAAAAAGGAAGAAAATAAGGAAAAGAAAAAAGGATGGTATTTATGGTAATTTGAGAGGAGCACATCTAACCTTTCTCACATTGAGGGGTATACAAATCGGGGGAGTATACTTAACAGAGCTGGAGGGGTATATAGCCGGCCACCCCCCACCCCCATTTGAGCTTCCATCTTTTTTCCGACTTTATTCACGTTCCATTTCTTCAATTGATGTCGTAAAATAATCGAGGCGTGTTTTGTTTCAAATGTGTTATTTTTTCTATAAAAATAGTAAACAACACTCTTTCTCCAAATCAAGTGCAATTAATTAATTTAGTGTAAATAATGCAAGAAATCCTACCAAATTAAATAAAATAAATCCATGATTTCAAGCAATTTTCACACTAATCAATACTCAAAGCTCGAAACTCAACTTGATCGAGCCTAAAATTTTAAAGATTGAGCTCGACTTGATTACCTATATACTTTTCAAAATTAATTGTAAAACATATATTTTTTTTCTAAATTAAACTCGAGCTCGGCTCGATTACTTCGATTTCGTACTTTTTCCGAGTCAAGCTAGCACAAGTAGTTCGCGAGTTGGCTCAACTGACTTACATTTGTTGATGTTTCCCTCTAAATTTGATTCAATTAACATAGACTTTAAATAATCAAGGCACGGTTTGATGTATATTGCCAAATATTTTTAGGATAAAAATCAATGATAACATGTCATCTCGGGGTGTAAATCAGTCGAGTAGTGTTACGTTCGAAATTCGACTCAATTGTAATACTTGAAGTTCGACTCGATCGAATCTAACATAAAACATGATAATATACCATTTTTACTTATTTTCTATCACTGTATGTCTATTTTTAGAAAGAAAAATAAAACAAGTTAAGTTGTACTTGAATACAACGGTAGAAGGATTGTAAAATTGATTCTCCAATATCAGGTTATTAGTCGGGATAAAAAGTAAAATAAAAATTGTAAAGTGACTAATTATGTTCAATTTATAAAATAACTCATAAACATCACAAAAAATCTGAAATAATTATTTGTTCTAATTTAGTCTTGTATAATCTTATTTTAAATACATCAAATATTAATTAATAATCCATCATTTGATAAATCTACTCTTATATACTATTTCTGAATCCTCTTCTCTCTTACGTGGCATCTCACCTTTCTCATATTCTAATTTTCTCACAATTTACAATTATTTTAGGGAAAATATCACTTTTGGTCACTGAACTTTACCACTTTTCACATTTGGTCACCCACATTTCATCACTATCAAAATTGGTCACTCACTTATTCGTCACTATTAAAATTGGTCACTCACTTATTCTTTCTCTATCAATTTTGATGCTGCTGTTAGAGAATCCGTCATTTACTAACGGAGAAAAGGTTTTGAGCTCGCCAACTTTTATTTTCCCTCTTTTAATTCCTTAACCCTAAACTCCCAAACTACAATAGAAGTGATATAAGTGTTTTTGAGTTTGTACAAATAACTGAAGATGTCTAAAAGGAACCAGAATGCTTCTGCACCCCAATACGACGGTAAGTTTCTATAACTTTTACGTTTAAATATATGGGGTCATTTACTAATAGAGATGCTGTAGAAAAATGGGATGATGCAATATGCCCTAGAATCAAGTTGACACTACAAAAATATATGGAGGAAGCAGCTGAATGCATTCCTATGAAATCAGATGATTGACATTTTCAAATCATGGGACCATTCCACCAACACACACTGTAGACATATCACAAAAATCATGCAGGAAAGCAGGTATTGGTTATAAAGGTAAAACAACTCTTAATTCTCAATGTAATGTGTCTACTGTTTTTGTCAAAGCTGAACTTGAAACTAATACGACTGTTTCCATAAAAACTCTTTTCAATGTGAAAGAACTTGTGTGTAACTATTGCTTTAAAAAGGGTCACAAAGCTCATTACTGTTTAAAAAGACAAAAGGATTTGAATGCTACTGGATTGTCTAAAATGACACCACACACAAAGCATCATTCACAGAAAACAGAATGGATTTCTAAAAATACTATCTGCAATGTTGTTCATATGTCCTTGAAAGCATGTGTTCCTGGTTTATGGTACTTTGATAGTGGCTGCTCAAAACACATGACATGTCAAATTGATTATTTATCTGATTATAAAGCTTATAATGGTGGTAATGTTACTTATGGAGGTGGATCTAAAGGAAAGATCATTGGTAAAGGAACCTTAAATGTTCCTGGATTTCCTAGATTACCTAATGTTTTACATGTTGATGGATTACTTGCCAACCTTATTAATATAAGCCAGTTATGTGATGATGACTTGCATGTGAAGTTTGACAAAAATTCATGTTATGTGCTAGATGAAAATTCTGATTGCATTATGATGGGTAATAGATCTGCTAATAACTGCTATTTAATTGAGTCTAAAGTCAGCTGCAATAGTGTGAAAAATGATGAAACTACATTATGGCATCATAGACTTGGGCATGTTAATTATAGACAAATTGGTAGATTAATTAGACTTAAAGCTGTCACAGGTTTACCAATACTGAAATTTTCAGACAAACATATATGTGGACCATGTCAAAAAGGCAAACAGGTAAGAGCATCTCACAAACTATTAGGTCATTGTTCTACAAAACATTGTTTTGAATTGCTACATATGGATCTTATGGGTCCTATGGAAACTGAGAGTATAGGTGGAAAAATGTATTCTTTTGTCATTGTTGATGATTATTCTAGATTCACGTGGATAGAATTTCTAAAAGAAGAATCAGAAACTTTTTCTGTCTTTAAAACTCTGTGCAAAAGATTCAAGACTGTCTATAATTCTAAAGTTTGTAGAATTAGATCAGACCATATTTTGGGCTGAAGCTCTAAATACAGCTTGTCATATTTCTAATAGAGTCTTGATTAGAACAGATTATAATAGAACTCCTTATGAAATACTAAACAATAGAAAGCCTAATCTTAAGTATTTTCATGTATTTGGCTGTGTTTGCTACATCTTAAATGATAGAGAACAATTGCATAAATTTGACTCTAAAAGTGACAAAGGTTTTTTCCTTGGTTATTCAAGGAACAGTAAAGCTTATAGGATCTATAATCTCAGAACAAATACTGTTCAAGAGTCCGTAAATCTGGTTTTTGATGATAACACAAGTATTACAGGAAACAGTATTGAAGAAGATGTCTCAGACCTTACTGACAGTCCAATACATTCAGACAGAACAGACCAGATCCAAAATGATGAGCAGAATGAGGGAACACACACAGACACATCTGCTGCTGAAGTTACAGAAAATCCAGAGAATTTGTACAATCTGCATAAAACTCCTTCAAGGAGAGTTCAAAAGAATCATCCACAGGAGCTGATAATAGGTGATCAATCCACTGGAATTCAGACCAGAAGGAGGTTGGGTATTAATTCAAAAGATGTGGTAAGATCTATTTGTATGACATCTGTGTGTAATAAGGTAAATCATGAGTGTTATCATTCTGCAATTGAACCTAAAACTGTAAAAGAGGCTTTAAATGATGAACATTGGATAGAAGCTATGCATGAAGAATTGAATCAGTTTGTTAGGAATGATGTATGGACTTTAGTACATAGGCCAGATCACACAAATGTTATTGGTACTAAATGGATTTTTAAAAACAAAACTGATGAAATAGGCAATATTATCAGAAACAAAGCAAGGCTTGTTGCTCAAGGATATACTCAAGTAGAGGGAGTAGATTTTGATGAAACATTTGCTCCAGTTGCTAGAATAGAATCCATTAGACTTCTACTTGCTATTGCATGCTTTATCAATATAAAACTATACCAAATGGATGTTAAAGCTGCTTTTTAAAATGGAATCCTAATGGAAGAAGCTTATGTTGAGCAACCAAAAGGCTTTGAAAATCCAGAATTTCCTGATTATGTGTTCAAATTAAAAAAGGCTCTATATGGCTTGAAACAAGCACCTAGAGCATGGTATGAAAGATTAACTGATTTTTTGATTGAATTTGGTTTCACTAGAGGAGAAGTTGATAGAACACTATTCATTAAACATGAGAAAAATGATATTATGATTGCTCAAATCTATGTTGATGATATAGTATTTGGCTCTACTTGTGATGATATGCTCAAATTATTTGTGAATTAAATGACATCTACCTTTGAAATGTCCATGGTTGGTGATTTAAACTATTTCCTAGGACTGCAGATTAAACAACAAAATGATGGTATTTTTATTTCACAAAGTAAATATGCTAAAAGTCTTGTGAAAAGGTTTGGTTTAGAGAATGCTAAACACATGAAAACTCCTATGGGATCACCTCAGAAACTGAGTAAAGATAATGTATGCTGTAAAAAGAATCATTAGATATGTTGCAGGAACTTGTGACTTAGGTTTGTGGTATAGCAAGGACACAAATTGTTCCTTAATTGGCTATAGTGATGCTGACTGGGCAGGAGATGCTGATGACAGAAAGAGCACCAGTGGTGGCTGCTTTTACATGAGAAATAATCTCATATCTTGGCATAGCAGAAAACAGAATTGTGTATCACAATCCACAACTGAATTTGAGTATATTGCAGCAGGGAGTTGCTGTACACAATTGTTTTGGTTACAGAAAATGTTTTGTGATTATGGTTTACCTTGTGATACTTTAACTGTTTATTGTGATAACACTAGTGCCATAAATATATCAAAGAATCCAGTGCAACATTCTTTGACTAAGCATATTAGTATAAGGCATCATTTCATAAGAGATCTGGTAAAAAAAGAGGTGGTCAAGTTGGAATACATTTCTACAGAAAAACAACTTGCTGATATATTTACCAAAGCTTTAGATGATAAGAGATTCTCCTCTCTAAGGAAATCTCTTGGTTTATGCAATATCTGAACACTGTATCAAAAGTGTTGTACCAAATGCGGCAGCATTTGGGACAACACCAGAGTAGTTCATTTAATTATTTCTTTGTATAAATTTCGTAAGTTTCAGATTTAACATAATTCTCTATAATCTTAGTCTAGAAGTCTTAAATTGAGTCACGTGGAATATGAGAAAAGCTTGTACATTCTCTCAAATGCAATTGAAATCACAAATTAGATGCTTTGAAAATCACTGAGTAACTAGGGACACGGAGCTCACTACTACGATGTTCTCTCTTCTAAAGGTGATATATAATGCATCAAATTAATCACAAATCCATTGAGTAACTATGGGGCACGGAGTTCGCTGCTACGATGCACTCTTTTGAAAAGATGGATCAATGTGATAATGTGATAAAAATTAAAAGTGCAACACATATGAAGCAAATTCATGAAAAAACTGTGTTGAGATGTACAAAATGCCAACAATCTATTCAACACCTGACTCTGACTTATGATTTCGATTATTTGTAGAATTAATTAATTTCTGATAATTATTATTTTTATTATCTGCAAATATTTATCTGAATCTATTTAATTTCTGTTCAGTTATTATTTAATCCTTTTCATTTATTTATTATGTTTTTCAGAAATTATTCTCCACAACACACGACCTATTTAATGGAGAGAAGTTATTTTTCCACTCTCTCCATTTCAGTTTTTCCCACGAAATCGTGTATCAACTCCCGCCTTAAATCCTCTATAAATTGATCTCGTATGCATGCTGAATTTTATACTCTCAAACTTAGATCGGATTTTGGAACACTCATTCATAGGGTATATTTTTATTGGCATACGTGTTGCTTCACAATATAATTTGGTATACTGGAATTTGAAATTCTTGCATTATAATCTCTTAATTCCAGAATTTGAAAGGTCTAATCTAATTAATTCTTACTTTTGCAGGTGCTTATCATCATTCAGACGCAAGCATCATTCCATGAATTCAAAATTCAAACAGCCCTCACTCAACAGATTCTACGTTTTTCTCTCCAAAAACTCAAAATCAAACCTCTAATGGCGATCATTACTGAAATTCCCGATTCTCCGGCACCTGGGTCACCGTCGTTCGTTGTGGGAACCATGGATGTCTCGTTCGAGCCCGAAACTTCTGCTCTACCACTGGTGGTTTACAACCCACTCGACATCCGAAGCGAAATGGCAAATGCTAAAATCCCAGAACCTGTAAGTGCCTCTCCGATTGATCACTCATCCCCAAAATCATCCACCTTCCAAAAATCCTTTCCTCTTGGAACCTCCTTCGAGAAACTGAAGAAGGCATATCATGCCCTAGCCCGTAAAACAGCATCCCCAACCATTATCTTGGAGGGAGAAATTCTCGATAATGCGATGTTCCAAGATAACTTACCAGCAGTGGAGAGTGAAGATGCGCAAATGAAAGATGTCTCTTCGTCTGATGAGGAGATTTTGGCAAAGAAGCTTGCTCGATTAAGACAAAAGAGGAAGTTCACGACTAAGAAGGCAAAAGCCCCTGTTCCAGTTGCTCGAAAATGGCCCGGTGGTCGCCGCGTCTCCTACAGGACTCTTGGAAAAAGAGTAGACTACACCTGGAAGAAGAAGCCCAGAACAGACGGAGGGAAAGCTCAACCAATCGTTTTATCTAACTCAGAATCTGAGGGGGAGCCTCAAGATGTCAATGATATCATTGACAACTTCACTGAGGCCGTCACATTCGAACATACAGATGAAGAAATCCCCAAGACTCGGGCAGTACACAAAAAGCCTCGAAAAGCCCGAGATGTTGCCCCTCCGGTGGCACCATCCGATGCCTCAGACCCACCTTCATCTCCCAACTCCAGTTCACACTCCTCTGCTAATGAGGAAGAGGTACACATTTCTTCTGATACAGACTTTAGTGATGAAGATGTTGTTGAGTACAATGATAATACGAGTGCACGGTATAAAACAATTCAAAATAGGATTATACTCAGTGAACGGATTTTAAAAGTTTCTGATTTTGAGGAAGCAAACTTAATGGATTGGTTTAGGGAGAGTTCAATTTTGGATGCTTTACTATTTGCAGTGCCTTATGTGGTTGATTGGGTTCATGAATTTTATGCCAATGTTAGTGAAAAGACAGGAGATACAAGTTCTAGGAAGTATGGTTGTGTACCATTTCGAGGTTTTGAGATTATCATTACTCCTAGAAAAATCAATATGATGTTGAAAACTAGAATCATGGAGGATCCTGTAGTTTCAGACTTTGATATGATGATAAGTGTACTTACTGGTGGAAGAATTACGCGTTGGGTGCCTAAATTGCTTGATTCTCGTTTGACTAGTCTGTACTCAGTAGTACATAAGATTGTGTGTTGCAATTGGATTCCGACAACAAACAACACAACTCTTACTTTGGAACAGGCTGTCCTACTCTATAAGATAGGACATCTCAAGCAATTTAATTTAGGACAAGTTATATTTCAGAACATGATGAACTTCACTTGCAACATGTCTGGTAAGGGGCTGCTTCCATATCCTTGTTTGATCTATGAATTGCTAGCCGAAAAGGAGTTTCATAGATTGGAAACTGAAGTTATTTGTGGATATGTTCCAAGCTTCACAATCTCACCACAACTTAGTGGTGGGGAAAGAATTGTGGATTTACCAATACCAAAAGCCTCTGCCTCCAGAAGTGTTGCCTCAGATGTGCCCTCAACCTCCACAACACATCCTCCCTCAGGTTGTGTTGCCTCTGTTTATTTATCATCTCATTTCATTCTAAGACAGGTTGATATTCTTCAAGGCACAATAACTAATCTCCAGAGCACAGTTGAGGACTTGATGATACAAAAATAGTTCTGGGAAGGGCTGCTTTCTACCTCAACAGGGGGAGTAAGTGATGTTGATGTTCACAATTCTGAAGCAGTACCAGTCCAAGCTCAAGAAGAAGGTCCCACTGCTGTCCCTGATCCAAACCTTAACACTGATGCTGTTCCAAACAATGATGAAATGCAAGAGGCTACCAATAACGAAGTTGATGCAGATGCAGATGCACAAGACATTGAGGATCTCTATGGAGATCTCAATGTGGATTGAAGGCTTGAAGAATGGGGGAGTTTAGAGTATGGGGGAGTTCGTGCAGACTCTGAAGATGCAGCTGATACAATCAGCCCAATCCTCCCCTTTACTGCTTTCATTCATTTCCTCACTCTGTAAAGCTTGTACTTATGTTTTTTTTTAATTTTCTGTTCCACATACATTTCCTTTATGTTTCTGTTTTGCTGTTTTTTAAATCTAAGTACAGTTCTTTTTTTTTTACTTAGATGATGTGCTAAAAATTTGGCTAAATACTGAAATTGTTTCTTCCTTGAAATATCATGTGTATTGTTTTCTTAATCAAGATTCTGAATGTTGTGAACATCAGGGGTACTGTTGATGTAGAAAGGCCAAATTGGAGGAGATTGTTGATGTTGGAATAGGTGTTGTATTTAATGATCTAACATTTCAGTCAAATGTTGTACTAAATGTGCGAACACCTAATACAACATCAGAATTTGCCCTTTCTCCTTTTACTAACTCTAACTTAACTTGTGTTGCTTAGTGATGTCCCAAATGTAGGTAGAAGACGTGGGCAACACCCAGGTCAGGCAGTTGCACGGGATTGAGTGGTTACTAAGCACCATTGGTCAAATTCCTACAAATATGGAGTGTGAAGGGAAGTTACAAAAACTACCTTGATCCAATGGCTGAGATGATCAAGGGAGTTGCAAGGCAGTTCGGATTCATGGCTATAAATAGAGGCCACTGCCTTCATTATAAAGACACAACAAGAGAGAAAGCTAAACAAGATTACTATCTATGGACAAAGTGGAATAGCTCAAGTGGTTAGAGCACCACTACCTAGACTTTAGATCCTGGGTTCGAGTCATGGGGAGGGGAAAAAAAGGGATGGGTATTTAATGTTACGAGGTTGTTGATTTGTTTCACTGATATTAAAAGTTAATATAAGTGATTCGTGTAGATTAATTTTTAATCTACACAAATTTTGAAATACTTCTTTTGCAAAGTGTTGATTAAATTTCCGCTGCTCATTGTTGTCTGGATTGTGCCAACACTACAGACAACATCTCTGATTTCGCACGCACACACTTTCAGTAACAATAACTTTACAAAATATAATTATAATTTTAAATAATACAACCAGTTACTAGTGTTCCACCACATCTCTGAGGACGCATGTGTAACATTATTTTCAATCGACAAATATATATAACCGGGACTGATAAGTGATTAATTTCTTTTGGATAACTTGACTCTTAATCCATGCTTGGCTTGTAGTATGATGGAGAGACGTGGAGAAACAGGGTGATCTGCCACAAGTTTAATGTTGTAATGATAAATGATTGTTGCAGCCACCATTTTCATCTCAATGAGAGCCATGCCTTTGCCAATACAGGCTCTCGGCCCCGCATTGAACACGGCGAACTTGTACGACGGCACGTGCTTGATCCCTCCACCTGCCGCAATCCATCTGTCTGGCTTGAATTCTAAGCAATCCTTTCCCCATACACTCTCCATTCTTCCCATTGTATACAAGGACATTATTAGCCTCGCATTCTTATGGACGTGATGACCGCTCGGAAGAACATCGGATCGAGCAGGAGATTTGTGCTCCAAAGCGGGCGGAGGGAATAGCCGGAGAGACTCACATAGAGGTCCATGGAGATATACTAGCTTGTGCGATTCTTGTACAGAGAAGAATCGCCATTTCTTATCCTCCTTCAATTGCAATACTGTTTCGATCTCTTGCCGAATCTTGATTACTTCACAAGGATTCAAAGCAATTAGCCAGAAAAGCCATGTAAGACAAGTGCTCACAGTGTCATTTCCAGCAAACATCAAGCTTAACGCGCTGTCCCTCAAGAACACTCTTAAACAACCCTGATCAGAAGGACTAACATTTTCCTCTTCGTAAGCCTTTTCGTAGGTTTGGAGAAGCTTAGACGAAGCATTCTCAAGATGCTGGTAGACGAAGTCGTCCAAAGTCTCCCAAGCTTCCATTATCTTCTTCTCACCACCGATTTTCAGCCATTTTTGCAGTTTCCAAATGCTTTCAGGGATAACATGTCTGTGCAAAAGAGATTCATTAATAGAATTGAAAGCCTTCTCACTAGGGACATAAGGCAATTCAGTGGACAAGCTGTGTGGATCATAATCCAAAATCAGTTTGCAAATGGTATCGAAAGTGAACCTCTGGAAAATATCTTGCAAATCGAAATCAGTTTTCAGATTACAGAAATAATCAACTGTTTGTACCTTGTGCCAAACAGTGATCTCCAATGACGTGGCAAAGCTAGGATGAGTTAAATGCGAAAGAATAGTTCTCCTGTGAATTTTCCAGAGCTCAAAATCAGAACGGAAAAAGCCGTCTCCAAAGATATCGAAAATCTTGTAGAATTCAGGACCCTTTGGATAGTTTGAGAAGTTTTTGGTGAGAATGTGGTGGATATTTGCAGGATCACAAGTAAAGAGCATGTCCAAGTTACAAAACCAGGGGCCTTTAAACTGGTAAGTGCCCCCATGTTCAATTAAAACCTTTGTTATAGTATCATGTGGTCGACGATGCAGATTCAGAACAACAGCAGGCAGCATCCCAACAAGAGGCCAGTTCGTCGGCTCGGACTGTGTTTTCCCCCATCTACTCACCAAGTACAAAAGGTAGACCACCAAAGCCAAAGGGGCAAACAACAACAAAAACTCGGTCATAATGTATATATATGGACAAGATGCCATGGGATGATATATATATAATGAGTCAGTCCCACTTCTCGTAAAATTAGTTTTTATTGATATTTTTCTACTTCATAACGTGGAACTATGTAAAATTTTGTATTTTGAACATGGCATATCGTGGCCACCACGTGATTAACTTTTTCTGAAACCAGAAGATACGCCGATAAGTACGCTGTGTGAAATTAAAGGCTAGGTTACATGCAGCTGGTGTACAAGTTACAATCTGTTTGCACGCAGGCGCCTCTCTTGGTAATTTAATCGCGAGGGAATGAAAATGGGCATTTAATCCCCCAACATGTGAGCCAGAGGGTAAGGGATTCAAACCCGAGACCTCTTGGTTCCAAGTGCATAGAGGCGCCCCTTGTTTTCCGTTTAGGCTATGAGCTTTAATTTATTCATTATGTTTTGAATGTAATTAATACGTTTGTTATATTTTTTTTCTTTTTCTTTATTTATTTAATTTAAATTTGTTTGTTTGTTAATTTTATAATTTTCAATTAATATGAACATTACAAAATAATATGTTACCAATAATTAATGTTTAATTTATTTTATTTAATACGAAAATTAAAAAATAATATGTTGCCAATATAATATTTTTTTCTCAACATATAATTTCATTTTTAATAATATTTTCAATTTTAATTTCTCATCATATATTTTTCGATTTTAATATCTTTGTTAAATTTATAATTAACAACATATATATAAATAAAAAAAATTAAAAACACACACATTTAAATAAAATTAGTGACTTCCATATTTCAACATTAAGATCAAAAAATAGTTAATCAAAATTATTTCAAAATAATAAAATTTAATTAAAATTAAAACTTCAATAACATAACGTAACATTAAAAATACAAATATATCAACTGAGGGATATTGTTTATATCAATAAAGTAGAAATTTGATTTTGATTAGATAACAAAACCGGTTTTCGGGAGCTCATATATGTTAGGAAACTTTATTTTACTTAGAATAGATTTTTAAAAATTTATGTCAAGCGACCTGAAAGCCAAGAGCTATGAAGATCAGAAATATTTTCAAAAGATTTGACCTACAAATGACTAGTACTTAGCAAAATACAAGTGTTCAAGAGCTATGAATGATGATACAGAAGACTTTGCAAGTCCTAAGTTTGGTCAAGATACATGAAGTTGAATCGAGAGCACTTTACAAGAAAAACACATGGACAAGTACTATGAAAAAAGACACAAAGTTGTTGACAAGTCAAGAGAACGGGCAAGTCATATGAATGAAGGTTTTAGAGTATGTTGGTTCTGAAAGGAGTATGACACAAGTGTATGGGGGGAATGCACTTGTGTATGCAAATTCTTTTCTTTCAAACAAATTAGGCTATCAGGAGAGTTGTCTAGTCAACTCCTTTGAGTATGTATAACTTTGATTAGATAATCAAACTATTGAGAACTATTAAGTAAGGTATATGTGCGGAATTGTTGTTGGCCCTTTATATATATTTAAACTCCTTTAAGTTCTAAAAAAATTCTTAATACTCAACAGATTTTCAGGGGACTTGTCCCAAATCAGTTTTGCATAGTTTGTGAATTATATCTTTTGAAGATTGATTTTGTGTGCAGTGTATGAATGTGTTACGTATATGAAATAGCAGTAAGTAAATAACACAATGGTTTATAGTGGTTTAGAGACTCAAGCTCCCACATCCACTTCCCTGATTGAACAGGATAATTCCTTCACTTTGAATTGACTTGTTTTATAGTGCCAAGGTGCACTGATCAACCACACTACTCTTTAGTACCTTGATCCCTAGGAATTCAGAGTCCTAGTACTCACTCTACTTGAACTAAACTGTACTTCACTTGATAGATCTAGTTCTCACACTTCTACATCAACTCTTCCAACCTTTCTTGAAAGGTTTAAGGGTTGAGGTTGTTTTCCAACAAGGGTGAGATATCCTTTACAATGAAGAACTGTATAAGGATAGGATATCTCTCTAAGCTTTGATTGATATACAATAGGTTCAGCTTAGATGGGTACTGAAGTGTTTAGGAAACTAAGAATGATGTATTCTTGTAAGACCTTGAAAGCTTGTATGCTAGAGAGCTTGTAGTTTCCTTGACTAGTTGGATGCTTTCAATGGTTTCCAAACTTCAGTATTTATAGAGCAAAGTGCGGTTATGTCCGTTGGGGAGACAACTTCAATTTGTCTATTTCCATCTTATTTGGACTGTGCATCTTGTAGACAGAATTTGTGATAGTGACATGTCTTCTATTTGGGAAGTAAACGGCTAAGACTCTTTGTCTTGACTTGATGGCTCTCTTCCCAATGTTTGAGTTGAATCTTCAGCAGTCAACTAGAAGACATTCTTCCTGAAGGTTGATTCCTTATCATCAGGACAGATATATGTGCATATTCTTATCTCTTCAGCTGACTTGGCTTATCAGCAGTGTTGGCTTGCTTCTTCAGTTGAGTTGACTCTTCATCTTCACTGATTGTGACTTAGATAAATCATTGGAGAGTATGTCTTCATAGCAGTAAAATTGACTTCATCAGCATAGTTGTCTCTTAAGTTAGACTGCATTTTTACTCTTCTGATCTAGTGTGCATGCTGATATACTCTACTAATTCTTCACATCTGATCTTCTTCTATTGAATGAGTTCATGTCAGTAGGATTGGTTCAATAGATGTGATCTTCTAAATCTTAAACTATCAGAAGGGTTGACTCTTCTGTTTTACTCTTCTGATCTTGTGCTATCAGCAGGGTTGAACTCTTCTGATTCTAAGCCTAAGGGAACTTGATTCAAATGATCTACTGAGCTTGTGTTCCCCCTCAACTTATGCATTCTAGTATAACACATCAGCTGTTCCCCCTCAACTTATGCATTCTAGTAGAATACTTGAAGATATAAGAAATAATCAACTAAGATAGTAATTAAAAAATAAGCAACGAGACAAACAGCACACACGGAATTTAAGTGGTTCAATCAATGTGATCTATATCCACTGGACCAGACGAGTACTTCTTTGATTGATCAAGAATGTTTACACACTCATTCACTCAGAATAGGATATTTCCTCACTCCACTCGTGAACTCACATAACTCAAAGATTACAATCGTACTTTCATCTAAAAATCAACCTTTACAAAGTACAAAAACAAAAGTATATAAAGACCAAGGTAGTTGCTGCTGTTAGGAACTATTTGAGTAGTTATAAACCGTTTGCAACCGCTTGTAACAACCCATGTGCTCTGTTATTTCCCAACTTAAATAGTAGTTATGCCCTCAAGTAGTTGTAACTTTAATACAATTAGTTAAACTAACTTTCGTATCAGAAGACTTGTCCATAAAGATCAGAAGACTACTTACTGTTCTGATACCCAATTCTTCTGTTCTTATGATCAAAAGCTGACTCTGCTGATAGACTTCTACTGTGCTGATCTTTACTATGCTGATAGTACTGTGCCCATGTACTGTGCTGATATACTCTGTTGAAGTGTTGTGCTGATATACTCTGCTGCAGTACTGTGCTGATATACTCTGCTGAAGTACTGTGCTCAAGTACTGTGCTGATGTATTGTGCTGATTTGACCAACTGTGCTGAACTCTAAGCATCACCTCCTCAGCTGATTGAAAACTTCAACTCATCTGATTTTGACCTAAGTCATCTTATCTGATCCTATCAACTGACTTCATCGGCTGACTATGAAATTATGAGATAACACTCACATGTTCAACTAACCTGATTTATATGTTCCAACAGTCTTGAAACATACTTAATTAATTTGACTTATATATCTTGACTTATCATCGGGGATTTTGGTATGTTAATAAAAATCTCATTTTATTCCCAACAGAGTATATTTCAAGTTAATTAATCAAATGGTCAAGAAGCCTAAAGTAACACTCAAAAGAGTTTACCAAGTTCAAGACTTATGCAAAAGAGGTTGAAGCTCACCTACTGATTCATGTATTCTACAACTCTAAAATACACAACCGCAAGTATACGGTGTATATCGTAGTGAAGTAAGCATACAAGGTCGATCCCATAGAGAGGTGTAGTGTAAAAGCGTATTTTGTCGATTGAATTCTAAATAGATGTGATCGATAAGTTTGAAGGTTGTAATTACTCCTAATTATCTATCAAAGTGTCACTAGTAAGCAATTAAAGAGTAATAAATAATCGATCAAATATCATGCAAATCACGAAAACAAAGAAGAGACGATTAAAATTCAAATAAGAGAAACTAGGTTCCAAGGAATTTGCAATATTTAGATATTCATCTATGGTTAATGACTCATTCAAATGGCAATTAAGTTTGTTCTTATAGGGTTGACCACTAAAGAAGAATTAATTAATCTCTCGATCTAATTAATTCAAAGGAAAACACAATATAAGTTCGTATCTCTACCTCACACGTATTGTATCACCCAAATTAGCCCAAAGGATCATTCAATTCCCTCCCAATAATTAATCCTCTCTCGAGCTCATAATAATATTGGGTTGCATGCTTATGTACGATTAATGAAATAAATCTCTCGATCTTATCTCAATTAACAATAGATAAAACACATTATCATGGCCACTAATAACATGCTTTCGAAATAATATTTAAGCACACAAATAAGAGACAAACACCATTTAAAGCAAAACACTAATCCATAAACTTCAATCCAAATATTTACAAAGCCTTAGAACCAAGAGTGTTCTAGCCAACAATCAACATAATCAAAGTCTTGAAAAATTTAAATGACAGAAAAATAAAACAAAAGGGAAAAAGAAATCTTAGTCTCTTCTTGATGTGTTCTCCTCGTGAACGGATTCTCCAAAGGTATGCCTCCTCTCCTCCTCTTCTTCTTTCTTCCCTTCCAAAGTATGACTAGAGGGTTTATTTATAACTTGAAAATTAGAGCTAAAACTTGTAGAAAAAAATATTTCCAAAAATATAATTTCTTTTTCTCTCTTCAATTTCCAAAATCTTCTCTCTTTCCTTTTTCTTCAAATTTCTTTTTCTTCTCTCAGTCACTGGCTTGAGACTCAAGCTGCATATTGGGCCCAAATTATATTTTTGAATAAATTTGGCTCGTTTTACCCACGAACTCGATTTCTTCCTTCGTTGACTTCACTAAAAATTAGGTATGTATTTTTTCCTTCTAAAATAGTCATTTTTCCTACAAAAATGACAAAACACCACCTTTCTCTTATTTTGACCAAAACATCCATAATCGACCAATAAATCAATGAAATCACAATCAAAATGAGCTTCATATATGCATAAAAAACGTGTAAATTCCACCCGAATCACCTACTTATGATAAAGAAGCCTGAATGACTACGCAACACTGAAGACAAACCTAGGACAAGATCAAGACGTTATTCAAGTGTCTGAAAATATTAATTCCCTGAAGGCAATTGACCAATTACCACCTGTCACTGTGCATAACAAACTCTGAAAACAGAATAAAGTTTTCAGAATTGGACGTGAATGCATGTACAAATTGCATGCATACCCTTGAACAATTGAAATGTTCAAATTTATGGAATACAATATATATTATCTCCATTAATTGATAGTTTCTTAACTCTACAAATGGGTTGTAACTTGAATTCTTTCAAAGTTACAACACTAATGAGAACACACACGCTAAAGCTTTAGAAAGAAAGTTATAAGCTATCAAAAGCAATTAACACTCAAGCATTCAAGATTAAACTTTTAAGCATACATTTGAGTGCTATCATTAGTTACCTCTAGGTAGAAATTAGTGTTTATCCTAAGTCTAGCAAGAGATATCCAACCCTTTACATTGTTCTTAATTGTACGTAAAGGATATCACAATAAGTTGGTACCAAAAACAAAACTCTACTTTCACTTTGAGAGATATTTGAGAGTATTACAACAAGTGTTGGTTGTAAGAAGAAGAAGAAGAAGAAGAATAAGAAGGAAGAGGAGGAGGAGGAGGATGCACCTTGGCACTATAACACAAGTTAATTCCGAAGTAATTAAGGAATTATCTTGTTAAAAATCAGGGAAAGTGGACATAGGAGTAGTTTAGCCTTCGAATCACTATAGATATTGTGTTCTTTAAGTATTGCACTTTATTAATTACTTGCTTAATTATTGTTTGATCAAAACTTGCTCTTACTTGATATTGCGTAAACTGTTTTGATCATTAACTTAAGCATTTGATTAAGGAAAAGTAATTTTCATAAGTGTTGACATAAACCTAATTTTTGGTATGAGTAAAACTTTGTTAAAATACTCATTAAGTATTTTCATAGGTCTTGACCATTTGGAAAACTAACATTACTCTGATTATTTGTATTTGTATTGTTTGATTTTTTTTTAAAAAATACATATACATGTATCACCCCCCCTCTAAACATGTAATCAAGTGTATCAGAGCAAAGGTTTAAAAGACCACTACTTTGAGGACTGGCTTTGATCACCTGAACTGATCTCAAAATGTGTCATAAAAATATACAAATTCCACCGGAATCACTTATATGCCCTTATTATTCATGCTATTTCATATCAATGTTCTATTTACTTAGTGACCTATATCAGCTGATATATATCTAATCAGCTAGCTGATAACTACGTAGCCTTAAAACTCTATCATCATTACATTCAGTCTCAACTTTCAACTTGTATATGTATTATGTATATATATATACACACATATTATGGCCCCCTCACCACCAAATTCCACACCAGAAGGTAATTATCCTAACTACTCAGCTCTTAGTTGTAAATTATCTAACTATACTGCTTATCATATTCACCTTCAGTCAGATTCTACTGTAGTCCGACAAGAAAATGGTTCTATAAAAATGTTAAAGAAAGTCTATTCATCCCTCCTCTCGATCTAGACTTTCTACAATAGAACTCGTAAATAAGGGACCAACACTAATGAGCGTAAAGTAGGTGAAAAATCTTTAAAGACTTTGGATTTTAAAAAATGAAGATATTGATTTTAATAAAAAATTAAAAAAAACATGGGTTGGCCCAATGAAACTCACGATCCACCCCTTTGTGGGTTGGATTGAGGTTTCGATCGGTAGCTCACCTAGTAAATGGGTCGCCCCGCCCCGTAAGTGGAGGGTGTTTGCGATTTTTGTTCGCCCCGCCGATGCGTCTCGATAGCTCTAGTGTATTGTAACAGGACAAATGATATTTGTGCACTATTGATTATGATATCAATGAATATTAATTATGATTTTCCAGATTTTTTTCTTGTGGTACTGAATATTACTTATACTATTACCGATTAATCAGGCATGCGAAATTACATCTATTTTTGTGTAAGATATTACTGATTATTAGGTATTTGTATTAGATACAAGCCCAAACAAGACTGAATATGTTAAGAAGGTTTGAACCTGTAGGATACAAATAATTAACAACAAAACCCACTAGGGTATAGGCCTAACAGTAGACATGGGCCGACGGTCCAAACCGCCGATTTTGGTTAGAAACTGGTGGTTGCGGTTTGGCGAAATTCTCAACCGAAATCGAACCGTAATCGAGCCGGTTACAGTTTTTGAACCGACACGCGGCTTTTCCTCTTTTTTTTTGCTCCATTTCTCTTTTTTTGTTCGTTTTAACTATTTATTTAGAAAACACGTACATTACTAAAATTTAATACAAATTAAATAACCTAAATTTATACATAGAAAATAGAAGAATTGTGTATTAAAAAAATAAAAAACCGTCAAACTGGCGGTTTAATCGAAACTAGCGGTTTAGAAAATCTGTAACCGAAACCGAACTGACATTTTCCAGTTACGGTTCTGTTTTTAAACCGTTACCAGCGGTTTGTCAAACTGGCGGTTAAAAATTGATCGGTTCGACGGTTCGGATTTGCACATATCTATCTAACAATACTAAAATTTGCTAACTATAGTACTCCCTCCGTCGTGTGATTTTTTTTTTTTTTTTGAATTACATTAATACTAAAATTTGCTAAAGTACTCCCTCCGTCGTGTGATGACTTGTAAATTAAACTGATTGGGCCAATTGGCCACAGCCCGTCGAGCAAAATTGCTTAAGCCCATCAAGCTTGTTGGTCAAGCCAAATCAGCCCAATTTTTCTCGATCTATATTTTTTTAGCCTAACCCATACTGAACTTTAGATTGGCTGGGCTGACCGGTTCTTCGGGTAGAGTTCAAATGGGCAACTCTAATATCCGTGCTCAAATTATGGAAAGTATCTTTCTTCCAAGACAGAGAAAGTATATGGGTTGGGGTATATACCCCTCCAGCTTTATTAGATACACTCCCCCTCCCATTTATTAATTATAAAATATATATAAAATACCTGATTTGCCCTTTAACAAATGCTATAGATACATACACTACCCTTTAAAACCCTAACCCTTCTCCTTCTCCTTCCCAAAACTTCTTCTTCCCAAAACTTCTTCTTGCCGCAGCCTCCCTCCCACCACCGCCTCCCTCCCACCGCCGCCGCTAGCCGCCCCTAACCACCTGCCTATCGCCGCCTACCACCGCCTCGCCTTTTGCCTCCATTTTTTTTCTTCATCCTCCCCCGTCGCCGACTCTCCCCCTCCCTCTCAAGGCGTCGCTGCTCCTCCACTCGCAGCGACGCCGCCGCCCCCCTTTTTTCTCCTTCTCTGCAACAGCAACAGGCGGCGCCGCCTCCTTTGTCGAGCGACGCCGCCGGATCTTCCCCCCAAACCAGCCGCGCTACCGCCGACTCCCTCCCACTTTCAGCCGCCGGCCGCCGCTTCTAGTCCAGGTTTGTTTTTTTTTTTTTGTTTTTTTTTTTGGCAAAAAATCGACCATAAATACTTTCATCGACAATAAAGGGTCGATGAGAGTGTTTATGGTCAATCATTTATTATCGAAATTTAATTTTTTATTTTTTAAGTTCTTTCAACGAACCAGTGTCGACGGGTAGATGTTTGATCGGCAAACCAGTGTCGACGGGGAGATGTTTGGTCGGCAAATCTGTGTCGACGGGGAGATGTTTGATCGGCAAACCAGTGTCGACGAGAATGTTTTTGGTCGACACTGGTTTGTCGAAAATAAGTTTTTTTTTAATTTTTAAGTTTTGTTTTTTAATTTCTAAATTTATTTCTTTGTCGGAGGCGGTGACGTGACGGCGACGGCGGTGACTGCGACGGCGGTGACTGCGACGGCGGTGACGGCGATCTAATTCTAGGGTTAGGATTTGTTTAAATGAGAGGGAGAGTGTATGTATCTAACCTGATTTAGTAAAGGGTAAAATTGGTATTTTATAAAAATATTGATTTAATAAAAATGGAGGGGGAGTGTATTAAACAAAGCTGGAGGGGTATATACCCCAAACCAAAGTATATTACAAGATTTAAGTGTCACCTGGATACACATATATATTATTGCTTATGATATAACTCCCTTCCTCCGTTTATAAGTTTTCCATTTTGCCATTTTGTCATTTTGGTCCGTCTTTCTATAAGCTTCTCATACTTTTTTTTTACAAATATTTTTTAATATTTTATTCTTCAACTTCACTTTATATTTAATTACTTTTTCTCTCTACCACTCTCTCTCAATCACATCACTTATACTATATTTATTATTTAATACTTTTTTTAATCCATGTATCAAAAACGAACGAAAAACTTATTTATAATTGATTGAACGCGAATAATATATATTTTTAATAATTATAACGCATAAGAAAATAAAATGGGAGTATTTTTTAAAATTACACATTTTTCATTTTTTGAAACACAGATTTTTTTTTTCACATTTTATCATTTTTTTAATGAGATTTTTAGAAATTTATTGAGATGTTTAAATTTAATTTTACAAATTTTATATTTTTTTATTTTAATGAGATTTTCGGATTTTAATGATATTTTAAGATTTTTTAGAATTTTTAATGGGATTTTTTAAAAAATTTAATTTTTAAATTTAAAAGATGTAAATGGGACTATTTGACGGAATCCTAATATATTCCTCACATTCCGATGAGTTTGAAAAAATTTCGATAAAAAGGACGTAAATTGAAAAAGTAAAAATTTAAAAGAACATAAATTGAAAAAGTGAAAATTTAAATGATATAAATTGGTAAAATGAAATTTTCTCTAACTAGGTAGTGGTGCTCTAACCACTTGAGCTATCCCACTTTGTCTCTAACAAAAATAATTGAAACACAGTAACAAATACAAATCACCAACCATATATAATAAATTAAGACATAAACACAACTTTGAGCGATAGAGTTTACATTAATCGATCAAACATGACTGAACTTGGAAACCTTAACCTTTAAACCTTGTTTCATGTGAAGTATAACAGAAGTTCTTGGCGATATGGGATGCGCTTCCACCACCGTTATCCGAAACCGACTAATGACTGCGGCCGCAACGATCTTCATCTGAATGAAGGACATTTCCTTCCCCAGACAGCTCCTCGGCCCGGCATTAAACGCCGTAAACTTGAACGACGGCTCCACTTTTATTCGTCCAGCCTCCGAAATCCATCTCCCAGGTTTGAAGTCAAGGCAATCTTTGCCCCATATCCATTCCATCCTCCCCATTGAGTAGAACGACAACACCGTCTTTGTATTCGGGCTAATTCGATGACCACTTGGGAGGATATCCTCATGAACAGGAGCTTTGTGCTGGAACGGAACTGGAGGGAAGAGCCGCAGCGATTCACACATAGCACCCTGTAGATAAACCAGCTTCTTCAGCTCTTCCATGTTGCTGTATTTCCAGTTTTGCCCTTCCTTCAATTGTAAATTTGCGGACATCTCGTTTCGGATCTTTTCTTCTTCTGCTGGATTTGTTGCCAAGAGCCAGAAGAACCATGTCAAAGCCGCACTGATCGTGTCTTTGCCTGCAACACGTACAAAAACTTATAGAGACAATAGATTCACATTTTTGCACATAGGAGGAAACACATCACATAGGATCCATGGAACTCTAGTCCAATTCAAATATAATGAGATTGTCTCAAAGCATCTACAACCATTTGATTATTGATCTCAATTTGAGTTCAAAGTCATCAATTTGCCATCAAAATTGAGGCAAACAATAAAACCATCTCCAACTATTAAACTCCTCGATAGGTTTATCCTTCTCATTTTCTATTTGATCATATATGATTGACTATATAAGACACCGAATTTGAATTCCATAATACAACAGAAATTAAGTAGAAAATTATAATTTTGTTGTATGTACTAATTAGAAAGAGGATATCATTCTATTCACAAACGACAATTGAGTTTGAAATTGAGCTAAGGCAGAATTTTGCATATTGTACACGTTGCACTTTCTGCAATTGGTGTAATTTCTTGTAATTTGTATCACTTGTTAAGTAATACTACTACGTTGATAAGTAACGTGGTATTACAAATTGAACTATGTTTGTCCATAGACTAATGAGTTAAAAGTTACCCCTATAGAGATGACCTTAAGTAAGACTCGTTTTACCTGCAAAGACTAAATTAAGCATCGTGTCTCTCCATGTCTCTTCCGAAACATCATCGCAGGCTTCGCCCTTTTCTGCTACAGCTCGCAGGTAGCATGTCAGCAAATCAAAATCGTTCTCCCCGTTTGTAACATTAAACTTTTCGCGCTTTAATGAGATGCAATTGCTTAGAAACCGATCAACGGCCTCCTTAGCTCTCTTCAACTTCCGCTCTTTTCCAATGTTGAGCAAATTTTGTAGCTTCCATGTGCATTCAGGGAGTACGTGCCTATACAAGATTGCTTCCTCCGCATCTTCAAAGGCTTTCTCGTATGGTAAATGAGGCAACTCGTGGCACAACGAGGCGGGATCATAGCCTAGTACCTCCATGCAAGAACAATCAAACGCCAAGCGTTTGAACAAGTCTTGCATGTCCACTTCTGTTCCCAGTTCTGAACTGCGGTCCAGAATTGGGAACAGACCGCTTTCCACTTTGTTCCAGCTAGTCGTCGCAACGAAAGCTTGAAAGCTTGGCTGATTCATCAATGACTTAGCAGCTTTCCTCTGGTTTTCCCATGATTCGGCCTCTGCAATGAAGATCCCGTCGCCTAGAACATCAAATATTTTCTTGAAATCGGGGCCTTTTGGGAAATTCGGAAAGTGTTTGGTGAGTATGTAATGAATGTTAGCAGGATCACAGGTGATTAACATCTGCATGTTGGTAAACCGAGGTCCTTTGAACAAGAATGTGCCCCCACTCCGCTCGAGATTCTCGGTTATGTAGTCGTGGACGCGAACAAAGTTGACGAGCAGGGCAGGCATCGTGCCGACGATTGGCCAATTGGTGGGTATTAAATTTTTCTCTCTTCTTGAATGGAGTATTTTGCAGGTTGCAACAATTGTGCAGAGAATGATGAACAGGATGACAGCTGAAGTAAGCATTATTATATGATATTTAATTTCTTGGAATCAGAATTTAGATTTGTATTCATGATCGATGTGGTATTCAGAAGTGGGACTTATAAATTAACAAAGACTTACGTGAGACGGTCTCACGATGAGACAAAAATTAGCACAAATTAACAGGCACCTCTTTCAAAGCATGTTAAAGCATCATGTCTAAATTATATGCATCTCACCGTAGGTGAGACGGTCTCACGTAAAACTCCCTCAGCATAGTTTAACTAGCTAGTGATGATGAGTGTTTGAAATTTCAAATCAACTACTTATATCAAGTTTTGAAAATTAAAATGAAACTAGCTGTTTGAAACAAGATCTGTCAAATGATTTTTGCCATCAAGCCGAATTAAATGAAAAATAAATGACTAATCCTTTAGCTAGGGGTTTGCCAGGGACATTTGATGAATTCTAGTTTCATTTTTACCAATGGACTTGATCCAATTCTCAATAAATTTATACAAACGTGGACTTGGACCCTTTGGCATCCTCTGGGCCACCAGGCCCGGGGAGGATCCCAAGCACATTTTAGTGGTGTTAACTCTTATTCGTTTTAGAACTGGTATTGTAATTCTGGATTTTATTATAAGAAGCTCTGAGTGATTGACTTGGTTATACTTATAAGATTAGTTTTCATGTTATTTTATAGTTGCAACTCTGATTGACTATGTTGAGTAACCTGATACACGTTAATATAATACCCCTTTTTTGTTGTTAAAAAAAATCATATTGGCCCAAATCAATACTCCATAATATAGGACATTGTTATATTAATATATCAAATACTCCCCTGTCCCCTAATTATTTGTAATTAAATAGTGTCACAAATTTTAAGAATGAAGTGATATTTATTTGGGTCGAGTTTTTGAAATTTGTGGAAAGCCTTCCTAATGTTGTATGCTCTTGTCATTAACTTGAATAAAGTGATATTTATTTTACACCTTCTACAAATGAGGGGCAAAGAGATCCATTCAATGAAGTTAATAGAGGGCATATAGTTAAAAAGTAATGTCTTGTAGTTTAGACTTTATATAAGTGTGTAATGTGAGGATAAAATTTTTGACTAAAAGTTTCTTATTTGTCAAAATAATACTCCGTAGTAGAATATCTAAAAAAATAAAAAATTACAAACAATAGTAAAACAGAAGGGGTATAATTAATGGAATATTATTTATGAATAATAGTATAAAATAATATTACTTCACCATTAAATCAAAATGACCGTACTCCCCAATGGCCCAATACTCTCATTAAGTTCGAGTACTGTCACTCAACTTCTTCGGTTCTCTAGAATTCTTCTATTTTTTAAATTCAACAAAGTATTTAAATTCTCAATCTCAAATCTGATTCTCAAAGATTTGCGGACTTTGAGGCAGGGACGAGACACACTGCATGGCCCCGATGGCCCCACCATATAATTTTTTTTTTTAAAAATAATTGTATATATTTGTGTATAAATAAAATGAATGACAATTTAAATAAATAAGTGATGATTTAGAAGATGATGATAAAAATATTATTTCCATTTTTAGACATACATATTAAATTTAAACAAACTAAAAATGAATGCTTACCTACATTTTGTTTCTTAATACTCCATTTTTTTTATCGAGTCAAATTTATAGATTGATACTCCCTCCATCCCGGAATAACTTTCATAGGTAGGTGGACACGTAAATTAAGAAAGTGTAATAATGAGTGGAGTTTTGAGGGGTAATTTTGTAAAACTTTATGTATAAAGTAAACATGAGTTGACTTTTGTGTATGTGTGGAGAAAAAGTAATGGCTTTTTTGTAAAATTGAGGATATTGTGAGGGTGGAGTTTATAAAGTGGTTTTCATTTTAAGGGTGTGAAAGTTATTGTGGGACGTCCCGAAAAGGAAAGTGTGAAAGTTATTGTGGGACGGAGGGAGTAGTATATTTGAAATTAGGGTTAATTGCAAAAAAAATCACCACCTTTTGAGTATTTATCAATTTCAACATATTCTTTTTTTCTTTGCAATTCGATGCACCACCTTTTTAAGTTTTACAATTCAATGCACCGATATATTTTTCGATCAATTTTAATTTGATGTGGCTCCTAAAAATTACAAATTCGTTGTGTTTTGCGATATTATATATATATACATATATATACATATTTTTTATTTTTTTGCAGCATAACATAAAAAAAATGTTTTATTTTTATTTTTTGTGATTAAGAAAAAACAAGTCAATATAATCAAGAAAAAATATTAAGATAAGGAATAAATATGATTTTAGTTAATGCAGAACTTGTGTGATTATAATTTTTTTTAGCTAAACATGTTAATGGACATTATAGGAATACATATAATTATAAGAATTATTTTATTTTGCAGAATTTTTTTATTAGATTTTTTATTAGATTTTTTTATATATAAAATTATTTAGATATTATATTTATGTAGAAGATAAGAGAGCTTTGAAACAGAAAACATCAAATCAATATTCATAATATTAAAGCGTAAAGTTGGAGAATTTTTTCAAAAAATTATAAAAATATAGATGAATTCGGTGCGCAATTTATATAAAAAAACGTTTTTTTAAATGTGCATGTGTTTTTCATTAAAAAAAATTATTAGTGATAGTTTATGTGTTGATAACGTGGTGAGTTCGCCGTTTTTCGGCGCCAAGTTAAATTAAAATTGATTGAAAAAATATATTTGTGCATCAAATTGCAAACTTAAAAAAGGTGGTGTATCAAATTGTAAAGAAAAAAAAAATATGCTGTAATTGATAAATACACTAAAGGTGGTGATTTTTTTTGCAATTAACCCTTGAAATTATTATCTAAATTTGTGATAAGAGTCACAAAAATTGTATTTATAATTTAACAATATTTTAGTATTGAATTAAAAAAAATATAGTTTAGTGTTTTTAAAATTTTGTACATTTATATTTAAAAGTATTATTTCCTCCTTCCTAAAATTACTTTCATATGTAGATGGACGCACATAATGAGAAAGTATAATAATAAGGCAAAAACTTATGTGAGACCGTCTCACAGAAAAAGATCTGTGAGATGGATCCTTTTAACCCATATTTCAAAATTTTGGATAAGATAATCCTTTTTTTTTTTTTTTTTTCAGATTTTAGTTTGTAAAAAAAGTGATAATGTTTAAGTAAAAAGTGATAATATTTTTAACAAAAGTGACTATCACTTTTTACTTAAACACTATCACTTTTTGCTCAAACACTATCACTTTTTATATATAAAAGCCGTCTCACAGATCTAATTCTGTGAGACGGTCTCAATCAAGACTAGCCCTAATAATAAATAGAGTTTTGAGAGGTAATTTTGTAAACAATTATGTATAAAGTAAATAAATGAGTTGATTTATGTGTATGCGTGGATAAAAAATAATGGCATTTGTGTAAAATTGAGAATATTGTGATAATGGGATTTACAAAAAGTTTTTCATTTTAAGGGTGTGAAAGTTATTGTGGAACGTTCTATAAAGAAAAATGTAAAAGTAATTGTGGGACATAGGGAGTATATTGTATGAATTGTAATTGTAGAATATTGAAACACATTAATGTATTATTTTAATGACATCTACCGTTCAATTATTTAAAAATTAAAAAATGTAATTTATATTAGGGGATTAAATCATAATTGAAGAAAGAAAATGTTTTTAATGACATTTACCGTTAAGCAATTTTAAAATTGTTTCGTCTCATTTTAAGTTCGAAATATCAAAACTTCTTACAAAACATAACGAAAGTTAGCTTAGTCAATTTAATTTAATGGAATAAAATGTTTTGATAATTTTATTATGAAAAAAATTGAATGAGTATAATAAATACATACTCCCTCTGTCCACTAAAACTTTGCTTACTTTTTTTTATACATATTTTTAAAAAATATTATAATTTAATTATAAAAAAGATACGCGAAACAACTAGTAAAGTATTAATCTTATTAATAAAATATAAAAAATACTTAAAATTTAACTATTTAAATAGAATAAATACATTTTTTGTGAATAAAAAAATAGAATTGAACAAAATTTTAGTGAATAGAGAGAGTATTATTTTATTTTTATAGCCTAATATTAATAGGATTTCCCTATCGAAAATTTCTGACTCCGTCACTATCATGGTGTCTTTCTCAAATCCATCCGTCAGACTTTTTTCGATAGCGCCATAATTGCTCTGTTCTCTCCAGAGCCACTACAGTTGGCAATAGCATGCATCCAGGGAATTGAATGCAGTTAATTCATTAATCTCCCTTCCCTTAAATACTTACTTCCTTCCTTCAAAAAAACGATATTTGACCAATTTTCTAATTTCAAAATAAGATCAAGTTTTGGAAATTAAAATCCGAATTTATATTTTTAAATTCTAACTCATTTTGGGTTCACATTTTAATTTATATCTCACTAAATTTCTTTTACACCTTACTAAATCAACCATCAACCCAAAAAATCCTCATTTATTTGATTCCACATTTCCACAAAATTTATTTTTATTAATTTTTGTATTATTACAAAAGTAAGAAATTTTTTTTGGGACAGATAGAGTAATATTTATGATAGGTGTAAAAAACACTCCTTCCGTTCCATGATTATTTTCGCGAAATAAGAAAAATAAATTTAGTGTGTAAATTTATAGATATTGTGAAAGTTGAATATATGTTTTGAAAAGAAAAGTGTGAAAATAATTACATGAGGACATTTGTAGTTATATATTTTTGACAACCATTTTTTTATTTTTTTTCTAAATTAGAGTACAAACACTACTCAAACCCTATACACCTCTTCTACACAAACTCAATTTGTTCGTACTTCTTTCTAGAACGGGTCTTCCATGCTAGAGACTTATTTTCAATGGGACTAAATTTACTTATTTAATTTAATAAAACTATATAATTAACTAGACATATATGATTTTAGAAATATTGTACTTCATATGTTACTTCGAAAGTTATCAATTTTTTTGATTGAGTGTTCCTATAAAACCATTAATAGAGATGTTTATTTGTAGGAAGTGTAATTTTAAAAAACTTGAAGTTTGTTTAAAACCTCTGAAGATTTTATTCGAAAGAAAAATAATCTCAAAAAATTTAAATAATAACAGTAATTCATCATGAAATTAATTTTATAGTTTGAAAATAGATAATGATGCAATTAATTGGAAAAAGATGTTTTGTCGATTGAATTTAATTGCAACCATCTGCACTGACGCAAGACGTGAGACCGAATTGAATATCAAATATGTTGCCATCAATTTTGTTGGGTTTCTGATGGGACTTGGACCCTCTCCATCAATTTTGTTGGGTTTCTAATAGGACTTGGACCCTCTCCATCAATTTTGTTGGGTTTCTAATAGGACTTGGAGCCCTCTCCATAATTCTAGCTATTCTTCGCTTTGCACTAACTAAACCATCATAGCTTTGCCTTTTGAATTTGACTCTCAACTAACTAAACCATCATAGCTTTGCCTTTTGAATTTGACTATTTCCCCTTCAAACAAAGGACCATCCCTAGCTAAACAAACCCTCACGAATTTGCTTTTTGAGTTATCCCCAAAAGGTATCATTCCAATGGACATCCCTCCCTTTTATACTCAGTAATCCTACAATACTAATCCGATGTGGAACAATTGTTTTAATTCTCAATAAATTTAAATTCAAGCTTTGCTTTATACTCCTCCATTAAAATTCATACTCCCTCCATTCTCTCCTTGATAACCCATTTTACCATTTTGGATGTCTCTTACTTAATGACACGTACTTAAAAAAATAGTAAAAGAACATTTTAACTATTCCCTCAAAATATTTCAATATTACATCAAATTCATAACTTTATCTACACTAAAAAAACATTTTTACTATTTTTTATAAAGTTGAAGAGTCTTTACTACCTCCACTTTTATCTCTCATAATACTAATAAACAATTCATACATTAAAATCTGTGCCCAAAAGTTATGTGTCTTCAAATTAGGTACGGAGGGAGTATATGCCAATCTTTTTATTAGTTTATATATTTAGTAAATAAATTGGAGTTATGATGGGTTAGGTTGAGGTTTTGACAGTCCGTCTAGTAAATGGGTCATCCCGTCCCATAATTGACGGACTTTTGCATTTTTGGCTCGCCCCGCCCCGTCGACCCGTCTCGACATCTCTAGTTGATTGTAACGAAATAAATGATATTTGTGGGGATAGAAGTCAATTTAGTTCCATAATTTTCTACCTTTTTTTAAATGATCCAAAAAAATTTTAAATGTATCAATTTAGTTCAATTTTTTTTGCAATTTGTTTTGTTTTGGTCCCAAAAAGTAAAATGCAATTGGGAAAAAATGGGACTAAATTAATACATTTATTTTTTTGGGGACCATTTTAGAAAATGTTGAAAGTTAAGGGATTAGGTAAATTTAATTTTTTTGGGATCAAAACATAACAAATTGAAAGAAAAAAAAAAAAAAAACTAAATTGATACATTTAACTTGTTGGGGACCATTTCAGAAAATGTAAAAAGTTTTGGGACTAAATTATCATATATCCCATATTTGTGCACTATTTATTATGATATCAATGAATATTAATTATGATATTCCTGAATTTTTTTTTCTTGTGGTACTGGATATAACTTATACTATTACCGTATAATCAGACATGCGAAATTACATCTATTTTTGTGTAAGGTACTAATGATCCTTAGGTATTTGTATTAGAAACAAATCTAAACAAGACTGAATATGTTAATAAGGTTTGAACTTGTATATAATTATACAATTAAATAACAACGAAACCCACTAGGTTATAGGCCTATATAACAGTACTAAAATTTACAAGTTATAGTACTTTCTTTGTCGCGTGATGTTGGTCCCAAAAGGAGTATAACACATGTATGGAAGGGGAATACACGTGTATATGTTTTTCAAATTTTTTTTGCAAATATCAACACAAATAATCAGAGTCAAGTAGGTTGTACAAATGTCAAGTTATATGAAAATACTTAATGAAATATTCTAATAGATCTGAACAGTATGCGTAATTAATGATATGCCCTATTATACTCTTTAAGCAATATGCACTTAGATACTTAGCAAATAAATAAGCAGTAAGTAATAGTTGTTACTCAAAACTTAAACAATAAAGTAAATGCAGTAAATAAGAACACAAGACGTATAGTGGTTTGGAGGCTAAACTGCTCCTACGTCCACTCTCCTAACTTAATAGGATAATTCTTTAATCTCTTGGAATTAACTTGTTTTTACAGTGTCAAGGTGCACTCTACTTCTTCTTCTCTTCTCTTGATTTCTTACAACCTTCTCTCGTTGCAATACTCTCAAACTTCTACGAACTCAACAATACTCTCAATCTATCTCTCAAGGTGAAAGTAGGGTTTTGTTCTTGTACCAACTTAGTGTGATATCCTTTACAATTTAAGAACGAATGTAAAGGCTAGGATATCACTTTCTGTACTTAAGGATAATAATCTATGAGCTTGCCTAGTGGGGACTAAAGATAACACTCACAAACAAAATATGCTTAAAAGCTTTAATCTCTCGAGTGTTTTGAATACTTTTGAATGCTAAAATATTGCTAGAATGTGTATGGCTTGTGTGTTCCCTAATCTTGAAATGTTTCAAGATATGGCCTATTTATAGAAGAGGCAAACTATCCGTTGGTGGAGATAGCAAGCTTATCCATAAATTTGAACTTTTAAATTGTTCAAGGGTCTGCATGCAAATAGTACATGCATTCACGTCCATTCTGATTTTTGCATTCCATTCTCAGAATTTGTTACGCGCAGTGACAGGTGGCAATAAATCATCGGCTATTTTGGAATAATTATATCCTTCCAGCTAACTGTCTCGTACTGGTTAAATGCCTTGTCATCCATCGTCTTTGACCATAAGTATGTCAAATCCAAAGTATATATGAGTATCCAAATTCATGATACTTGACTTATTGTCCTTCAACGTACTTGTCTTCATGAATCCTTAGTACTTGTCACTTGTTCATAATATTTCAGCTTCTTGTCTTCAATGCTACTTGATTTCATATTCTTTGTTGTAGGTCCCTAGTTGAGTTTAATTAATATTGAGTAAGCTAGTGAAAATGTCTAGAGGGGGGTGAATAGACTTTTCAAAAATCTTTCAATATATCAGAATACAATATGCGGAACAACGGATTTAAACAATGAGCCCAAGTAGTTTATACTCAACTAATTTCGAGAACTCTGTTATGAACACTCTACTAGTCTTGTTCAGATATGTAATACAATCAATTAAGCAAGTAATCAATTAAACACAAATAAAACAGTAAAGTAAATCAAACACGAGATTTATAGTGGTTCGACAACTTGTCTACGTCCACTCTCACAAACCCAGTTGTGATATTCTTATTAACTCGTCCAATAGAGTAATGTGTTCTTGTAGCTTTAAGTCCCAAGAAATAAGACTTAGATCTTCTCGAAAACACTACCAAGTGTTTCTTCGATCTTACTAGTGATTTACAAGTAACTAGCAACTTGAAACAGTAAACAAAAATAAACTTCTCTGTCTTCAGTAGTAGCCTTCTGGATTTCTTCAGTAGTCTTCTGGCTTCTTTCTGAATCTTCAAACAACTCTGAGAATAATTCGCTTGAGTACGTCTTTAATTTGCTTCAGTATATCGAGTTTCAGTAGTCTTGAATCGTAGAATACCATGGGGTATTTATAGACTTCCAATTTCAAGAACTTTCAGTTGTGTAACCAACTTTTCTTGAAAACTAACTTATAACTGTTTATCTTTATCTATCCACGCGTTTCTTCAGTTAATTAGTTATTCCATAACTAACTCTTCAATCTTTATCTTCATACGCATTTTTCTAACTAACTTCTTCACGCCTTGTCTTGTTTTGCGCACCTGTCTTGTGTAGACTTCATCTTCTTCTTCTTCTTGTCTTGCGCAGGTCTTCTGTAGTAGACTTCAATAGAACACTAATCTAGTCCTATCATCTAATCTTAACAAGACTATTACATTACATTAAGCTTTATAAAATAGCTTAGTCAACTTAAGAATCTATACATCAATATGTACGAAAATCATGAGCTTCTATACATCTTCAAATAGCTCAGTAAACAACCTAAACAAATATATAACAAAGTACTTATAAAACGTACTTGTCTTTCGAACACTTAAACTTTTCTTTTCGAAATATAACTTGACAATACTTGTCTTGTGAACTAGTACTTGTGAACTTACTTGTGAACTCTACTGATCTGCTCAAGACGACTTCATAACTAGACTAGATCAGTCAACACTTAGAAAATATTCAAGTCTACTTTTGGCTTATCAAAACTTCATCTTATCTTTTCATCATTTAGGACTTGTCTTAGGATTCATATCCCAACAATTTCCCCCTTTTTGATGAAGCCAAAACTACTTGAATCTTTTCACAATAGTAGACTAGTTAAGTAGTTATCTTGTCTTTAAACATCAAAATAGTACTTATCTTTTCATTCATTCAAATAAGATCAGTAGATATTACACATACTAAATCAAAATCAAAATAAGTAAAGAAATTACAACTAATCAGTGATATTACCTCCTTCAAGATTTGGAACACAAAAAGCATCGAGGAGTCTTCTGTGTATCACTCTGATATGTTCTTCATCATCGATCTTCTCCTTGTCCAGCAGCTCTTCTTCAAATTTCTTGATATGGTTAAAATCAATTCTTTTTCCAGAGCTTAACATAGGTATTGGGATATGAATCCTAGAACAAGTCCTAAATGATGATAAAAGATAAGATGAAGTTTTGATAAGCCAAAAGTAGTTTGAATATTTTCTAAGTGTTGACTGATCTAGTCTAGTTAAGAAGAAGTCATCTTGTACAGACCAGTAGAGTTCACACAAGACAAGTGTTGTCAAAGTTAACAAAAGATGAGTACGAAATATAAGTACTGTTCATATTGATTGTTTAGGTTGTTATTGAGCTATGTTAAACATTGTATAGAAGCTCATGATTTTCATATGTAAATATTCATTGTATAGATTCTAAGTTGACTAAGCTATGTTATAAAGTTTAAAGTAATGTAATAGTCTTGTTAGGATTAGAATAGTCTACTAGTGAAGAGACTGCATAGAAGACAAGACAAGTCAACATATCAAGATGAAGTTAGTTATTCAAGCGCGTATGAAGATAAGGATTGAAGAGTTAGTTAGAGATAACTAATTAACAAATAAACGCGTGGAAGGATAAGAATAACAAGTTGCAAGTTAGTTTTCAAGAAGAGTTGGTTACAACTAACAAGTTCTTGAATTCAGAAGTCTATAAATACTCCAAGGTGTTGATCAATTCAAGACTACCGAACTACTGCAATACTACGTACTGAAACATTATTGAAGCATTCAAAGCAAAGTTACTCTCAGAGTTTGAAGTTCAGAAAGCAAGTCCGCAAGACAAGTGAAGACTAAAGAAGACTGCTACTGAAGAGAAGTTTTACTTTTTAGTTTACTGTTCAAGTTGCTAGATACTTGTAAATCTCTAGTAAGATCGAAGATATACTTGGTAGTATATTCGAGAAGATCTAAGTCTTGTTTCTTTGGACTTAAAATTACAAGAACACACAGATATTACTCCATTGGACGAGTTAATAGAAACATCACAACTGGGTTTGTGAGAGTGGACGTAGACAAGTTGTCGAACCACTATAAAATCGTTGTGTGTTGTTTACTTTACTGTTTTGTTTGTGTTTAATTGATTAACTGTTTAATTGTTTAAATACATATCTGAACAAGACTAGTTGAGTATACATAGAACAGAGTTCTCGAATAAGAAGTTGAGTATAAACTTGAATTGGGCTCATTGATATATTCTGATTTCCGCATTGTACTTTGATATATCGAAAGAATTTTGAAAAGTCTATTCACCCCCTTGTAGACATTTTCACTAGCTTACTCGATATTAAACTCAACTTTGGGGACCTACAAGTGGTATCAGAGGAGTAGTTTACGAACTACTGTTTCTTGATAACCGACTTAAGACTTAGGGTAAAGTCTTGGTCCGTGATTGTATTTGCTTACGTGTTCTTGATCAACATTCTTGTTATATTTGTTTCTTGTTCCCTGTTCTTGACTTATCTGCTTCTTGATCATAAAAACTGATTAGCACTGATCTACTTGCTAAACATGTCTCTTGAAATCAGCGCTAACAAGTTACCCAAGTTCCAGGTTCTGGACTACGACTATTGGAAGCTGCGAATGGAAGCGATTTTCAGCTCCACGCACGACCTAATGATCTCTGTTGTCACTGAGGGTCCGATCGTGACAATGATCCCAAATACTGCTGCCCTCGACAAAGACAAACCAGTTGGTACTCTCGTCAAGAAACCCAGGTCAGATCTAACCTCAGAAGAAATGAGGCAAAATAACACTACAAGAAACAGGGGGAATAGCGACGAAAATTTTACGACAAATCTAAATTTCATCGCTAAAATCAATTTTTAGCAACGAAATATAAATTTTCGTCGCTAACTTGTTAGATTTAATATTTGCAACAAAATTTATATATTTCATCGCTATATTAGAAACAAATTGCTTCATTTTGTTGTTAATAATCAAAACAACAATGAAAATTATATTTCGTCGCTAATATTTTGCGATGAAATAGAAATTTTCGTGGCTAATTTCTTGAAATTATTTTTTACAACAAAATTTATATATTTCATCGCTATATTAGCAACAAATTGCTTCATTTTGTTGTTAATAATCAGAAGAACTATAAAAATTATATTTCGTTGCTAATATTTTGCGATGAAATAGAAATTTTTGTGGCTAATTTCTTGAAATTATTTTTTACAACAAAATTTATATATTTCATCGTTATATTAGCAACAAATTGCTTCATTTTGTTGTTAATAATCAGAACAACTATGAAAATTATATTTCGTTGCTAATATTTTGCGATGAAATAGAAATTTTTGTAGCTAATTTCTTGAAATTATTTTTTGCAACAAAATTTATATATTTCATCGGTATATTAGCAACAAATTGCTTCATTTTGTTGTTAATAATCAGAAGAACAATAAAAATTATATTTCGTTGCTAATATTTTACGATGAAATATAAATTTTCGTGGCTAATTTCTTGAAATTAATTTTTGCAACAAAATTTATATATTTCATCACTATATTAGCAACAAATTGCTTCATTTTGTTGTTAATAATCAGAGCAACAATGACAATTATATTTTCTTGCTAATATTTTGCGATGAAATTGAAAATTTTGTGGCTAATTTCTTTAAATTAATTTTTGCAACAAAATTTATATATGTCATCGCTATATTAGCAACAAATTGCTTCATTTTGTTGTTAATAATCAGAAAAACAATAAAAATTATATTTCGTCACTAATATTTTACGATGAAATATAAATTTTTGTGGCTAATTTATTGAAATTAATTTTTGCGATGAAATTAAAATATTTCATCGCTATACTAGCAACGTATTGCTTCATTTTGTTGTTAATAATCAGAAAAACAATGAAAATTTTATTTTGTCGCTAAAGTTTTGCAATGAAATATAATTTGTTGTGGCTAATTTATTGAAATTACTTTATGCGATGAAATAAAAATACTGCATCACTAAACTAACAACAAATTCTTTTATTTTGTTGTTAATAATTAGGACAACAATGAAAATTATATTTAGTCACTATTATTTTGCGATGAAATATATTTTTTGTGGCTAATTTCTTGGAATTAATATTTGCAACAAAATTAAAATATTTTATCGCTACACTTTTAACAAATTATTTTATTTTGTTGTTAATAATAAGAAAAACAATGAAAATTATATTTTGTGGCTAATATTAAATCAATTATGCATATTAAATCAAGAAAATCAATTTATATAATTAAATGTTTAATAATTCTCCAAATTTTATGTCTTATAAATCAATATGAATGTTAATAAAAATATTTATAAATATGATATGATGCAAATGAAGATGGACATAAAGATGAGAGAATGAAGATTGGATTGAATATTTATTGTTTTTTTTAATTGTTAAAGTAACATTGATTTTTTACAATTGGAATTGTTTTAAAAATTACAATATATATACACATATAATTGTTACAACTTACAAGTTAAAAATTAATCAATTAATAAATGTGAAATAAATTATTAAATGAGTAAAAATAACTACTAAATTAGTAACAATAGAATACATATATAATTAATATTAAAAACTGAATCAAAGAGCTGTCTGCCCGAGTGGTAGGCGCCCAGCTATGGGCGCCCATCCACCCGGGATCAATTCCCACCAAGATCAAATAAAATATTTATTTAAATAAAATGGGGAGGGGGTATGTGGGTTGGGTTGGGTTAGGTGTTGGGGCGGGTCGGGTGGGGTTGGGTGCGGGTTGGGGCGACTCGGGTCGAGTGCGGAAGTGGGTTTAGAGAATGATTGAGTTGGTTCGGTTGGGGTCGGGTGTGGGTGCAGATTGGGTTGGTCGAGTACGAATGTGGGTTTAGAGAATGATTCGTAAATCGGATATCATAGCCAAATATTAGCGACAAAAATATGGGTTTCATCACTAACATTTGCAACGAAATTAAAATATTTATCACGAAAAAATTTGTCGCTAATTCTAATATTTTTGTCGCTAATGTGAATTAGCGACGAAATAATTTTGTCGCGGGATTTGTTGCTATACACCCGTCGCTAACGTGTTTGCGACAAATGTTTGATTTTCCTCGCAAACATTTTGTGATGAAACTTATATTTTTCGTCGCTAATATTTTGCGATGAAACTCAAATTTTCATCGCAAATATTTGCGACAAAATTAATTTTTTTTGTCGCAAACATTTGCGACAAAATTAATTTTTTTTGTAGCAAACACGTTAGCGACGGGCGTATAGCAACAAATCCTGCGACAAAATTATTTCATCGCTAACTCACGTTAGCGACGAAAATATTAGAATTAACGACAAATTTTTTCACGGCTAAATTGCAATTTTCTTGTAGTGTAATTTGGATAGCTTGGCGAAGAATTACATCTTACACACTCTTCCTAACGAGTATCTAGGAAAAGTGTTAAAATGTAAAACTGCCAAAGATATGTGGGACAGATTAGCTATCATTTGTGAAGGGACTACCCTGATCAAAGAGAGCAAACTCTCCACTGCTGTCCAAAGATTTGAATCATTTCGGATGAAAGCTGGTGAAACTATCGACCAACTGGATACTCGTTTTACTAAGATTATGAATGATTTGGAAGTTCTTGGTAAATCATATACTGCACGTGAGATCAATCTTAGGATTCTTAAAAGCCTTGATAGTCGATGGAAAATGGTAAAGATGCTTGTTAAGAATACCCAAAACATAGATGCATGGACTGCAGAGACCATGTTTCAAACTCTAAAGGCTCATGAGTTTGATTTAGACGAAGATGAACCCTTAGCCAGTAGTGATAGAGAACATGTTGTATCTAAGAACGTTGCCTTTAAGTCTAGTTCGTCTAGATCCTCTAAGGTAGACAAGTCGAAGACTAAGACTAAGTCTGCTTCTGTGAAAGACGAGTTAGATCCTGATCTTAGTCTGAAGGATCAGGTGAACCTCATGGTTAGAAAGTTTGATAGGCTGAATAAGCGTTTCGGTAGATACAAGAAGTTCTATAGAGATCATAGAGCGTCGACTTCTAAGAACTCGTCTGAAATCAGACGAGACCGAAACTCGTCCGAAAGGAGAGACGAAGTCTCGAAAGGTAATAGGCGAGATAGAGAGTCTGATGATAGGAAGATTCATCGTTCTGATAGACGTGATAAGCGAAGGGATAAATCTCCTATTAAAAAGGCTACTAATGATCTTTTGTGCTACAATTGTGAAAAGCCAGGTCACTACATATATGAATGTCCGGACCTGAACACTGATGATCGTGAAGAACGCAAAGCACGAAGGGAAAGAAGATACAACCGTGGCAAGAAGGCAATGATGGCTAATGATGACTCTGATTCGGATTCAGACGAGTTGCCATCGTCCTTATCTAGCTACCCGTCTGATCGAGATCACGATGAAGCATTCATAGTTGATGATGGTCTATGCTGCATAGATAAAATCGACCAAGAGGTATCATCTGCTACTTCTTTTCAATCATGTGATGAATCGGATTCTGATGAAAGTGATATTGCTAGTAGTGAAGTAGGGAGTAGTCTTCATCACTCTACAAGTGCTGTTGAAGACGACCTCCTACTTGCTAATCAGGCATTCATTGAAGTCAGTGATGAGAACATTGCCTTGAAACAAGAAATCATTGATCTTAAGGAAGCTCAGTCTAAAGTAGAACCTAATGTAATAGTCATAAATGAACGCTTGACTGAAGAGTTGAGACAACTCAAAGAAAAGTGTGCATTGACAGACAGGTTATATCAAGACCTACTTAAGACACATGCAACTGAGAGAAATGAATTCAATATTTTAAAGAGCAAGTGCAATAGACTTGAAGAACGTAATAAGTTCTTAGAGACCGAGGTTGTCACATTAGATCTCAAACTTACTGACCTGGTTAACTCTTCAAAGATTAACCTTGAATTGTCAGATAGGTACAGAGATCCAGCTGACAAGACAGGTATAGGTGCTGAGTCATCTAGCTCGTCTACTCAAGTCATTAAGAACCCTACTACTAATAACTCAAGACTTTTGCCAAATGACAAAGGAAAAGTACCAATGATGTAATATCCCAGAATATTTTTATATGTTATAAAAATATATAAGATATTATATAAAATAAAATATTAGAATACATATATGCGTGTATATACATAAGATTTGATTATATAAGATTTGGTATATACATATATACGTATTTATAGGTAATCATATTATTACTATTATTATTGTATTTATTATTATTTTGAATATAGTTTATAGCTAGATAATTTAACAATACGTTGAATTTACTAAATCCATTTCCGCAAGTTTCTCAATCTTGTTACAACCGAATTTGACTCCTAATTCAGATTCTTTTAATTCTCATCCCTAATTTACATTCTGGAAATTCATCATGCCAACCACGGAAATAAATTATATCCTCCATCTCTCCTATTTATAGGGTATTTTCTCAAAGATAGACTCATAAAATATTTACACGATAAATATAAATTGTCACTAAAAAATCATGAAGCTGGAACACAACGTCTTCTTCTTTTGTGACGAAGATTAAAGTTATTTTGATCCATACACGACATTTATTTCAGGTGTGGTTTACTTTCTCTTTATTAAATATTTCGTATGAATAAACTGTTTATCTATTATATAACATGATTTGAATGTGGCGATATTAATTCTATGTGTGGTTTCTTTGTCTTTATTAATTGCTTCGTATGAATAAATTATCTATGTGCAATATGATGTGATTTGAATGTGAGTGAATATTTAATATAAAAGTTTATGAAAGGCTCGGGGCTTAAAAGAGGCCCGGGACTGAAAAGAGGTCCTCGGTGAACCCGAGATTGAAGAGAGATCTTTGGGGGATCCGCCGTGCACAAGAAAAGAACTCGGGGCTGAAAATAGGTCTTTGAGGGGGACCCAGTGGGATTTAAAAGAGATCCTTGGGAAAACCGTGAAACAAGTGAAACTTAATTATGAATTATTTAAGAGTACGATGAAAAGTGCATGTGTATGTGACTTTCTGTGAATTACATGATTATATGTGATTATACATTTTATTTGTATGTTGGATTTAATATTGTCAAAGTGACTTCACTGAGCTAGTGGTTTTGCTCATACCATACATTTAACATTTCAGATTCAGGTTGATGAGTTGATGGCGAGGAGAGGCGGTGGATGTCAAATCGTCATATTTTATTTTATGAATTTAAGCAATTAAAATTCAAGTGTATTAATATTTAGGCTTTTTAATTAAAAAATCATTTTGAGATGTTGTTTAATGTCTCGAGGCTTCCGCTGCTATTCAAATAATTTTATTATTAAATAAATTTATGGTCCACTTTCTTGTATTTAAATTTCAGTTCATGCCCTTTATTTTAAGATTGTTAAGTATTTCTGCAAAATTTGCTTTTATGAAAATTGGGGCGTGACAGAGTGTATCAGAGCCAGGTCTACGTTCTTGTAGACTTGTTTAAAAAAAAAAAAAACTTTGTTTCAAAATTATTTAAAGAGTTTTATTTAAAGAAACCATTTTTCAAGTAAAGGTTGTCCATCACCGCCTCCCGCTTCAGCTCTACAAGGTACGTACGTTATAAATTTTATTCTATGTTACGAGACTATGTTACCATTATGTTTCATGTGTATGCATATTTTATTGAGCAAATTCTGATTTTCGAGGACAAAAATATTTTAAGGGGGTAAGAATGTAATATCCCAGAATATTTTTATATGTTATAAAAATATATAAGATATTATATAAAATAAAATATTAGAATACATATATGCGTGTATATACATAAGATTTGATTATATAAGATTTGGTATATACATATATACGTATTTATAGGTAATCATATTATTACTATTATTATTGTATTTATTATTATTTTGAATATAGTTTATAGCTAGATAATTTAACAATACGTTGAATTTACTAAATCCATTTCCGCAAGTTTCTCAATCTTGTTACAACCGAATTTGACTCCTAATTCAGATTCTTTTAATTCTCATCCCTAATTTACATTCTGGAAATTCATCATGCCAACCACGGAAATAAATTATATCCTCCATCTCTCCTATTTATAGGGTATTTTCTCAAAGATAGACTCATAAAATATTTACACGATAAATATAAATTGTCACTAAAAAATCATGAAGCTGGAACACAACGTCTTCTTCTTTTGTGACGAAGATTAAAGTTATTTTGATCCATACACGACATTTATTTCAGGTGTGGTTTACTTTCTCTTTATTAAATATTTCGTATGAATAAACTGTTTATCTATTATATAACATGATTTGAATGTGGCGATATTAATTCTATGTGTGGTTTCTTTGCCTTTATTAATTGCTTCGTATGAATAAATTATCTATGTGCAATATGATGTGATTTGAATGTGAGTGAATATTTAATATAAAAGTTTATGAAAGGCTCGGGGCTTAAAAGAGGCCCGGGACTGAAAAGAGGTCCTCGGTGAACCCGAGATTGAAGAGAGATCTTTGGGGGATCCGCCGTGCACAAGAAAAGAACTCGGGGCTGAAAATAGGTCTTTGAGGGGGACCCAGTGGGATTTAAAAGAGATCCTTGGGAAAACCGTGAAACAAGTGAAACTTAATTATGAATTATTTAAGAGTACGATGAAAAGTGCATGTGTATGTGACTTTCTGTGAATTACATGATTATATGTGATTATACATTTTATTTGTATGTTGGATTTAATATTGTCAAAGTGACTTCACTGAGCTAGTGGTTTTGCTCATACCATACATTTAACATTTCAGATTCAGGTTGATGAGTTGATGGCGAGGAGAGGCGGTGGATGTCAAATCGTCATATTTTATTTTATGAATTTAAGCAATTAAAATTCAAGTGTATTAATATTTAGGCTTTTTAATTAAAAAATCATTTTGAGATGTTGTTTAATGTCTCGAGGCTTCCGCTGCTATTCAAATAATTTTATTATTAAATAAATTTATGGTCCACTTTCTTGTATTTAAATTTCAGTTCATGCCCTTTATTTTAAGATTGTTAAGTATTTCTGCAAAATTTGCTTTTATGAAAATTGGGGCGTGACAAATGATATACGATATTGGAACTCCGTTCAAAGGCACTGTACCTAAATAGACACGAGTCAACATTCCAATTACCAAGGGAGGTAAAAAGAATGTTAACAACAAACCTGTTCCGTTTAGAACTAGTCAACAAAGGACCACTAATCGTGGACGACCCAATCAGGTCAGATACGAGGATTGGTATCCTGAGGAGACTAGTACTAGACAGGTACAGAATAGACGACAAGAGCCTAGACCTCCTTTCATAAGGCAGTCTCAGCTCTACTCGTCTAGGCCTAGACAGGTTTCTCCAAAATATTGTAAACAAGCTGTTCTATATCCTCCACCTTTGTCTTATGATATCATTAGCGAGGAAAGAACTAAACGCGTCTATAAACCGTATGGACCTAATGCATACAAGCCCTACTCTGACTATCATAGACCAGTGCCTGCTCAAGTAGAGATCAAGTCGAAAGGCTATCTCAAACGAGTAGACCCGAACTCAAATGATAGGCCAGATAAGGACAACAAGGTCTTATTATGTAACAAGTATGGTAGGAAGCTTAAGAGATCGAACTTGTTCAATACTCCAATGTACATTTGGATTCCTTTGAACTCGACTAACCCCCCAGGACCCCAATAAACTAGTGGGTACCTAAATTATTGAATATCTTCATTGCAGGGTCGACTCGACTTGTATAAGAAAGGTGGTTCAGTTGGAGAAACCTGGTACATAGACAGTGGGTGTTCTCACCACATGACTGGTACCAAGGCTCTTCTTTCTAAATACCATGAGCAAGAAGGACCAAAAGTAATCTTTGGAGATAGTTCTATGGCAATCACGAAAGGATTCGGATACATCATGAATGGAGACGTAGAGATTCACGATGTCTCATATGTGGAAGGTTTGAAGTATAATTTGTTATCTGTCTCTCAATTTTGTGACAGGGGCTATAAAGTCTACTTCAAAAGCACCAAATGCGAAATCTGGGATAAAAGAACTCATAATATTCTACTAGTTGGAGTAAGGCAAGGCAGTGTCTATACTGTGAATTGGAATACCTGCCCTATGGATGCTTGCCTTCTTACTAAAAGTCCTAAAGAACTCAGCTGGCTATGGCACCGACGCCTATGCCATATGAACTTTAAGATAATTAACAAGATCGCAAGAAACTACCTTGTTGAAGGTATCCCTAATGAAATCTATTACAAAACACAAGTGTGTGACTCGTGCCAAAAAGGTAAACAGGTAAAGGTTTCATTTAAGAAAATTCCCACTCTCTCAACAAGTAGAGTCCTAGAACTCCTACATATGGATCTTCATGGTCCAATAACTCCTCCAACCTTGAATGGTAGAAGGTACGCACTTGTTGTTGTAGACGACTATTCTAAGTTTACTTGGGTAGTCTTCCTACACAAGAAGAGTGATACACAAACACTTCTACCTGATCTGTTGAAGAAGTTACAAGTTGAGAAGAACCAGTCTATTGTCAAGATTTGTAGTGACAAGGGAACTGAGTTCATTAATTGCTATATCCAAGATTTTTGTGCTAAACGTGGTATCCAGCATCTTACTAGTGCAGCCAGGACACCACAACAAAATGGTGTAGCAGAAAGAAGGAATCGAACTCTCAAAGAAGCCTGTAGAACCATGATAGCCGAGTACAACACACCTCAAAAGTTTTGGGTTGAAGCTATCAACACTGCATGCCACTCACAGAACAGAAGTGCGATCAACAAAGCTCTAGGCAAGACACCCTATGAAGTTTGGAAAGGTAGAAAACCCAGAATTTCATATTTCCATATATTTGGTTGTAAGTGTTTCATCCATAACAATGGAAAGAGCAAGTTGAATGCTTTCGATGCTAAAGCAGACGAGGGGATATTCTTAGGATACTCCTCGACTAGCAAAGCATTTAGGGTATTCAACTACTCAACTCTTTGTGTGGAAGAAACACCACATGTGGTTTTCGATGAATCTCGACAGGACTCGTCTGCCGACAAGGTCAGTGAGAAAGTGACTGATCTAACGATCGAATCTGACAAAGAATCAGAGGTATATGAATCCGTTCAAGCCTACAACCCATTCTTAAAAGCTCTCGAGTCTGATGACAAAGAGAAGGTAAGTGCTAAAGGTAAGTCTTCTAGACCAGCTGACATGCCTGCTCTAGTTGACTCGTCTACTCCTGTGAAAATTGATGATACAAATGATGTCGATATGCATGATGCTGTACATGATATAGATGATGTTAGTGTTCCTGTTAAGAATAGAAAAACATGGAAATCTGCGCATGATGCTGAAAATATTATTGGTGACTCTACCATTGGTGTGAAGACTAGACGACAACTCTTTGAGTCGCAAGAACAGCCTAGTCCAACTATGTTTTGCTGGTGTTGTTTCCTCTATACTATCGAGCCTACTACCGTTAAAGAGGCATTGTCTGATAGTAATTGGATCATCGCTATGCAAGACGAGTTGAACCAGTTTGTTCGAAATGACATCTGGGAACTTGTCGATAGGCCGGAACATCATAATGTAGTTGGCACTCGATGGATTTTCAAAAACAAGAAAGATGAGAATGATGTAGTCGTTAGGAATAAGGCTAGACTTGTAGCCCAAGGCTATTCACAAGCTGAAGGCATAGACTATGATGAAACATATGCTCCTGTTGCTAGACTAGAAGCCATTCGTTTGTTCCTTGCATATGCTGCTCATATGAAGTTTACTGTATATCAAATGGATGTCAAAAGTGCATTTCTTAACTGTATTCTTGCGGAAGAAGTGTATGTTGAACAACCTCCAGGTTTCGAAGTCAAAGGCAACCAGGTGTACAGATTGAAGAAAGCCTTATATGGACTAAAGCAAGCTCCAAGAGCATGGTATGATACTCTCTCTCTCTTTCTATTAGAAAATGGTTTTACTAAGGGCAAGGTCGATAGAACCTTGTTCAGAAGACAAGAAGGGAAAAACATTTTACTTGTCGAAATTTACGTAGATGATATCATTTTTGGATCACTTAACAAAAAGCTGAGTGAAAGTTTTTCAACACTCATGCAAAGTAAATTTGAGATGTCTATGATGGGTGAAATGAATTACTTTCTTGGTCTTCAAGTAAAACAGAGCCCTGAAGGGATTTTCATAAATCAAGCGAAGTACACTAGAAATATTCTAGACAAGTACGGGTTTAAAACATGTAAGTCTACTGGCGTACCGATGCTACCTACTTACAGAATGGATCTATACGAACACGTTAAATGTGCTGATCAATCTTATTATCGTGGACTTATTGGTTCTTTACTGTATCTAACTGCAAGTAGAGCAGACATTGCATTCTCTGTTGGTGTTTGTGCTCGTTTCCAAGCCAATCCAAAAGAGAGTCACATGGAAACCACGAAACGGATACTGAAATATTTGAAAGGAACCATCAATCGTGGTATATGGTATCCTTCAAATGATGATTTATCCTTAAGTGGCTACTCAGATTCTGATTTTGGTGGCTGTAGAATAGATAGGAAATCTACATCTGGTTCTTGTCAATTCTTAGGCACAAAACTCATTTCATGGTTTTCGAAAAAGCAGACTAGTGTTGCTACTTCTACTATCGAAGCCGAGTACATGGCTGCTAGTAGCTGCTGTAGTCAACTACTTTGGCTTATGCAACAGCTTAGAGATTACAACTTATATGAATCAAATGTTCATATTTTCTGTGATAGTAATAGTGCCATTGCCATTACACAAAATCCTGTTTTGCACACACGTTGTAAGCATGTTGATGTGAAGCATCATTTCATACGTGATCATGTAGAAAAGAAGGATATTCGCATGGAAAAGATTCATACTGATTTTCAAAGAGCTGATATTTTCACAAAACCATTAGCTGAGGCTCGTTTTCGTGAGTTATGCATTAGTCTAGGACTAATTGATTTAGACCCTACTTGCCTATAGCTATGTACTAACCAGACAGGTACATCAAAGAGATAAATAGACAAGATCACTGGAACAGAGCACTCGTCTACTCGCTCAACAGACAAGTATACAAGGCTAGACAAGATGACCAAACAACCCGATGAGGAAGCTGGTAAAGCTGAGGGTAATACTAAGGGAATAAACATTTAAGGGAGAATCTTTGATTTCTTAAATATCCTTATGTTGACTCTTATGTTTGTTAACAGTCATCTTGTTCGAAACCTTGACCATTGCTTTAGATTGATATTCTTCTTAATTATTCTACACTACTTGTACCTACGACTATACGTTGCATAAGACTAGATAGGTACATGAAGTCGTTCGACATTCAGAATAGACAAGCACAATCGAAGGGGGAACTCGTCTTGTGCGCATAAGTCTACTCGTCTGTTCTGGATAGACTCGAACAGACAAGATAAGTGTTCTTTTGATCCAAATGTGCTAAGTGTTTAATCTACTCGAAATAAGGGTATTACAGTAATTCGATAATGCTAAAATTGGAAAACCCTAGAATTGGATTTATACACTCCCATTTTAATGAGGTGTATACACCCAGTTCGCGCCAAACCCTACTACCCTTGGTCAGATGAGTTCACTCCTCTGTCCTAACCAATAGGAAAGGCGGATTCCAAATTTTACAATATCAAATCACGTAATATTCTCGATTCCGTAACCGAATACCAAAAGGCCCAACCGTTGGATCTAATCTTTCAATCTTGGCCATCGATTCGAAAATCCAGTTTTAACAAAACCCAACACTTACACACTACTCGCCCCACGTTTTTCTTAACTCTTCTATTCTCTCACACTCGAATTTTCTTGCGAAACTCAAACCTTGTGTTCTCAATCAATCTATTCACTATGTCGATCATCTCACTCTTCGATGTAAGGACTAACATGCAGGCCAGGTTTGACCTCGGCAAGTACATCACCGAAAGCAAAGTGCATGTTGAACCCTCTATGTTCTTCAAAGGGCTCCACACTGAAGGAAATCAAGAGATTCTGACAAAATGCATCAGATGTGGGTTGAAACCCTACTTGGAGGCCTTTCCAGAAATAGTTTTGGAGCAAGAGGTGTTGGAATTTTATGCCAACGCCACCAGACGAGGAGACACAATTGAATCCTTTGTTGGAGGAAGTCGAGTGGAAATCACTCGTGATGCGGTGTTCGAGCATTTGAGGCTGCCCATCGGATCGATTGATGTGGAGAACTACGCCATTGGTCAAGAAGCAAGATACCTGAGTATCTTTTGTGGAAGGAAGTTGAGGCTGAACCCTGATGGCAAACTCCCAGCCGTCAAGAAGAAGGAACTTCTTGAGAAATACAGAACTCTACTTGACATAGCTAGCAAGATGCTACTATGTGTTACTGGTTCTTATGATTCAGTCACCTTGTCGAAAGCAAGAGTGATGGCTGCCATTTATGATGGAATTACGGAAGGCAATTGGTTCAAGATGTTTGCTGATAGAATCATGTTTTTTGAGAGAAGTGTTCGAGTTGATACTGATACTGCTAATTGGGTGGTGTCCAATGTAGTAGGATTTGGAAATAAGCTAAGTATTTTGCTACCTCTCTTGTTGCCGAACAAGACGGAATGGAGTAAAGGGAAGCCATTCCATCCTTTGAAGTTTTATTTGAAAAAGGAGGCCTTGAAGAAGCAGGTTGCTGCTAGACCGTCTGCCCCAAGGCAAGTCTACATTAATCCCCTGGATGCGATGCCCGAGGCCGCCTCGTCTAGTTCATCAGAAGACGAGTCGGATGATGAAGAATCCGAAGATGTTGCACAAGGTGGATCTAGTGCAAATGACTCGGAGGAGACTCAATCCGATGATGAGACCGAGAAGGTTGAGGAGCCAAGTGCAAATATTGCTGAAGCATATCGTCTTGTAAGAGTGTCTAGTCCTACACAAGACGAGTCGACTCCTCAGGTTGGTTCCTCTTCTCAATCTATTTCAATTCATCTCTCTCTCCCTCCAGTCCGAACCAAGGCAAGATCACTCCGATCTTGTGCCAGGCCTATACCCAAAACTTCACAAGTGCTGGCAGCATATCCGCTGAGAGCCAGCATTCCCCAAAACACTACTATAATTGATACAACTGATACTCCTACAGTTGTCGAACCCAACCTAGCTACCTTTCAGCCCCTAGAAACCACAGTCCAAACTCTCTCCTTACCCTCAACGGAATATGTTGAACCTCTTAACCCATCTATTTCAGAAAAGACCCTAGTTGCCACTGCAACAACTGAGACAGGGACCCCACCTGCTAAGACCCCTTCTGAAACTAGATTTGAATCCTTGGTTTATTATCCGATGTGCTTAAGGGAAAAGAGGATCCGTTCGAAGATGATCAACAACTTGAAGAAACAGCTCTCGTCTATTGAGATAGACACTTCAACAGAGCAGTTTGAAAAACTTCTTAGGATATGCACATGGGTTGCATTGAAGAAGTCCCCAACAGACGACTTGTTTGAAGTCATCTTAGGAATGGGAGGAATCTCCAACTTCATGGATTAGGAGATGGAGCAAAAGGAGAACAGTGGTGTTCAAGATCACTCTGAGATATTTCCTCCTCGTGCCTTAACTGATCTTGTAAAGAGAATGTTAAGTATTCCAGATGGTATTTTGAGTGAAGAATTTTCGTTTGATGTTGGTACTCAAACTGATCTACTGGAAGAAGAGTCGAAAGCTGAACTCGTTGATGCTGCTATTCAGACTACAGAACCTTTGATGGAGTTAGAAGATGCTTCTGATCATCATGAAGAAGAGGCTGAAAGTTCTGAAGAAGAAGTCGACTTGGTCAAGCTTGGTAAAGAAGATGATGAGTTTGTAGAAGCCATCATGTTTGATGAAGATGAGCTTATTGAAAAAGTTCAAGAAGATGTTATTGCTGAAACTCAGTCGTCTACCCAAGTATTCCCTGATAATTTTCTAGATGAGCTGAAGACGGATTTGAAAGGTGTTGTTCAATCTGCCATAGATGAGTTCTTAAACTCGAAGCTGAAGGATGTGCTAGTTGAACATAATCAGTCACTTGTTGACAACTCAAGAGAGTTTATTGTTGGTGAGGTCAACAAGATGGACTCGTCTTTCAGAGAAGAGATGTATGCTCAGATAGAAGAGTTCTTGAAAAGACAGATTGATTTTTCCGAAAATAGATCAATAACTTTTGCTAGATCTTTAGCTGAAGAGTCGAGTAAAATGGAGAGGCTCTACAGAGTAAAGATTGAAATTGCAGATGAGCAGAGACGAGAAGCACAAGATCAGTTGGTGCGTTCTCGAGCTGTTCTAATAGAGTTAACAAAACAGAATAGACTCCTTAGGCAAACAGCTACGTATTTCAAAGATGAACTTGTATCTAGTTCAAGGAAGCTGGAGTTGGCTACTGATCGTCTTGACAAGACGCATCAAAGGCAAATAAAGTTAGCTGCTGAAGCAATGAAGGAGGCTATGCTTGAAGAAATGACTCGCTTTACTTCTCTATTCACTCTTAAGGCAAATGATGAAGCCAAAAAGGGGGAAGAGACAAGTAGAGTTGAGAAAGTTGAAATTGAAAAGTCTAGTGCTGAACCTGAGATGAAGGCTGCTGCTACTGCGATAGAAGAGCTAAGAAGGCCTAAGAGAGGCAAGTTGGTTAAGACTGCAGATCTTGAGCAGGCTAGAGCAGACGAGCAGAAGAGATTGGAGAAGGGCAAAGGTGTTGCATCTCCAGAAGTTGAGGTTCAGACAAAAAGAAAGACTAAGAGGAAGTTAGCTTTGGAAGAAGCGGAAGAACCTACTGCGATTGTGAAGAAGCTGAAGAACCTACTGCGATTGTGAAGAAGCAGAAGGTGATTGATCCTAATGATGAAAGTCACTATGCATGCCTGAAGAAAGTTAGTAAACATATTCGAAGGTTGCAGAAGCTGAAAGCGAATGAAGACCAAATGGAAGATGCATTCATTGACTACTTCATTGACGAAGAGCATCGTCAAGATTGGTTCAAAGTGAAGTTGCAATGGGAGCTAGATCACTGGATAATCAGAAAATTTGGTGATGTTGAGAGCTCGGATGAACTTTACTCAATCTTTGATAAGTTCATGGAAGGCCAGAACAAAATGCTTTGGAATTTGATTATGAGGATATCGGCAGCTGCGAATTATAATATCCTTGTACCGATCTATCCTAAGTGGAAGACTCCTATGCTTAGCTCAGGTAAAAGAGTTGACTTCAACCAGCTGAAGAAGTTTGAAGAAGAGTTGCTAGACAAGGAGAAGATTGAAGATGAAGAACATATCAGAGTTATTCACAGAAGGCTTCTTGATGCATTCTGTGTTCCTAATCTTGAAGGAGGTAACATTACGGATTAGTTTTTTGTTTATTTGTTCTGATTGTTAATTTTTTATTTTTTATTAAGTATGTGTAATCTACTGTTCTTATTTTGAATGAATGAAAAGATAAGTACTATTTGATGTTAAAGACAAGATAACTACTTAACTAGTCTACTATTGAGAAAAGATTCAAGTAGTTTTGGCTTCATAAAAAATGGGGAAATTGTTGGGATATGAATCCTAGAACAAGTCCTAAATGATGATAAAAGATAAGATGAAGTTTTGATAAGCCAAAAGTAGTTTGAATATTTTCTAAGTGTTGACTGATCTAGTCTAGTTAAGAAGAAGTCATCTTGTACAGACCAGTAGAGTTCACACAAGACAAGTGTTGTCAAAGTTAACAAAAGATGAGTACGAAATATAAGTACTGTTCATATTGATTGTTTAGGTTGTTATTGAGCTGTGTTAAACATTGTATAGAAGCTCATGATTTTCATATGTAAATATTCATTGTATAGAGTCTAAGTTGACTAAGCTATGTTATAAAGCTTAAAGTAATGTAATAGTCTTGTTAGGATTAGAATAGTCTACTACTGAAGAGACTGCATAGAAGACAAGACAAGTCAACATATCAAGATGAAGTTAGTTATTCAAGCGCGTATGAAGATAAGGATTGAAGAGTTAGTTAGAGATAACTAATTAACAAATAAACGCGTGGAAGGATAAGGATAACAAGTTGCAAGTTAGTTTTCAAGAAGAGTTGGTTACAACTAACAAGTTCTTGAATTCAGAAGTCTATAAATACTCCAAGGTGTTGATCAATTCAAGACTACTGAACTACTGGAATACTACGTACTGAAACATTATTGAAGCATTCAAAGCAAAGTTACTCTCAGAGTTTGAAGTTCAGAAAGCAAGTCCGCAAGACAAGTGAAGACTAAAGAAGACTGCTACTGAAGAGAAGTTTTACTTTTTAGTTTACTGTTCAAGTTGCTAGATACTTGTAAATCTCTAGTAAGATCGAAGATATACTTGGTAGTATATTCGAGAAGATCTAAGTCTTGTTTCTTGGGACTTAAAATTACAAGAACACACAGATATTACTCCATTGGACGAGTTAATAGAAATATCACAACTGGGTTTGTGAGAGTGGACGTAGACAAGTTGTCGAACCACTATAAAATCGTTGTGTGTTGTTTACTTTATTGTTTTGTTTGTGTTTAATTGATTAACTGTTTAATTATTTAAATACATATCTGAACAAGACTAGTTGAGTATACATAGAACAGAGTTCTCGAATAAGAAGTTGAGTATAAACTTGAATTGGGCTCATTGATATATTCTTATTTCCGCATTGTACTTTGATATATCGAAAGAATTTTGAAAAGTCTATTCACCCCCTCTAGACATTTTCACTAGCTTACTCGATATTAAACTCAACTTTGGGGACCTACAATAGGAGTATTCCACTTCGGGTAGATCGGCACGAGAATGTTGAAATTAACAGCAGCAACAATTCTCATTATAAGATTCCACAGCTTCAGGTCTTGACCTTCCATAAACTTGTCAAACACAGCATAAAGTTCTTCTGAACTGTCTGCATCACCAAACTTTCTAATAATCCATTGATCTAACTCCCATTGCAACTTGACTTTGAACCAATCCTCACGATGTTCTCTGTCAATGAAGTTGTCAATGAATGCATCTTCAACTAGATCTGGATTTGCTTTCAACTTCTGTAACCTTCTGATATGCTTTCCAACCTTCTTTTTGCTTGCATAGTGAGATTCATCATCCTTCTCAACTATCTTTTGCTTCTTCACGATTGCAGTTGTTTCTGGCTCTTCAATAACCAATTTCCTTTTCACCTGTCTGGTCTGAACTTCAGCTTCTAGAGATGCAACACTTTTAATCTTTAGCTGTCTCTTCTGCTTTAGCTTGTTCAAGATCAGCTTTCTTGACTAGCTTGCCTCTCTTAGGCCTTCTTAGCTCTTCTATCGCAGTAGCAGCAGCCTTCATCTCTGGTTCAGCACTAGACTTTTATTCAACTTCAACTCTACTCGTCTCTTCCCCCTTTTTGGCTTCATCATTTGCCTTAAGAGTGAAAAGAGAAGTAAAGCGAGTCATCTCTTCTTTAACAGCTTCCTTCATGGCTTCAGCAGCTAACTCGATCTGCCTCTAATGCATCTTGTCGTGACTCATCTTGTCAAGACAATCAGTAGCCAATTCTAGCTTCCTTGAACTTGAGATTAGTTCATCCTTGAAAAATGTAGCTGTCTGTCGGAGCAGCCTGTTCTGTTCAGTCAACTCTGTAAGAACAGTTCGAGACCTCACCAACTGGTCTTGTGCTTCTCGCCTCTGCTCATCAGCTATCTCAATTTTTACTCTGTAGAGTCTTTCCATCTTACTCGACTCTTCAGCTAGCGATCTTGCAAAATTTATCGACCTCTTCTCCGAATAATCAATCCGCCTCTTCAAGAAATCTTCTATTTGAGCATGCATCTCTTGTCGAAAAGTAGAGTCCATCTTGTTAACTTCACCAACAATCAATTCTCTTGAACTGTCTACAAGAGACTGATTTTGTTCAACAAGGACTTCTTTCAACTTAGAGTTCAAAAACTCATCGATAGACGACTGAACTACTTCCTTCAAGTCCGTCTTCAACTCATCTAGAAAACTTTCAGGAAATACTTGTTGAGACTGAGTTCCAATAGCAACATCCTCTTGATCTTTCACAACTATCTCATCTTCATCGAAAATGAAGGCTTCAACGAACTCATCATCTTCTTCACCAAGTTCGATCAAATCGTCTTCGGCTTCAGCACTTTCAGCAGCTTCTTCAAGATGTTCTGGAACATTCTCTAACTCCAACAAAGGTTCAGATGTTTGAATAGCAGCATCAATCAACTCAGCTTTCAACTCTTCTTCCACAAGATCAGTTTGAACTCCGACTTCAAACTTGTCTTGAGAAGACAGCACATCATCAGATACCTCTAACATCCTCTTCACAAGAGCAGTCAATGCATGGGCTGGGAACAACTCTGAGTGGTCCTTGACTCCACTGTTCTCCTTTTGCTCCATCTTCCAATCTTGAAAATTGGAGATTCCGCCCATACCAGTGATAACTTCAAATAGATCTTCTGTCGGAGCCTTCTTCAATGCAACCCATGTGCATATCCTTAAGAGTTTCTCAAACTGCTCCGAAGATGTGTCTATCTCTACTGACGGGAGCATCTTCCTCAGATTGTTAGACACTCTTGACCGAATCCTCTTCTCTCTTAAGCACATCGGATAATAGACGAGGGATACGAATCTAATTTCAGAAGGGGTCTGAGCAAGTGGGGTCCTTGTCTCAGTTGTTGCAGTGGCAACTAGTAGAGTTTCCGAAACAGATGGGTTAGAGGGTTCAACATTTTCTGTTGAGGTTGAGGGAATTTGGGTTGTGGTTTCTGTGGGCTTTGATGTGGCTTGGTCAGGTTTGACAACTGTAGGAGTATCAGTTGTGTCATATATAGTAGTGTCTTGGGTTATGTTGGCTCTTAGTGGTTTCACTGCCAACACGGATGAGGTTTTGGGTGCAGGTCTGGCACGAGATCGAAGTGATCTTGCCTTGGTTTTCACGGGGAGAGAGAGAGAGGAATTGAAAGAGTTCGGGAAGAAGTACCAACCTTTTTTGCAGTCGACTTGTCTGGCGAGGGACTCGACTCGACTCTCACCAGTCGGTAGGTTTCAGCAACTTCAGCACTTGTCTTGTTGGGATATAAATTCACCCTAAGCCCCACTTGATGTTAGAATAGTTTTGATGGCCAAAACACTTAGAGTTTATAAATGTAATAGGATCAGCTGACTTGTATAGAACAGCTTAGACTAGTCTTGTGTGATCAACTGTATTGATATCAGCTGATCAGCACAGTCTTGTCTTACATGCCTATCCTCAAGATGAGAAGAGTAGAAGACATGAAGACTAGAAGATCCTTGAAGACCAGATAAGTTAAGGTGCTTGTATACCTACTTATCTGATGGAGTCCCAGATTGAAGATGGCCTAAAGCAGTACAAAGAATTTCCAGATCAGAAGAGTGTTACTCTACTGATATCAGAAGACAGAAGACCTAAGGCCAGAAGAGTAGTCAGAAGACTAGAAGTACAGATCAGAAGACTATGTGCTCTTCTAGGACTCGGCTGATTCCTAAGTCATCTTGCAATTCAAACGAAGACCTACCTTATTTAGAAGATTGACATGATCCCAGGATTGAAGCAATCAAGCGGCTGGAATCAAGGAATCAAGCTATTATGGAAAGATTGCTCAAACGGCTAGTCAACTCCAACGGCTAGTTGCAATCAATCTCCATTATAAATACAAGAGGATGAGAAATCACAAAAGTGTCACAAAAGAGAATTGAACGAGCCAAGCAAACAATCAAAGCTAAAGCCATACTATTCTAAGAATTCTCAAAAGAGCCAGAAACCATTAGATTATCTATAGCTCTTAAGTGATTTCTATCCAACCCCTAAGAACCTGAAACCTGTTCATATTGTATATCAATTGTTTTAGGCATAGTGGTTAAGCAAATTATAAGCTTGAACCATTAGTTGGATACACCTCAAAAACCCCAAACCCTCACCGAAAGGTTAAAGTTTTTGAACCCCTTAAAGTGCAAGTGCTTACAATCACTTGTGGAGACCGTAGCTGTTAGGACGACTCAGATCTCAAAGTCCTAACCTTAGGACTATAAAGGTCAAGACCCTTGTAATTTGTGGTAAATTAAAGGGATTAAACATCACGTGTGGACGTGAGAGTGGACGTAGGAACGTATATCCGAACCACTATAAATCCGGTGTTATTTACTTTCTGCACTTTACATTTCTGTCTTTACATACATTATTATATAGTGCATACTGTGATTTCAACATTCTTCAAAACAAGGCCATAACTTTCAAACCAGCATCAGCTGAGTATTTTCATTAAGCAAAACAAGTTGAACACTTTCATAAGAATTACAAGAACGAGTCTAAACCAGGGCCACCATAATTCCGCATATAACCTCCTCAGTCAGATCACTATAGTCATCTGGACCAGCAGACTTGCAGTCCAGTTGACATAGCAATCAGAAAAGGTTCTCAACTCTGTTTGAAAAAGTTTTAAAGTCTATTCACCCCTCCCCTCTAGACTTTAATACCATTCACTACTCGTTCAGGGACCAACAAGTGGTATCAGAGCAGTGGTTCTAACGGACTACTGTCTCTAGATTATCAGAAGAGTTGAGGGAGTCTTTCTGTAGTCCTCTTGAACAGATCTTTTTGGAAAACTTGTTTTTGAAAACTCATACAGCATGAGTGCTAACATGCGAAAGTTGCCTAAGTTTTCAGTTGAGGATTATGATTACTGGAAGATCAGGATGAGGAAGAATCTCACATCAGTCCACTACAAGATGTGGTCAGTAATCACAGAAGGCCCAATCACCATCATGACAGTCAACACTGCAAATGGTGATCCAGAAGTCCCAGTTGGAGAACTGGTTCCCAAGCCCATGAAGGATCTCACACCAGAAGAGATGAAACAATCAAATCTTGATAGCATTGCTCAAGATTACATAATGCAAACTCTTCCAAATGAGTACATTGCAAAGGTAATCCACTGTGAGTCAGCCAGAGAGATGTGGGAGGCATTGGCACTTCTCTGTGAAGGAACTGAGTTGATCAAGGAATCCAAGTTGTCTACAGCAGTCAAGAAGTTCGAACACTTCAAGATGCAACCAGAAGAGTCTATTGATCAGCTAGACAATAGATTTACCAAGATCATCAATGAGATAGAATCTCTAGGCAAGAAATATACAAATAGAGAGAAAAATCTAAAGATCTTAGACTCTCTAACCAAGAAATGGAGACTCAAGAAGACCATCATCAAGGATACTCAAGATATCAAGAAGTGGTCTGCTCAAACTCTATTTCAGAACCTAAAAGCTCATGAATATGATCTGGAAAGAGAAGAAAACTCAGGAAGTGATGAGCTAACTGCAACCCCATCTACCTCCAAGACTGTAGCCTTCAAGGCAGCCAATACAAAAACTGCAAGTACCTCATCTGGCAAGACCTCTCTGAAAACAGAAGACTGTGAAGGATCAGACATGAGTCTGAAGGAACAAATGGCTCTCATGATCAAGAGATTCGAAAGGATGAACACTCTCAACAGCAAATATAGAAAATTCTATAGAAACTACAAAGATAGAAGAACAAGTTCACCCTCCAGAGGTTCCAGAGAAAGAACACCAGAAAGACATCCTAGAAAGGATGTGGAGTCATCTGACAGCCGAGGATCTAGAAGAAGAGATGCCACTTGTCCAAGGAAAGGCAACTCAAATCAGAAATCTGGATCATGCTTTAATTGTCGCAAACCAGGACACTATGTCTATGAATGTCCTGAGCTGGATTTGGATGACAAAGAAGAAAGAAGGCCAAGAAGAAATTCAGACAAGAAAGCTATGGTGACTGAAGAATCTGAATATCAAAGTGATGAACTCCCTACATCACCAGACTGTCAAATCTTCTCAGATGATTCAGATGACCTAGCTATGATGGCCATAGGTGAAAATGAGGTAAACTCCTATACTACTACTTTCCATTCACCTATTTTTTCACAATCTGATGAGATAAACTCATCTGAAGGCGAATCAGAAGACACCTATTATCAATCTTTAAGAAAGGTAAAAGGTGATCTGGATATTGCCACTAGAGCTTTTATAGAAGTAGAAGAGGAGAACAAGGGTCTAAGGAAAGAAATTACTAAGTTGAAAAAGACTAAGTTTGATAACACCCCTGAGTTGGTCACAATGAATGAAAGATTGACCAGAGAAGTGGAGCTTCTTAAGGAAGAAAATACCACAATAACTCAGTTGTATGAGGGGATGTTACAAACTCAAGCTTTAGAAACTAAGGAACTTCGTTCACTACAATCCAAGTTCGATGACCTCTTCCAAGCACACAAGCTCTTAGAAAAGGAGAAGGAATGCCTAAATCAAAAGATATCAGAGTTCAATAAAGCTTCTACTACTATTGAAAGTATCTCTGAGTATTATAGATCAAATGGCAATAAGATGGGTTTTGGCTATGAACTTAATCCATCTACATCCTCTCCAGCTGGGGGTAGTACACCTAATAAGTGCACTACTCAGACACATGAAAAGGGTGAGTGTTCTAAACACAATGAACCTAATATGAACCAAAAGGCATCTGTACCAGCTAAGGCTAACTATCCCAAAACCAAAAAGGGTAAAGGACAAGCTAACCCCAAGCCTGTACAGAGGAACAACAAACAGCCTAGACCATCTCGTTTGAGACAGTCTCAGCTGTATGCTGCTCCAGCCAAGAAGAAGAGGTCTTCTTCAAACAAATCTGTTCTCTTTGCACCCCCTATCTCTTATGATATTGTGAGAACAGAAGAGTATGGTCCATATAATCATGTGCATCGACCAGCTAATGCACCCAGGCCGAATGTAACTAGTCAAAAGATCATGTATGTACACTCCTATAAAGGGAAACCATTTGACTATTAGTTAGCTGACACTAAGAACAAATCAGATCAGTCCAAGGTGCTGACTGGTAAGATTTGGTTCTGTGATGCCCGAGGGAAACAACTCAAGTGTTCAAGGTTGTTCAAACGACCAATGTATATATGGGTTCCCAAGGGTAGTACTAACACCCAAGGACCCAAAACAAAATGGGTACCTAAGACTTAACTTTTCTTGCAGGAAAGGAGGGACCTATACAGAAGAGGAGGTCTAGCAGGAGAAACTTGGTACATAGATAGTGGATGCTCAACTCACATGACAGGAACCAAAGCCCTGCTGACCAACTACATAGAAAAGAAAGGTCCAAATGTCTTCTTTGGTGATAACGCGCATGGTAACACAAAAGGATATGGCACCCTTAAAAATGGTGACATTGAGGTACATGATGTATCATATGTAGAAGGTCTTAAGTTTAATTTATTATCTGTTTCTCATTTTTGTGACACTGGTTACTCAGTCAAATTCTCTAAAGATGAGTGTCTCATAAGTGATAAAAGAACAAAACAAAACCTTCTAACAGGATCTAGAAAGGGAAGTATGTATCTTGCAAATTGGAACAACTGTCCTAAGGATACATGTCTGCTTGTGAAGAGCCCTAAAGATGTCAGCTGGCTATGGCACAAACGTCTTAGTCATCTGAACTTTAAGACTATGAACAACTTAGCAAGGGAATCCTTAGTTGATGGACTGCCTAATGAACTCTACTGTAAAGATCAGGTATGTGATGCATGTCAACAAGGAAAGCAAACAAAGGTCTCCTTCAAGACCAAGAAGACAGCATCAACCAGCAGAGTTCTTGAATTGCTTCACATGGATCTCTTTGGACCAATCACTCCAACCACTCTAACAGGGAGGAAGTACACTCTTATTGTTGTAGATGATTATTCCAAGTTTACTTGGGTTATCTTCCTATACAAGAAGAGTGAAACACAGCAGAAGCTCCCTGAACTATTGAAGAGGATCCAAGTAGAGAAAGGAGAACCAATTGTGAAAATTAGAAGTGACAAAGGCACTGAATTCATTAACTCTTATATTATTGCCTATTGTACTTCTAATGGTATTCAGCATGAGACAAGTGCAGCAAGAACACCACAGCAGAATGGTGTAGCTGAAAGAAGAGTCAGAACACTCAAAGAAGCTGCCAGAACACTCCTTGCTGAATTCTCCACTCCTAAGAAGCTATGGGCAGAAGCCATCAACACAGCTTGTCACACTCAAAACAGGTCAGGTATTCACAAAATTCATGAGAAAACCCCATATGAACTGTGGAAAGGAAGAAAACCTAGAGTATCTTACTTTCATATATTTGGTTGTAAGTGTTTCATTCACAACAATGGGAAGAGTAAGTTGAATGCTTTTGATGCCAAAGCAGATGAGGGGATATTCTTAGGATACTCCTCTACTAGCAAAGCATTTAGAGTACTCAACAAACGAACCCTTCTTGTGGAAGAAACACCTCATGTTGTTTTTGATGAATCTTGTGAAAAGAATGCAGTAGAAACAAACTCAGCTGCAGATCAGATGAGACATCTAATGATCAAGCCCAAACCAGATGAGTTCATTGAAGTAAATGAACCTTTTCCTGAAGAACCAGAGGAAGATAAGCCTCATAGACCTTTCACTAGATCTCAAACTCAAGAAGGACAAGCTGACCAGAATCAAGATGCACCAATCCCAAATGCCAGGGGGAATGATCTCTTTGACACACAAGATACAGATGATGATCGACCTAATCAAGACAACCCTCCTGATGGAACTAGATCAGATGAGAATCCAAGCTCATCCAATGCAGATACTCCTATGAGGCATACATGGAGGAACAACCATCCATCAAACCTCATCTTAGGAGGAGCTGACTCAGGTGTCAAGACCAGAAGACAACTGAATCAGAACTCACAGTCATCTATGTTCTGCTGGTGTGCTTTCCTATCCAACATTGAACCAGCTGACATAGAAGAAGCAATGACATATAGCAATTGGATCACTGCTATGCAAGAAGAACTAAACCAATTCGAAAGAAATGAAGTCTGGGAATTGGTAGATCGTCCTGAAAACCACAATGTAGTAGGAACAAAGTGGGTATTCAAGAACAAGAAGGACGAAAATGATGTGATAACTAGAAATAAGGCAAGGCTAGTTGCAAAAGGATATTCACAATCTGAAGGGATTGACTATGATGAAACTTTTGCTCCAGTAGCCAGATTAGAAGCCATTCGACTGTTTCTAGCTTATGCATCATATATGGGCTTCAAGGTATATCAAATGGATGTCAAGAGTGCTTTTCTAAATGGTATTCTGGTAGAAGAAGTATATGTAGAGCAGCCTCCAGGATTTGAAAAAGGTGATCAAGTATATCGACTGAAGAAGGCTCTCTATGGTCTAAAACAAGCCCCTAGAGCTTGGTATGACACATTGTCACAATTCCTACTTGACAATGGATATACAAAAGGCAAAGTGGATAGAACTCTTTTCAGAATACAAGAAGGAGAAGACATCCTAATGGTGCAAATATATGTAGATGATATTATATTTGGATCACCCAATCAAGAGATGTGCAAGAAGTTCTCTGAACTTATGCAAGGAAAGTTTGAAATGAGCATGATGGGTGAGATGAACTACTTCCTAGGACTTCAAGTCAAGCAGAGTTCAGAAGGGATCTTCATCAACCAATCCAAGTATACCAAGAGCCTATTAGAAAGATTCAAAGCTCTACAAAGCAAGACTGCAAGGATTCCAATGATGACATCTTTCAAAATGGAACCTGATGAGTCTGGAAAGGCAGTTGATCAAGCTGAATATAGAGCACTGATTGGATCTCTACTATACCTTACAGCTAGCAGACCAGACATAACATTTGATGTAGGAGTATGTGCTAGGTTTCAAGCAAACCCAAAGCAAAGTCATCTAGAAGCAGCAAGGAAGATTCTCAAGTACATAAAAGGAACAGTCAACCTAGGACTATGGTACCCTGCTGATGACAATCTAAAATTGAGTGGCTATTCTGACTCAGACTATGGAGGATGTAGAATTGATAGGAAATCCACATCTGGAACCTGTCAATTTCTAGGCAACAAGCTGATATCATGGTTCTCTAAGAAGCAAACCTCAGTTGCAACCTCCACCACTGAAGCAGAATACATGGCAGCTGGTAGTTGTTGTAGTCAGCTGCTCTGGCTAGTTCAACAACTCAAGGATTACAATGTAGAGGCAAGAGAAGTCCCTATTTATTGTGATAGCAGCAGTGCCATTGCCATCACTCAAAATCCAGTCCTCCACACAAGGTGCAAGCATGTCGACATTCGACACCACTTCATAAGAGACCACCTTGAAAAGAAGGACATCAAGATGGAGAAAATTCACACAGATATCCAAAGAGCAGACATCTTGACTAAGCCCCTAGCTGAAGAAAGGTTCAAGACCCTATGTTACAGCTTAGGACTCCTGGACCCAAGCACATGAAGAAGGAAAGATCAGCTGAAAACCTCAGCTGATCCAAGTGTAGCAGACTAGGAGGATCAGATGAGGTGAATAGACACCCTCATCTTCAGGTAAGTTCTTTCCCAATGAAGACAAATAAAGCTGAGGGAAAACTTAGAGTCATCTAATCAAGGGGGAATCAATGATACCTTAAGAATCTTTGATGAAATACTCTAAAATCTGCATTGCATATCATATATATATATATACAGTAGACTTGAACAAAGTTATTTGATTTCTTTACTCTAAGCAATGTATACTATGTATAATAATAAACTATTCTTCATAAAATACTTTATTTATATACATACATACAGTATACTATTGAGTTATACTTGGTTGGATTAATACACCATCCTCACCGACTCAACAGTATGCATGCACTGTACGGATTTCAAATAACTCTTGCTCAAAAATTTATAATTTCTGCATCACATAAGATAAAGTCTGAATATCTTTAAATGTGAACCCTTAGATCAAGAATCTCACTGTTGATCTTAAGAAGTAACTTTTCAGAAATTCAGACCTATCAACTCTATAGTTTTGTCATCTTTCACTCCACTACCTCATTTCTACCCCTATTAAAGGAGGAAGTTATGAGAACACCTAAAAACACAGATCACTAACTATTATTTTCTGTTTCAGGAATGGAGACAATCGAAAGAAGAGATGAAATGGAGATCATCCTTCAACTAAGGTCTTGGGTGAAGGAGATTAAGCTTTGTCCAGAAGATGAAGATGATGCAGATCAACACACTTGGCTTACTCAACATGAGTTTGCCTATGAAAACTAGAGGAAAGAGAGACGTCCTTATTGAAAACTAGAGGAAAGAGAGATGGAGAAGACAAAGTAGCAAGCAAGCAGAGCTTCTTCTCCAGGGGGAAGTTCTACATGGAGAGCTTGTTATCAAAAGCTACTGTGTCTAAACAGAACATGAAGGCTAAGTCCATGGCCCTCTCTTCAGACTCCATTGAAGCCTCTTCCAATCTTCCTTCTCCTTCAAGAGAAGCGAAGAAATTCAAAAAGGACACATTTGATGCTACAACCCATCTGATGATGAGGAACATCAGATGGTAAGGGCAATCTGAATCAATGGGATATCATCCAGGCTGATCATCTACATATTGATTTGATGGTCCTACTTGATTCAGATAGAGCTGGAAGATCCATCAAACCAGGTTTGATCACCACTCACAATAAAGCTGGAAGATCCATCATCCAGGTTGGATCATCACAGCAACAGCGAAGGATCCATCAAGCCAGGTTGGACCTTCAAAGCACAGAAGATTTACTCAGCAAATCTCAATCCTCCACTCAGCTGATCAGAAGACCAACTCAGCTGACCAGAAGACTTTCAAGGAAAATCAGCAGACCTCTTGAAGAAATCAGAAGACTTCACTCTGCTGACCAGATCACTTGATTTTAGAGTTTAAATGACTATCTTTGATCATGTAATTCATTCTAGATTTATTCCTGAATGTAATTAAACAAATTGGCCTATATAAGGAATGCAATTCACTTATAAAAAACGGCCTTGATGATCAATTCTTGCCACAAAATTAGTCACAACGGCTATTTTTGGTAATGATGTCATTAATACTCAATTACCAAATTGCCAGCAAATCAACTATTGCCACATGGCAAATTCAGCCGGCAAATTTAAAGAAAGGCCCGAAATCAAAGAAGGAAAACCTTAGGCTCTACTCCACAATTACACCCAAATCTGACCGTTAGATCAAGAATCGTTGGAGTATATATACACACCCTTAAAACTCTCCCAAACCCTTTCGCTCACATTACTCAATTGCTCTCAATACTCTCTCGTTCTGCAAATTCCTTTCAAGCTCTCAAAACCTAACACTCAAACTCTACTATGGCAATCATTGAAATTTACGACGAGAAGACCAAGAGCACAGGCACCTTGGATGCTGCAAAGTGGTCCAAGGAAGGGAAGATGTTTACAGAGAATGCTCTGTTTTTCAAGGGCAAACACAAAGCAGAAAACAAGGAGATCCTTCTTCGCTGCATCAACCTCAACCTGCGAGATTTTCTGGAAGCAGCACCCACCAATGTTTACGAACAAGATGTGCTGGCTTTCTATGCAAACGCTGTGATGAAGGGATCTTATGTCGAAAGTGTCACGGGTAGACACAAGGTCAAGGTAACAAGGGAAATTCTTCAGGAATTGTTTGGCTTGTCAAGGGGGAATGTGAATATCTCTGGATAGAATTGCTCTTGAGGCCAAGAAAGTGACCTTGGACTTACAGTCAAGAGAATGGAAGGTGACATCAACAGTCAGCTTTGTCAACAAGCTGAGTATCATCCTTCCAGAAGTACTCCCCAGAAAGTATAAGATGGGACCTCATAAGACCTTTCACATCTCCAAATACTACTTAAGGAAGGAAGCTCTTGCTGAGGCAGCAAGGTTGAAAGAAGAGAGGAGGAAGTTGTTAGCTGAAGCATCTTCCAAAGACGTTGTTGAAGAGGCAGAAGAGTCTGCTCATGACTCTGCTGCTGAAGAAGAAGAGGAGCCATCCAAAGAAGAGGCTCAAAAGAAGGCTGCTGAGGATGATGATGATGACAATCAGACCTTAGCACAAAGAAGATATCTGATCAGATCAGGGCTCATCTCCCCATCTGACTCAGATGCCACTCCCACTGCCTCTCCTTTGAAAAAGGCAGGTACTTCTAATCCCCCTCTCACTTTCACACCTTCTAAGCTATCAAAGGGTCAGAAGAGAAAGAAGAACACTTCTTCTTTCACAAAGAAAACCAAGAAATCCAGGCTCCCTACTCCAATGAGCATAGCCCCTATTTCATCCTTCAACCCTTCTGATGAGTCCAACCCATCTGAGCCTCTAAACACTGATATCCAAATCCCTGCTGATACTCACACAGCAGAGGAACAAACTCAGCCACAACTACCCATTGAACCCCAATTGCCTAACCCAGCTGATGTTCAACCAGCAGACAACCAAACTCAGACCACCTCCACACCCCCTACTGATGATCAAACTCAGATTATATCCACAATCCTTGCTGATATTCAAACAGCAGATATCCAAGATCATCAAGCTCAAACATCTACTGATCTTCAAGTAGAAACTGAACCAGATCAGCACACCCAAAACCCTGCTGAGGAACAAATCACTGAAGATCAATCTCAACTTCCTACCCAACAAGAAGAAATCACTTCCCAAATCCCTGCTGATACTCACACAGCAGAGGAAAATGCCCCAGCTACCCAAACTCCTACCATCACTGTCCCTTTTGCTCCAGTTGACATGGCACCAGAAGACCTGGTTCAAGATGGCCCTTCTCAATCTCAGTTCAGAATGGTGCACTACCCCATTGCCAAACAGAGAAGATAATGAGGATGAAGATAGCCAACCTGCTCAAGTCCACTACCCCTGGAGTTGATGAGAATTCAATCCAGTTTGAACAAGTGCTTAGGGTATGCACTTGGATTGAACTCAGAAGAGATGATGTAGATGACCTTCTTGAGGTCATGGAAGGAATGAGAGGAAAGGAAAACTTCCTCGACTGGGAAATGGAGCAAAAAGAAGTTGCTCAAGTTCGATCTTTTGCTCAACTGCTATCAGATGAGGCACTGACTGCAGTTTGCAACCGGATTTTAGGAATCCCCACTGCTGATGTCTCTATCCCAGAAGGCTCATCAGATCAGCAGACAGCTGAACAAGCAAAATTGAAGGAAGCAGCTGCACCAGCCTTGGTGGAAGACTCAGCTGCACTTGCAGAAGACTCAGCTGCATCAGCTGACAAAGAAGAGATTGACAAAGAAGTAGTCAGAGTACCAGCTCACTTCAAACCTTCAGACGATCTGACTCACTTCATTGACAATCAAGAGGATGCAGGCAGACGAATCATGACCCATCTGACTAAGGCCACTACCTGCTACCTCAATGAGGAGTACCTGTCAGCCGAAGAAAGAGGCAAAGCATTAATTGTTCATCCAAAGCCTCAAGGTACACCCTCTACTTCTACCCCATATGTTGACCATACAGCAGACATCTGCTCCCAGGTCAAAGCTGCAATAGACTTGCACTTTGAGAAAGGTCTAGGCCTGCAGCTAGGAAGATATGTTGAGAAAGCTGCAAGGGAACAGAAGACTCGTCTTCATGACCAGATTCTTGACGTTGAAGACAAGTTTGGTGAAGCACTTCATCAGCAGATAGGAGAATACTTGAGTACCTATCAGAAGTTGTCAGATGACACCTCCAAAAGGTTTGCTGATCATTACACTGATGAGATGCACCTCATGGAGACCACCTACACGTCCAGAATTGAAGAAGCTGAAGCAAGAGCCAAAGAAGGTCAAGCCCTTCTTAAGGCAGCTGCAGAGGAAAATGAGAAATTGCAGACTCAGCTGAAGGAGACAGCAGCCAAGTTGGAAGCTCTTACAACTAGATTTGAAGCTGCCTCCTCCTCCAATACACATGCTGAAGTTCTAGAGCACAGCATAACCCATCTGACCCAAGTTGCCAAGGTCAATGCCATGGCACTGAAACAAACTCTGAAAGTGGAAATCATGAATTCCATGAAGCCTTTTGCGGCTGCACTTGCTGAAGCCAAAAAGGGGGAAGATATGTTGATAAAGGCTCTAGAGAAGTCTACTGCCCAGCAAGCTGAACTGGTAGTAGCACAAGATGACTTGACTGAAACCTTGGGTGGTTTAAAGAGCAAAATCAAGAACAGGCAAGGCAAAGACAAAGAAATTGCTCTAGAAGATACTCAAGCACCCACTCAAGCTCCTGCCAAGAGTCTACAGATCACTGCTCCTGTAGAACAAGTTCCTGAAAAGAGAATGACAAGGAAAAGAAAGGAAAATGAGCAAGCTCAGTCAGCTCAGACCAGCAAGAAACCAGCTCCAGCAGAGCCTACTGCAGAAGAGAAAGAGGCTCTAGAGTTGAAGAAAAAGAAATTGCTTGAAGCTCAAGAGCTTAAGAAAAAGAAGCTGAATGATGCGAAGGCAGTCAAAGCCAAATTTGAAAGAAGAATTGCCAAACTCAGGAAAGCAATGAAGGACAAAGCACAAGAAGACAGTGTCCTAGTGTTTGACAGCAATTATGTGGATTACTTAGCCCTTCAAGATGAGCTACCAAGATGGTATCCCCTGAAGAAGAAGTGGCAAATTCAACACCACATAGTAAGGAAATTTGGCCCTCTCCCTTATGAAGAAGAATTTCTTCAATTCTCCCAGTTCATGAACATTGAAGATCCAGAGTTCTGGGAAGAAATTGTCAAGACAGCCAAAGGACTTGACAACTGCAGAATCCTAACTCCTGAAGAACCCAAATGGGATGCACCCCTTCTGGATTCAGGAAGAGCCAACATGATAGAAATCAAGAAGATTCTGTACAAGATCTATGAAGAGGAGAATGTTACAGATGTACAGCACATGGAAGAAGTTCGAGCTCGTCTGTACCTTGCCTACCGCGTTTGAAGATCAGAAGACCTGATGAAGACTACTTTAGAAGTTTAAAGAAACTATTACTTGTAATCTGTAAAAGCTCTATATATATTCAAGTTATAGTTCTTTTTACTTACAAGACAAATTCTCATTGTCTTCATCAAATACTTCAGTCTTAGCATATTATAAACTCTTATCTTATTTCATTAAGAGCATTTATCAAGTATAGTTTTGGCTTCATCAAAAAGGGGGAAATTGTTGGGATATAAATTCACCCTAAGCCCCACTTGATGTTAGAATAGTTTTGATGGCCAAAACACTTAGAGTTTATAAATGTAATAGGATCAACTTACTTGTATAGAACAGCTTAGACTAGTCTTGTGTGATCAACTGTATTGATATCAGCTGATCAGCACAGTCTTGGCTTACATGCCTATCCTCAAGATGAGAAGAGTAGAAGACATGAAGACTAGAAGATCCTTGAAGACCAGATAAGTTAAGGTGCTTGTATACCTACTTATCTGATGGAGTCCCAGATTGAAGATGGCCTAAAGTAGTACAAAGAATTTCCAGATCAGAAGAGTGTTACTCTACTGATATCAGAAGACAGATGACCTAAGGCCAGAAGAGTAGTCAGAAGACTAGAAGTACAGATCAGAAGACTATGTGCTCTTCCAGGACTCGGATGATTCCTAAGTCATCTTGCAATTCAAACGAAGACCTACCTTATTTAGAAGATTGACATGATCCCAGGATTGAAGCAATCAAGCGGCTGGAATCAAGGAATCAAGCTATTATGGAAAGATTGCTCAAACGGCTAGTTGCAATCAATCTCCATTATAAATACAAGAGGATGAGAAATCACAAAAGTGTCACAAGAGAGAATTCAACGAGCCAAGCAAACAATCAAAGCTAAAGCCATACTATTCTAAGAATTCTCAAAAGAGCCAGAAACCATTAGATTATCTATAGCTCTTAAGTGATTTCTATCCAACCCCTAAGAACCTGAAACCTGTTCATATTGTATATAAATTGTTTTAGGCATAGTGGTTAAGCAAATTATAAGCTTGAACCATTAGTTGGATACACCTCAAAAACCCCAAACCCTCACCGAAAGGTTAAAGTTTTTGAACCCCTTAAAGTGCAAGTGCTTACAATCACTTGTGGAGACCGTAGCTGTTAGGACGGCTCAGATCTCAAAGTCCTAACCTTGGGACTATAAAGGTCAAGACCCTTGTAATTTGTGGTAAATTAAAGGGATTAAACATCACGTGTGGACGTGAGAGTGGACGTAGGAACGTATATCCGAACCACTATAAATCCGGTGTTATTTACTTTCCGCACTTTACATTTCTGTCTTTACATACATTATTATATAGTGCATACTGTGATTTCAACATTCTTCAAAACAAGGCCATAACTTTCAAACCAGCATCAGCTGAGTATTTTCATTAAGCAAAACAAGTTGAACACTTTCATAAGAATTGCAAGAACGAGTCTAAACCAGGGCCACCATAATTCCGCATATAACCTCCTCAGTCAGATCACTATAGTCATCTGGACCAGCAGACTTGCAGTCCAGTTGACATAGCAATCAGAAGAGGTTCTCAACTCTGTTTGAAAAAGTTTTAAAGTCTATTCACCCCTCCCCTCTAGACTTTAATCCAATTCACTACTCGTTCAGGGACCAACATGTCTCCTCCTCTTTCTCAGACACCTTATCAGAATGAGTCTCTTCCGAATCACCAACAGCCTCGAACATAGCTTCCTCTGCCACATACTGAACTAGTCTCCCACTAGTTCCAGCTTCAGCCTCTTCAGATTTGTCACCATCCGACTCGTCTTCCTCTGAACTAGACGAGGTGGCCTCAAACATTGCGTCTTGATGATCGATTTGAACTTGTCTAGGAGTAGCAGCTCTTTTAGCAGCTTGCTTCGCCAAGGCCTCCTTCTTCAAATAATGTTTGAGTGCATGGAACGGCTTGCCCTTGCTCCAGGTCGTCTTGTTTGGCAACAAGACGGGTAAGAGAATACTCAACTTATTTCTGAATCCAACTGCGGCAGACACCACCCAATTGGCTGAATCGGTGTCGACTCGCACATTCCTCTCAAAGTACATTAATCGATCCGCAAACAACTTATACCAATTGCCTTCAGTGATGCCGTCATAGATTGCGGCCATCATTCTCGCCTTTTGCAATGTGACTGAGTCAAAGCTCCCAGTGACACAAAGCAACATCTTGCTTGCAATGTCAAGAAGAGTCTTGTACTTGTCTAAGAGCTCCTTCTTCTTAACTGCCGGAATTTTTCCATCTCGACCTAGCTTCAATTTCTTGCCACAAAATATGCTTAAGTACCTCAACTCCTGGCCAATAGCATAATTTTCAATATCAATCGAACCGATAGGCAACTTCAAGTTCTTGAATACATTATCTCGAGTAAGTTCTACTCGACTTCCACCAACGAATGATTCAATTGAGTCTCCTCTTCTGGTGGCGTTGGCATAGAATTCCAACACCTCTTCCTCCAGGACTACCTCTGGAAACGACTCCAAATAAGGTCTCAGCCCACATCTGCAACAATTCATCAAAATTTCTTTGTTATCTTCTGTGTGATTCCCCTTGAAAAACACAGAGGCTTCCACATGCACCTTGCCCTCGGATGCATACTTGCCTAGGTCAAACCTAGCTTGCATGTTAGTACGCACATCAAATAGAGACACAATCGACATAATGAATACTTGATTAAGATAAAAAAAAAAAAGAGAAGATTGTGCAAGAAATCGAGAGTTTGTGAGTAGAAGTGTTAAGAAAACGTAGGAGAGAAGAGTGGAACTGTTGGGGTTTTTGTTAAAACTTGAATTTCGAATCGACGACCAAGATTGAATGCTTTGATCTAACGGTTGGGTCTTTTGAAATTCAGTTACGGAATCGAGAATATTACGTGATTTGATATTGTAAATTTTGGAATCCGCCTCTCCTGTTGGTTAGGACAGAGGAGTGTACTCATCTGACCTAGGGTAGTAGGGTTTGGCACGAACTGGGTGTATACACCTCATTAAATGGGAGTGTATAAATCCAATTCTAGGGTTTTCTAATTTTCACATTATCAAATTACATTAATGTCCTTAATTCGAACTGATTAAACACTTAGAGTATTTAAATCATAAGAACACTTATCTTGTCTGTTCGAGTCTATCCAGAATAGACGAGTAGACTAATGCGCACCAGACGAGTTCCCCCTTCGACTGTGCTTGTCTATTCTGAATGTCGAACGACTTCATGTACCTATCTTATCTTGTGCAACATATGAGTGTAGGTACAAGTAGAGTAGAATAATTAAGATGAATATCAATCTAAAGCAATGATCAAGGTTTGAACAAGACAACTTTTAACAAACTTAAGGGTCAACATAAGGATATTTAAGAAATCATAGATTCTCCCTTAAATGTTTATTCCCTTAGTGTTACCCTCAGCTTTACCAGCTTCCTCATCAGATTGTTTGGTCATCTTGTCTGACCTTGTATACCTGTCTGTTGAGCGAGTAGACGAGTGCTCTGTTCCAGTGATCTTGTCTCCTTATTTCTTTGATGTACCTGTCTGGTTAGCACATAGCTATAGGCAAGTAGGGTCTAGATCAATTAGTCCTAGACTAATGCATAATTCATGAAAACGAGCCTCAGGTAATGGTTTTGTGAAAATATCAGCTTTTTGAAGATCAGTATGAATCTTTTCCATGCGAATATCCTTCTTTTCTACATGATCACGTATGAAATGATGCTTCACATCAACATGCTTACAACGTGTGTGCAAAACTGGATTTTGTGTAATGGCAATGGCACTATTACTATCACAGAAAATAGGAACATTTGATTCATATATGTTGTAATTTCTAAGCTGTTGCATGAGCCAAAGTAGTTGACTACAGCAGCTACCAGCAGCCATGTACTCGGCTTCGGTAGTAGAGGTAGCCACACTAGTCTGCTTTTTCGAAAACCATGAAATGAGTTTTGTGCTTAAAAATTGACAAGAACCGGATGTAGATTTCCTATCTATTCTACAGCCACCAAAATCAGAATTTGAGTAGCCACTTAAAGATAAATCATCATTTGAAGGATACCATATACCACGATTGATGGTTCCTTTCAAATATTTCAGTATCCGTTTAGTGGTTTCCATATGACTCTCTTTTGGATTAGCTTGAAAACGAGCACAAACGCCAACAGAAAATGCAATATCAGGTCTACTATCAGTCAAGTACAGTAATGAACCAATAAGACCACGATAATATGTTTGATCAGCACACTTACCATGTTCGTCTGGATCCATCCTGTATGTAGGTAGCATAGGTACTCCAGTAGACTTGCATGTCTTAATACCATACTTGTCTAGTAGATTTCTAGTATACTTTGCTTGATTTATGAAAATCCCTTCAGGTGTTTGTTTTACTTGAAGACCAAGAAAGTAATTCATTTCACCCATCATGGACATCTCAAATTTACTTTGCATGAGTGTTGAGAAACTTTCACTCAGCCTTTTGTTAGGTGAACCAAAAATGATATCATCTACGTAAATTTGGACAAGTAAAATGTCTTTCCCTTCTTGTCTTCTGAACAAGGTTCTGTCGACCTTGCCCTTAGTAAACCAATTTTCTAATAGAAAGAGAGAGAGTGTATCATAGCATGCTCTTGGAGCTTGCTTTAGTCCATATAAGGCTTTCTTCAATCTGTACACCTGGTTGCCTTTGACTTCGAAACCTGGGGGTTGTTCAACATACACTTCTTCCGCAAGAATACCGTTAAGAAATGCACTTTTAACATCCATTTGATATACGGTAAACTTCATATAGGCAGCATATGCAAGGAACAATCGAATGGCTTCTAGTCTAGCAACAGAAGCATAAGTTTCATCATAGTCTATGCCTTCAGCTTGTGAATAGCCTTGGGCTACTAGTCTAGCCTTATTCCTAACGACTACATCATTCTCATCTTTCTTGTTTTTGAAAATCCATCGTGTGCCAACTACATTATGATGTTCCGGCCTATCGACAAGTTCCCAGACGTCGTTTCGAACAAACTGGTTCAAATTGTCTTGCATAGCGATGATCCAATTACTATCAGCCAATGCCTCCTTAACGGTGGTAGGCTCGATAGAAGAGAGGAAACAACACCAGCAAAACATAGTTGGACTAGGCTGTTCTTGCGACTCAAAGAGTTGTCGTCTAGTCTTTACACCAATAGTAGAGTCACCAATGATATTCTCAGTATCATGCGCAGATTTCCATGTTTTTCTAGACTTAACAGGAATACTATCATCATCTACCTCAGGTATAGAATCATGCATTTCGACATCATTTGTATCAACAGATTTAACAGGAGTAGACGAGTCAATTAGAGCAGGCATGTCAACTGGTCTAGTAGACTTACCTTGAGCACTTACCTTCTCGTTGTCATCAGACTCGAGAGCTTTCATGAATGGATTGTAGGCTTGAACGGATTCATATACCTCTGATTCTTTGTCAGATTCGATCGATAGATCAGTCACCTTCTCACTGATCTTGTCGGCAGACGAGTCCTGTCGAGATTCATCGAAAACCACATGTGGTGTTTCTTCCACACAAAGAGTTGAGTAGTTGAATACCATAAATGCTTTGCTAGTCGAGGAGTATCCTAAGAATATCCCCTCGTCTGCTTTAGCATCGAAAGCATTCAACTTACTTTTCCCATTGTTATGGATGAAACACTTACAACCAAATATATGGAAATATGAAATTCTAGGTTTTCTACCTTTCCAAACCTCATAAGGTGTCTTGCCTAAGAATTTGTTGATCGCACTTCTGTTCTGAGAGTGGTATGCAGTGTTGATTGCTTCAGCCCAAAACTTTTGAGGAGTTTTGTATTCGGCTAGCATGGTTCTACAAGCTTCTTTGAGAGTTCAATTCCTTCTTTCTGCTACACCATTCTGTTGTGGTGTCCTAGCTGCACTAGTAAGGTGCTGGATACCACGTTTAACATAAAAATCTTGGATATAGCAATTAATGAACTCAGTTCCCTTGTCCCTACGAATCTTGACAATAGACTGGTTCTTCTCAACTTGTAACTTCTTCAACAGATCAGGTAGAAGAGTTGGTGTATCACTCTTCTTGTGTAGAAAGACTACCCAAGTAAACTTAGAATAGTCATCTACAACAACAAGTGTGTACCTTCTACCATTCAAGGTTGGAGGAGTTATCGGACCATGGAGATCCATATGTAGTAGTTCTAGAACTCTACTTGTTGAGAGAGTAGGAATTGACTTAAAAGAACCTTTTACCTGTTTACCTTTCTGACAAGCATTGCATACATGTGATTTGTAATAGACTTCGTTGGGTAAACCTTCCACTAGGTAATCTCTTGCAATCTTATTAATTACCTTAAAGTTCACCTTGGGTCCTTCTTGCTCGTGGAGCTATTACCGAATATCACCTTGGGTCCTTCTTGCTCGTGGTAACTCGATAGAAGAGCCTTAGTACCTGGCATGTGGTGCGAACAACCACTATCAATGTACCAAGTTTCTCCTACTGAGCCACCCTTCTTATACAAGTCGAGTCGACCCTGCAATGAAGATATTCAATAATTTAGGTACCCTCTTAGTTTATTGGGGTCCTGGGGGGTTAGTCGAGTTCAAAGGAATCCAGATATACATCGGAGTCCTGAACAAGTTTGATCTCTTAAGATTCCTACCATACTTGTTACAAAATAAGACCTCGTTGTCCTTATCTGGCCTATCATTTGATTTCGGGTCTACTCGTTTGAGATAGCCTTTCGACTTAATCTCTACTTGAGCAGGCGCTGGTCTATGATAGTCTGAGTAGGGCTTGTATGCATTAGGTCCATAGTGTTTATAGACGCGTTTGGGTCTTTCCTCATTTATAATATCATATGACAAAGGTGGAGGATATAGGACAGGTTGTGTACGATATTTTGGAGCAACCTTCCTAGGCCTAGACGAGTAGAGCTGAGACTGCCTTATGAAAGGAGGTCTAGGCTCTTGTCGTCTAGTCTGTACTTGTCTAGTACTCATCTTCTCAGGATACCAATCCTCGTATCTAACCTGATTAGGTCGTCCACGATTAGTGGTCCTTTGTTGACTAGTTCTAAACGGAACAGGCTTGTTGTTAACATTCGTTTTACCTCCCTTGGTAATCGGATTGTTAACTCGAGTCTGTTTAGGTACATTGCCTTCAGACGGAGTTCCAATATCGTATATCATTGGTCCTTTTCCTTTATCATTAGTCAAAGAACTTGATATGAAAGCAGTAGGGTTCTTAAGGACTCGAGTAGACGAGCTAGGTGTATCTGCACCTATACCTGTCTTGTCAGCAGGAGCCCTATACCTATCTGACAATTCAAGGTTAATCTTTGAAGAATTAACCAGGTCAGTAAGTTTAAGGTCTAGAGTGACAACCTCAGTCTCTAAGAACTTATTGCGTTCTTCAAGCTTTTTGCACTTGCTCTTTAAAACATTGAACTTATTTCTCTCAGTTGCATGTGTCTTAAGTAGGTCTTGATATAACCTGTCTGTCAATGCACACTTTTCTTTGAGTTATCTTAACTCTTCAGTCAAGCGTTCATTTAGGACTGTTACATTAGGATCTACTTTAGACTGAGCTTCCTTAAGATCAATGATTTCTTGTTTTAAAGCGATGTTCTCGTCGCTGACTTCAATGAATGCCTGGTTAGCTAGTAGGAGGTCTTCTTCATTCACACTAGTAGAGTGATGAAGACTACTCCCTACTTCACTACTAGCAGTATCACTTTCATCAGAATCCGATTCATCACATGATTGAAACGAAGTAGCAGATGATACCTCTTGGTCGATTTTAGCCATGCAGCATAGGCCATCATCTGCTATGAAAGCTTCATCGTAATCTTGATCAGACGGGTAGCTAGATGAGGACGATGGCAACTCGTCTGAATCCGAATCAGAGTCATCATTGGCCATCATTGCCTTCTTGCCACGGTTATATCTTCTTTCCCTTCGTACTTTGCGTTCTTCACGATCATCAGTGCTCAGGTCTGGACATTCATAGATGTAGTGACCAGGCTTTTCACAGTTATAGCACAAAAGATCATTAGTAGCCTTTTTAATAGGAGAGTTATCCCTTCGCTTATCACGTCTATCAGAACGTTTAATCTTCCTATCATCAGACTTTCTATCTCGTCTATTACCTTTCGAGACTTTGTCTCTCCTTTCGGACGAGTTTCGGTCTCGTCTGGTCTTATACGAGTTCTTAGAAGCAGACCCTCTATGATCTCTATAGAACTTCTTATATCTACCGAAACGTTTATTCAACCTATCGAACTTCCTTACCATAAGGTTGACCTGATCCTTCAGGCTAAGATCAGTATCTAACTCGTCTTTCACAGAAGCAGACTTAGTCTTAGATTTCGACTTGCCTACTCTAGAGCACTTAGACGAACTAGACTTAAAGGCAACGTTCTTAGATACGACATTGTCTCTATCACTACTGGCTATGGGTTCATCTTCGTCTAAATCAAACTCATGAGCCTTTAGAGTTTGGGACATGGTCTCTGCTGTCCACACGTCTATGTCTTGGGTATTCTTAACAAGCATTTTCACCATCTTCCATCTAGGATCTAGACTTTTAAGAATCCTCAGATTAATTTCACGAGCAGTATAAGATTTACCAAGAACTTCCATGTCATTCATGATTTTAATAAAGCGAGTATCCAACTGGTCAATAGTTTCACCAGTTTTCATTTTGAATGATTCGAATCTTTGAACAGTAGTAGAAAGCTTGCTTTCTTTGATTAGGGATGTCCCTTCACAAATAATAGCTAAGCGGTCCCACATTTCTTTTGCAGTTTTACATTTTAACACTTTTCCTAGATACTCGTTAGGAAGGGTGTGTAAAATGTAATTCTTGGCCAAGCTGTCCAAATTATTCTGCCTCATCTCTTCTGAGGTTAGCTCTGGCCTGGGTTTTCGAACGAGTGTACCAACAGGTTTGTCTTTGTCCAAAGCAGCAGTGTTAGGGATCATCGTCACGATTGGACCTTTAGTGACGACAGAGATCATCAAGTCGTGAGTGGAGCTGAAAATGGCTTCCATCCTCAACTTCCAGTAGTCGTAATCTTGTACCTGGAACTTCGGTAGTTTGTTAGCGCTGATCTCGAGAGACATGATTTCAAGAAGATTAGTAATGAGCAGTTTTAGAATCAAGAAATAAGTGCTAAGCAGTTTTTGGGATCAAGAAACAGATATATCAAGAATAGTGATCGAGTATAGCAATCAAGAACACGTAAGAGCACGTACAATCAATGACTAAGACTTCACCCAAGTCTTAAGTCGGTTATCAAGAAACAGCAGTTCGTAAACTACTGCTCTGATACCACTTGTAGGTCCCTAGTTGAGTTTAATATTGAGTAAGCTAGTCAAAATGTCTAGAGGGGGGTGAATAGACTTTTCAAAAATCTTTCAATATATCAGAATACAATATGCGGAACAACGGATTTAAACAATGAGCTAGCCCAAGTAGTTTATACTCAACTAATTTCGAGAACTCTGTTATGAACACTCTACTAGTCTTGTTCAGATATGTAATACAATCAATTAAGCAAGTAATCAATTAAACACAAATAAAACAGTAAAGTAAATCAAACACGAGATTTATAGTGGTTCGACAACTTGTCTACGTCCACTCTCATAAACCCAGTTGTGATATTCTTATTAACTCATCCAATAGAGTAATGTGTTGTTGTAGCTTTAAGTCCCAAGAAAGAAGACTTAGATCTTCTCGACAACACTACCAAGTGTTTCTTCGATCTTACTAGTGATTTACAAGTAACTAGCAACTTGAAACAATAAACAAAAATAAACTTCTCTGTCTTCAGTAGTCTTTTGGCTTCTTTCTGAATCTTCAAACAACTCTTAGAATAATTCGCTTGAGTACGTCTTTAATTTGCTTCAGTATATCGAGTTTCAGTAGTCTTGAATCGTAGAATACCATGGGGTATTTATAAACTTCCAATTTCAAGAACTTTCAGTTGTGTAACCAACTTTTCTTGAAAACTAACTTATAACTGTTTATCTTTATCTATCCACGCGTTTCTTCAGTTAATTAGTTATTCCATAACTAACTCTTCAATCTTTATCTTCATACACGTTTTTGTAACTAACTTCTTCACGCCTTGTCTTGTTTTGCGCACCTGTCTTGTGTAGACTTCATCTTCTTCTTCTTCTTGTCTTGCGCAGGTCTTCTATAGTAGACTTCAATAGAACACTAATCTAGTCCTATCATCTAATCTTAACAAGACTATTACATTACATTAAGCTTTATAAAATAGCTTAGTCAACTTAAGAATCTATACATCAATATGTACGAAAATCATGAGCTTCTATACATCTTCAAATAGCTCAGTAAACAACCTAAACAAATATATAACAAAGTACTTATAAAACGTACTTGTCTTTCGAACACTTAAACTTTTCTTTTCGAAACATAACTTGACAATACTTGTCTTGTGAACTAGTACTTGTGAACTTACTTGTGAACTCTACTGATCTGCTCAAGACGACTTCATAACTAGACTAGATCAGTCAACACTTAGAAAATATTCAAGTCTACTTTTGGCTTATCAAAACTTCATCTTATCTTTTCATCATTTAGGACTTGTCTTAGGATTCATATCCCAACATTTGTGCTTCCAGGTCATTTGTCATAGATTTAAGACAATCTATCTAACTAAAAATTTAAGCTCCCTAACATGCATGAGCTCATCTAACCTGAAAATCTAGACTCGGCAGATCATCATACTTGGGGTTTTACATAGGGTTTTGATATCTAATCAAAATTAAATTTTCTTTATTAAATCAAACCATATCCCAACACGTGATACCTTGTACACTTTGATCAACTCATTTTTTAATAAAAATAAATTTAAGGGGTGTGTGGTCAAAACAAAAAAATGATATTTTGAATAATTTAATGAGGTACAAATAAGTTTTATTGAGGTGTAAAGAGAATTTGGTGATCGCATGAAAAATTGTAAATTCAAAATGAGTCACAATTTTTAAATAAAATAATACAGTAAAAGTATTAATTTTATGAATTATTTACATATATATTAAAAATGTACAAATAATTTTAAAGCATTTCAATAAAAAAAGTATGCAAATAATTACAATACGGGAGAGTAGTAGTAATTAACAGAAAAAGGCGAGTTAGTTTTGTTTGAGATATATTCACAAATGGTCCTGTAACTTTAACTGAATTCGGAAGAGGTCTTGTAACTTTTTATTTTATCAATTTTAGTACTCCTTTTTTAACCTCAATTTTTTTGGTCCTTTTGATCCTCTGGGTCCAATTTCAGCCTTTTTAATCTAATTTCAATCCTACTCACTAAAATATAACATATACATGACAATTTTATTTTATTTATATATTTTTAATAAATCATTCGAAACATAACTTGTAAGGAAAATAAAAGTGACATTTATGTTAATATAAACAATCGTAGTTCTTTAGTAGGAATATTAGTCAATTTAGTCCCATAATTTTCAACATTTTCTAAAATTGTCCCAAAAAAGTTAAATGTATCAAATTTTCCAATTTATTTGTAATTTGTTTTGAAATGGTACCAAAAAGTTAAATGTATCAATTTAGTCCCAAAAAAGTTAAATGTACCAATTTAGTCCCAATTTTTCACAATTACATTTAACTTTTTTGGGACCAAAACAAAATATATTGTAAAAAAAATTGGACTAAATTAGTACATTTAACTTTTTGGAACCAAAACAAAATAAATTATAAAAAAATATGACTAAATTGATACATTTAACTTTTTTAGACCCATTTACAAAATGGTAAAAAGTTATGGGACTAAATTGGTTTATATCTTTCTAATTTTATTTGTAAACAATATTAATTATTTTTTAATTTAATATTGAGATTTTTTTTTTATATATTTGAAGGCTAAAGCCTCGATCAATAAACAAGGATACAACATTAGGAGTTGTCTTACAATTTAAAATTATAAAAGAGTAAATATTAAAATATTAATTTTTTTTAGTTGATAATTGCATATGTACGCTCATATATATATATATATATATATATATATATATAATAAAAGAATCTCCATAATATGATGAGGTTAAATCTATACATATTTATTAACATGTATTTTTTAGTATATATTAATATGTATATAATTGAATTTGATGTTTTAATTTGTTTAATTGAATTCAATTTGTTTTTTAAATATTGTATTAAAAATATTAGAATTTTTTACTTTATTTAATTTAAATAAACCTACAAAATTATATATTTAATTATAAATAAATATTTGATAAAATAAAACTTAAACTAGATAAAATTAAGATTTTGATAAAATCTTAATTATCATATATTTGCAAACATTTCAACAACACATGTCACAACATTATTGGTTTATCACAATCTATTTCTTCTCAAATCACTCCATTTCAAAATCTCTTTTTTCTCATTAATTTCACTTTTTATTAATTTTTTTATTAATCTTAACCATACATTTTTTTTTAATCTCATCTTCACACTTTTGAATATTAAAATTTAAATGAAACAAAATTTCTTCATACGCAAACATCTCAACGACCCATTATTTGTACTCTATAAATATCAACACATTTATTCTCATTTCTATCAATCAAATCTTTCATTTCGTTTGTTAATATTTTTTTTATTTTTCTTTTTCAATTAGAAATTGAAGAGATTATTCATGTATTTATAATGTTTTGCATTAATATAATACTTTTCCCTATTTTTTTTAGATCTGTATATATGTTTCTTTCGTTTACTGCAGGTTTATTGGAGGAATTAGGATGTTTTTAATCTCTTCATGTATTTATAATGTTTTGCATTAATATAATATTGAGAATATTTCCTAATAGAGTCATTTTTATAGAGTCTTAAGCAAGTAAAACCTACAACTTTTAAAATTATCTAATAGGGTCAAATTAATGTAAAAAAACCTTAAATGCCCTTAATATTCATATAACTCCTTAATTAATATATTTTATCCATTAATTCGAATTTTAAATTCAAATCTTAATTGCAGCACATCAATTCCCCAATTATAGCGCATATTCAAAAAAAATCTCGACCTTCTTAAAATCGAATCCTGACATTTCATTCCAGAAAACGCGATTACGATTTAATTCATCTCCATCATCGATTTCTGGGCTGAGGCCGGCGTTCTCAGCGTACTCATACACGAGGTAGGTGGTGCCTTGGCGGAGGCAAAAGCCAGAAAGCCTGATTATGTGGGAATGATTGATCTTTTGAAGCGTATTCACTTCCCTAGAAACATCCCCTTTCATTATCTTCACCACAGCATCGTCTCCCTTAAATGAGCCTAGGTACACGGAGGAGCTTCCATTGATTCTATTGGACTCTGCAAATGAATTTGTGGCCTTCTCTAAATCCTCGAATTTGTATACCGTTACTGTTTCTGTCGCGCTCCGGATGCCTTTCGAGAAACTGCCTGACGCTGGCTTCGCCGCCGTGAAGCCAGATTCGTCTGCAAGATTTGGAGGTGGTGATGGAGATTTGCAGTGTATAATTAAATATAGAAACCCAAGTCAGAGAAATCAAATACTCCAACAATCGCTGCAAATTTGTGAAAACGCGAAGTTGTTTTTGTTTGGAAGATCGTGGGTGAATGTCATCATCGGTTTCTGGGCTGAATGAGCGGTTACAATATTCTAGAATCGCTGCAATTGGGAAGAACACATCGATGCATTTTGGGAGGAACGAAGGAGAATTCACCATTGTGTTGCTGGGCTGCAGAAACGATTCAATCTATGCTGCCATTGATGCGATTTGGGAAAAATCACAAACGGTTAGTCCTAATTTCTGCCATTGTTGATGAGCTTTGTTCGAAATCTGCCATTGTTGAAAACTGGGAGGTGCAACCCGACGTTGAAAGAATTACCGGTTAGTATTTTTCTGAGCAAAAATTAATCGCCCTAATTATTACGTCTTTAGGGTGCAACTTAGTACTCGGGGATTAGGCGAAAAAAGGAGAAGTTTAATGGATACAGCAGCTTGACATGGAGGTGAACATTAGATATGCACATTACCGTATGCATGTATACATGCATATCGTATAGTGCATTTCACATATGCACATATGTAAAATGCATGTACCCCGTTTTCAGTGCAAATTAATATGCATATCCATGTATGAACCTTTTTCTAAGGTTATAAACTCATAATTTTATTATGACTCATTTCTACATACCAAAATTTATTTCACTGTTCATATTAAACTTCATAATCTATCTTCATATATGTATGCATATTCAAATAATCGGAAACTGCATCCAATATGGCACGCTTATTTAGTCTTTTTGTGTTTTAATTGTGTTATGAGTATTTTGGTTGTAATTTAATTCTGGATCATAAAATGCAGATTTTATACCTTTATTTATTTTGGGAAAGTAATCCTTCAGCTACACAAAGTTCAGCTAATTAATTCGAATTGGCTTAATTTTAGGAACATTTGAATAATGGAAGGTGATATAATATTGCGTTTTACGGGGATATGCATTAATTCAAACGATTTGATGTAAATCTGACTAATATTTATTAATTTCAAATTATTTAAATGGATAAAGGGCAACTATGTCTTATTAGGTGTCATTTTGACTCTAATAGATTTAAATTAATAACCTATTCCCAATTAGATAAAAATCTTAGTGAAATGACCCTAACAATAATTTACCCTATAGTTTTTTTTCGACTTTTTTTTCCTTTTTTTTTCGACATTTTTTTCCTTTTCCTTTTTCTCTCTCCTGATTTTAATTTTTTTTTTTTACTTTTCTTTTTCAATTATCTTTCATTTTATTCAATTCAATAAGTTTGTAGTTTAGTACGAAAATTTATATTAGAAATAGAAGAGATTATTTATGTATTTATAATGTTTTTCTTTAATATACTGTTTTTTTTCCTATTTCTTTTAGATTATATTGCAGAAAGAAAAAGTGAATTAGGAAATTTTTTTTTTTTGCAGGAAAATGCAGAGTTTTTCCATGCATTGAATTATTTTTTTTACAAATATTTTAATATCATGTATGTATCTATCTCTTACAATTTGGTTATTTCATTTCATATATATTGTTTTTGCATTTTAATACATCATTTTCGAATTTTAATTAATTCAATTAAAACAAAATTTAAAATTTTGATATTCCTTAAATTAAGGTAACTTAATTAATGATCAAATAAATAAAATAAATTTAATTATATCTAATTTCTTTTATTGATTTAGTAAATATAAACTTCAAAGTTTTATGGAAGTATATTCATGTATCATTTCTAAATTTATATTCTTACAAACTAGGAGTAAAATCTATACTATTAATATAATAAGGATAATTTAAATTTAGAATTTAATTATAAATATAAAACTATAAAAATAATAATTTATATAAATGACATAATATTTTCTTTATTGTTATATATTTTTAATTATAATTATTTTATTTTAATTATAAATAAAATTATATTCCCCGTATAAATAAATAGGAAACAGTGTTTTTCATATAAATAGAAAACAATATTTTCCATGTAAATATGAAATAAAATTATTTACAATTATAAAGTAAAAAAAAAAAAAAAAATCCAGCGAGTAAAGAGTTAACAGTTGATTAGGAATATGAATAGAAATTTAGGAAAAAATCTTTGATTGAAACGAAGAATTGAGTTAATTATAATCTTTTTAGTTCTTATTCATAATTCTTTAGTATTTATTACATTGATTTTCAATTATACTATAAAAAAAAAACAATTTGGCTTATTTGAATAACTATTCCTTTAAATCTCATTTATTATGTTAATTAATTAAATAAATTAGTAAGTAATGTTAATAAAGACTTATCATCTTCAAATTGACTACATACGGTAATTTTAAACAAACATGATATGTTCAAATTTCTATAATAATGCAACCGTTATTGTTTGACAAATTAATGATTGGTGATCTGACCTTTATAAACGAGGATAGATTCTGACCTTTATAAATGAGGATATATCATTTGACATTTATAAGCGAGGTAATGTTATTAATTTTTTATGAAACTATACATGTTAACGTGAATTGATGATTTAATTGCACGTTGTATTTAGTTTTGACAAGCATGTCCCCACTGAGCTGTGGTTTGCTCACCCCGATTTTTTGACAAATCTGAAAAGTTTTTCCCCGACACCTATAGGGAACGGATGGAGTCCGATTTCTTTGAATTTCAACAGGGAGACTTAAGTGTGGAGGAGTATGAGAGAGAGTTCTGTCGATTGGCCCGCTTCGCCCAATACATGGTAGATACCGAACGAAAGAAAGCCCAAAAATTTAAGAAAGGGTTGCGCTCTGAAGTGCGTAGTATCCTTGCAAGTCACGGGGATATGCCTTTCAGTGACTTGGTGAGGAGAGCGGGAGAAATTGTTGCAAGTCAAGAACCTGAGAGAACCAATCAAAAGACAACTGAAAACTTTGGAAAAAGGAAACGAGAAAATCAAAAGGACAACCAAGTGAAGAGAGCCTGAAATTAAAGATGTCTGCTCTGAAGAAATCCTCTAGGGCAATAGAGGAAATTCAGAGTTATCAAAGACCTATGGCTCAAAGAAGTGGATTAGGATTTGATCCATTTGAATCTTCACCTTGTCTTAGTGTTGCTTCTACAAGTAACACTAAGAGAATCTTTGTTAAGTCAGTGGCACAAGCTGAAAATGTAATAATTAAGCCACTGAACAAAGGAAAGGGCAAAGTGGATGATTTGCCAACTCAAGTGCTTCAGGAGACTAGGCCCAAACCTAAGGAAATGACCAAAGTCCCTGAACATAAGAGGAATATTGGTCAGCAGAGTAGACCCAATGGAAGGGCAACTCTCCTGAACAATGTTCAGAGGAGTTATCCAAGGTATAATCAGCCTAGGCCAACTCTACTGAGAAAGCCTCAGCTGACTAGACCTAAAGACAACTATCCTCAAAGGAAAATAAAATGAGACAACCAAAACCCTACATGCCAAAGGGTAATGGTCATAAAAATTCCTTTCCACAAAGATTTCCTCAAGTAGCACAAAGAACTCATAAGTTCAGGAGATCTGACAACTCTCCTGAAACTTACAGAGTTAACACTTTCACACATACTTTCCCAAATGCATTTAAGGGAAAGACTGTGTATGTTGATGCTAGAGGAAAACAACTTAGCCACCTTGAATAAATCAGGGTTATTAGACAAGTTTGGGTTCCTAAAGGTACAGCTAACCTCTCAGGACCCAAAACTCAAAGGGTACCTAAACCTATCTAATTGCAGGTACCATTGGGCCACAAGAAGAGGAGCATGAGCAAAAAGTCAGCATGGTACCTTGACAGTGGATGTTCAAGGCACATGACTAGAAATAAGGAACTCCTCACTGATTTTATTGAAAAAGAAGGCCCAAATGTCACATTTGGAGACAGCTCACAAGCAACAACAAAAGGTTATGGTACTTTGATGATTGGTAACATCAAAGTATCCAATGTGTCTTATGTGGCTGGTCTCAAATATAATTTCCTAAGTATCAGTCAATTCTGTGATAAAGATTTCAATGTTGAGTTCTCAAGTGAAAAATGCTTAATCAAAGATAAGACTCAACAAACTCTATTGGCTGGAACTAGGAAAGGAAATATGTATTTTGCAGACTGGGACAAGTCTACTGATGTTGCATGTTTCATTGCTAAGAGTTCTAGTGAACAAAGTTGGTTATGGCATAAGAGATTAAACCACTTGAACTTCAAAACAATGAACAAGATTGCTAGAAATGCATTAGTTAAAGGATTACCTAATGAGGTTTTCATTAAAGAGCATGTTTGCAAGCCATGCCAAGAAGGAAAACAGATTAAAACCTCATTTAAAGGAAAACCAGTCATCTCTACTGAAAGGGTGCTTGAACTTTTACACATGGACTTATTTGGACCAATCACCCCTGCAAGCATAAATGGTAGAAAATACACATTGGTTGTAGTAGATGACTTCTCTAGGTTCACATGGGTAGTATTTCTCCTTAATAAGAAGGAAACACAAGTCAAACTGCCTGAACTTTTAAAGAGATTGTCAAATGAGAAAAGCCTTAGCATTATCAAGATAAGATCTGATAAAGGCACTAAGTTCATAAATTCTTACATCAATGAGTATTGCACATCTAATGGAATAGCTCATGAAACCTCAGCAGCTAGAACTCCTCAACAAAATGGAGTTGCAGAGAGAAGGAATAGAACTTTAAAAGAAGCTACTAGAACCTTAATTGCTGACTCTAACTTACCTAAGAGGTTTTGGGCTGAAGCTATAAACACTGCATGTCATACTCAAAATAGATGTTTGATTACTAAGGGGCAAGGCAAAACCCCCTATGAACTCTGGAAAGGAAGAATGCCTAAAGTGTCATACTTTCACATATTTGGTTGTAAATGTTTCATTCACAATAATGGGAAAGAACAGTTGAAAGCTTTTGATAGCAAAGCTGATGAGGGAGTATTCCTTGGATATTCTCAAATCAGTAGAGCTTTCAGAGTCTACAACAAGAAAACCCTTATTGTGGAGGAAACACCTCATGTTGTGTTTGATGAATCTATTCATGAGTTCAGGAATGAGAACTTAGAACCAGAAGAAATCACACAGAGGACAACCAGGCTGAGCCTAAAAGACAAAGACACTGAATTCATAGAAGTTGTCCAAGCCAATCTCCCTGAAAAATCTACTTTGGACAACAATCCTGAAGGCAACTTTCCTGAGGCAAACCCCACTGAAGGAAATGGTGAACTGAATGATCCAATCCCAGTTCACATCCAGGTAACAACTACCAATGAAGAAGCAGTCCCTGCTGAGGTAGTTAATGGGTCAAATAATCAAGGGGGAACTCAAAATGTTGAAAATGCCAATGTCCCTGACATTGAGGACAACACCCCTGATTATGATCCTGAATTAGATCCTGCATTCAATTACCCTGAATTCTATGATCAAAATGACTCAACTTCAGTAGAGGACAACTCTACTTAAGAGATAAGAAAAAGAAGGACTTGGTTGTCTGACCATCCTACTGATCTAATACTTGGTGACCCAAGTATAGGAGTCAAAACAAGGAGATTTCATGGTGAAAGTGTTTTATTCTGTTGTTGTTGGGATATAAAATTCACCCTAAGCCCCACTTGATGTTAGAATAGTTTTGATGGCCAAAACACTTAGAGTTTATAAATGTAATAGGATCAGCTGACTTGTATAGAACAGCTTAGACTAGTCTTGTGTGATCAACTGTATTGATATCAGCTGATCAGCACAGCCTTGGCTTACATGCCTATCCTCAAGATGAGAAGAGTAGAAGACATGAAGACTAGAAGATCTTTGAAGACCAGATAAGTTAAGGTGCTTGTATACCTACTTATCTGATGGAGTCCAAGATTGAAGATGGCCTAAAGCAGCACAAAGAATTGCCAGATCAGAAGAGTGTTACTCGACTAATATCAGAAGACAGAAGACCTAAGGCCAGAAGAGTAGTCAGAAGACTAGTAGTACAGATCAGAAGACTATGTGCTCTTCCAGGACTCGACTGATTCCAAAGTCATCTTGCAATTCAAACGAAGACCTACCTTATTTAAAAGATTGACATGATCCCAGGATTGAAGCAATCAAGCGGCTGGAATCAAGGAATCAAGCCAACATGGAAAGATTGCCCCAACGGCTAGTCAACTCCAACGGCTAGTTGCAAGCAATCACCATTATAAATACAAGAGGATGAGAAATCACAAACACGAAGTTACAACGAGAGAATTCAACAAGCTAAGCAAGCAATCAAGCAAAAAGCCATACTGTTCTAAGAATTCTCCAAGAGCCAGAAACCATTAGAATATTCGTAGCTCTTAAGTGATTTCTATCCAACCCATAAGAACCTGAAACCTGTTCATATTGTATATTCATTGTTTTAGGCATAGTGGTTAAGCAATTTATAAGCTTGAACCATTAGTTGGATACCCTTCAAAAACCCCAAACCCTCACCGAAAGGTTAAAGTTTTTGAACCCCTCAAAGTGCAAGTGCTTACAATCACTTGTGGAGACCGTAGCTGTTAGGACGGCTCAGATCTCAAAGTCCTATCCTTGGGACTATAAAGGATAAGACCCTTGTAATTTTTGGTAAATTAAAGGGATTAAACATCACGTTAGGACGTGAGAGTGGACGTAGGAACGTATATCCGAACCACTATAAACCTGGTGTTATTTACTTACTGCACTTTATATTTCTGTCATTTCATTTATCTTTATATAGTGCATACTGTATTTTCAACTATCTTCAAAAAAAGGCCATAACTTTCAAACCAGCATCAGCTGAGCATTCTCATTAAGCAAAACAAGTTAACACTTTCCTAAGAAACTAAAAGAACGAGTCTAATCAAGGCCTACCATAATTCCGCATATAACCTCTTCATTCAGATCACTATAGTCATCTGGACCAGCAGACTTGTAGTCCAGTTGACATAGCAATCAGAAGAGGTTCCCAACTCTCTTGAAAAAGTTTTAAAGTCTATTCACCCCTCCCCTCTAGACTTTAATCCCATTCACTACTCGTTCAGGGACCAACAAGTGGTATCAGAGCAGTGGTTCTAACAGACTACTGTCTCTAGATTATCAGAAGACTTGAGGGAGTCTTTCTATAGTCCTCTTGAACAGATCTTTTTTTTAAACTTGTTTTTGAAAACTCATACAACATGAGTGCTAATATGCGAAAGTTGCCTAAGTTTTCAGTTGAGGATTATGATTACTGGAAGATCAGGATGAGGAAGAATCTCACATCAGTCCACTACAAGATGTGGTCTGTAATCACAGAAGGTCCAATCACCATCATGACAGTCAACACTGCAAATGGTGATCCAGAAGTTCCAGTTGGAGAACTTGCTCCCAAGCCCATGAAGGATCTCACACCAGAGGAGATGAAGCAATCAAATCTTGATAGCATTGCTCAAGATTACATAATGCAAACTCTTCCAAATGAGTACATTGCAAAGGTAATCCACTGTGAGTCAGCCAGAGAAATGTGGGAGGCATTGGCACTCCTCTGTGAAGGAACTGAGCTGATCAAGGAAAGCAAATTGTCAACAGCAGTCAAGAAGTTTAAGCACCTCAAGATGCAGCTAGAAGAAACCATTGATCAGATGGACAATAGATGTACAAAGATCATAAATGAGATTGAATCTCTAGGAAAGAAGTATACAAATAGAGAGAAAAACTTGAAGATCTTGGACTCTTTACCCAAGAGATGGAAACTCAAGAAGACCATCATCAAAGATACTCAAGATATCAAGAAGTGGTCTACTCAAACTCTATTTCAGAACCTAAAAGCTCATGAATATGACCTTGACAGAGAAGAAAACTCAGGAAGTGATGAGCCAACTGCAGCCCCATCTACCTCCAAGACTGTAGCCTTCAAGGCAGCCAATACAAAAGCTGCAAGTACCTCATCTGGCAAGACCTCACTGAAAACAGAAGACTTTGAAGGATCAGACATGAGTCTGAAAGAGCAAATGGCTCTTATGATCAAGAGATTTGAAAGGATGAACACTCTCAACAGCAAATATAGAAAATTCTATAGAAACTACAAAGATAGAAGAGCCAGTTCACCCTCCAGAGGTTCCAGAGAAAGAACACCCGAAAGACATCCTAGAAAGGATGGAGAGTCATCTAACAGCCGAGGATCCAGAAGAAGAGATGCCACTCCTCCAAGGAAAGGCAACTCAAATCAGAAATCTGGATCATGCTTCAATTGTGGCAAACCAGGACATTATGTCTATGAATGCCCTGAGCTGAATTTGGATGACAAAGAAGAAAGAAGGCCAAGAAGAGACAGAAGAAATTCAGATAAGCAAGCAATGGTGACTGAAGAATCTGAATATCATAGTGATGAACTCCCTACATCACCAGACTGTCACATCTTCTCAGATGATTCAGATGATCTAGCTATGATGGCCATAGGTGAAAATGAGGTAAATTCCTATACTACTACTTTCCATTCACCTATTTTTTCACAAACAGATGAGATAAACTCATCTGAAGGCGAATCAGAAGACACCTATTATCAATCTTTAAGAAAGGTAAAAGGTGATCTGGATATTGCCACTAGAGCTTTTATAGAAGTGGAAGAGGAGAACAAGGATCTAAGGAAAGAAATTGCTAAGTTGAAAAAGAATAAGTTTGATAACACCCTTGAGTTGGTCACAATGAATGAAAGATTGACCAGAGAAGTGGAACTTCTTAAGGAAGAAAATACCACAATAACTCAGTTGTATGAGGGGATGTTAGAAACTCAAGCTTTAGAAACTAAGGAATTTCGTTCACTACAATCCAAGTTCGATGATCTCTTCCAAGCACACAAGCTCTTAGAAAAGGAGAAGGAATGCCTAAATCTAAAGATATCAGAGTTCAATAAAGCTTCTACTACTATTGAAAGTATCTCTGAATATTATAGATCAAATGGCAATAAGATGGGTTTTGGCTATGAACTTAGTCCATCTACATCCTCTCCAGCTGGGGGTAGTACACCTAACAAGTGCACTACTCAGACACATGAAAAGGGTGAGTGTTCTAAACACAATGAACCTAATATGAACCAAAAGGCATCAGTACCAGCTAAGGTTAACTAACCCAACACCAAAAAGGGTAAAAGACAAGTTAACCCTAAGCCTGTACAGAGGAACAACAAACTGCCTAGACCATCTCGTTTGAGACAGTCTCAGCTGTATGCTGCTCCAGCCAAGAAGAATAAATCTTCTTCAAACAAATCTGTTCTCTTTGCACCTCCTATCTCTTATGATATTGTGAGAACAGAGGAGTATGGTCCATATAATCGTGTGCATCGACCAGCTAATGCACCCAGGCCGAATGTAACTAGTCAAAAGATCATGTATGTACACTCCTATAAAGGGAAACCATTTGACTATTACTTAGCTGACACAAGTAACAAATCAAATCATTCCAAGGTGCAAACTGGTAAGATTTGGTTCTGTGATGCCCGAGGGAAACAACTCAAGTGCTCAAGGTTGTTCAAACGACCAATGTATATATGGGTTCCCAAGGGTAGTACTAACACCCAAGGACCCAAGACAAAATGGGTACCTAAGACTTAACTTTTCTTGCAGGAAATGAGGGACCTATACAGAAGAGGAGGTCTAGCAGGAGAAACATGGTACATAGATAGTGGATGCTCAACTCACATGACAGGAACCAAAGCTCTGCTGACCAACTACATAGAGAAGAAAGGTCCAAAAGTCTTCTTTGGTGATAACGCGCACGGTAACACAAAAGGATATGGCACCCTTAAATATGGTGACATTGAGGTACATGAAGTATCATATGTAGAGGGTTTAAAGTTTAATTTATTATCTGTTTCTCATTTTTGTGACACTGGTTACTCAGTAAAATTCTCTAAAGATGAGTGTCTCATAAGTGATAAAAGAACAAAACAAAACCTTCTAACAGGATCTAGAAAGGGAAGTATGTATCTTGCAAATTGGAACAGTTGTCCTATGGATACATGTCTGCTTGTGAAAAGCCCTAAAGATGTCAGCTGGCTATGGCACAAACGCCTTAGTCATCTGAACTTTAAGACTATGAACAAGTTAGCAAGGGAATCCTTAGTTGATGGTCTGCCTAATGAACTCTACTGTAAAGATCAGGTATGTGATGCATGTCAACAAGGAAAGCAAACAAAGGTCTCCTTCAAGACCAAGAAGACAGCATCAACCAGCAGAGTTCTTGAATTGCTTCACATGGATCTCTTTGGACCAATCACACCAACCACATTAACAGGGAGAAAGTATACTCTCATTGTTGTAGATGACTATTCCAAGTTTACTTGGGTTATCTTCTTATACAAGAAGAGTGAAACTCAGCAGAAGCTCCCTGAACTATTGAAGAGGATCCAAGTAGAGAAAGGAGAACCAATTGTGAAAATTAGAAGTGACAAAGGCACTGAATTTATTAACTCTTATATTATTGCCTATTGTACTTCTAATGGAATTCAGCATGAGACAAGTGCAGCAAGAACACCACAGCAGAATGGTGTAGCTGAAAGAAGAGTCAGAACACTTAAAGAAGCTGCAAGAACACTCCTTGCTGAATTCTCCACTCTTAAGAAGCTATGGGCAGAAGCCATCAACACAGCTTGTCACACTCAAAACAGGTCAGGTATTCACAAAATTCATGAGAAAACCCCATATGAAATGTGGAAAGGAAGAAAACCTAGAGTATCTTACTTTCATATATTTGGTTGTAAGTGTTTCATTCACAACAATGGGAAGAGTAAGTTGAATGCCTTTGATGCCAAAGCAGATGAGGGGATATTCTTAGGATACTCCTCTACTAGCAAAGCATTTAGAGTACTCAACAAACGAACCCTTCTTGTGGAAGAAACACCTCATGTTGTTTTTGATGAATCTTGTGAAAAGAGTGTAGTAGAAACAAACTCAGCTGCAGATCAGATGAGACAGCTAGTGATCAAGTCCAAACCAGATGAGTTCATTGAAGTCAATGAACCTTTCCCTGAAGAACCAGAGGAAGATAAGCCTCATAGACCTGTCACTAGATCTCAAACTCAAGTAGAGCAAGCTGACCAGAATCAAGATGCACCAATCCCAAATGCAAGGGGGAATGATCTCTTTGACACACAAGATACAGATAATGATCGACCAAATCAAGTCAACCCCCCTGATGGCACTAGAACAGATGAGAATCCAAGCTCATCAAATGCTGATACTCCTGTGAGGCATACATGGAGAAACAATCATCCATCAAACCTCATCTTAGGAGGAGCAGACTCAGGTGTCAAGACCAGAAGACAACTGAATCAGAACCCCCAATCATCTATGTTCTGCTGGTGTGCCTTCCTATCCAACATTGAACCGGCTGACATAGAAGAAGCAATGACAGATAGCAATTGGATCACTGCTATGCAAGAAGAACTAAACCAATTCGAAAGAAATGAAGTATGGGAATTGGTAGATCGTCCTGAAAACCACAATGTAGTAGGAACAAAGTGGGTATTCAAGAATAAAAAGGACGAAAATGATGTGATAACTAGAAATAAAGCAAGGCTAGTTGCAAAAGGATATTCACAATCAGAAGGGATTGACTATGATGAAACTTTTGCTCCAGTAGCCAGATTAGAAGCCATTCGACTGTTTCTAACTTATGCATCATATATGGGCTTCAAGGTATATCAAATGGATGTCGAGAGTGCTTTTCTAAATGGTATTTTGGTAGAAGAAGTGTATGTAGAGCAGCCTCCAGGATTTGAAAAAGGTGATCAAGTATATCGACTGAAGAAGGCTCTCTATGGTCTAAAGCAAACCCCTAGAGCTTGGTATGACACATTGTCACAATTCCTACTTGACAATGGATATACAAAAGACAAAGTTGATAGAACTCTTTTCAGAATACAAGAAGGAGAAGACATTCTAATGGTGAAAATATATGAAGATGATATTATATTTGGATCACCCAATCAAGAGATGTGCAAAAAGTTCTCTGAACTTATGCAAGGAAAGTTTGAAATGAGCATGATGGGTGAGATGAATTACTTCCTAGGACTTCAAGTCAAGCAGAGTCCAGAAGGGATCTTCATCAACCAGTCCAAGTATACCAAAAGCCTATTAGAAAGATTCAAAGCTCTACAAAGCAAGACTGCAAGGATTCCAATGATGACATCTTTTAAAATGGAACCAGATGAGTCTGGAAAGGCAGTTGATCAAGCTGAATATAGAGCACTGATTGGATCTCTACTATACCTTACAGCTAGCAGACCAGACATAACATTTGCTGTAGGAGTATGTGCTAGGTTTCAAGCAAACCCAAAGCAAAGTCATCTAGAAGCAGCAAGGAAGATTCTCAAGTACCTAAAAGGAACAGTCAATCTAGGACTATGGTACCCTGCTGATGACAATCTAGAATTGAGTGGTTATTCTGACTCAGACTATGGAGGATGTAGAATTGATAGGAAATCCACATCTGGAACCTGTCAATTCCTAGGCAACAAGTTGATATCATGGTTCTCTAAGAAGCAAACTTCAGTTGCAACCTCCACCACTGAAGCAGAATATATGGCAGCTGGAAGTTGTTGTAGTCAGCTGCTCTGGCTAGTTCAACAACTCAAGGATTACAATGTAGAGGCAAGAGAAGACCCTATCTATTGTGACAGCAGCAGTGCCATTGCCATCACTCAAAATCCAATCCTCCACACAAGGTGCAAGCATGTCGACATTCGACACCACTTCATAAGAGACCACCTTGAAAAGAAGGACATCAAGATGGAGAAAATTCACACAGATATCCAAAGAGCAGACATCTTGACTAAGCCCCTAGCTGAAGAACGATTCAAGACCCTATGCTACAGCTTAGGACTCCTGGATCCAAGCACATGAAGAGCAAAGATCAGCTGAAGACCTCAGCTGATACAATTGCAGCAGACTAGGAGGATCAGATGAGGTGAATAGACACCCTCATCTTCAGGTAAGTTCTTTCCCGATGAAGACAAATAAAGCTGAGGGAAAACATAGAGTCATCTAATCAAGGGGGAATCAATGATACCTTAAGAATCCTTGATGAAATACTCTACAATCTGCATTGCATATTATATATATATATATATTCAGAAGACTTGAACAAAGTTATTTGACATCTTTACTCTAAGCAATGTATATCTATGTATAATAATAAACTATTCTTCATAAAATACTTTATTTATATACATACATACAGTATACTATTGAGTTATACTTGGTTGGATTAATACACCATCCTCACCGACTCAACAGTATGCATGCATTGTACGGATTCCAAATAACTCTTGCTCAAAATTTATAAATTCTGCATTCCATAAGATAAAGTCTGAATCTCTTTAAATGTGAACCCTTAGATCAAGAATCTCATTGTTGATCTTAAGAAGTAACTTTTCAGAAATTCAGACCTATCAACTCTATAGTTTCGTCATCATTCACTCCACTACCTCATTTCTACCCCTATAAAAGGAGGAAGTTATGAGAACACCTAAGAACACAAATCACTAATTATTATTCTTGTTTCAGGTATGGAGACAATCGAAAGAAGATATGGAATGGAGATCATCCCTCAACCAAGGTCTTGGGTGAAGGAGATGAAGATTTGTCCAGAAGATGAAGATGATGCAGATCAGCATACTTGGTTTATCCAACATAAGTATGCCTATGAAAACTAAAGGAAGGAGAGACGTTCTTGTTGAAAACTAGAGGAAGGAGAGATGCAGAGGACAAAGTAGCAAGCAAGTAGAGCTTCTTCTCCAGGGGGAAGTTCTATATGGAGAGCTTGCTATCAAAGGCTACTGTGTCTAAACAAATCAAGGAAACCAAGTCCATGGCTCTCTCTTCACACTCCATTGAAGCCTCTTCCAATCTTCCTTCCCTTTCAAGAGAAGTGAAGAAATTCAACAAGGACACATTAGATGCTACAACCCATCTAATAATGAGGAACATCAAATGGTGAGGGCAATCTGAACCAGTGGGATATCATCCAGGCTGATCATCAAATTGATTTGATGGTCCCACATGGATCAGAGATAGAGCTGGAAGATCCATCAAACCAGGTTGGATCATCACTCACAATAAAGCTGGAAGATCCATCATCCAGGTTGGATCATCACAGCAAACCCCAATCCTCTACTCAGCTGATCAGAAGACCAACTCAGCTGACCAGAAGACTTTCAAGGAAATCAGCAGACCTTTTTGCAGAAATCAGAAGACCTCACTCTGCTGATTATATCACTTTATTTCAGAACATAATGACTATCTTTGATCATGTAATTCATTCTAGATTTACTCCTGAATGTAATTAAAGAAATTGGCCTATATAAGGAATGAAATTCACTTATAGAAAACGGCCTTGATGATCAATTCTCACCACAAAATTAGTCACAACGGCTATTTTTGGTAATGATGTCATTAATACTTGATTTCCATATCGCCAGCAAATCAACAATTGCCACATGGCAAATTCAGCCGGAAAATTTAAAGAAAGGCCCGAAATCAAGAAGGAAATCTTGGGTACTACTCCACATTGAGATCAAATCTGACCGTTAGATCAAGAATTGTTGGAGTATATATACACACCCTTAAACCTCTCCCAAACCCTTTCGCTCACATTACTCAATTGCTCTCAAACTCTCTCGTTCTGCAAATTTTCTTAAGCATTCCAAACCTTACACTCAAATTCTCAGAATGAAAATCATTGAGATTTACGACGAGAAGACCAAGAGCACTGGAACTCTAGATGCAACAAAGTGGTCTAGGGAAGGGAAGATTTTCACGGAGAATGCTCTGTTTTTCAAGGGCAAACACACAGCTGCAAACAAGGAGATCCTTCTTCACTGCATCAATCTCAACCTTCGTGATTTTATGGAAGCAGCACCAACTAATGTTTATGAACAAGATGTGCTGGCTTTCTACTCAAACGCTGTGATGAAGGGATCTTATGTTGAAAGTGTCATGGGTGGACACAAAATCAAGGTAACAAGGGAAATCCTTCAGGAACTTTTCGGCTTGTCAAGGGGGAACATAAATATCTCCACCTACATTATGGGTAGAGAAAAAGAGTATATGGAGATGTTTACTGATGGAAGAATCAAGGCTATTGATGCCTCTGGACTCAAGAAATCCCAACTTGACCCCAAGTTTCAGACCTTGATGGACATTGCAGGAAAGATGCTACTGGGTAACACATTCAGTCATGATGCTGTTACTACTCTAAAGGTTAGAGTTATGGCTGCAATCTGGGATCAGATTGATGGAGATTGGCAAGGGCTATTTTTGGACAGGATTGCTCTTGAGGCAAAGAAAGTTACTTTGAACTTACAGTCAAGAGAATGGAAGGTAACAACTACAGTCAGCTTTGTCAACAAGCTGAGCATCATCCTTCCAGATATTCTCCCAAAGAAGTACAAGATGGGACCTCATAAGACCTTCCACATCTCCAAGTATTATTTGAGAAAGGAAGCTCTTGCTGAGGCAGCAAGGTTGAAAGAAGAGAGGAGGAAGTTGTTGGCTGAAGCATCTTCCAAAGATGTTGTTGAGGAGGCAGAAGAGTCTGCTCATGACTCTGCTGCAGAACAAGAAGAGGAGCCATCCAAAGAAGAGGCTCAAAAGAAGGCTGCTGAGGATGATGATGATGATGACAATCAGACCTTAGCACAAAGAAGAATTCTAATCAGATCAGGGCTCATCTCCCCATCTGATTCAGATGCCACTCCCACTGCCTCTCCTTTGAGAAAGGCAGGTACTTCTAACCCCTCTCTCACTTTCACACCTTCAAAGTTGTCAAAGGGTCAGAAGAGAAAGAAGAACAATTCTTCTTTCACCAAGAAATCCAGGCTCCCTACTCCCATGAGCATAGCCCCTATTACATCCTTCAACCCTTCTGATGATTCCAACCCATCTGAACCTTCAAACACTGATACCCAAATCCCTGCTGATACTCACACAGCAGAGGAACAAGCCCAGCATCAATCAACCCTTGAACCACAATTGCCTACCCCTGCTGAGGTTCAAACAGCAGACAACCAAACACATCTCACATCCTCACCCCCTGCTGATATTCAAACAACAGATGTCCAAGAACATCAAGCTCAACCATCTACTGATCTTCAAGTAGAAATAGAACCAGACCAGCAGACCCAAAACCCTGCTGATGAACAACCCACTGAAGATCAAACTCAACTTCCTACCCAACAAGAAGATATCACTTCCCAAACCCCTGCTGATACTCACACAGCAGAGGAAAGTGCCCCAGCTACCCAATCTCCTACCCTCACCGCCCCATCTGCTCCAGAAGACTTGGCACCAGCAGACCTGGTTCAAGCAAACCCTTCTCAGCCTCACTTCAACATGGTGCACTATCCTATGTGCACAAGGGAGAAGATAATGAGGATGAAGATAGCCAACCTGCTCAAGTCTACTACTCCTGGTGTTGATGAGCAATCAATCCAATTTGAACAAGTACTTAGGATATGTACTTGGATTGAGCTCAGAAGAGATGATGTGGATGACCTTCTTGAGGTCATGGAAGGAATGGGAGGAAAAGAAAATTTCCTCGATTGGGAGATGGAGCAAAATGAAGTTGCTCAGGTTCAATCTTTTGCTCAGCTACTGTCAGCAAAGGCCCTAACTGCAGTCTGCAACAGGATTCTAGGAATCCCCACTGATGACATCTCTGTCCCAGAAGACTTATCAGATCAGCAGACAGCTGACAAAGCAAAGGTGAAAGACTCAGCTGCACCGGCCTTGGTGGAAGGCTCAGTTGCAACAGCCCCTGCAGAAGACTCAGCTGAACCAGCTGACAAGGTAGAAATTGAAAGAGAAGTAGTCAGGGTACTAGCTCACTTCATGCCTTCAGATGACCTGACTCACTTCATTGATAAAGGAGAAAAGATCATGACCCATCTGGTTAAGGCCACTACCTCATTCCTTAATGAAGACTATCTTTCAGCTGAAGAAAGAGGCAAAGCATTGATAGTTCATCCCAAACCTCAAGGTACTGCCTCCACCTCCACCCAATCTGTTGATCATACAGCAGACATCTGCTCCCAGGTCAAAGCTGCAATAGACTTGCACTTTGAGAAAGGTTTAGGCCTGCAGCTTGGAAGATATGTTGAGAAAGCTGTTAGGGAGCAGAAGACTCGTCTCCATGACCAAATTATTGACATTGAAGACAAGTTTGGTGAGGCACTTCATCATCAGATAGAAGAGTACTTGAGTACCATTCAGAAAAGAGCAGGTGACGTCTCCAAAATGTTTGCTGATGAGATTTCCCAATTGGAGGCCGCCTACGAGTCAAGAATTAAAGATGCTGAAGCAAGAACCACTGAAGGTCAAACCCTTCTTAAGGCAGCTGCAGAGGAGAATGAGAAATTGCAGACTCAACTGAAGGAGACAGCAGCCAAATTGGAAACACTTACAACTAGATTTGAAGCTACCTCCTCCTCCAATTCTCATGCTGAAGTTCTTGAGCGCAAAATATCACATCTGACCCAAGTTGGCAAAGTCAATGCCATGGCCCTAAAGCAGACCCTGGTAGTGGAGATTCGGAATGCCATGAAGCCTTTTGCGGCTGCACTTGCTGAAGCCAAAAAGGGGGAAGATGTGTTGATAAAGGCTCCAGAGAAGTCTACTGCCCAGCAAACTGAACTGGTAGTAGCACAAGATGACTTGACTCAAACCTTGGGTGGTTTAAAAAGCAAAATCAAGAGCAGGCAAGGCAAAGGCAAAGAAATTGCTCAAGAAGATACCCAAGCACCCACTCAAGCTCCTGCCAAGACTCTACAGATCACTGCTCCTGTAGAACAAGTTCCTGAGAAGAGAATGACAAGGAAAAGAAAGGCAGATGAACAAGCTCAGTCCAGTAAGAAGTCAACTCCAGCAGAGCCTACTGCAGAAGAGAAAGAGGCTCTAGAGTTGAAGGAAAGGAAGCTGTTTGAAGCTCAAGAGCTTAAGCAAAGGAAGCTGAATGATGCGAAGGCTGTCAAAGCCAAATTTGAAAGGAAAATTGCCAAACTCAGGAAAGCACTCAAGGACAAAGCAAAAGAAGACAATGTCCTGGTGTTTGATAGCAATTATGTGGATTATTTAGCCCTTCAAGATGAGCTACCAAGATGGTATCCCCTGAAGAAGAAGTGGCAAATTCAACACCACATAGTAAGGAAATTTGGCCCTCTCCCTACTTATGAAGATGAATTCTTCCAGTTCAATCAGTTCATGACCTTTGAAGATCCAGTGCCCTGGGAAGAAATTGTCAAGACAGCCAAAGAGCTTGACAATTGCAGAATTCTAACACCTGAAGAACCCAAATGGGATGCACCCATTCTGGACTCAGGAAGAGCCAACATGATTGAAATCAAAAGGATTTTGTATAAAATCTATGAAGAGGAGAATGTTACAGACGTGCAACACATGGAAGATGTTCGAGTTCGTCTGTACCTTGCCTACCGCATTTGAAGATCAGAAGACCTGATGAAGACTACTTTAGAAGTTTAAAGAAACCATTACTTGTAATCTGTAAAAGCTCTATATATATTCAAGTTCTAGTTCTTTTTGCTTACAAGACAAACTCTCATTGTCTTCATCAGATACTTCAGTTTAAAAATGTTATAAACTCTTATCTTATTTCATCAAGAGCATTTATCAAGTATAGTTTTGGCTTCATCAAAAAGGGGGAAATTGTTGGGATATAAAATTCACCCTAAGCCCCACTTGATGTTAGAATAGTTTTGATGGCCAAAACACTTAGAGTTTATAAATGTAATAGGATCAGCTGACTTGTATAGAACAGCTTAGACTAGTCTTGTGTGATCAACTGTATTGATATCAGCTGATCAGCACAGCCTTGGCTTACATGCCTATCCTCAAGATGAGAAGAGTAGAAGACATGAAGACTAGAAGATCCTTGAAGACCAGATAAGTTAAGGTGTTTGTATACCTACTTATCTGATGGAGTCCAAGATTGAAGATGGCCTAAAGCAGCACAAAGAATTTCCAGATCAGAAGAGTGTTACTCGACTGATATCAGAAGACAGAAGACCTAAGGCCAGAAGAGTAGTCAGAAGACTAGTAGTACAGATCAGAAGACTATGTGCTCTTCCAGGACTCGGCTGATTCCAAAGTCATCTTGCAATTCAAACGAAGACCTACCTTATTTAAAAGATTGACATGATCCCAGGATTGAAGCAATCAAGCGGCTGGAATCAAGGAATCAAGCCAACATGGAAAGATTGCCCCAACGGCTAGTCAACTCCAACGGCTAGTTGCAAGCAATCACCATTATAAATACAAGAGGATGAGAAATCACAAACACGAAGTTACAACGAGAGAATTCAACAAGCTAAGCAAGCAATCAAGCAAAAAGCCATACTGTTCTAAGAATTCTCCAAGAGCCAGAAACCATTAGAATATTCGTAGCTCTTAAGTGATTTCTATCCAACCCATAAGAACCTGAAACCTGTTCATATTGTATATTCATTGTTTTAGGCATAGTGGTTAAGCAATTTATAAGCTTGAACCATTAGTTGGATACCCTTCAAAAACCCCAAACCCTCACCGAAAGGTTAAAGTTTTTGAACCCCTCAAAGTGCAAGTGCTTAAAATCACTTGTGGAGACCGTAGCTGTTAGGACGGCTCAGATCTCAAAGTCCTATCCTTGGGACTATAAAGGACAAGACCCTTGTAATTTTTGGTAAATTAAAGGGATTAAACATCACGTTAGGACGTGAGAGTGGACGTAGGAACGTATATCCGAACCACTATAAACCTGGTGTTATTTACTTACTGCACTTTATATTTCTGTCATTTCATTTATCTTTATATAGTGCATACTGTATTTTCAACTGTCTTCAAAACAAGGCCATAACTTTCAAACCAGCATCAGCTGAGCATTCTCATTAAGCAAAACAAGTTAACACTTTCTTAAGAAACTAAAAGAACGAGTCTAATCAAGGCCTACCATAATTCCGCATATAACCTTTTCATTCAGATCACTATAGTCATCTGGACCAGCAGACTTGTAGTCCAGTTGACATAGCAATCAGAAGAGGTTCCCAACTCTGTTGAAAAAGTTTTAAAGTCTATTCACCCCTCCCCTCTAGACTTTAATCCCATTCACTACTCGTTCAGGGACCAACAATTGTTTCTTGTCAGAACAAGAACCAAGTGATATTGAAGAAGCACTTCAAGATGCCAATTGGATCACAGCCATGCAGGAAGAACTGAACCAATTCACCAGAAATGAAGTTTGGGAGCTGGTGGATAGACCTTCACATCAAGATGTTATTGGAACCAAGTGGGTGTTCAAGAACAAGAAGAATGAGAATGATGTGATTGTCAGAAATAAAGCAAGACTAGTGGCAAAGGGCTATTGCCAACATGAAGGCATTGACTATGATGAGACATTTGCACCTGTGGCAAGGCTAGAAGCAATAAGGCTCTTTCTAGCCTATGCAGCCCACAAGAGGTTCAAAGTGTACCAAATGGATGTCAAGAGTGCCTTTCTGAATGGAGTCTTGAAAGAAGAAGTCTATGTAGAGAAACCACCTGGTTTTGAAGTTGGAAATCAAGTATACAGACTGAAGAAAGCTCTATATGGACTCAAGCAAGCCCCTAGGGCTTGGTATGATACACTGTAACAATTCCTCTTAAATCATGGATTTATCAAGGGAACTGTGGACAGAACACTCTTCAGAATCACTGAAGGAGAGGACATCTTGCTTGTCCAAATTTATGTGGATGACATAATATTTGGATCCCCCAATGAAAAGCTGTGTGAGAAGTTCTCAAAGCTTATGCAAAGCAAGTTTGAGATGTCCATGATGGGGTTGATGAACTTCTTTTTGGGTCTACAAGTTAAGCAATCAAAAGAAGGGATCTTCATCAACCAAGCTAAGTACACCAGAGAAATGATCAAAAAGTTTGGGTGTGCAACTAGCAAGCCAGTAAGGATCCCAATGAACACAAATTGGAAGATGGATCCTGATGAGAGTGGTGTTCCAACCAACTCTACTGGGTATAGAGGAATCATTGGTTCACTCCTCTATCTCACTGCCAGCAGACCTGACATCACCTTTGCAGTAGGTGTTTGTGCAAGGTTTCAAGCAAATCCTGGGAAAAGCCATCTTGAGGCTGCAAAGAGGATCTTGAGGTATCTCAAAGGCACTAAAAACCTAGGCCTTTGGTACCCTGCTGATGACAACATTGAGTTAACTGGCTACTCAGATGCTGACTATGGAGGATGCAAAATTGATAGAAAGTCCACTTTAGGGACTTGTCAATTCTTGGGCAACAAACTCATATCTTGGTTCTCCAAGAAGCAGAACACAGTGGCTACTTCCACCACTGAAGCTGAATATGTTGCAGCTGGAAGTTGTTGTGCTCAAATCCTTTGGTTGAGACAACAACTAAAAGACTACAAAGTCAACTCTACTGAAGTGCCAATATTTTGTGATAACAATAGTGCAATTGCTATATCACAGAATCCTGTTTTGCACACTAGATGCAAACATGTGGACATCAAGCATCACTTCATTAGAGATCATGTGGAGAAGAAGGACATAAAGTTGGTCAAGATCCACACAGATCATCAAAAAGCTGATATATTGACAAAGCCACTTGCAGAGGCAAGATTTCTAGAGCTATCAGCAGAGTTGGGATTACTTGATCCAGGGAAGTTGGACAAGTAAATCTATTGAAGTTAATGGAAGTAAGGGGAACTGAAATGGTTTTCAGCAGACTTGGTCAAGTATACTGAAACTCAGAAGAGATGACCTCAAAAAGTTTCAGGACTCTTGTCCATTGAATCTCAGGACACTTGTCCACAATATTTCAGGACACTTGTCCATGTGGGGTCAGATAAGTTGTCTTGGCTATCAAACAATTTTCTTGGTTTGATAAGCACCTAATTTGGGCAATCATTGCCTATTTTGATATCTGTCCCATTCCTTTTACAGATATCACCTTTTTGGGATTTTAATTTGTCTCCCACCGAAAAGGTCGCTTTCCATGCATTAAATGCCAAGATTTAACTCTTGTTTGCATTAAACATTTTAAACCATGATCTATCTCGAAAACTCCCCAAGCATTAACCAATATTCAATAACTTCCACATTTGAATAGAAAACAGTTTTTCACTGTTTCATTGGTTAATGACCATTGGATCAAAACTGGCCAACTCCCCTGAAATCAATCCTGGCCGTCCAAATTGAAATTTCCATTTTCATCCATAGTTGTAAACTCTTGAGACTCACCAACTCATTGACAAACTTTCTTTTTAGAATATTCACAAGTCTTAAGAACCCCCACAAACACTTCTTCCCCAAGTATTCGAAACCCTAGCCTTCATTTCTTCAAACTCTCTCAAAACTCCTTCTGAAACCTTCAATGGCTCCCAAAGCTAAGTCTGAAATGGTTGTTGACTTCACCAATAGAGACTTAGACCTTGATTTTGGGTATCTAAGTCACAAGAACAACCTTACTTTTGAGCCCATCCTTTCTTTTGAGAGTGAGGAAGCCAATGTTACTCCAACCTTGAGATGGTTGAGAAGGGCAGGTCTTCAAAAGTTCATGCAAGAAAAGCCAGATTCTTGTCTTGAATCTTATATGGCCGAGTTATTTGCCTTTCTCAAATGGAGAGGTAAACCTGAAGATGGTGAGGTTACCACAAGGCTGTCCTATGTTGCAGATGGTGAAGAGGAGGAAAGATTCCATAGGGTAAAATTTTCTGTTGAAGATATTGATGCTGCTTTTGGATTGCCTTCAGAAGGAAGGAATCCTGAATTTTATGGAAATGGTCTTGAGGATGAAATTGCACAAGAATGGCTTATCACTCAAGGGCCACTATCCTCTACCCAACCTAAGAAGACTCTAAAGCCAAAATTCCTGACCCTATTTGAAGTTGTTACAAAGAGTTTGCTTTGCAACACTGGAAGCTTGGAGCAGGTCAGCCATCCAAGAATAAGGATAATGGCTGCAATTATTGATGCCAGTGACAAGGGCATCAAGTTTGATTGGAGGACCTTCAACCTGTCTGAGATGATGAAGGAAAAAGCCAAGTTTAAGGTGAAAGTTCACAATAAGGTTGTGCTAGAAGGGAAACTCAAGTATTGCACCAGGGCAAGCTTGTTGATTGAGAGATTTTCCCACTATTCTCAAATGCAAACCTTTGCAAAGCCCCTCCCTGCCCAGAAAATCATGTTCAGGAAGCTTAGCAAGAAAACTGAGCAAAGGAGGATGCAACTGGCCAAACCTGTTGATGTAAAGAATGAGGAGAAGCAAAAGTTGAAGAAGAGAACTAAGGCCAGAGTGGTGAAAACAAGGAAAGTGTCTCAAATCCAATCTGAAGAGACTTCAGGAGCTTCAACTGAGATTGAAGAAGTTGCTGAAGAGGGAGTAAGTGTGCCTTCTGATCACTCAGAAGAATTGAGACAGAAGTACAATGAGACTAGACAAAAGTCCAAGGGTGATAAGAGGCCCAGGGAAGTTGTCCCTGAAGATGAAGGTAGTGGGAGCAGTAAGGCTAGCAAGAGAAGGGCCAAGCGTACTGAAAAAGTGTTGGAGCTTCAAGAAGCAAAATCACTCCAACTTGCTCTAAGGGAGAGCAGGGCTGAAAGCAGGACAAAATCTAAGTCTAGAACCAATTCTTCTGGTTCTGGAACTCCAGAGTCCAAAATCCCTGAAGGTCAACCTAAAGAGGCCAACCTTCCTGAAATTCAGAATCCTGAGCCCAACTCCCCTGAAACCCATATAACCCCAACCAACCAACCAATCACCCCCATCAATCTGACAAAGAGATATTCTCCAGAAGGGAGTGTGCAAAGAAGTGGGATAGATGTGCTAGCAGATTTGGCAGTGGATGAGACAAGACTACAGTCTCCCCTTGACTCATCTATGCTCAATTATTCAAAGTTCTTAGAAGCAGCACTTCATGAGCCAACCCCCCTGAGCAAAGCCCCTTTAGATCCATTGCTCTCAAAAGTAACTGAAGTACCTTCAATTGCACCCAACCCTTCTGAAGCCAACATCCCTGAACTTACCCTTCCAAAAGCCACTCTAGGAGAAGACAGAGCCAACTCCCCTATAACCCAAAGTCTCCATTGAAGTGGAGATGAGGAGGAGTATACTTATGAAAGTATGCTCAGAGGTGGAGCCAAGGCTACTGTGGACAGTTTGTATCCACAACTTGCTGAATTTCCAAGAATTCAGAAAATGTTCCATGATTTAAGGATGCTTGTGGATGTGAAAGATAAAACCATCATGGAGATATCACAAGTCATCCAAGATAAGGGTGCAAACTGGTGGCAAGTGGAGGAGAGCAGACTGCTACACTTTGCTGGTGTATTGAAGACTAGATTCCTCATTGATGAGGAGGTTTTTGCAAAGTTAGTAGATGATAAGATCATTGAGGAGAAAGAGAGAAAAGTTAAGGGCATCAGACACCCTGATAGTAGCTCTAATGATGATGATTCCCCTGATGATCCCTCAAACCCTTCAAATCCCAACCCTCCTGAAACCAATCCCAACCCTCCTGAATCCAAATTGCTTTCAACTCCTCTCTTAACCTATCATAGAAAAGGCTCTGTGTCATCAGAGGTGTTGACCAAGGGTGGTAACACAACCAAAGATACATCTGCTAATGAAGGTTCTTCTGAACCCAAGGCACAGCCTAAAGATGTTGAGGTTCCTATTATAGAGGCTGGTTTGGTTAAGGCCTATTCAGTGTCAGAAGACTTGGACACTGATCAGCCCTTAATCATTCAAGATGACTCAGTGGCTGCTGAAAATAAGCACTGTGATCTCCCCACAACTGCCATCTTTGAACCTTGTTGAAGGTGGAGATGTTGCAGGTCTAGGTGATGGTGTTGAAAAGGAGAGCTTAGTTGAAAAATCAGAGGGAGTAGAGGATGAAAGGGAGGTTGTGATCACTAAGATAGTGAGTGTACCACAAAATGAGGGTGGTATAAGTGAGGAAGGACAGGTTATTCTTGAAGTCAAATCTGAACTTCAAGAATCCCTTGATGAGAGGAGACCTGATTCCTTGTGTGAGGACATTATTAATGAAGGGAGAAAAGAAATAGTTGAAAATGAGAAGAAGACTGCTGATGTATCAGAGTCTTATGAAAAAGAAAATGAGGGTGATTAGTGTGTTTTCACTAACCCTTTTGATTTCTCTGAACTTGCAGGTATCTCACTTGACCAAATTTTTGCAGATGAGTTCTTAACAGATGCTCCCATCCAAGTGGATTCTGGATCAGCACAAGCTTTGCTTGGGATGCAATCAGCAAAGTTGGATTCCTTGGCTCATCAAGTCTAATCAGCTCATGCAGAAACTTCTGGAGCTTTGGATGAGCATGGAAGAACTTTGGCATCTGTAGAAATGAGATTAACTGGCTCTGAAGATGTGGTGCTACCCACATTGGAAGCAAGAATAGAAGGAGTGGAATCTGGTCTTCAAACCATTTCCACTGAAGTCCACAAAGCCAAAGTCAGTATGGAGCAAATCTCAAAGGAGGTCAAGAAGGATCAGAAGCTGCTAAGGGATAACCACAATGCCAATGTTCAAGCTATTAGGCTAACCATCAAGCAAGCACTTGGAAAGAAGACTGCATTGTAGAAGAAAAGAGCAGAGGCACAAAGGCTTGCAATGGTGAAAGCAGCTTCAGAAAAATTTTCCCAAGAGGTGATGGCCAACATTGCTGAAGGTGCAGTGGCCAACCTCATTGAGCTTCTTAAGGCACAACTGGATGCATCTCTGAAAGCAACCATGGAGGAGGTTGTCCAACTAAAGATGAAGCCTGTTCTAGCTTTCCTTAGCTTGAGCAGTGACAGGATGCAAAATATACATGATGAGAATGTATATTTGTTGGAGGAAATGAAGTCTCTAACCCAAGCCCAATCCTTGATGGCATCAACTATGAGTGAACTTAGGCCTGAATATTTTGATGCTGCCAAAAAGGGGGAAAGGGAAAGAGCAAGGGCAAAAGGTGCCTTGGTCATTGGAAGCCCAGTCAAGGGAAAGGACAAAATTGCTGAAGGAAAAGGAAAAGAGCCAGCAGTACTGAACTTGGAAGATTTGAATGAAGAAGAGCAACTAGTAATAGCCTTGAAGAACTCAATGGTCTCAGCTCAAGAGGAAAGAGTTAGGCTACAGCAAAGACCAGGAGGAGAGGTGTCTGGTTTGGACAAAGATGCTGAAGGTGTCCAAACTAAAGGAAAGATTAAGAAGGCCAAGGGAAACAAAAGAAAGGCTGAAACATTCACTGATTTTCCCAACAGCCTTGATTTGCCTCCTGAGTTCAGAATTGATGATGATGAGCCTATCTCCAAGAAGACCAAAAATGCTAAAAAGGACAAGACTGCTGAAGTGTCCAAAGTTGCTAAAAAGGACAAATCCTCTGAGAAAGAAAAGTCTGCTGAGACTAAGTCCACTGATGGTGCCAAAGCTTCTGAAGATGTAGAGGAGCTGTATGAAGAAGGCTTTGGACCAGGACCTAAGAAGAAGAAAGTTGTGTTGCTAAATGATCCATCAAAGCTGTTTCATGAAGGGTATGTCAAAGACCCTGAAACTCAACAGAAGCTGGCCATGATGAGGGCCCAAGAGAAAATGGATTTGATGGATGAAGCACAAAGAGCAAGAGACAAAAGAAGAGCAGATTTCCAAAAGCGTAGATGGAAGAGAGCAACTTACAACAAGATGAAGCCATAGCTTTTGATCCCAATGGACACCAAATATCCTCACTTGGATAAATGGGTGCCAATTCAGCTAAATGACTTATGGGAGGAAGCCAAAAGGGATTTTGTCTATGACTTCTATGTCATTGACAGATGGAATGGAAAAGATGCCAACTCCACTTTTGCTGAGTTCATGATAGAGTATCACAGAGAGCTTTATCAACAACTACTTGCAGCTGTTGATATTGCAAGATTTGAACTCACTGCCCCTAAGCCAATCATATACATGCCTCCAAAGCTTGATGGATTGATTGATCAGTCAAAAATGCTGAAGGAGTTTACTGAGATCCTCAAGTTGAACAAAATGGTTCTTGGACCCAAGGGAACAAACCAAGAAGCCATGGATTTGAAAAGAAGAGTGTGGGCACAATATGGGATGGTGCCACCTCCTGAGGATGATCTCTGAAATGGCTAAGTCTTCTGACCTTTTTATGGATGAAAACTTATCTTACCTGAAGATATGTTTTACTTGGTCATCTATGCTGAAGTGTGGTCAAGAATGCTGATGTGCTTTGATAATCTGTTTGCTCTGATATGATTTGGTTGCTCTGACATAAGTTTTGTGCTCTGATACTTGAAGATCTAGATACTATTAAGTGTTTAGTTTTTGCTCTGATACTCTAGATCTTGTGATTAGTTATGCTCTGAACTTTTGTAATGAAATGATCTAATGTAATAGTGTCTTGAATTCATGCTCTGATATGTTAACTTCAACTATCAACATGCTTGTAATGATTTTCAAATGAATGATAGTTGAACTTACCTTGAATGAAGAAACATTATTGCAGAAATCTCTCTATGCCTATCTTTGAAACTTATTTGCAACATGAATGGTAAGTACACTAACACATTCTTTTTCAGGATAATTGACCTTAGTCATGTCTTCTGAAGATAAATATTGTGATACCCCTCAAATTTATACTATAGATATTTAAGTAAATGCTTAATTATTTATTTAAATCTATTTTAAAGTTATATTATACTTTCAGATCTATTATGATAAATATTTAAGGCCCATTTAAATTTATACTCTTGAGATTTTAATTCTTAATCCTTATCTCAAGCCCAATCCAATTCGAAGCCCAACTTTTATTTACGTATAAATATGAGATCTTGACCTAGCCACCAGAATATTCACAAAATCACAATTATATTGACACAATCTGCCGGAAATACTCTCGATACACAAATCTCATTCTAAATCATTTTCTCCTCAACAAGAAGTTACGGTACTTTTTCTCATACTTTTATTCCTCTCTCTATCTCAGACGCCTATCTCTCAATTTATATGTATGTTATTGTATTGCGTAGATATTTGTATATGTATTAATCTTATTTCAAAAATTATATATATATAATTATTGTGATGAACCCAGTATACGGCGATTGGGAACTGGATAATAGATTGTCATTTTTATTTCTTATAAAATAGTAGATTAGATTAGATGATGGTTTGATTAATTATCATAGTTTAGTAACTTCATTAAATTTACTATAATTTATATTTTAAATAGAATAGTTTTCGGTAGAAATTTGTACACTGAGTTTTTGGGGTTTAGCAATGTTAGAATCTTGGTTTAAAGATTGGAAATAATTTATACTCATTAGATTAATTAGGTTCTTTTCTTTAATTTCTATTTTGTATATATTGAATTAGACTAATATTAAATAGTTATTTATATAATTAATTTAATTAAGATCGAGTTTTTTTTTTGTAAATGAGGCCGGTGTGGGGCTCTATTTGGGATTTATATAATAAGATAACTTATTTTTTTAAAAGTAAAATTAATATAATTATTAATGATAGGTGATGACAACGAGGAGGATTAAAGCTACACTTCATCGAGCATATTTCACTAGACTTTGATGAGGTGGGGTTTAATTGCTTTAATTCCTACAAGTGGTTTGGTAGTGATTTATTGCATGTTTATTATTTAATAAATGCTTTAAATAAATTTTGAGTTGTTTGTTTGTGAGTTGTTTCTATGATATTCAAATGGCAAAGTTTCTAATAGCCAAGGGCCAAATAAGGTCCGGGGCCGACGGGTCTTCGGGTGTATCCCGCCGTGCTCGGCAAAGTCTAATAGCCAGGGGCCCTATTGGGGTTCGGGACCGACGGGTCTTCGGGGTTTATCCCACCGTGCTCACTACGTGTGGAAATAACTTAGTCATTAATTTGGCTTTGGGAAGGTCCACAAACATGCGAAGTCTACGTGTGGGAATACCTCAGTCATTAATTTGGCATTGGGAAGGTCCACAAAACTCTATTGGCAAAGTTACAATGGCAAAGTTGCAAGGGCTAAGTGTGGCAAGGTATCTATGACAAGGTTTATGTTGCAATGAGGATATGTGATCGTTATTCAACTAGGATCGACATCTTGTTTGTTTATTTTTAGTATTTAATTTAGAATAACCTGACTCCACTGAGTGTGCTTGCATACTCACCCCAATTTTTAACATTTCAGGATAATGAGATGCTGGCGAGGAGGAGTGATGGATGACGAATTAGTATTATTTATCATTTAGTAAAAGAATTTTGACCGATTCATTTACTTATTAAGTTTTTCATGAGATATTGAAACTTGATGCAGTTGACATTTTAGATTCTTTTTTTTTTACAACTATTTATTCATCCAGTCTTCCACTGTTATTCAAGTAATTTTATTAATAAATATGTTCGAAAATCTCATTTCTTTAGTGAAAATTTTAGTTCATGCCCCTTTACATCAATTTAGCACGTCTTTTTACAAAATTTACATTTATGAAAATTGGGGCGTCACAGAGTGGTATCAGAGCAGGTCTACGTTCTTGTAGACTTGAAAAGAAAAAAATTACATTTTGAGTTGAGTTATTTAAAGTGTATTAATCGATAAAAATAATTGAAAAAAAAAATGGTCTTCCATCACCGTCTCCCGCTTTAGCTCTACGAGGTACGTACGTTATACATTTCGTTTCATGTTATGAGGGTAAGATTATGTTATGATTATGTTATCTAGTGCATTAAATATTATGTTCCATGTTCCAATTGCATTACCTAATGAACATTTACAATTTTATAACATAAAGCATAATATCCTATGAACATATACATGACATGCATGTGATATTACATTTTTTGAACCTCGTTTCTTTAGATACAATATGAGATGATAAATTATTTTAGTTGCTAAATTTCGAGGACGAAATTTTTATTAGTGGGGAAGGATGTGATACCCCTCAAATTTATACTATAGATATTTAAGTAAATGCTTAATTATTTATTTAAATCTATTTTAAAGTTATATTATACTTTCAGATCTATTATGATAAATATTTAAGGCCCATTTAAATTTATACTCTTGAGATTTTAATTCTTAATCCTTATCTCAAGCCCAATCCAATTCGAATGAAGCCCAACTTTTATTTACGTATAAATATGAGATCTTGACCTAGCCACCAGAATATTCACAAAATCACAATTCTATTGACACAATCTGCTGGAAATACTCTCGATACACAAATCTCATTCTAAATCATTTTCTCCTCAACAAGAAGTTACGGTACTTTTTCTCATACTTTTATTCCTCTCTCTATCTCAGACGCCTATCTCTCAATTTATATGTATGTTATAGTATTGCGTAGATATTTGTATATGTATTAATCTTATTTCAAAAAATTATATATATATAATGATTGTGATGAACCAAGTATACGGCGATTGGGAACTGGATAATAGATTGTCATTTTATTTCTTATAAAATAGTAGATTAGATTAGATGATGGTTTGATTAATTATCATAGTTTAGTAACTTCATTAAATTTACTATAATTTATATTTTAAATAGAAATTGTTTTCGGTAGAAATTTGTACACTGAGTTTTTGGGGGTTTAGCAATGTTAGAATCTTGGTTTAAAGATTGGAAATAATTTATACTCATTAGATTAATTAGGTTCTTTTCTTTAATTTCTATTTTGTATATATTGAATTAGACTAATATTAAATAGTTATTTATATGATTAATTTAATTAAGATCGAGTTTTTTTGTAAATGAGGCCGGTGTGGGGCTCTATTTGGGATTTATATAATAAGATAACTTATTTTTTTAAAAGTAAAATTAATATAATTATTAATGATAGGTGACGACAACGAGGAGGATTAAAGCTACACTTCATCGAGCATATTTCACTAGATTTTGATGAGGTGGGGTTTAATTGCTTTAATTCCTACAAGTGGTTTGGTAGTGATTTATTGCATGTTTATTCTTTAATAAATGCTTTAAATAAATTTCGAGTTGTTTGTTTGTGAGTTGTTTCTATGATATTCAAATGGCAAAGTTTCTAATAGCCAGGGGCCAAATAAGGTCCGGGGCCGACGGGTCTTCGGGTGTATCCCGCCGTGCTCGGCAAAGTCTAATAGCCAGGGGCCCTATTGGGGTTCGGGACCGACGGGTCTTCGGGGTTTATCCCGCCGTGCTCACTACGTGTGGAAATACCTTAGTCATTAATTTGGCTTTGGGAAGGTCCACAAACATGCGAAGTCTACGTGTGGGAATACCTCAATCATTAATTTGGCATTGGGAAGGTCCACAAAACTTTATTGGCAAAGTTACAATGGCAAAGTTGCATGGGCTAAGTGTGGCAAGGTATCTATGACAAGGTTTATGTTGCAATGAGGATATGTGATTGTTATTCAACTAGGATCGACATCTTGTTTGTTTATTTTTAGTATTTAATTTAGAATAACTTGACTCCACTGAGTGTGCTTGCATACTCACTCCAATATTTAACATTTCAGGATAATGAGCTGCTGGCGAGGAGGAGTGATGGATGACGAATTAGTATTATTTATCATTTAGTAAAAGAATTTTGACCGATTCATTTACTTATTAAGTTTTTCATGAGATATTGAAACTTGATGCAGTTGACATTTTAGATTCTTTTTTTTTTACAACTATTTATTCATCCAGTCTTCTACTGTTATTCAAGTAATTTTATTAATAAATATGTTCGAAAATCTCATTTCTTTAGTGAAAATTTTAGTTAATGCCCCTTTACATCAATTTAGCCCGTCTTTTTACAAAATTTACATTTATGAAAATTAGGGCGTGACAAATATAATAGGTGTGGCCAAGTCACTTTTGCATAAAATGTATAGGTTTTGACATCATCAAAAATGGGGAAATTGTTGGGAATAAAATGAGATATGTTTTGATCTAATACCAAAACCCCCTGAGACATGCCTAAGTCAAGATGATTATGTTCTAAGAATGTTACAACATATAGAATAAGGCTAGATGAGAAGCTGATATGTTAGGCAGCTCTTAGTTGTTTAGATGCACAATTTGAGGGGGAACATATGCTTTGAAGACTATCAAGATCAAGTCCCCTCAAGGCTCAAATTCTGGAACAATCACTAAGTCTATTGAAGACCAAGTATACTGATCAGGAGAGTTGTCCAGAAGAGTTGTCTCATCACATTTAATCAAGAACAAGTGTTCTGAAAGCTTGAGGTCAACCATGCTGAAGAATTAGAGACAACCATACCCTAAAGATCTTCAAAGAAACATGCTAAGATCACTTCTAAGTGAAGCAAAGGGAAAGAGCCAAGTCGTCTGAAAAGAGCAGGCCAACCATGCTGATAAGCAAGTCTGCTGATAGTGATAAGGAGAGTTGTCTATTGATAAGGAATGTTGTCCTATCATAGAAACAATCTTCAGAGGCCATGTCCAAGTCCTAACAAAGGAATCTTGAAATCAGATATTGGGAAGAGTGCACAAAGGAATCTTGAAATCAGATATTGGGAAGAGTGCTGCAGAATGAAGACAAAGTCTATACAGCCGTTTATTTCCCAAATGGGGACATGTCACTATCAAGAATCTGTCTTCTAAGAAGAAGAAGACATTTATGGACATTTGAGGCTACCTCTCCAACGGGCAAATCCTTCATTTGTCTATAAATACAGAAGTGTGAAGACCAGGGCAAATCCTTCATTTGTCTATAAATACAGAAGAGTGAAGACCATTTGAAAGCATCCAACAGAATCTCAACTTGACAATTATCCTACAAAGCAAGAGTGCTTTCAAGCTTTCAAAAGACTATCTTAGTCTTCATACACTTCTTCTAAGCTGAACTTCATTGTATATCCATACAAAGCATAGAGAGATATCCTATCCTTATACACTAATCTTCATTGTAAAGGATATCTCATTAGTTGGAACCTTACTTCAATCCTTACCCCTTTCAAGTGAGAAAGTGAGAAGGTTGTTGTAGTAGTAGAAGTGGTAGGAGCTGACTGTTGAGAGAAGAACAATTCAGTTCTGAGTTGAGAAGAGGGTACTAGGACTCTAGACATCCTAGGGATCAATTCACCAAGGAGTGGTGTTCTTGATCCAAGTGCACCTCGACACTATAAAACAAGTTAATTCCAAGAGTGAAGGAATTATCCTGTTAAATCAGGGAAAGTGGATGTAGGAGCTTGAGTCTCTGAACCACTATAAACTTCTTGTGTTGATTTACTTTCAAAGTACTTTCATACATTCAACACTGCACACAAAACTGATCTTTCAAAGAATACATATTCAAAGACTGTGCAAAAGACATTTGGACAAGTTCCCTGAAAACTGGACTGTATTGACTAAGTGATTTCAGAAATTAAAGGAGTTTAAACTAAAGGGCCAACCACTAATTCCGCACATATAACTCTCTTAGATAGTTATCCAACTAAGTACTCTATAGTACTTAGTAGTTTGATTATCTTTAAAGAGTTAATCATCTTCAGCAGAGTTGTCCAAGACAACCTTGCTGATCTCTGGTTTGATCAAAGTTTGAAAAGAATTGCATACAAGTGTATTCCCCCCCCCCCCATACACTTGTTATATACTCCTTTCAGGACCAACAGCGTGTATAATATATATATATATATATGATATTTTTACAGTATATACTGTTCTCTTGAATTATGAATAATTATAAGACTCGTTATTTAATTATTTTTATAGGAAATTCAGTAAACGAGACACATCAGTAATAGGATTGTATTGCATAATTTTTTATCGGTATATAATCGAGGTGGGGATTTCTATCTTGATTTGTTTGTCATTATTAAATGCGATATGTGATTAGTTTGATTTTCATGTGAAATTACGATTTCTAACTTATATTTGTCACTATTAAATTTCATTGTTTTTATATTGATATTCATGTGAAAGATATACGAGGATAGGTCATTTGACCTTTATAAACGAGGATAGGTCTTCTGATCTTTATAAACGAGGATAGGTCATCTGACCTTTATAAACGAGGATATGTCTTCTGACCTTTATAAACGAGGATATACCATTTGACTTTTATAAACGAGGTGATGTTATTGAATTGTTATGAAATTATACATGTTAATGTGAATTGATGATTTAATTGCTTTATTTAGTTTTGACAAACTTGTCTCCACTGAGCTGTGGTTTGCTCACCCTTCATTTAAACATTTCAGATTGACTAGGCGTTGGCGGCGCGAGTGGCGATGGATGTCAATAATTAGTTACATTATTTACTAATAATTAAGGATCTTGATGAACTCGTTTATTTGAATTTTTAGTAATTCAGTTGTTAGATTTCTTTTATAATATTGTAAAGATTTTAGATGATTGATGTTAACGTTCTTTTTAAAAAATTGTCATTATTTTAATATTTACTTCCGCTGTAAATATTTTTGCAAATTAATAAATTTATCTACATATGCCTTTGAAAATCAAGTTAAGACAGTATTTTATTTAGTTGACCTTCAAAAAGTAAAAATATGGTGTTTTCATGTAGGCCCTAAAATTGGGATGTGACAAAAAAATATTTGGAAAAAAATTGTATAATAATTTAATAGGAAATATTTGAGATTTTGTTAAGAAATTTGACTAATAAAAATTTTGGGATTATTTATATGGAGTAATAAATTTATGGAAAATTGGGAATATATATTTTTGTATTGTTTTTAATTATATAATACGGAGTAAAAATATAGACTAAATCAATGAAAAAATTGAATTATACAAGGTTATAATTAATATCTTTTGCTTATTTCAAAATTTAAATACAATTAATTACATAACTAATTAATTAATATATACTAACTATTTATGGTATTTCTCTGAATTTTATTCTTTTGAATGATCAAAATTAGCGAATAAGTGGTTGATTCATGTATTATCTAACACTAAAATACACAACCGCAAGTGTACGGCTTATATTGTAGTATGATAAGTACAAGGTCGATCCCACAGGGAGGTGTAGTGTAAAAGCGTATTTTGTTGATTGAATTCTAAATAGACGTGATCGATAAGTTTGAATGATGTAATAATTACCCCTAATTATCTACCAATTTGTCACAAGTAAACAATTAAAAGAGTAATAAGAGAATAGATCAAATGTGCTCATGCAAATCACAAAAACGAAGAAATTACGAGTGAAGTTCAAATAAGATAAAATGGGTTCCAAGGCACATGCAATACTAATGAATCCATCTATGATTAACAATCTACTCAAGTGGTGTTGTGCTTTTTCTATAAGATAGATCACAAAATAATGAGTTAAAAGTCTTTTCAATCCAATTAACCCAAGAGAAATATAACACATGCAACCTAGTATCTCTACCTAAATTCCATCATAAAACCCAATTAAGCCCCTAAGATCATCACATATCCTCCTAATCATTGATCATCTTTCGATCTCTCAATAAAACTAGGTCAAATGCTTGCAATCAATCAATCAAAAGAGATTTCTCAATTCAATTTCAATTAATTAAGATTAACACATCACTATTGTACACTAATGACATGTTTGGAAGTGAAAATTAAGCATTTAAATAGAATTAAGCCACATAAACATCAATTAAGCAAATTATTAATTCATAAACTTCATCAAAAGTATTTACAAGGCCCTTGAACCAAAAAGTGTTCTAGCCAACAACCAACATAATCTAATTAAAACAAACTAATAAAATAAGCAAATAAAAAGAGAGAGAATGAGGAAGTTTAGTCTAATGGATGATGGGTAATTGAATTCCAAAGCTATTGACTCCTTCCTTGCTTGATTTGATGGAGAATTGAAGAAATGGATTATGAATACCGCCAAGTGTGTGTTTGTATGTGTAAGAGTTCTTGTGAAAGCTGGGTAATGTGTTTTGAATTCAAGAATGGGGGTATTTATAGTGTTGGGGTAGGGTTTGGGGGTAAGATTTGCACTTAGATCCCTCAAAAATGGAGAAAATGGTCCAAAACCCCCGAATTTCATCTCACCCGGCCAGGTGGTTTCACCCGGGCATGTCACCCGATCAAAATACGTACGAACGAAACGGAGCAAGCAGGGCATGGCCGGGTGAAACTACGATGGGTAGTTTTGAAGGCACAGGGTATGGCCGGGCTAAAATGACCCGCCGGGTGGTTCTACCCGGCCAAAACCTTCGATGGGTGAACTGATAAAAAACGTGGGTGTACAAAACTGTGGCCGGGTCATTCTACCCGTCCGGGTCATTCCACCCGGGCATGCTTTTTCGTTTCTTCATATCTCGAGCTTCCGACCTTCGATTGACTTGATTCTTTTTTCATTCCACTCCGTTTTTCGAGTCGGATCCAATGGTGCACTCCTCTCTTTGGTCCAGTGAATTGTGGTAGGTGTTTTGCTCCCAAAATTCTTCGTTTTCCCTACAAAATCAACAAAACACCACCTTTCTCTTATTTTGACCAACACCATCATATTCAACCGATAAATCAATGAAATCACAATCAAAATGACCTTCACATGTGCATAAAAAATGTGTAAATTCCACGCAAATCAAACCCCATATTGGCAAGTTGGCCCATTTGCTTCTCCATGGCTTTCACATTACTCACCACGTTCTTGATCATTTCTCCTTGTTCATCAAGACGTTGACATGTCTTTGCCATGTAATTCTTTGTCTCTCCCATGAAATTCTTGGTTTCTCCCATGAATGCACCAAACATTTCTTCTAAAGATGGCTTTGATGAAGGTTCAATGATCATCCCATGTCTCACGTTGAAATTCGATGGCGGTTGAATGGCATTCCTTGGGTTGGCATAGGAAAAGTTCTCATGTTGCCTGAAACTGGGATGATATTGGTTCAGATTAAGAGGATTCTCACGGTTTTGCCTTTCGTTACAACCTCTTTCTCTAAAATTCCGGTCTCTTTGGTTGTTCATATAGTGGGCCTCTTCGTATTGATCATCACTTGGCCCCACTAATGCTTTGGCCGTCATTAGAGAAGTCAACTTATCAATCTTGTTGGACAAATTAGCAAATTCTTTCGACTCTTGAGTTGAAGCAACCCTTCGGTTTTGTCTTCTATCGAATGGCCATTGATTCCCGTTTTTTTACCATTTCTTCCAAGAGAACATACCCTTCCTCCGTCGTCTTCCCCAATAACGATCCTCCACCCGTCGAAGCATTCACCATTCCTCTCGTTCGGTGGTCCATTCCATTGTAGAAGTAGCATATGATTTGGTCTCGTGAGAAACCATGTTGTGGGAAACTTCTAATCAAGTCCTTGAAGCGCTCCCATGCTTCGGCTAGGGACTCATCATCTTGCCTAAACGAAGACATTTCCCCTCGGATTTGGATGGTCTTGCTCGGAGGGAAATACTTCATAAAAAATGCATCGATAAGATCATTCCAATTTTCAATGGTCCTCAAATCAAGGGAGAGGTACCATTGCTTAGCTCGGTCTCGGAGGGAGAAGGGGAATAGTTGCAATCGGATGTAATCTTGGGGAACCCGATTGATCTTAACCGTCCCACTTATCTCGAAGAATTGAGACAAGTGGAGGTTAGGATCCTCCTTGGATAGTCCACCAAATTGGTTGTTTTGGACCATTACAATCAAGGCCGGCCTGAGCTCGAAATTGTGAGCATCAACGGGTTCCCGACCCGCTCCTCCGTACGGCCTCGAAATCGGACGGAAATGATCTCTCAAAATTCGGTGTGGACCATTCTCCTCATTCACAATCGGATTTTCACCAACCCTTCGGTGAAGGTTGTCTATCACGGCTCCTCAAATACGTCAACCCCTTGGTTCCCTACTTCCTCCCCAACCTCCTCTACAATCGGGTTCTCTCTTCTATTCATCTCTTCCAACTCAACTCTTCTTCTCTCGGCGTTTCTTCTTCGACAATTAGCTTCAATCTCTGGGACTAAGGGCAACAATTCTTGATGGTTCCTCCTAGATCGCGTGATTATAAGCCATGTCTATCAAATATTCAAAAGAGAGTGAGAATCACAAGTAAGATGAGAGATAACAAACACAAATATTTTTGGAATTTTTGAAGATAAGGAAAGCAAATAAAGTGTCTAGACTAAAACTCTATCAACCTACACTCAAGAACTACAATACCTCCCCGGCAGCAGCGCCATAAACTTGATTCATGTATTATGTAACACCAAAATACACAACCGTAAGTATACGGTGTATATCGTAGCTTGGCAAATACAAGGTCGATCCAACAGGGAGGTGTAGTGTAAAAGTGTATTTTGTCGATTAAGTTCTAAATAGACGATGATCGAAAGTTTGAAGTGTTGATTACCCTAAGATTGTCTACTAAATGTGACAAATAAACAATAAAGAGTAACAAGGAAATTCGATCAAAGTTCATGCAATTCACGAAAACGAGAAAAGTACGGATGAAACTCAAATAAGAGAAAGTAGGTTCCAAGGCATTTGCAATATTTAGATATTCATATATGATTTATGACTCATTCAAATGGCAATTAAGTTTGTCCTCTTATAAGGTTGACCACTAAAGAAGAATTAATCAATCTCTCGATATAACTAATCCAAAGGAAAATACAATATAAGTTCGTATCTCTACCTCACAAATATTATATCACCTAAATTAGCTCAACAGATCATTCAATTCCCTCCCAATAACTAATCCCCTCTCGAGATCATAATAATATTGGGTTGCATACTTATGTACGATCAATGGAATAAATCTCTCGGTACTACCCCAATTAACAATAGATCAAACATTTGGGATTAGTCGGCCCTTGGACCGGATACCCGAGACTTAAAAAAAAGCAATAGATCAAACACATTATGACGGTCTATAATAACATGCTTTCATATAAGGATTAAACACACAAATAAGAGACAAACACCATTTAAAATAAGAAATTAGTTCATTAACTTCAATCCAAATATTTACAAAGCCCTATAACCAAAAGTGTTCTAGCCAACAATCAACATACTCTAATTAACACAAACTAATGAAATAACTAAATAAAAAGAAAGAGAAAGAGAAATCCTAGTCTAATGGATGTTGTGGAATGGAATTCCAAAGCTTTTGACTCCTTCCTTGCTTGATTTGGTGGAGAATTGAAGAATTGGATGATGATTACCTTCAAGTGTGTGTTTCTATGTGTAAGAGTTCTTGTGAAAGCTAGGGGTAATGTGTTTTGAATTCAAGAATGTGGGTATTTATAGTGTTGGGGTAGGGTTTGGGGGCAAGATTTGCACTTAGATCCCTCAAAAATGGAGAAAATGGGCCAAAACCCCCGAATTTCATCTCACTCGGCCGGGTGGTTTCACCCGGGCATGTCACCCGGTCAAAATACGAACGAAACAGAGCAAGCAGGGCGTGGCCGGGTGAAACCACGATGGGTAGTTTTGATGGCACAGGGTATGGCCGGGCTAAAATGACACGCCCGGGTGGTTCTACACGGCCAAATCCTTCGATGGGTGAACTAATATAAAACGCGGGTGTACAGAACTGTGGCCGGGTCATTCTACCCGCCCGGGTCATTCCACCCGGGCATGCTTTTTTGTTTCTTCATATCTCGAGCTTCCGACCTCCGATTGACTCTATTCTTTTTTTTAATCCACTCCGTTTTTCGAGCCGGATCCAATGGGGCACTCCTCTCTTTGGTCCAGTGAATTGTGGTAGGTGTTTTGCTCCCAAAATTCTTCGTTTTCCCTACAAAATCAACAAAACACCACCTTTCTCTTACTTTGAACAAAACCATCATATTCAATCTATAAATCAATGAAATCACAATCAAAATGACATTCACATGTGCATAAAAAATGTGTAAATTCCACCCGAATCAGTGGTGTAGAATCATATCAAAATAGAACAATTTTAAAAATGTATGGTTATAAAAATAATGTTAGTTATAAAATTCTCAAAAATAATATTAAAATATTACTTAGTCAAGTATAAGAGAAATTTAATGTATTGTAAAAATAATGTTAGTTATAAAATTCTCGAAAATAATATTAAAATATTACTTAGTCAAGTATAAGAGAAATTTAATTTGAATTCTTCTCAAAAATAAAATTCTGGAGAAAATTTTATATTATATATTTGCAAACATCTCAACTCTACGTGTCGCAGTTTATCTCAATCTCTTTTTTTTTCTCAAATCACTTCATTTCAAAATTCTTATTTTCTCATTTATTATAACTTTTATTTTTTAATCTCATCCATTCATTTTAACCCTAAATCTTAAGCCTACATTCGTAACTCTTATATATCTCTCATCTTCTTTCTTTCATTTCAACCATCCAACTTATTGTTTCGATTTGGAGATCTCTAATTGTTTTGTTTTATATATTTGTTAATGGTCTATTTTAGACTCTCTCTTCTCAATTCATTATATTTAAAATCTCATTTTTATTACTCTTTTAATCTTATCTTCTAAATTTAGTTATATAGATTAGATAAATATTAAATATCCTAAATGAAACATAATGTCAGGATTACATATTCGAAGAATTTAAAAAAATCGTAATAACAAATTCCAGTATATGCGATGACAGAGAGAGTATTACTTTTGAAATTTTCATTTATTAACTATTAGCAATATAATGTTAAACAATTTTAATTTTATTATTAATCTTGAATTTAAATCTAAATTAGATATTTAAAGAAAAATATATTTTAACCAAATCACAAATATTTATTGCATCAATTATTATAATTTAAAATTGTACTAATATTCCTTTAATTTTGTATATTGATTTTTTATATAAATAAATTTATAATTGTCTATTCTATTATTGTTTTATATATATATATATATTGTTACAATATTCTTTTTATCTTTTAATATACTTTTTTTTTATATAAGTTTTAAAAACAATTTTTTATTAATATATTTCAACCCGCGTATTAGTTATGTATATTTGATTATGAATAAACATTTATTAAAATTGGTATTAAATATAACACTCTTCAAAAACAGCTTATGTGTCAAATGATATGTTAAAAATGAAAAAAAAAAAATCACTTAAAATACACATGTTCTATGCGGTGAGTAGGATGAAATTTGATTAAAACGTCTGAAATTGAACATAGAAGGACTGAAATTGAACTTCAAGGATTAAATTGAGATCAAAAGGACTAAAATTGATAAGATAAAGAGTTACAGGATCATTTGTGAATTTATCTCCTTATAAAAATAATCATTAAATATACATAAAACTTTGAGTGAATTCTCACTACAAAAAATGCCTTGATTAGAATGATTTGAGACCGTTTTGAAAAAATAACTAATATTGAGTCATTTTTCAATCCGCTCTTTAATATTATGGTTTTCGATCGTTTAGAGATCGGATTTGTGGTCTCTATTCCGAAATTAAATTTCTAATCTTGAATTTTGTTTAAAGCGGTATAAAAAATTTCAATCCACAAATTTTTAGTTTGAATGCTCGTTTAGAAACTGTTCTTCGTATTAATACGTACTACAAGAAACAGGGGGAATAGCGACGAAAATTTTGCGATAAATCTAGATTTCATCGCTAATATCAGTTTTTAGCAACGAAATAGAAATTTTCGTCGCTAATTTCCTATATTTAATATTTGCAACAAAATTTATATATTTCATCGCTATATTAGCAACAAATTGCTTCATTTCGTTGTTAATAATCAAAATAGCAATGAAAATTATATTTCGTCGCTAATATTTTGCAATGAAATAGAAATTTTCGTCTCTAATTTCTTAGATTTAATATTTGCAACAAAATTTATATATTTCATCGCTATATTAGCAACAAATTTCTTCATTTTGTTGTTAATAATCAAAACAACAATGAAAATTATATTTTGTCGCTAATATATATTTTGTGATGAAATAAAAATATTTGTGGCTAATTTTTTGAAATTAATATTTGCAACAAAATTTATATATTTCATCGCTATATTAGCAACAAATTGATTCATTTTGTTGTTAATAATTAGAAAAATAATGAAAATTATATTTCGTCACTAATATTTTGCGATGAAATATAAATTTTCGTGGCTAATTTATTGAAATTAATTTTTGCAACAAAATTTATATATTTCATCACTATATTATCAACAAATTGCTTCAATTTATTGTTAATAATCAGAACAACAATGAAAATTATATTTCGTTGCTAATATTTTAGCGACAAAATTGAAATTTGTATGACTAATTTTTTGGATTTATTATTTGCGAAAAAATTAAAATATTTCATCACCTTATTAGCAAAACAATAGATGTTTGAAATAATAGGATCAATATAATTTCATTTACACTCATTAATTTGACATATTAAGTTTTTTGTTTGATTTATTTTGGGCTATAATTTCTTGATTTCATTATGTATAATTTGTTTTATGTTTTTCTGTTTTTCTATTTTCTTGATTTCATTAATTATTTGTTGTTATTTCTACTAGCATGAGGGAAGAGTACTACTTCAAATATGCATATTAAATCTAGAAAATTGGTTTAAATGTTTAATAATTCTCAAAAATTTTGTGTCTTATATAAATCAGTTTGAATGTTTATAAAAATATTTATAAATATAAGATGCAAATGAAGATGGACATAAAGATGAGAGGATGAAGATTGGATGTAATATTTATTACTCCGTAATTTTTTGGAATTGTTAAAGTAACATTGATTTTTTACAATTGAAATTGTTTGAAAAATTACAATATATATATATATATATAATTGTTACAAGTTAAAAATTAATCAATTAATATATTTGAAATAAATTAATTAAATAAGTAAAATTAACTAAATTAGTAAAAATTGAATACATATATAATTTATATTAAAAACTGAACCAAAGAGCTGTCTACCCGAGTGGTAGCTGGGCGCTCTTCCACCCGGGATCAATTCCCACAAAAACCAAATAAATAGTCATTTAAATAAAATGGGGAGGGGTATGCGGGTTGGGTGTGTGTGCGGATTGGTTGGGTCGGGTTGGGTTGGGTGTGGGTGCGGGTCGGTTGGATCGGGTTGGATTGCGGGTCGGTTGGGTCAGGTGAGGATGTGAAAGACCAAATAAATAGTCATTTAAATAAAATGGGGAGGGGTATGCGGGTTGAGTGTGGGTGCGGGTCGGTTGGGTCAGGTGAGGATGTGGGTTTAGAAAACAATTCGTAAATCGAATATCCATAGCCAAAGAGGATTTGTTGCTATACACCCGTCGCTAACGTGTTTGCCACAAATGTTTGATTTTCCTTGCAAACATTTTGCGATGAAACTCGTATTTTCGTCGCTAATATTTTGCGGTGAAACTCAATTTTTCATCGCTAATATTTGCGACAAAATTATTTTTTTTGTCACAAACACGTTAGCGACGGGTGTATAGCAACAAATCCCGCGATAAAATTATTTCATCGCTAACTCACGTTAGCGACGAAAATATTAGAATTAGCAACAATTTTTTCCGCGGCTAAATTGTAGTTTTCTTGTAGTCAGAGTACGATTAACCTCTGAATTTGAAATCACTGCTTATATACCCGGTATTGGCCATAATTCACAAGAACATTCTTCAGTCTTAGTAAGAGGGGGAAGGGTTAAGGATTTACCCGGTGTAAGATATCACATTGTTCGAGGAACCCTAGATGCTGTCGGAGTAAAGGATCGTCAACAAGGGCGTTCTAGTGCGTTGTAGATTCTTATCCAAGACTTGTATCATTTGATGATGCCATGTGAATCGCTAGAAACATGTGAAGTGTATGGCTAACCCAATAACGAAAGTTTCGTAAGGGGACTGGAGCAGGCTACCATGAGACAAAAGATCTTCTTTCTAAAGAGATTCGATTCGGAACTCTTATATGTCCAAGGTTCAATATTGAAATAATTTCAGAGGTTTTCCCTTACTTTGTCCGTGTCAACAAACAATTCGAAATACCTCGACTTTTTTAGAACAGGTCCAAGTCAAATAGCAATGATTCGAAGCACTTCTTTTTACACTATTTCGGAAACCCAAGGACTCAATCGTATGGATATGTAAAATACAGGATTTCCAATCCTAGCAGGAAAGGGAGGGAAACGGATACTCAATTGAAAGTGAGTAAACAGAATTCCATACTCGATCTCATAGATACATATAGAATTCTGCGGAAAGCCGTATTCGATGAAAGTCGTATGTACGGCTTGGAGGGAGATCTTTCATATCTTTCGAGATCCACCCTACAATATGGGGTAAAAAAGCCAAAATAAGTGATTTTAGCCCTTATAAAAAGAAAACTGAGTAATTCAAAGAGAATCAACGCAAAAGGAATGTTATAATTCGTTAATTTGAATTTCTGTCTAAAAAAATAGAATAAAAAGACTTGAATTTGATATTGATCTCTTACCAACCTATTCCATTATTGCATATTTGTTAGAATCGAATCGATTGAATTATTGTTCAGATTAAAAATGAATCAAAAAGGAGTTGCTTAATGATGCTCGAACATATACTTATTTTGAGTGCCTATTTATTTTCTATTGGTATCTATGGATTAATCACAAGTCGAAATATGGTTAGAGCCCTTATGTGTCTTGAACTTATATTAAATTCAGTTAATATAAATTTTGTAACATTTTCTGATATTTTTGATAATCGTCAATTAAGAGGAGATATTTTCTCCATTTTTGTTATAACTATTGCAGCCGCTGAAGCAGCTATTGGATCGGCTATTGTTTCATCAATTTATCGTAATAGAAAATCAACTCGTATTAACCAATCCAATTTGTTGAATAAATAGTATTAATCATATAAATCCTAATTTTGAATATTAATTCAAAATTTGCGGGTTTGATATGTCTAGAGTAGGGTATAATCGTAGTTGCAAAAACATAAGAAATCAAAGTATTTTGGCTCTACCTCATAAATCAATTTGGAAGTAAATTGATTCTTATCACTCATTGATTCGTCTGGTATCTAACTATAGCATTCATTTATAAGTTAGTTTACTAGACCGAAAATTTATGGCGTTAAAAAACGTATAGATCCAATGTCACATTCAGTAAAGATTTATGATACATGTATAGGATGTACTCAATGTGTCCGGGTGTGCCCCACGGATGTATTAGAAATGATACCTTGGGACGGATGTAAAGCTAAGCAAATTGCCTCTGCTCCAAGGACCGAGGACTGCGTAGCATGGATCCGGTATATCATGGCGAATTCTTCAGAAAAAATGGTGTCTTCCACAATGGAATCTGATAAGTGAGATTTCGAGTAAGTGTTTCCATAATCTTCTTCTGTTCGAAGAAATGATTCATCGAAATAATGAGTCACCATCGACACATCTGAGATCGCCAAATGTTCGGGGGTACGGTCTCTAAACCCTAGAATATAGAACCGGAGTTTGAGGTCGCCGCCGCCCTGAAGTGTTGAGTCACGCTGCTGCTCACCATTTAATTTCTCTCTCCGGAATTGCAGACACTCCCACCACTTGAAATCCCATGGAAATCCGATGCCGCCGCTGCGACTACTAATTTTTGTTTTTGATTTGGGTAATTTTGTTGATTTTTGGGTAATTTCTGAGTTTCTTAGTGGTTAGTGAGTTTTGTGTAAATATTTTCTGTTGGTGATTTTTTCTCAAAATTCCTGAAGTATAGATGATGAGCTAGCTTTTCTCAAAATTATTTTGTAGTATGATTTCTCTCTGTGTTGGTATTCTTTTCTATTGTTAATTTGTTTGAACCATGTGTAAATATCTGGGGAAGTATCACCCCTAATGAATTGATCCATGCATGTCTATATAGACATATATGATTGTGTTTTGTGATTCATTAAAATTGGTGTTCTCAACTGTATATAGTTGACTAAACGTGTGCTTTTTTGAACTGATAGATAGCTTTGAGCAGTTTGTGTATGGAAACTGAATCAATATATATATATATATATGCATCTTCTTTTTGTTAATTTTCTGGATTGTTTGGTCTTTAGTAATGAACATTTTTATGGAGTGGAGTTGTACTCCAATGATTGGTGTCTCCTTCTGATCTATTAATTGCTGGTTTTAGTAATTAGTTGGTTAGCAGAAGTCCAAACTGATGCAGGTCCCCTCGAATCCGGAGGTACATACCAGCCTCCTCCTATAATTCATGAGAGGTGCCATCAGGACGTTGGCATCCTCAGCATTGCCAACTCCCGATGTGCAAGAGTTTGGTCCGTCAAGAGTTTAGGGTGATGCTTCCGGATGTAATGAAGGAGGTTGTGTGTACGGTGGCTGATGCTATGGGGCTCACTACAAAAAACTACTCAAAAGGCGACGGAAATTCGCGATTGGAGGTAAACAGTCGTCAATTTACGATGGAAAAGGCAACTGCGGTGGGCCCCTCGCAAAATGGTGACCGCGGTGGGCCCCCTCGCAAAATGGCGACTGTATTTCATTACAGTCACCAATTTACAATGGCAAAGGCGACTGCGATGGGCCCCTCGCAAAATGGCGACCGCAGTGGGCCCACTCGCAAAATGTATTTTTAATTTGTTTATAAATGTATTTTTTATTTGTCTTAAAAATTGTTAGAATTGATATAATATATATATATATATATATTTTTTGTTAGGATTAAGAATATTGTTGAAATTATATACTGTATAATTTTATTTTTAGAATTGTTTGAAAATAAATATTAATTTTTATGTATGCATGTGTTAATACATTAAGAATATTGTATTCGTATTCGTTTAATTTTCGAGTAATAAATTTGATTCGGTATTCGATTCAATTTTTTTAATACATATCCTAAACATTATTTTTCAAGTATTCGATTTGAAATTGATTCGTATTCAATTTGACTTGAAACTATTTGATTCGAAAATTTATGGAGAATTTTTTTTAAATAATAATTTAAATAATATTATAGGACATGAGACAAATATACATTTAAAAATATATTTATGTATATATATTATCGAATATCGAATCGAATATCATAATTTTGTATTTGTATTCGTTTATTAATCGAATCAAAAAAAAATATTTGTATTCAAATTCGAATCATAAAATTTCGAATACAAATATTTTTTTTAATTGAAATAAGAGGTTTTCTTAGGATAGTCTTTATGTCGCCTGGACTATTAATAGTTTGGATGTCAAATTGCATCGCCATGTGTCGCCCTAACTTGATACCTGTCGCCTTTTTTTAATATTTTAAAATAATTATTTAAATTTTATTTTATTATTTACTATTTTATCTTTTATAAAAATTAATAATAATAATAATAATAATAATATTTAAATTAAACAGTACGAACGTAAAATTAGATTTTTTTAACAAAATTAAATTAAATTATTATTTTATTTATATTTTATCTACACCTGCTTATTTAATTAGTTCACCTTCAAATTATTTTTTTTACTACGGTTATTTGCACCCGCTCATTTTATGAGTTCACCCCAAATCATTTTTTAACCATGGTTATCTGCAATCGCTCATTTTATAAGTTCACCTCGAAATTATTTTTTACCACGGTTATCTGTACCTACTCATTTTATAAGTTCACCCAAGAAGTTTTTTTTTTTTTTTTTAAATAATTACATTTTAAGGACTATATTATCCTTTTATTAATTTACACAAAATATAATAAAATCAACCCTAATTTATAGGGTGATATACTTGGGTACATGCAAGATACCGGTACACACCAATTTTAATTTTTGGTTTATATTTTATCTACACCCACTCATTTAATGAGTTCATCTAAAAATCATTTTTTTACTACGGTTATCCGCACCCGCTCATTTTATGAGTTCACCCCCAAATCATTTTGTATCACGGTTATCTGCACCCACTCGTTTTATGAGTTCACCCCTAAATTATTTTTTACCACGTTTATCTACACCCCTCATTTTATAAGTTCACCCCAAAATATTTTTAAAAAAGTAATTACATTTAAAAGACTATATTATCCTTTTATTAATTTACACAAAATATAATAAAATCAACCTTAATTTGTATATTTACAATATGTAGTCGAGTCATTACCGAGTTACCGTCGATTAACCATCAAGTCACCCATAATTTTAGAAAAAAAAATCGTAAAACATAATTTTAAAAAAAAAAACTATCGAAATTAGCCACAAATCTTGATTTTTTTTCTTTTTAAGTTTTCTTCCCCTTCCTCTTTTTCTTCCATTTTTCAGTTTTTATTCCAAACTTTTAATTTCTTTGTTTTTTTCCTTTTTACTTTTTTTTTATTTTCCATTTTTCATGTTTATTTTTTTTAATTTTAATACAAAATAATATTATAGGTATCAAGGTATGATTTTATTATAGTCGGTAATACAATAAGTAATAACGAGTAATACCATAAATAGTAATCAGCAATAGCATTAACAGTAATTAACATAAATTAACACTTATCTTATTCAAAGTGAGATGGTCTCATGGTGACACTGTTCATAAATTAGTACAAATAAACACTTTTTTTTTAAAGTGTTAAAACGTCATTCTCAAACTATGTTTTGGAAAGCAGAATTTTGGTGAAATCAGAATAAAAAAAACTTTAGGAAATGTGAATGGAACTATAGGAAAACGTCATGCTTAGACCATCGATTAGTTCTCAAAAATATGTGTTCATATAATGTTGCTTACGAACATTGGCCTAAAGTCCGATTTGTACAATGAAACTAGATTGATTGTTACATGACTTGAAAATCACATTATCGATGACACATTTTTATTTTGGAAGGAATGTAGTAATGTTTTTATTTTGAGAATAATATTGAGTGTTTCGAAGACACGACTTCCATAAAGTTTCGAATGAGATAATTTCTCAATATTCTATTGTCTTTTGCAATGACGATAAATAAAAGTTAAAGGTCAGTCTGTTTTCATGGTAAGTGTGTACCTTCCGAAACATGTTCATACATAGACAATTATATGTTGCAGCCTCTAGAGTTAAAATTGGATTGAAAAATATTTACCTAAATTCAAATGAAAAAATACGTAAACGTACAACAAATGTTTTTTTTAAAGCTGGATTGAAAAATATTTACCTAGATTCAAATGAAAAAAAAATTGAGATTTGTGGCTAATTTCGATAGTTTTTTAAAAAAAAAAAATTATGTTTTATGATTTTTTTTCTAAAAATATGGGTGACTTGGTGGTGAATCGACGGTAACTCGTCAATGAATCGACTGCAGATTGTAAATATACAAATTAAGTTTGATTTTATTATATTTTGTGTAAATTAATAAAAGGATAATATAGTCTTTTAAATATAATTATTTTTTAAAAAATATTTTGGGGTGAACTCATAAAATGAGGGGTGCAGATAATCGTGGTAAAAAAATAATTTGGGGTGCACTTATAAAATGAGCGGGTGCAGATAAGTGCGATAAAAAAATTATTTGGGGGTGAACTCATAAAATGAGAGGGTGCAGATAACCGTAGTAAAAAATGATTTTTGGGTGAACTCATTAAATGAGTAGGTGCAAATAAAATATAAATAAAAAATTATAATTAAAATTGGTGTTTCTCAATTCTCCGTATAAGAATTAAAATAAAGATTATATATTATTAATTAATTTTTTTTATTAATTATATGAGGATAAATTTGTAATTTTATAATTATATATTTAAAATTATTAAATTTAATTTAAAAGTGTGATAGGGCGACAAAAAACTATAGTAAGTGCAATGCAAAGCTTATGCGACACCAAGTGCAACAGGTAGCAGGTCATCAAATATAAGTCATTAGATTTTAGATCTGATGACTCAGATTACTGGACTGTTGATAGTCCAGGCGACACTGGACTGTCCTTAGAAGGCCCCTACTAACAACAATAATATAACAATAACAATCTTCAATTTTTATTTATTATAATAATTTAGTTTAATGTAAAATCCTTTTAACGCGTTTCTCACCGAAAAAGTAAATCAAACATAAAATAAGAATCCAGATGTATCAATTTAAAAAAACATAAAATAGGAAACAATTTTGTAGCAAAATGAAGGAATTGAACCAGCTGAATAATGAGATGTTAGAGAATATCTTTCAAGTAGGACTAAAAAGCCTAAAATCCTGGAATCCAATTTCAATAAGAGTACTTAACACAAATTAAATTGATGTAGTTCAGGGTCTGTTGGATCAATTCCACAACCCCATATGGTTGCATAATCTGATAGGACTTAAGCTAAAAAAAATGTATAACTCTACTTATTTATATTTTTAGATAACAACTAACACTACCGATCAGAAGACCAAGAAAAAGATGGCATTGAACTAAGTAAAAACAGAAGTCAACTTATATTAATTATAAATTCTTAAATCAGCTAACAATCAAACTAGCTGATATGGACTCAAGTCATGCAACTCAACTGAATGTCACCTCAAAAGAAGACAAAAGGAATGTTCAGATTCAACTGATGGTTTCCTCATCTCATTTAAAGATCCGTGGAGAAACTCTACACACTATGCTGACATGGAACCAATTAGAAGAAGCCAACGCATCTAGTGATTTGACGGCGCTGCAGAAAAGACATAGCGTGTACGGTGCAAACACTAGAGCATTCCATGCGCAATTAATGCAAAGCTGGAAATAACAATCTATCACCATGCACTACAAAAAAAGCCTGATTTTAATTTGATACCAACATTTTGAGACAGACACCTAATCCGTCTCTATTAGGTACGTATTAGATACAAATTTGTTGAAAAATTGAGATTTGAAACCAAAAATAAAACTGTCTCTCATTATAAACAAATTAGATATGACTTTTAGTTTCGAGAGTTTTAGATACGAATACCGCCGTCTCTAAATAGTCAATTTTTCCCCCAATATAAAATGAGACAAGGTGGTACACGAAATTTGAATTTCGGATCCGATACGGAATCTGACCATCTCTAATCTGTATCTAATTAGTCAAATGATAAATTAAATAAAAAATAAAATCAAAACATTTTTAATTTAATTATTATTTACTATTTAATTATATATATATAATTATATATATATATATATATATATAAAAGTACACACCTTAATTACCCAAATACAACCAAAATATGTCCATTGCGTCAATTTTATATTAAGTGTTACTCAATTTGGATTTCAGGCGTTTTAGGCCTAATGCTATAACATTCCACGCATTTTAGGCCTAATGCTCTAACATTCCACGATGATTATTTTCTGCGTATTAAACGTACATTAAAATATTTAATTTAAAATATCTAGGAATCAAGAATTATTATATCAACCAAGCAAGACCAGAAGCTTATCTTGAAATCGTAGGAGACTGAGATTCTTTTCTTGAGAGGTGAAACAGATGAGTTATATTAATTTATTTACTCTTTTATTTAATTAATAAATAGTAAAAATAAAAAAAAATCAAATATATCTTCTATATATCAAGATAATAATATTCCCTCTGTCCCATTATTATTGAAACATTTGTCAAAAACGTCCGTCCCATTATTAATGGAACATTTCCTTATTTGGAAAAAGTAAATTCCTACCATTTTAAAAACTCTAGCAAACACCTCTTATTTACACCATATGCCATTACTTTTTACTCACTAACTAAAGATTTTCTCTCCAATAAAGTTGAATTACCCATTATATCCCTCCTAAAAAGTCACTTTATCACATTTAATATCAATAAACAATTCTTACATTAAACACCATGCAAATAGTAATTGTTTCATTAATAATGGGACGAAGGGAGTATTATGTTACTCCCTCCGTCCCACAAAGATAGCTACATATTCCTTTTTTGGATGTCCCAAATTATACCTACATTTTCTCTTTTACTTTAGTATTAAATGCTTTATTGTCAATTTTACCCTTAATTAATAAGAGTAATTAAGACTTAGCAGATTATATTTTGGAGTATGTGATTCCAAGGGTAAAATTGACACATTAGCTAAATTTAACTACATTTATTGATTTTTCTTAATTTGTGTGTAAAGTCAAATGTAGCTATCTTTGTGGGACGGAGGGAGTATATCTTCCATATCTTTTATATGAAAATATCTTGTTTTAGTCTAGTATACACTTGAGTTATATGAAAATATCTTGTTTTAGTCTACTATACAATTGAGTCTATGTTGTACACCCTAATCCAATTTTTTTTCTTTTTTCCTCTTTTTTTTGAACTTTTTTTTGAGCTTTTTTTTTTCCCTTTTTTTTTGCCTATTGTTTTTCTCCTTTTTTTATTTGCATGTAACAATTATTATTTTTTAGTTTCCTATTTTTTTGTATGTTTTATAGTTTTATCATGTTTTTTTCATTTTTTTTTTGTTGTTCCTTTTTTTCCGATGTTTTCTAATTTTTTTTATTAATTAAAAATGGATATTAAAAAGTGTAAGAAAATATAATTAAAAAGTACAACACAATATTACAAAAAAGTGTAAGTTAATGTAACTGAAAAGTGCAATATAAATACAGTATTACTAAAAAATGTAAGTCCATATAACCGAAAAGTGCAACATAATATTTACTAAAAAGTGGGAGTCACTATAAATAAAAATATTATTGTAAAATGTAGGACACTACAATAGAAAAGTGCAACAACATTTACTAAAAAGTGTAAGTCACACAATTAAAAATTGTAACACAATATTACTAAAAAGTGTAAGTCACTATAAATAAAAATATTATTGTAAAGTGTAGAACACTACAATAGAAAAGTGCAATACCGTTTATCAAAAAATGTAAGTCACATAACTGAAAAGTGCAACACCAAAATTAACTAAACAATAACTAAACAGAACAGAGCAAAAACGTGTAACATAATTATTACTATAAAACATAATTCACTTTAACTTAAAAATGTAACATTATATTACTAAAAAGTATAAATTCTTATAACCGAATGTTACACATTTTTATTAGGTACTACTTGCACTTTTATTATTATTAACGTACACCTTTGTTAATTAGTATTTGCACTTTTATAATCATGTCGAAAAGGTGCAAAAATACATACAAATGCAAAAAATATTGGAGCAGTGGGAATCGATCCTGCAACACTATAAAAAATTATGTGTAGAAGTACCGTTGGACTACGGCCTAATCTTTGTAGTATTGTTGTTCTCACTAGTACATAAGCGGTTACTGGACTCGAGTGCACAACATGCATTCAAGTCCATAGCAGACCCACCCTCATATCTTTTATATGACAATATATATATATATATATATATCACTAATGAAAATATTTAAGAATCCATTCTCTAATCTCAAGCCTTTATTAGTCCCATTGGGGTGGGGCACAAGTTTTAAGAAAAAAGTAGATAAAGTGGATAAAGTAAGGGTATTATAGGGTATTGTGGGGTCCATTGTGAATAAAATAATTGTTTATGAATAAAATTGATGGAAAATTGAGTAATTAAGTGATGGTTGAAGGGTGATAGTTTCCATAAAGTGTATGAGACTACATTTGGTGGACAAAGAATATAAGGTAAATGGAACTACATTTCATGGACGGAGGAAGTAATATATCAATTTAAAACTTCGTGTACAATAAATAATTAATAAAATGCCAATTTAAAATACATTTGAATTTAAGTAATACATTGTACAATAAATAATTAATAAAATACTTATTTACTAACATTTGAAGTCGTGCATTTTATAGATAATCAAATGTCCTCCTTATACCCAACATTTGAATTTAAGTAATACATTGTACAATAGTTAATCAAATGTCCTTATTCCCACTTATACCCAACATTTGAATTTAAGTAATACTACATTGTACAATAGATAATCAAATGTCCTTATTCCCAACATGCTAGGGTGACATTTAATAATTTTTGAAAGTTTCTAAATATATTTATAAAAGACTTGTAAAGAATTTTGCATAAGATTTTTTTAAAAGTTCCCATAATTTTTAGATTAAAAAAATTCTATCATTCATTTATAAAATTTAGAAAATGAGTTAGTATAAATATAATTTCTATCATTTAAAAAACGAGTTATTATAAATAGAAGAAGCGTTGCTAAGTGTTGAATTTGGGAGAGAGACAAATTAAGTTGAATGAAATTCGGATTATAAAAAATATATTGTAGAAACTTATTTTGAAAATATCTCTAAAAATATAGTATGATAATAAGATAATAAAATACTTAGGGGGAACCATATGTATCATTGAAATAGAAATTATGGATTGCAACAAAATAGTACAATAACAATAACAAGCTAGATAATACAATACGTGATCTAGAAAAAGCAAGGTCAAAATTATATATGTAAAATTAATTTATTAAATGAGCCAAAATTGAATACATATACAATTTAAAAATTAATAACAAAAAATTACGTTTACAAATTTAAAAGTTACAATTTGAATATATGTTAAAGAAATAAATTAAATGAATTAAAAAAATTATCAAAAAATATATCTATACAATTAATATTAAAAGAGAAAATAAAAGAGTTATTTGTTCGACGACTGTCCATTGTTGACATTTGTCCACCAGGATTTAATTTCCACCCACACCAAATAAATGGTCATTTAAATAGTTGGGGAAGGGGTGGTTGCGGGGTGGGGGTTGGATTGCGGGCTTCGAGTTGGATTGGGAATGGATTGTGGGCTTCAAGTTGCGGGTTGAGTTAGTGGAACCATGTGATTAGGCAAATGATATCTAGTCAGTTGACATCAAGTAGGCATATAATTAACTCTGTCCTCATAATATTATATCTTAATGTGTTAATTAAATACACATTTATCTAACTAATTTATGGTGCCCTCTCCACCTTTGAGTGTCTTTGTCTAATAGCACTACCTAGGCTTTAGATGAGATTTTGGTAATCTTGAAATTCAGAGGTCTTGGTCATATTCTTTTACAATTTTCCTTGTTGATTCCCAACATCTTCAACCTTGCTTTTAGACCCGTAAAAACACTTGAAATAATATGCGAAATATTGTAATAAAAAGATTTTAAAATATTTGTACCTTTAATTTTAGAATTTGGCTTTCTGTTCTGCAAACTCAGTAGCTTAATTTGACACAGCAGTCTTGTCTTCAGATGTTTTGAACAAAATGAATTTTTCATCAAAGTTCACCTCAAATCAATGTCAATACCTCTAGCATGTCAAAGTGTTTTTTTCAAATACACTTAAACATTCTCTAGCTCCAGGATCTAATAGTCCAAATTCCATTGACAATGAAGTGAATCTGGTTTTAGCTAAGGGTTTTGTGAAAATATCAACATTTTGCTTATCCAAATGAATTTTTCCATTCTGATGTCTTTTTTCTCAACATGATCTCTTATAAAATGATGCCTAATATTCACATGTTTACACCTTGGGTGCAACACTAGATTTTTTTCTAGATAAAAATCGTAATAGATATTACAGCTAATTTCGTGGATACGATACTTGTGCTCACTACGTACTATAATCAACGCCGTACACTTGCAGAATAATTTAGACTATAAAATTAAATATAGTGAACAAATACCTTATTAGTTCTTTTTATAGACTTAGTTCTTCACCAATTCAACCAATTCAACCGTGATCAATTTTGATCTCACACGAGAATAGGGACATGCATATATTTAGAATTTTAGAAATGGGGGAAACAATAACTTTATAAAATATAATTATAATTTTAAATAATACAACCAGTTACTAGTACCATCATATCTATGAGAACACATGTAATACACTCGTAACGTATATGCCTAACATCATATCATTAATTTCAAACAACAAATATAATATCTTAATTTATTTATGAATACTGGAATTAACGGAGCTGGCAATAGATTAATTTCTTTTGGATAACACAACTCTCAATCCATGCTTGGCTTGTAGTATGATGGAGAGACGTGGAGAAACAGGATGAGCTTCCACAAGTTGGATGTTGTAATGATAAATGATTGTTGCAGCCACCATTTTCATCTGAATGAGAGCTATGTCTTTCCCAAGACAGGCTCTCGGCCCCGCGTTAAACACGGGGAACTTGTACGACGGCACGTGCTTGATCCCTCCACTTGCTGTTATCCATCTCTCCGGCTTGAATTCCAAGCAATCCTTTCCCCATACACTCTCCATTCTTCCCATCGAATACAAGGACATTATTATCTTCACATTCTTATGGACGTGATGACCGCTCGGAAGAACATCGGATTGAGCCGCAGCTTTGTGCTCCAAAGCAGGCGGAGGGAATAGCCGGAGAGACTCGCATAGAGCTCCGTGGAGATATATTAGCTTGCGCGATTCTTCCACGGAGAAGAACCTCCATTTCTCACCCTCCTTCAATTGCAATACTGCCTCGATCTCTTGTCGAATCGTGATAACTGCACAAGGATTCAAAGCAATTAGCCAGAAAAGCCATGTAAGACAAGTGCTTACAGTGTCTTTACCAGCAAACACCAAGCTTAATGCGGTGTCCCTTAAGAACACTCTTAAACCATCACAAGGACCAATTTTCTTCTCTTGGTAAACCTTTTCGTAGGTTTGTAGAAGATTAAAATCATTCTCAATCTCAAGATGCTGGTAGATGAAGTCGTCCAAAGCCTCCCAAGCCTCCATTATCTTCTTCTCACCGCCGATTTTCAGCCATTTTTGCAGTTTCCGAATGCTTTCGGGGATAATATGTCTGTGCAAAAGAGTCTCATTTAGAGAATTGAAAGCCTTCTCACTAGGGAGATGCGGAAATTCAATGGACAAGCTGCTTGGATCATAATGCAAAACCAGTTTGCAAATGTTATCGAAAGTGAACCTTTGGAAAATATCTTGCAAATCAAAATCAGTTGCCTGATTACAGAAATAGTCAAGAACTGGCAAGAGAGCTGTCTGTACCTTGTGCCAAAAAGTGATCTCCAAAGACGTGGCGAAGCTAGGATGAGTGAAATGCGAAAGAGTTGTTCTCCTGTGAATTTTCCACAATTCAAAATCAGAACCGAAAACCCCATCTCCAAAGATATCGAAAATCTTGTTGAATTCAGGACCCTTTGGGTAGTTTGAGAAGTTTTTGCTGAGAATGTGGTGGATATTTGCAGGATCTGAGGTTAAGAGCATGTCCGAGTTGCAAAACCAGGGGCCTTTAAACTCATAAGTGCCCCCATGTTCACTTACAAGCTCTGTAATAAGATCATGTAGTCGATGAAGATTCAGAACAACAGCAGGCAGCATCCCGACCAGAGGCCAGTTTGTCGGCTCGGACCGTCTTTTCCCCCTTCTACTCACCAAGTACAAAAGGTAGACCATCAAAGGGGCAATCAACAAAAATTCAGGATGTGCAAAGATGGTCATATTCCTGTACAAGAAAGATGTTTTTAATCTGTTTTCAAAGGCTTGCATGTGTTTTGCAATTTGTCTTGCATGTATTGCGTTATATATATATAGACAAGATGCCATGGGATGATAATGGACGTCCATTCGATTCCTCCATGCCTTTTATTTTTTCACCAGCTGGATCATTGTCAGCTGAATTCATTCATTTATATTATAACCTTCCTAACATTCACTTCACTCGTGCGTGGGTGAATCCAGAACATGTGTGTGAATCAATCAAAGACTTTGATGAATTTCATATCATTTAAAAACCTCATTTGTGAAATCTTTTCATTAATTTATAGTAGTATTAATTTACCATAGAGACTGGGTACTCCCCTCTTTTAGGAAATGAACTATATTTTACGCTACTTAATTGTATAATATTACCCCGGTCTACGAAATGTAGTCTCATTTGCCATATATTCTCCGTTCGTAAAATGTAGTCTCATACATTTTATTTTAACCATTACTTTATCATCACCCTTCAACAATCACTTAATTATTAATCAAATTGTCATCAACTTTATTCACAAATAATGACTTTATTCAAAATGGACCCCACAATACTCTTACTTTATCTACTATTTTCTTAAAACATGTGCCCTCTAAATAGGAGTATTAATTTTCATGAATCATTATATATATATATAATTATTTCCGTATTCCTCCAACTCTAAATTATCGTATACTAGTGGTGTAGGCTTGGAACTTGGAGTGTGCTTCTCTCTAGGTCTCAGGTTCGAACATTTTTTATGGGGCTAGTCTATACAGAGCGCAAAACTCTGTCTTTAAACGGAACTCACGCAAGTGGGCGATGGAATTGGTCCGGCCCCCGGATTAGTATGTCCTAGGACCGGATACTCGAAACTTAAAAAAAAAATGAATTTTATCAATTACGAAAGTTTTTATTATTATATTTGTACTTCATAACTCGGAAGTATGGAAGGTTTCACTTCTTCTTCGATGTGTACGCCGTGTGAAATTAAAGGTGGCAGCGCTGCATGTAGTCTAGTTAAAGCTGGTGTACACAACTACTAGTTACAATTAATCATACTGACATAATTGGTTATTTGATTATTAATTAATGATACTATATAATATGAATTGTTTGGATTTCGATGATCATGGAGATAGATAGAGTTTGCATAGGAAAATGAATTCCTGAGTTGGGCCTTTATTACGCCATGGCGGTGAGCTAGATATGGGGCAAATCAAATTATCATAATTGAAGAACCTTGATGGGCAGCATATATAAAATACCACATGATAATATATACTAAATCAGTATGTGCCACATATATAATAAAATTATGATATATATGCTAGCTTTGTATACAAATTTTTGATTGTTAGGCAAAAATTTGTGTGAAACCGTTCAATAATTTTTTTTATGAAAGACGAACATACAACTTATCACTTTTAAGGTAAAAAAAAATAAATAGGATCTTTTTTTGGTAAAGAAGGCTTTGCCCCTTCTCTATCATAGGAAACTCGTTAAATATCACTGATCCAACGTATAAAATTGTTTGTATATGACTGCATTTAATTCGCAATAATGTGTTTGTTCTATGCATTGTGCAATCGTAGTGTTTCGTCCTACTAATTAATTAAATTAATAAATATAAAATGAGAAAAATATAATTTTAAATTTAAATAAGTAAAAATATTTAATTATAAGATAACATATACAACTAGGGTTGTCAAAGAGGTTGGGGGCGGCCTTGCACCAAACCGTCGAGTCACCTCTTTTTTGTCGAGCCAGTACTGGGCCGTTGGACCACCTCTTTCTGTCGGGTCGGGTCGCCTTAAAAAATTGTGGCCCAGCCTGGCCCTGGACGAGTTGTTGGGTTATCGGACCAAAATGGCTCGATTTTTTACATTAAAAAATGCTAATATTTATAATTAAAAATGACGTAAATTGAACCCCTAAGACGTAAAATGAAAAAGTAAATACATAAAAGTTTAAACTAAATTAGGTCTAAGTTACGAATTGAAATCACCTGTACCACATTTCGTTCCACTATATGGATGCTTGACACGTGTCACATTAAAAAAATATTCAACGTCCTATTAATATTGGGGATGACACGTGTTAAAGATTCAGTAGGGTGGAACACTGTGAGAAGAGGTATGTGATCACCGTTGATGAGGTGATAGGAATAATCAACTATATATAAGTATTTACAATAAGATAATTAAGGTAAATACAACAAACCATATCAAAGAAATATATACAAAAGATATGGACTAAATTAAAATATATTATTCCTACATTCTTATTCCCTACCCCTGTCAAGCGATGCTATGGATGCAATCGAACACAGAGCTTGGAACGTAATAATTCGAAACCGGGGCGAGGAAGACTCTTGGTGAAGACGTCGGTGAGATGAAGAATGGATGGGATAAACTTGGTGATGAGGCGACCATATGAAACTAATTCACGAACAAAATGGCAGTCAATGTCGATGTGTTTTGCTCATTCATGAGCAACTAACAAGGAACTCTTGTTATCACAAAGGAGTGTTGGGGCATAAGAGGGAAGCTGACCAAGCCCCTGAAGAAGTTGAGTGACCCAAATCATTTATTGAGTTGTGTTCGCGAGTGCCCTATACTCGGATTCACAGCTTGAGCGAGCAACAGTGGATTGTTTCTTCGCGCTCCAAGAGATAAGATTTACACCTAAAAAATTGAATAACCATAAGTGGAGCGACGGGTCTCATTGCAACGGGCCCAATCCGCATGAGAATAACCAACAAGCGAGTAGTCACTAATCTTGCCAAAGAAGAGTCCGTAGTTGATAGTACGCTTAACATATCTGAGGATCTTTTTGACCGCGAGGAAGTGTTCAGTGGTCAGTGGTCGACGAGTGTAGAAATTGACTAGAGACTCCCCGGCCGCGAGGGGAGTTTAGACAGGTTTTGAGTTGAGCAACTCAGCACGAGATAAGACATCGCGAGCATACTTTTCTTGGTTGAGGAAGAAACCGTCTAACGAGTGAGTGGCCTCGAGGTCGACGAAGTAGCTGAGGCGATCAAGATCTTTGATCGCAAACTCCTGGTTGAGACGGCAAATAAAATGCCGAATGACATCCTGGTCGCTCCTTGTCACAATAATATCATCTACATAATGTAAGAGATATAGAGTGACTTTACCACGTCTGAAGTAGAAAAGGAAAGGACCTGCTCGGCTGCATAGAAAACCCAAGGACATAAGGAAGCCACTGAAGTGAATAAACCAAGCGAGGGGAGCTTGCCGAAGACCATACAATACCTTCTTGAGGCGACAAACATGGTCTGGAAAACGAGAATCAACAAAGCCAGGAGGTTGAGCCATGTAAACAGTGTTCGTCAATTTTCCATGGAGAAAAACATTGTTAACATCGAGTTGGTGCATGTGCCACTGATTCCGAACAGCCAGGCACAAGATGATACGAACAGTAGCGGCCTTGACGACTGGACTGAAGGTGTGCGAGAAGTCAATGCCAGGAACCTGCGAGAAGCTCTAGGCAACCAGACAGGCTCTATAGCGATCAATTGTACCATCTGCAAGAAATTTGGTGGAAAAAACCCACTTCGAACCAACAATGTTTGTAGAGGGAGGGCGAGGAATTAGCTCTGAAGATTGATTAGCATGCAGGACATCGTGCTCAAATTGCATTGCAGCTAACCAGTGTGGATGCTTAAGGGTCGATTTGAAACCCTTAGGTTCGTCAGAGACCGAGAGTGCGGACAGGAGTCCAGCGATCGCAATGTCGGTAATGTGTCGAGGCTTGAATATCCCAGATTTGGCACGAGTAACCATCCGGTGGGTCGAGATAGGGAGTGGGCAAGCAGCTGGTGGATGAGCAGCCGGGCGATCAGCTGGTGGATGGGGAGTTGGGCGAGCTGCTGGTGGATGCTCAGCTGGGCGAGCAGGAGGCTGCTGAACTACTGGGCGAGCAGGACAGGGCTGACTCCTGTGGGTCAGAGCAGAGACCACAAGGGAGTCGACGAGGAGCAGCAGATGGTTCCATAACAGAACTGATTCCAAGGGAATCCGACGAGGATGGAGCATGAGCAGCCAAGAACGGGAAAACGGATTCATCAAACTAAGCATGATGAGTAGTGTAGAAGTGGGAAGTGATTGGATCGTAACATCGAAACCCCTTATGGGAAGAACTATATCCCTTAAAAGACCCTACAACTAAAGGTTTTGAAGTTCGCAAAGTTAGGGGCAGTGTCGAACAGGAGCTGAAAGGGTGACCTATCCTTGAGAACAGGCGTGGGCAGGCGATTAATAATGCAGACAGCAGTTGAGAAGGCATCAACCCAAAAGTGAGCAAGCATGCTCGATGTAAACAACAATGAGAGCCCAGTTTCAGTGATATGACGATGTTTGCGCTCAGCTCGACCATTTTACTGAGGAGTGTAAAGGCAAGAGATGCGATGATGAATGTTATGGTCGGCAAGGAAACCACGAACGCGACCATTAACAAATTCAGTTCCACCATCACTCTAGATTTTGATCGTAGTGAAAAAACTGATTGCGAACGAAGGTGTGAAACCGAACAAACACATCGTAGAAATCAGATTTGGCGTGCAGAGGATAGAGCCAAGTAAATCTGGAGAAATTATCCACAAAAATAGCATAGTAATGAAAACCATCATTCGAAGCAATAGGGGCAGGTCCCCAAAGATCACAATGAACTAAATCCAAAACATTAGATGCTCGCTTTTCATTCAAAGTGAAAGATAAATGTTTACTCTTAGCCAATTGACATGGAGTACATAAGCCCAGTGTGGGCAACACAGAAGTGAGAGACAGGAAGCTCAATTTATTCAAAAATTTAATGACAGAAATAGGAACATGGCTTAATCTACGATGCCAACACTCAAAAGAGGCCTTCAGCGACAAGCTTCGTAAAGCAGCGGCCAAGGTTGGAGTACCCTGCTCTAAGGCATAGAGTCCTCAACTATGTCGACCCCTCGCCAAGGGTTGCTTGGTCGCCCGATTCTGAATGACAAATGATTCATTAGTAAACAAAACATCAACAGGAAAGTCTGAAGTAAGCTTACTAATGGATAACAATTTCTTAGTAAGATGTTGTACGACGAGCACATCTAACAGACGAACATCCTTATTAACCGAACACGACCCAACATGAGTGTTCGGAATATTAGAACCATTAGCAATAATAACATTATCGTTAATAGAATACGGGTGAAGGTTATCCAAATCAGTGGAGCGAGGAGTCATGTGAGCGGATGCACCACTGTCGAGGAACCAATCTGAGGCCGGAGGCTGCGAAATATGACACTGGGTGTCAAGGGCATGAGCAAGGTTGGCCGTAGAGGGGGCAGGGCGAGCATAACGTTCCGAACATCGATTGGCATAATGGCCCTATTGTCGGTAGATCTGGAAAGTCGGAGGGCGACGAGCAGGAGCCGAACCACCAGGCGAGGATGTAGTGGTCGCCTGGCCACCATAATTTTGTGAAGATGAGTTACGGGATTTAGCACCCGAGCGAGAAGACTTGCTCGGGCGAGGAGAAGCAGCGAAGGCCGGAACCAGCGAGGACGATCGAGGAATTAATCCATCGAGCAAGTAAACTGCTCGTAGTTTAGGGCTTGATTAATCAGATCGCAAAAAGTCGGCATGGGCATCATGGCTATGCGAGTGTCTGAAAAACCGGCAAACTGGGGGCCAAGACCAGTGAGAAACCAGTGGGACTCGTTGTCATCGCAAACAGGCTTGCCAATAGAAGCAAGTTGATCGTAGAGGGCACAAAATTTCTTGTTGTAATCGTCGATATAGGTGGAAGTGCGACGAAGGGAGAGAGTAACTGATGCGCAATTGTTTGATAAGAGGGGCCGAGGTATGGCTGTAGGCAGCCTCGAGAGCAACCCTGATGGAACGCGAGGTGTCACAGCCGATGACCTCGGCCATGGCACTTCTCCAGAAAGAGAGGAAAGAAGGAGACTGAGGATCTTTTGATCCTTTTCAAACCAAGCGTTGTACGCAAGGTTGGGAGTCGATTCACCAGATATGGTGATTGACTTGGCCGTAACGGGTGTCGTATCATGAACATGAGAGATGAGATCGTGGTTTGACAGGACCGGGACTACCTGATTTCGCCAAAGGAAGTAGTTGGAGGATGATAGTTTAATGGTCAAAAGATGGACCAAAACGTTGAGAGGGATGGTAGAGGGGAAAGGTGCCGCCACCGCCATGAGGGGAAAGAGAGGAATGTACTGTGAAGCTTTAGAGAGAAAATTAGGGTTTCGATGAGTCAGACTAATACCATGTGAGAATAGGTATGTGATTACCGTTGATGAGGTGATAGGAATAATCCACTATATATAAGTATTTACAATGAGATAATTAAGGTAATACAACAAACCATATCAAAGAGATATATACAAAAGATATGGACTAAATTAAAATATATTATTCCTATATTTTTATTCTCTATTAAACACAAAAAGTGGAACAGATGAATCCAATCGCTAATTTACGGGGGTGATTAGTGTAAAAATTACTTGAAATTCATTTGTATATTTTTCATAATTATATAGGATTTCCTTGTATTATTTACATTAAATTGACTCTTTTGCACTTAATTTGGAGAAAAGATGTGTGTTTTTATTTTGTAGGTAAAATGAAGAATTTTAAAGTAAAACACATCTGGGGAGGTTATTTATAAATAAATTGAGAAAATGAATTGAGCGAAGAATATATTGGAAAAGAAGAAAATGATTGGATTTTGGCCATACTTTTTATTAATTCAGCTTAACAATTGCAAGACAAAGTGGGATAGGTGGTTAGAGCACTACTACCTACGCCTTAGATTCTGGGTTCAAGTCAAAGTCATGGGAAGGGGAAAAAAGGGATGGATATTTAATTTAATTCAAAAAAAAAAAAGCTTAACAATTGCAAGCCCATTTGCAATTATTAATATAGCCGCGGTTTGTATCACGATGCTGCAACCTCACCTCATTAGGAAAATGTCAGCTCATTTGCTTTATAAAATTGCCGGCGCCAACGAAATAATTGAATGAGATCATTTGTTCCAATTTTGGTGTGTCAAATAGTACAAAGTGACTATATAGTCAGCGCGTCGAAATGCGCCACGTGGCGTCGTATGCGTCGTATGAACCTGCTACCTGTTATACAGGTTTTAATTAATTAAATCAATTTTTAAATTGTATTTTGTTATTTACTATAATACCCTTCTTTTATAAATATAATTTTTAAAATATATATATATATATATATAGTAAGCACAATTACTATTCTACCCTTCTTTTATATATTAAGCACAATTATATATATATATATAAATTAAATTAACTAATACAAAAATAATTAAATAATAAAGTAATTAAATTAAAAGTACTCAGTAGTATGTTTTTCTTCCCCAATTCCATCGAAGACGTGTTAGGGTTCTCAGTTGCACGGTCCAACAATCGTGCACAGTTGCACGGTCGATACTCAGTCACCCGGGTAAATAGAAACATGTCCTGGAAGAATTCTCAGTTGCACGGTCCAACAACTGTGCACAGTTGCACGGTCGATACTCAGTCACCCGGGTAAATAGAAACATGTCCTGGAAGAATTCTTAGTTGCACGGTCCAACAACCGTGCACAGTTGCACGGTCGATACTCAGTCACCCGGGTAAATAGAAATATGTTCTGAAAGAATTCTCAGTTGCACGGTCCAACAACCGTGCACAGTTGCACGGTCGATACTCAGTAAACCGTGCAATTCAAAAAATGTGTTGTAGCCTTGTAGGTGCTCACTTTCATGGTCCAACAGCCATGCCTGGTTGCACGGTCGATATCGATGTTAAGTAAACCTTGAAAACAAAAGAAAAGACTCTTTTCTTGTTCATGTGCTCGAGCCTCAAATAGAGTAGAAATGCAGACACACAAGCATCTTTCTCATATTCGTATAAAATGCATATTTCATCTCAATTCAATATGATTATTGTTCACACTTAATTTTAGCATAAACGTATCTTAAGACGTGGATTAAACAACAGAAGAAATATTAAATTAATATTTAAATAAAAAACCAGCAATTCAATAAAATTCCTGAAATACATATGATCAATATTCATAAAAAAAATCTAACACTAATTGTTTTGGTAGGATCAACATTAATTAACGTTTTTAGAATCATTGTCTTTGTTGAGATCTTCATCATTCTCTCGATCAATGTTGCTCTTCTTATTTGGACATCGCCCAATTTTATGTCTTGGATGTCTGGTAAAGAAAAATTATTAAGTTATTGAGTGTTAAAAAAAACATAACTTCATAAACGATTATTAAACATGAAAAAATAATTAAAATGACATACCCACAAGATCCACATTTCTGCTTTTTATTTCAAGGTGCTCCTCGAGGCTTACTCTTTGTCGGATCACCTACACCATAGTTTTGTGACTGCTTACTCTAGGTCGTGGTTGTGTTCGGATACAAATTTGGTGATCTTGTAGATTCCGAAATGAAGAGCGATACGAAAATAAGCTTTGCATCCACATTTTGTATCAGCTTTTGACTTACGAATGTTGTTCCGTACACCTATAGCAGCTTTAGAAAATCCAGACCGGGAATAGTCCCACGCCATATTTTTTATAATGTTATTTCTCCGACCAATGTGGTATTTTCGGCTTATAAATCCCTTTCGTCTTGCGTATATCTTATAAAATGCATTAGCTTCTTCCGTCGAAGCGAAAGTCATGCCCAAAATTGTATTGTCATCTATGGGAGCATTTTTTAAATTGGCATACCCAAAATCCTCATCTGACCCCTTTTCTGAACTCATGTGCTCCTCGTGTGATTCATCATCCACTTTGATATTTTCATATCCAACGTCTGAGAACATTGTGGAACGTTGTTGTACATACAAACTGCAACAGAAACACATTAAAAGACATGTTATGCAGCATCTTCCAATTTTACTACATTTTCCAATGTTATGCAACATCTTCATATTATATATTTCAATCACGGAATACCATGTGGTTATAAACATAAAATTCAATTTAAACACTATATTAAATATAAAATTCAAAACTTTACATGATGATTTAACTCTACATTATGTCCTTTTAGCTAGAGGATTCAAACAACGAATATGGTTAGGAATGTGCATTCAATAGCCACTTCCTTTGCTAAATTTTGTTTCAAATTTTCTTTGAAGCATTTTGTCAAACACTTGTTGGGTAGTTATGTTTCTATTTGATTTGAGGCAATTTCAAAAACAATTACTACTCAACAACTCAACAAAAATTTTAACAATTTTACAATTAATTCAAATACTCATAACAAATGACGGAAGAAAGAAAAAATATGAAGATATACATAAGCAACGTTCGGTGGTGGTAATTCACCTACCCCACAATAATATTAAACTTACAAATTAAGAAAACTAAGGGGGGAGGAGATGATCGTCGGCGGCAGCAGGGAAGCGGCGCGTCGGCGGCGGAAGGGCAGCTGCTCGTCGACGGCGGAAGAGCAGTGGCTTGGGGCTGAAGTGGAGTGCGTGTTAAAACCTACGTATTATGTTCTAGATTATAACTTCTTTTATTTAATTTAATTTGTTTTTTTATTAATTTTAATAATAATATAAGGGTAAATGAGTAGTTTTACCATTATATATTTTAATTAAATTAATTAATATAATAAATATTTTTATTAAATTAAGGATGAAACTGTAAATTCAAAATTATATATTTTAATTAATTAAATTAATTATAAATATGACACCATACGACACATACGTTGAATATTTTCAACACAAAGTATAAAAGGTAACAGGTCATCATATTTAAGTTTTTAAATTTGATTTTTAATGGTTCAGATTAAATTGACTACGGTAGTCATACGACACCATACGACACTTTGACTACACGTAGAAGGTTCCAACTTAGTATCAATAAATAAATCTTTATGCAAAAACAATATTAGTAATAATAAATAGCGGTGCTATAAATTTAATAATATCAAAAAAATATTGGGAAAATAACTATTAAGTTCATTTTGCTCCTATTTTTTTTAAATGGAGTCAACTTATTTTTTTTATTTTTAATAGGTTCAAATTGGACATAAATAGATCAATCTGCCCTTTTAATTTAAATTTTTTCGAATTAATTAATATTAGTCAAACATTTAAGATTTCAAATCATTCCTAAAAAGAAGGTCTTCACATTTAGGGGGTGTATTCAATTGAAATTCTGTTGGATTTTTTTGGACTTTTAAAATCTGGGAGTATTCAATCCGAATTTTTAAAAGTCTTTCAAAATTTTGAGGTATTCAATACGGATTTTAAAAAGTCTTTAGAAATCTTTAGGTATTCAACAATCTATGGATTTTAATACTCTATGAATTTCGTTGGATTCTCCTTAAAAAATATAAATAAATTTCACTATTCAAAATCTCTTCTAAAAACTAGAGATTTCTGCGGATTCTCTCAGAAGGCCCTGAAAGAGAAGAAGAAAAAAAAAACTTTGTTGTTCTTCTAACAAAATTTCAAAGTTTCCTTCGAAAGCACATACAGACA